>OV884040.1:6248437-7498125 GCA_930367265.1 Catocala fraxini | reverse complement strand
TACAAATATAAACATAGAAATAATTACTAACACCATCAAAGGATGGGAATCGAAACAAGCTTAGAAACATCAGTGGATATATATTATAACCTGTCAGAAATCATAGAGTAGTTGTACAAAACCCTGTACCTAAAACTTTGCGATATACGATATACCATATCGTTGTACCGTGGCATCGCGAGTATCATGGTACGGGCGCTACATATGTTTGCACGTCTTAATTAAGCCCGAGTGTGTAGTGGCATCAGGTGTTAAGCCATTAGTCCTATTCACTGGCTTGACGTCTGTCTTCTGACGCACACTGTTTACTAATATCGATTGTTTTTACAATTGTTTAATCATATTGTATTTTACAGATATTTGAATCTGCGTCGTGCGTCACGTGGCTTGCAGTTTGGGGTTTCGGTCGCAAATGATTATGTAACACACACACGCACAATACGATTCGCTCCTCTAGAAAGACAATGATGTAAATGCAATAATTTGTAAAATTTACATAACGATGACTTAAAATGTAGTAAAGCTTACCTACATATTAAAAAGTTTAGTTATAATATTAGCTTTGTATTAAACTGTCCCACTGCTGGGCACGGGCCTCTTCTCAGTGTGAGAAGGGTGGACATGGTGGACCGTGGTGGACCACGCAGGCCCAGTGCGGTATGGCAGACTTCGCACATCTTATGTATGATTTTTTTTTCAGTGTAATGACATAGTTTAAAATAGTACTAACGTTTAATAGGAATATTTAAAAGCTTCAAAATTATGTACGAGTAGAATTTTCAAATAAAATACGCAATATATTCCGTAACGACTTAAAATCTATTAAAGTTTTGAATAATACATCAACTTTTAAGTAATTGGCAATATTGTCACTAAAGAGAACTTGTGTCGTTGTATAAGTAAAAAAGAAAATAGTTAAGAAAATAATTTCCAAATAGTATGTCTCGAAAATGATGTTTCCGCACTTACGTTACTGTCGTTCTAGAGGAGTCATGAGTGATATCTCCTCGGAACGTCATCAGGACTAATTTAATTAATAAAAATTTTACAATGGATTCCCTTATTAGTGCATATGAGGCCAGGTGGGACGTGCCCACCCCAAAATTGTCTGGTACCTACCCTAGTATATTAGGTTTCAACTCAAATCCTAGGGTTGTTTGTCAGCCATCGCTATTTTTGGACAGAAGCCCCAAGGTCCAAGGTCTTCAGCAGAACAAAAAATTACAATTTTAAGGTCCAACGTTTCAATTGCCTGATATCTTTTATCTGGAGTATATATTTGACAATTTGTCGGCTTTTCTATAGAAAATATGTCAAACTTCCATATTTATTCCTCTGATAAAAGTTATCCGACGATTGAAAAATTGGCCCTAAGTCAAGTAATACGTAATTAAAATAAGAGCTAGCAAATAATAATATAAATATTACTTTACAATCTTTTTTCATTTATTTACACTCAACAAAATTTATTGCACGGATGGCGTAGCGGTTTAACTGGTCGTCCTGCCACTGCCAGTGCGCCGAGAGTTGTGGGTTCGATTCCCACACGAGATAAACATTTGTGTGATCCACAAATCTATGAATGACATTTAGTTAATGTGACGCCTTCCGCTTCTTTAGGTAGCATAGCATAATATAAATCCTTTCAAGGCAAACAGGCTATCCAATTCGGAGAGCATATTCAAATTGGACTGGCAGTTGTTGAGATTAACGCGTTCATACATACTCTTCAACAAATCCTTTAAGCGGTGGTAGCTCAATGGATAAGTTATTGAACAAGCGTTTGAGACGTGGATTCGAATCTCATGAATTGCACTATTGACTTGAACTCACTTCTAACAGAAGCATTCCAGCTTAGCTAGCCTGTTTAACAAGAATACTAGCAATTTGTACATCTTTGCAATGTAATCTCGTAAAAAAGCTTCAAGCATAATATAATGATATTGGCGCTGTATTAAACTGACCCACTGCTAGGCACGGGCCTCTACTCACTGTGAGAAGGGTTACGCCATAGTCCACTACGCTGGCCCAGTACGTGATGGCAGACGTCACATATCTTCGAGAACATTATGGAGAACTATCAGACATGCAGAGTTCCTCACGATGTTTTCCTTCCTAGCGATGATTAAATATTGAATACGCACATAATTTCGAAATGTTAGAGATGTGCGCCTTGGGATCGAACTCGAGATCTCTGCGTGGCTGTCTAACGATCTCCCAATAAGCTACGCTGCTTATATTACTTCAAGTATAGATGTAGGATAATTGGATTTACCGTAGACAGGTTCGATGCTTGCTCAAGGCGGTCATAAAGAGCGCTAATTAAAGTGACATGGCGGACTAGACAACAATAGAGGGGGAATTTTACGAGCGAAGAACATTGAATGATGTTTGTATACCTCTTCAAACAATTGGCCAACTTTACCTGTGCCAATATTTGGGTATTGGTCAAACGTTGGGGACTTTGGAATTATTAGTGATCGATCTTGTTCTTGACTTGTAGATGTACCTGTGGTGCAGCGGTTAATATCGCTTTGATACTGGCAAAAGCCCGTTTATTACTCCAATTCACATAATAATATCAAGAACATTTATACTTTAGAACATATAAATATAATGCTTGTATATAAACTTAATTAACAGTAGGGCTGTGCCATACCACAAAATGTGAATGTGAGTTTAATAAATAATAATAATAGTAATTGTCTCAGTGGGGAGACCAATAGACTGCAATGCAGAGGGTCTCGGGTTCGAACCCACGTCGCGCACCTCTGACTTTCGGAAGTTATATGACTTTTCGAAATTATGTGCGTATTGATTGACAATTATCGCCTGCTCCGTGCCTCGGAGAGCACGTTAAGCCGTTGGTCCCGGCTGCCATAAACATCTATGGCAGTCGTTATTGGGAAAGTCAGTACCGTCTAATATCCTGACACTGGTCTAGCCTTAGGGTATCGTTAGCCTTCGGGTTGCGGAGGTCAGCTGGCAGCCGCTCCGTGTAAAAACTGATATTCAGTCAAATCCGGTTAGACCAGAAAAGCCGATCCCAAGTGACTTGGGAATAATAAAGGCTAAGAGAGAAGAAGAAGTTTAATTTGGCACAAATATGAATAACAATAGGTTTTAAAAATATTTAAAATAGGATACAATGCTTTGGACGCCTGTACTAGGTTATATTTGTATCATAGGCGATAATTGTGTGCTATTATAATGTAATAGGAAGAAAATTCTTAACAATATTTAACAAATATAGATTGTTCTATAATAAGTTACTATTACAATGGAAATAATATTACTTATTTATATAATTTTGCATTTAAATATTAGTTGACATATATAATGTTTATGAAATAAACATAGAATATGTCTAATAATAGGAATCTAAGCTAACTAGTGTAAGTGATGAAC
Organism: Catocala fraxini; assembly: GCA_930367265.1. Classification (NCBI taxonomy): domain Eukaryota; kingdom Metazoa; phylum Arthropoda; class Insecta; order Lepidoptera; family Erebidae; genus Catocala; species Catocala fraxini. The sequence goes on along the minus strand of OV884040.1, from coordinate 7,494,717 downwards.
GGGCACGCCACGGTCGTGGCGGTAAGTCCCGTGTTTGAGGAGGGGCTGGAGAGGCGGCAGTGCGCCCTCACCTTCCGGGTATTGTGGCTTCTGACCATAGGGTAGGTCTTATCGTGTAGTGGCTTGCCGTTTCATACGGCGGGCCGAAACCTCGGCGGGGTCGCGACTGCATGTGCAAGTGATTCGCGCGGCCCCGTCGATAGTGGTTTTCTCGAGGAACACCGTGGTAGGTTTAGTCGGTATTCCGGGAGGTCCATTACCATTTCAACATCTTACCCCGGTGAGTCCGACATAACCTCTTCGCCCGCCTCCGCGGAGGGGAATGCGTCAATGCATTCCCCCAAGTAAAAGAAAAAAAAAATGGTTGGAAATATAAATAAACGTCGATCTAGGCACCCTCATAATCTACAGAGTTTATGTACCTATATTCAGCTGGGCCAGATATCGCAGTTACGATGCCCGTTGCTTGAATGATGGTACTCTGGCATGGAACACTTCCTATTGACCGCTTGTTATGTTCAAATGCACGCATGGCGTAGAGGTATTAGTGGTCGCCACGCTACTGCCACTGTGCCGAGTGTTGTGGGTTCGATGCCCACACGGGACAAACAGTTTGTGTGATCCGCAAATACTTGTTTCGTGTGTAAGTATTTTTTGTGTCCGTTATTTAAATGTCCCCCGGTACAGGAATTATTCCTAATGCAGGAGTTGTCATCACTTCACTATCACTACATTACTACATATTATAAAATAAAGTCCTTCGTCGCGTCTGTCTGTTCGCGATAAACTCAAAAACTACTTATCGGATTTGTATGCGGTTTTCACCAATATACAGTGATTCATGAGGAAGGTTTAGGTGTATAATTTGTTAAGGTTACCCGCACGTAGCCGGGGCGGATCGCTGGTTTTTAAATAAAATAAGGGCGAGGGCGAACTGAACGATATAAATATGTCACTTAGATTGTCGAACTGTCAATACAGTATGTGCTGAACGCCATCCGTCACTTATATTTACGTGGGGGAATGCTTTGACGCATACCTCTCCGCGGGGCGACGGAGAGGTTATTTCGGGCTCACCGGGAAAAAAAACCCGGTAATACCGACTAAACCTACCACGGTGTTCCTCGACATAACCATAGACGACGAGGCCTCGCGAATCGCTTTCACATGCAATCGCGACCCCGCCGTGGTTTCGGCCCGTCGTTTGAAACGGCAGGCCACTGCACGAAGAATATTTCCTCCACCATCACCCTGAGCGGGGGGGGACGAAGACACGATACAGAGGCGCACGTGGGAACAAGCACGCCGCCTCTCGGACCTGGTGCTGATCGGGTGGCGAGCAGGCCCATGCAGCCCACCACAGGTCAAACTTCAAGGTGGCTGGAGGTCATCTCGCGCCCTCCGGCGCCCGGTTCTGCGGTTGGGGAGAGGGTTTAAGCGCTCCTTCTCCCGCTCCGCCGCCTCCTTGATGGAAATTACTTCTTCACAGAAGGAGGCGACGGCGTTCCACGATCTCTCACTCCGGACCATAGACTGAACCACGGCCGGGAGTGAGAGGGCAACCAGTCCGACTGCCGCGATCAACTCACGGCGCTGCAATGCCCAGGCGGGGCAATCCGCCAAAGTGTGCAGCGCCGTGTCCACAACAATATCGCGGCAGTCGCCGCAGTGATGACATCCGGGCGTCGCCTGCCAGCCTATACGACACAGGAACTGGCCAAAACAACCGTGGCCAGTCATTACCTGTGTCAGCCGGAAAGTGAGGGCGCCATGCCGCCTCTCCAGCCACTCCTCAAAAACGGGACTTACCGCCACGATCGTGGCGTGCCCGAGCGTTTTATATGCTGTACTATGGAGCTACAACGATTCAAAGTCAAAATCTCACAAATAAAGTAAAATATAGCTCTATAGCATGATTCAAGAATCAAACGTCGTAACAAACGTAAATAGAAACGCAACCCTTCTATTATAGTAATCGAAAATATCGATCTGAAATCGATTATCAGAATTGAATTTGACTACACCGATTGCTAGTGGTTGGTGGAAGTGGTCGCCTCGCCGCTGCCATTGCGCTGAGTGTTCGGGTTCGAATCCCACACGGGACAAACATTTGTGTGATTCACAAATGATTGTTCCGAGTCTGGGTATTCTTTGTGTCCGTTGTTTGAATGTTCGTAAAGTCCCCCGCAACGCAGGAATTACTCCTAGAGCGGGAGATGTCTATAAAAAAAATGGATTGTCTATCAATATAAAACACTGGATCGATTAAGTGAATGATTTACATCAGCCCAGTTTGTAAAAAGACACGCTGTTGGACACGGGCTGCTTACAGATGTATGGTTAAGCCGTTGTCCAGTATGCTAATCCAGTGTGGATTGGCAGACTACACATCTTTAAAAAACATTATGAACTCTACCTACGATATGCAGGATGCCTATAATGATTTTCTTCATCGCTGAAGCAAACGATAATTAACCTCTGGTATGCCGGAACGTGGATCTGCGCGAGACACAATGCTTTTTCTATTATGTCTGGTATTCTGGCATACAACAGGTTAAGTATTTAATTTTATATCTAAAATTATCGTGTCACAATGTTAGTTACCATACTCCTCCGAAACGGTTTGACCGATTTTTATGAAATTTTATATGCATATTTAGTAGGTCTGAGAATCGGCTACTATCTATTTTTCATACCCCTTAGTGATAAAGTAAACATAAAAAAAAGAAAAATTACTTTTGACAGAACGAAGTCTGTCCGGGCAGCTAGCAATAATATAATAACATCAGCCCTGTACTAAACTGTCCCACTGTTGAGCACGGGCCTCTTCGCAGTGTGAGAACGGTGAGGACATACATAACGTTTTTTTGGTATGGCACCTAAAGTGTTTAACAAAATTCCTAATGACATAAAAAACTTGACATTGTATAAATTTAAAAAAGCTCTTATCAAATTATTAATTGACAAATGTTATTATAATGTAGACGAATTTTTGAACGACCAAATATTAGAATAATGAATAATTTTTTTATTTTTTTTTATGACATTATGTAATGACTCCTAATGGGTCCCTTATAAATTTGTATGTCTTAATTATGACAAAACATAGCGCATGCCCTATTTATGTAAACACCTATGTATACACCTATGTTTCACAAATAAACTGATTGATTGATTGATTGATTGACATAGTCCACTGCGCTGGCCCAGTGTGGGTTGGCAGACTTCACATATCTTCAAGAACATAACAGAAAACTCTCAGACATGCAGGTTTCCTCACGATGTTCTCTTTCACCTTAACGGTGTGCAACTGATAATTAACTATATAATACGCACATAACTTTGAAAACTCAGAGATGAGTTTTTGCAAAATGTTAAAGATGCGCGCCATGGAATCGAACTCGAGTCCTCTGCGTGTCAGTCCAGCGGTGTCCAACTAGGCTATCGTTGCTTTTTTTGAATTAACTATTTTATAAGCATATAACTTATAAGTCAACTGCCTCCATGGCGCCGCGGTAGTGAATGCGACTGCTATGCATGAGGTCTCGAGTTCGAAAAAAACTTATGGGGTTTTTCTATTAAGAAATCTTAATAGCAGCCCGGAGTTAGGAAGTTGGAGGTGTTGGTCACCCCCCGTGCCTCGGAAAGCACGTAAAGCCGGTGGTCCTGCACCCGATCTCTCTCCGGTCGTGTCGGATTACCTTCCCATCGGATCTTGAGAGTTAAGGAACAGAGAGTGCATTTGTGTTTGCGCACAAGCTTGTGCAATATAATATTTCCTGCACAGATGGTCAGTCTCCGTTAAAATTGGCCGCCGTGGCCGAAATACGTTCTGGAGGATATTACTTAGGCAGGTCAAAAGGTGCGTGCTTGGGGAACGAACTCGAGACCTCTGCCTGGCAGTCCAACGTTCTCCACTAAGCTGTCACTGCTTGTTTGTGCATTTGCACAAGCTGTCATTATGTTGAAGATCCGTTTATCAATCAACGGCTTTATATCGCAGTTCATTATTATAACAAAAACTCTAATAATAAATATAATAGAAAAATAAATTTAGCAACCCGATGCATGTGTCGAAACGGCTTTTTGTCATTTCTAATTCTCTAAGGATAACTAAAATACTGGGTTACAAAAATTGGAGATATAATTCATTATGAATAAGTTATTACTAGAAGTGATCCGTTTTTTCGATATAATTGAGTTCAGGGATGGCATAGCGGTTAGTATCAATGCTCCAGTGTTATGGGTTCGAATAGCATAAGTATGGGACAAAAATTTAAGTATGCCGTAATTAGTTCTTCCGTGTGTAGGTGTTTTCTTTATCCGTTGGATCGTATTGGATTGGAAATATTGAAGTATTTGTAGAGTCCCCGCGGTACAGCTAAATCTTAAATGCAGATATATTGTCTTGCCATTAAAAGTTGCTGTTATTCTAAATAATCTTCGCGTTCATTGTTAGAATGTTTGTAAAGTCTCCGAGATACGGTAAATTCTCAAGCGCAGAGATATAATTTTCAAAAATCATACCGTATTTAATATTAATATACAAGTATCTCAATTTTTGTGCCCCATGGTAGCAAAAAATGTCAGACATGTAACTGACCTTTTTTAAAAAAGAAAAAACCCCATTAGTTTTTAATGATCTCTCCCATGGCGCTCAGGGTGGAACTGACAAATTATTCACTGATCATGTTAACAGTTGGCGAATCAGCTTACAATAAAGAAAGAAAGAAAAACTAACCTAGAAACAAATACGACGACGAAGACTTTGACGTTCAAAAGTGTTGGTTTATGACGAATCCGTAAAACGTTGTTTAATTTAAAAAGTCATCACCTGATTGTGCAGAAGTTGAGTCAAGTAAATTTATCGTTATCTTTATCTCCTGCAGTAGGAGTAAATCCTGTCACGGGGGGCTTTACAAACATGCAAACAACGGACACAAAGAACATCCAGACTCGGAACAACCATTTGTAGATCGCACAAATTTTTGTCCCGTGTCGGATTTGAACCCACAACACTCGGCGCAGTGGCAGTGGCGAGGCGACAACTTGAACCACTGCGCCATCCGTGCAGTATTTAATTGTGCGGATGGTGTAACAGTTTAAATGGTTGTCTCACCGTTGTAAAGTGTGTGGGTTTGATACGGGGTAAAAAATTGTATGATCCACAAATAGTTATTCCGTGCCTGGGTGTTTTTATGTTCGTTGTTTGGATGTTTGTAAATCCCCCCCGCGACACAGAACTTATTCACACTGCGACACAGAACTGTCTTTTTAAATAAATAGAAAGTTCAATATGGTCACAAAGTAACACTTATGAACGTCAGTCTTAAATCTTCGTCGTGTTTGTTATTAGGTCAGTTTTCTTTACTTTTTGTTTGTAAACTGATTCGCCAACTGTTAACATGTACTGTTGATAATTGTTATGTTCTTTGTGTCCATTATTAGAATAATTGGAGAGTTAGATGTAAGTACTAGCACAGAGATAGGCGAGAGAAAGATAAAATACAGGTAATGTAAATAGTTAATTATCAAACTTATTTTCTTAAATTAATAATTTACATTGAAATTAAACTGCTATATACGGATTTTATTACAAAATTTTGACACTTTATTACAAAATTTTCAAAATTTTGTACTAAACTGTCAAATAAACAACGCGATAAAATCCGTATATAGCAGTTTAATTTCAATGAATAATATTCGCGTAAATAGAAGACAATATTATAATAATTTACAAATAATTTTAACAGCTAGATTTAGTCCGCGGTTTTGTTCGCGTAAATGTGGGTTATGTACATTTTTTATCCCTTGAAAACAATACTCTTTCTGGATAGAAGGTACCCTATGTCCTTTCTGTATCCTCGATAACGAGTATTCGAAATTTGATGATCGGCGAAGCAGTTAAGGAGTGAAAGCGTAACAAACAAACAAACTCACATTCCCATTTATAATATTAGTTAGGTTTAGTACATTAGCTCTGTGTATAAACTGTTTCACTGCTGGCCTCTTATCAGTGTGAGAAGGGTTAGGCCATAGTCCACTACGATGGCCCGGTACGAGTCGGTAGACTTCACATATCTTCGAAAAAAATTCTGAAACTATCAGACATGCTGGTTTCCTCACGATGTTTTTCTTCACTGTTCAAACGCATACGCACATAACTTCGAAATGTTAGAGGTGTCTTGTAATCGAACTTGAGACCTCTGTGTGTTAGTCCAAATCCCTCTCACTGGACTATCACTGCTACTATTTAACACTTTACATATTTATACAATAAACTCAGTAAATTAAATTTACATTTAATAATCCACCTCTGTCGGCCCTTATTCATGCGTGCGTGATAATACAACAAAGTGTCCCACACAAAAGACTGAACTACATCCTTACAACGCACGAGAATAGAACCATTATCCTAATCATAAACAATCAATTTAATCTTCATTGGACACCATCTTAAAGAAAATTCTTATGCAAATAGAACTTTCACGGGAGGGTTTATAAGACCGAGTCAAGATTAAGAAGGGTTAATACTAAGACAAGCTTATCTGGTATCCGATCGCGAAAGGGTTAAGTATCTTTTTACCGAATATTGTATTTCTAAGCTTAAAGACATTATGGCAAGTAATGGGATTAGCATTTAGACTGCACGAACGGTATAGTGGTTTAAGGAGTCGCCTCACTACTGCTACTACTACTAGTGTAGCGGGTTCGAATCCCAAACGTGACAAGAAAAATTGTGTTCCGCAAATTATTGTTCAGAGTCTGTGTATTCTTTGTGTACGTTGTTTGAATGTTTGTAAAGTCCCACTCGAAACAGGAATTATTTCTAGTGCGGGAGTTGTCTTTTTGTAAAAAAAGGTAGACACACACAAACTATATGGTAAGTATATTAATTAACTCCCTCGGTGGACATGCGATTGCTGTACATGAGGTCTCAGATTCCATTCCCGGGTCGGCCTAAATATTATTGTGGTTTTATGTCAAGAGTTTTTCAGTAACAGTACGGTGTCTGATACTGTGCTGCTACAAAACTGCTCGACTCGATAATCGATCCCGATACCTCACTCACAGCAGTCGCATTTAGCACCACTGCGCCACCGAGTTGGTATAATATAGTAAAAAAATATAATGTTGTGTTAACAAATATTCAAGAGAGTTTTTATAATTATAATATCAAGTAGTTATATAATATATAATAATAATAATATCAGCCCTGTATTAAACTGTCCCACTGCTCGGCGCGGGCCTCTTCTCAGTGTGAGAAGGGTTAGGCCATAGTCCGCCATGCTGGCCCAGTGCGGGTTGGCAGACTTCACATGTCTTCGAGAACATTATGGACAACTCTCAGAGATGCAGGTTTCCTCACGATGTTTTCCTTCACCGTTAAAGCAAGCAATAAATAATGATTTAATATGCATATAACTACGAAAAGAAAGTTATGCGCGCCTTGGGTTTGAACTCGAGACCTCTGCGTGGCAGTCCAACAGTTTTCTACTACGCTATCGCTGTGATATTGCTACGTATGAACTTTAATATATATGGAATATGGGTGTTTGATGGCCCAGTATAATGGTAACTATGGATGAAAAACGGCTGCCTGAATACAAGAGTGTGTCTTATGTTTATTCTCTTTACCAAGTTTACATACAAACAGCTACTGTAATTACTTATATAATTTCACTTTGCATAATTTTACTTCATCGGCAAAAGGGGAATTAAAGTTAAGTGTAGTATCCGCGGTCTATAAATGACTATACGTATGGCGTAGTAGTCCAATTACCTCACTACTACCTATTGGTAGTAGCGAGGTAATTGGACTACTACTGTGTGGGATCCAAATACACACTCGGCGTATTCGCCGAGTGTGTATTTGGATCCCACACAGGACAAAATATTGTGTGATCTACAACTGGTTGTTCTGTGTCTGGGTATTTTTTCTGTCTGTTGTTTGAATGTTGGTGAAGGGACTTCACGCGACAGGATTTATTTCTAGAACGGGACTTGTCTTTTAAAAAGAAGAATAATGAATAAGTTTAAAGTAAAGAAATTAAGAAATATGTAGAAAACCAAATGTGCAGGTGGATTTGGGAACATATACTTCACAAACAGGATCGCGCCAGTCTGCTTGTGACCACGACCAGTGCAACATGGCCGAAATATCAAACCATTTAAAAATATATGTAAAAAGGGCACATACACGCGTTAATTCCCATTTTTCTTATATAAGAAAAGGTGCTATTTTGTTATATAAGAAAAGCTGCTGTTTTGTTCTATAAGAAAAGCTGCTGTTTTGTTCTATAAGAAAAGCTGCTGTTTTGTTCTATAAGAAAAGCTGCTGTTTTGTTATATAAGAAAAGCTGCTGTTTTGTTATATAAGAAAAGCTACTGTTTTGTTATATAAGAAAAGCTGCTGTTTTGTTATATAAGAAAAGCTGCTGTTTTGCCAGCGCAAGGAACGGTGACTATTCCTTCTGTAAACAGCACAGCGCCACATTCAGGAGCTGTAGATACCGTATTCATCACAGAAACAAGCGCTGGTAGACCAATTGATAAGGCATTTAGACTTGTGATCTCTTGATCTTGAGAGTTCGTGGTTCTGAATTCCACCAATTGCACTACCGACGTGATTACATTTCGAACACAATTATTCTACCTTAGCTGAACTGGTTAAAAATAATAGTAGTCTTATATATAAAGATGTATAAAATGTTCTATTGTGTGAGACTAGACTATTCACAACGCTAGAGGCTTAGGGTAGAAAGAAGAAAATATGCCATTAGTAATATATTTTAAATGATATATGACAGCAAAACGCTCCATATACAAATTACTTAATACAGAACAATATGGTTTGACAAAGAATTGCTCTACAATAGATGCAGGTGTTTCATTGTTGAAACATATATTTTAAATAAATATAGCCTATTTTACTCAGTGATAGAGCTCTATATAGCTTTCTAACGGTGAAAGAACTTTTAAAATCAGTTGCGATGATTTTTATTTAAATCCTTTTAAACAAACAAAAATCTAATATTTCGTCTTTATAATATTAGTAAAGATATAAATAGCCCGCCTCGATAATTAGGAAGAGAAGTCGCTTAAACAAAAAATAAAACAAACCAACTTTTAGATTTATTATACGTATATACGTCGGCCTCGATAGCGTAGTGGTTAGTGTAACCGATTGCCACGCCTGAGGTTGCGGGTTCGATTCCCGCACAAGTCAAACATTTGTGTGCATGCACATGGATGTTTGTCTTGGTCTGGGTGTTTCTATGTATAATATGAATGAATTTACAAAAAAAAAAAAGTATATATTATGTATGTTTATCCATTGTCTAGAACCCATAGTACAAGCTCTGCTTAGTTTGGGCTAGATGGTGTTGTGTGTGTGATAGAATATTATTATTATATAAGTATTATTATCTGGGACAATTTACGGGGTATCATTTTGTTGCCTATCATAGGCATATTCGTATGGCTAAACTGCATTGTTTTGCAAACTATACTATGTATATTTCAGAAATAAATTACTTTCTTTATTATTACTTATCATTGGCGTAATCTATGATCTGTCCAAAGCATTTGATTGAGTTATACATCATAAACCTTTGCGAACTTAATGGTGTCTATGGTTCTCCATCTAAGACAACAAATTAATGTATTCAGTATATCATGTACTTATATTATTTGTATGTATTCTTATACTAAATAATATATCTTATAATAAATTTTACTCTATTGAAATTAAACTGCTATATACGGATTTTATCGCGTTGTTTATTTGACACTTTATTACAAAATTTTGAAAATTGTTTCACTACTACTACTATTAAACTTTACTAATTTTTAAGCTAATTAAATTATTATTAAACTATTTAGATTTAATTTATTTTTACTTTTACACTTTCCCCGACGTTTCGGTTGCTTTTCAGCAGCCATGGTCACGGGGAGACTAAGATGGCAGTTGTCTCAATGTTCCAGTGTAGTTATTTCAAAGTACCCGAACATAATTTAATCATTGGTGTTTCTATTTACGCAGAATGAGCTCAAAGTATCATGAAGTCTAGCTGTGCTTCTTACTCTAAGAAGCAAACCACATTTAAATGTAATTTTGGATTAGATTTAAATGTAACCTAACTCCTAAGATATTTGTTTAAATTGTATAGTGTAAAGAGTTATCATAATGTGCCTGAAATGCTTAAGGTAATTAAGGTATTTAATTTGAAAACGATTAATACTGTCTCTGTCTAAATAGCTTTTCAATTACCACATCAGGTATATGTGACCATTTTTGTAGAAGTTTGAATGTGTGTAGTAAGCTCGCGTTAAAAGGTAGACATAAGCCATCGTGGATTTTTCCATAGATCTTTAAAAGAGGAATAATCCCACCATACATTATTTTGCTATATCTTAAAGAGATTAGGCAGAATTTTCGATGAAAACTCCAACTCGTCTTGTTTTTCCCCGCCATCTTCAACAAACATCGTCATATATTAACCAATTTATACAAAACCCCGAATTATACAACTCAACCTTTCTCACAAATCACGCTGCCTATTGATGAAAACCGCATGAAAACCCATTCGGTAGTTTTTGAGTTTATCGCAAACAGACAGACAGATGCGGCGGGGCACTTCGTTTTATAATATATTGTGATAGTGATACTATACATTTTCTTTAAATTTATACTAACATACTAGCTATGCCCGTGGTTTCACCCTGGTTTATGGTTACTGGCAGCGCCCCCATGGGCCGCAGCGTGACGTTATATAGCCTATAGCCTTTCTCAATAAATAGGCTATCCAACACTAAAATAATTTTTCATTTCGTACTAGTAGTTCCTGAGATTATTGCGTTCAACCAAACAAAGAAACTCGTCAGCTTAATAATATTAGTATAGACTAGTATAGATAACAATATACAATAAATAATACAACTCGTAAATACATGTCAATTTAGACTGCACGGATGGCGTAGTGATTTAAATGGTCGCCTCGCTACCGCTACTACGCTGAGTGTTGGGGATTCGAATCCCACACGGGACAAAACTTTGTGTGATGTACAAATGATTGTTCTAAGTCTGGGTGTTCTTTGTGTCCGTTGTTTGAATATTTGTAAAGGACTCCGCGACACAGGATTTATTTCTAGAGCGAGAACAGTCTTTTTAAAAAACTAACAATAGTTTTTTTATACAGCTAAGGTGGCAAACAAGCATACGGCCCACCTAATGGTAAGTGGTCACCGTAGTCTACGGACGTCTGCAACAACAGAGGCATCACTTCCGCGTTGCGACCCTTTAGGAAAGGAAGAAGAGAAGAAGGAAGTGGGAAGGAGAAGTAGAGTAGAGAAGTTAGTCTTTCCCCGGTCGAGCTGGCATTCATGCTGAAATCAGCGAGGCTAGCAGGCATCGATGATTTTAATACATTTTCATATTTATCAATAAAAATAAAACCGGTTGGTACACATTGTGATTTTTCTAATAATAAATTCTTAGTAGCACCACGGGGTCTGGAATTATGCCCGAGAACAACTCCACCGCATATTACGTGGGATTTATTTATAATAATAATTATAAAATTTATTGTCATTATGTTAATTACAAATACATAATACGTTTTGTATTATTACAACAACAGAAATTTGCTTTAGTCTTTCATTATTTAGAATCGATGCAATTCTCCGCATAGGCTGAGTCTGTCCTGCGGGAAATCGCAAGATAAGGTCCATTTATTCAAAATAAAATTTTACATTAAACAGTTTTGTGTGTGATTTTAAAGTTGTTTCTAATAACATAATAATATAATAAAAATGGTGAAGGAAAACATCATAAGGAAACCTGTATACCTGAGAGTTCTCCATAATGTTCTCGAAGATATGAGAAATCTGCCAACCCGCACTGGGCCAGCGTAGTGGACTATGGCCTAATCCTTCTCACACTGAGAAGATGCCCGTGCCCAGCAGTGGGACAGTTTAATACAGGGCTGATATATTTTTATATATTAAAAACGAAGCTATAGTCAAAACAAGTATAAAATAATGAGGTGTGAAAACCGTTAACGAATTTAAAAAAAATTACTCATAAAAATATAATGTGGTAATTTTTGCAGTAAAGTGCTGACAGAGTGTTCTGCGGATACTATTTGAAGAGTCGTAGTGAAGGGATTTAAAACCATAGCCAGCTAAATGTTGTGGATGTTTAACACTTCAGTCTACTTCATAATATATAGTGCTTTCGTGCCACCTGCTGAGAGCATTCCACCTAGACATCAATTGCCATTGCCAAAGTCGCTAAATAGACTCCGAACCCAGGCCAGTCTGTGCAAAGAAAACATGTTTAGGTGGAAACTCTCAGACGGTACCGATCTGGCTTACGCTTGCGGTGCAAGACAAATGATGTTCCACCTTACATCGTGCCCTGCGTGCATCTTGCACGTAGGAGGATCTGATGGCTGCCTCTGACAACGCAGCTAGCGTAGCTGCTTTCTGGGCGGCAAATATATAATTTCAAAGTGTTTGCTAACGATACGCTTAGAAGAACAAGTGCTTTATTTATGATTAGAGTTCGGATAAGCCCTAGCAATACCTACAAATTGTAGTCCCTTCCTGGGAGAGTGGATACTGGTACCAGAGCACGGATCAATGTATTATAAACTATCTTTTTCTCACGGCTTCATTTAGGTTATGCTAGAAACAGTACTTTTTAAAAATAAAATATGGTCTATGTTATAGCGCTCTATTTCTAATGGTGAAAGAATTTTTAAAATCGGTTGATTAGTTTTTGATTTAAATCCTTACAAACAAACAAAAATGTAATCTTTCCTCATTATAATATTAGTATAGATTAATTCTGCCTTTTTTATAGCAGCAATAGCCTAGTAGGTGACCGTTGGACTGCCACGCAGAGATCTCAAGTTCAGGCGCACATTTCTGACTTTTTGAAGTTATATGTGTATTAAATAATTATTTATCGTTCGCTTTAACGGTGAAGGTAAACATGGTGAGGAAACCTGCATATCTGAGAGTTCTCCATAAAATATTTCAAAGGTATATGAAGTCTGCAAGCCTGCTCTGGGCAAGCGAGGAGGAGTATGGCCTAACCCTTTTCACACTGAAAAGAGGCCCGTACCCAGCAGTGGGACAGTGTAATAATAAGTGTTAGCCCTGTATTATATATAATACATGGCTTATATTTATTATCATTCATATTTTTTAATGTCCCTAGTATAGTGTATGAATTTATTGTGGACCGACTGTCTCGGTGGCGCAGCGGTAATTAATGCTACTGTTATGCATTGTATCTCGAGTTCGATTCCCAGGTCCTTGGCTTTTCTGTAATCAAATATACAGTAGTATTGAGTTTGAATTGTGCTTGGTAGCCGATAATACGCTCGCCCCTATGGTTATCAGGTGAAATGGGGATGTAATACAGACCTACCCATCAGCAATAAGGGATTTCTATAATTGTTTCATCAAAAAATTGTGTGATCCATAAACAGTTGTTCCGAGTCTAGATGTTCTTTTTGTCCGTTGTTTGAATGCTTGAAAAGCTCTCCACGATACAGAAATCATTCTTATTACGTGTACGTAGCAACGAAAAAGAAAATCATTTGAAATTGCCAAGTGACTCGTGGCCACCATTTGAGTATTCATCACCATCACAACAGTGAGGTGAAAATCTGTTACAATCGTTCACATGTATTCTAGACGAACAACAAATAGTTGATCGTATTTGAGCCGTGCGCAAACATGTGGCCGACTCAACAAAAGACTGGCGTACAATGTCTCAATCAACTTATATTTAATAATCACATTGTTTAAAATCGCGAGGTAACTAATACTATTGTTATTAATTTTCTAAAGGATTCTTTATTTGTATTTTTGTCAATATTTAATCAAATTCTTTTGTTTTAAACGGATAATGCGTCAATATCCAGCCCTGGTTTTAAGTATAAAAACCCCTAAAAATATTGTATCGCCATCAGTCCGGTTCCAACTCTCATCAAAATGAGAGGAACAACCTTCGTGATCCTGTGCTGCGTACTGCAGGTGAGTCTTATTTAACTTTTATTATAATATACCTTATGGTTCAGCCGTTTTAGTGGTCACCTAACAGGTACTATTGCTAGTTAACTGGTTGTATGGAACAAAAACTTGTGTGATCCAATACCCATCTGGAGTGCTCATAATTTGGATGTTGGTCTTGTTAATTTTGACATACTTAATCTTTTAAGAGTACTTATTTCTATTCAAAATTTATCTAATTTTGTTTTTAATGTTTACGTTTTTAAAACATAGTATATACATTTTGTCGGAAGAAAATGATTTTTCAAATGAATGAATGTGACTGGACCGATTTTGATGAAAATTGCTAAAGAGCTAGACTAGACCATGGCAAACGACATAAGTTATTATGTCCTTTGCTAAGGTCTAGTCTATCTCTGTACCAAATTTCATCAAAATCGTTTTAGTGGTTTAGGTGTGAAATCAGACAGACAGATAGACAGACAGAGTTACTTTCGAATTTATAATATTATAAAACAGAAAGAAAATAAATCTAAAACCCTCTAATAGGCGTCATAAAATTCCTGCGCATCACAGTCGACTGGTAGTGTGCCAAGAAGGCTGGCAGCATTGCCACGTTGAATGGCAATGCTTATTCTATTTTGTATTCTGCTTATTTATAATATTATATTAAGTTTAGAATTCCGAGTGGCAACGTTGAAAATAAGGGTCATAGTTAGAGGTTATTAAAAGTTATTTATTTATTTGGACTTGACTTTAAAATTAATGTAGGCTACAGTAAAAGAGTATCAAGAGTTTGTTTATTTAAATTTTCTTTGTATATAATAAATCGCAAATTTTCGATGCTTAATGTGCATAGTATAAGGATTACAAATATAATGCTATTTCATCTATGGTACACTTTAACTGTATTCATAACACCAACATTCGGTTAGCTATATTTGAGTAGTACGTACGGCGAGAAAATCTTTTTCCATGTCGATACGATGTCACACCGCCATTGCTTTCATCTGTAAATATAAGCGCACATACAAATAATTTTAAATATTTTTCAGTATGTCGCTGCCAATATCGATATTGAGAAAGATTTACAACAAGGGTTACAAGCTTTACATGGGAAAGGCTCGGCGGTACAAACAAGCGATGTATACAGAGTAAATGCACAAGGTCAAGCTGTCGAAGAAATAACGAAGACTGTGAAAATCAATGGAACACGTCACGGACTTGCAAGTCATGGAACTAAAAAAATTATTACCATTGAAGTGGACGAGGATGGTAATGAATCGATTGTCGAGAGAGAAATACATGTTCTGGATGCACCTCAAAGACCTGTAACTTCTACATCATCATCGTCATCATCATCCTCATCATCATCATCTGCCAGCAATAGTTCTGGGCCAGGTGGTCGAAGAGGTCCAGGAAGTTTAGGAGGTTATGGGCCAGGAAGCAATGCTGCCTCAGCCTCTTCTGCATCAGCAGCAGCAGTAAGTGGTGGTTCAGGTTCTGGATATGCACCAAGTGGCTATGGACCAAGAGGAGGTATCGGCTCTGGCGCAGCAGCAGCAGTTGCAGGAGCAGGAGGAGATGGTCGTGGTGGTTATGGACAAGGTCGTTATGGAGATACTAGCGCCGCATCAGCTGCGGCTGCATCAGCAGCGGCTGCAGGAGCAGGCGGTGACGGTCTTGGAGGTTATGGACCAGGTGGTTATGGACCAGGCGGTTATGGACCAGGCGGTTATGGACCAGACGGTTATAGACCAGCAGGAACTGCATCAGCGTCAGCAGCAGCTGCAGGAGCAGGCGGTGACGATCGTGGAGGTTATGGACCAGGCGGTTATGGACCAGCGGGATCTGCATCAGCGTCAGCAGCGGTTGCAGAAGCAGGCGGTGACGGTCTTGGAGGTTATGGACCAGGCGGTTATGGACCAGGCGGTTATGGACCAGGCGGTTATGGACCAGCAGGTGCTTCATCGTCAGCAGCGGCTGCAGGAGCAGGTGGTGACGGCCTTGGTGGATATGGACAAGGTGGTTATGGATCAGGATCAAGAGCAGCTGGAGCAGCATCATCAGCTGCAGCAGCGTCAGCAGCAGCTGCAGGAGCAGGCGGTAATGGTCTTGGAGTTTATGGACCAGGCGGTTATGGACCAGGCGGTTATGGATCAACAGGATCTGCATCAGCGTCAGCAGCGGCTGCAGGAGCAGGCGGTGACGGGCTTGGAGGTAATGGACCAGGCGCTTATGGATCAGGATCAAGAGCAGCTGGAGCAGCATCATCAGCTGGAGCGGCGTCAGCAGCGGCTGCAGGAGCAGGCGGTGACGGCCTTGGTGGATATGGACAAGGTGGTTATGGATCAGGATCAAGAGCAGCTGGAGCAGCATCATCAGCTGCAGCAGCGTCAGCAGCGGCTGCAGGAGCTTATGGACCAGGCGGTTATGGACCAGGCGGTTATGGATCAACAGGATCTGCATCAGCGTCAGCAGCGGCTGCAGGAGCAGGCGGTGACGGGCTTGGAGGTTATGGACCAGGCGGTTATGGATCAACAGGATCTGCATCAGCGTCAGCAGCGGCTGCAGGAGCAGGTGGTGACGGGCTCGGAGGTAATGGACCAGGCGCTTATGGATCAGGATCAAGAGCAGCTGGAGCAGCATCATCAGCTGGAGCGGCGTCAGCAGCGGCTGCAGGAGCAGGCGGTGACGGCCTTGGTGGATATGGACCAGGCGGTTATGGACCAGGCGGTTATAGACCAGAAGGATCTGCATCAACGTCAGCAGCGGCTGCAGGAGCAGGCAGTGACGGTCTTGGAGTTTATGGACCAGGCGGTTATGGATCAACAGGATCTGCATCAGCGTCAGCAGCGGCTGCAGGAGCAGGCGGTGACGGGCTTGGAGGTAATGGACCAGGTGGTTATGGACCAGGTGGTTATGGACCAGGCGGTTATGGACCAGGCGGTTATGGACCAGGTGGTTATGAATCAACAGGATCTGCATCAGCGTCAGCAGCGGCTGCAGGAGCAGGCGGTGACGGGCTTGGAGGTTATGGACCAGGTGGTTATGGACCAGGCGGTTATGGACCAGGCGGTTATGGACCAGGCGGTTATGGATCAAAAGGAGCTGCATCAGCGTCAGCAGCGGCTGCAGGAGCAGGCGGTGACGGGCTTGGAGGTAAAGGACCAGGCGCTTATGGATCAGGATCAAGAGCAGCTGGAGCAGCATCATCAGCTGGAGCGGCGTCAGCAGCGGCTGCAGGATCAGGCGGTGATGGGCTTGGAGGTTATGGACCAGGTGGTTATGGACCAGGCGGTTATGGACCAGGCGGTTATAGACCAGAAGGATCTGCATCAACGTCTGCAGCGGCTGCAGGAGCAGGCAGTGACGGTCTTGGAGGTTATGGACCAGGCGGTTATGGACCAGGCGGTTATAGACCAGAAGGATCTGCATCAACGTCAGCAGCGGCTGCAGGAGCAGGCAGTGACGGTCTTGGAGGTTATGGACCAGGCGGTTATGGACCAGCAGGATCTGCATCAGCGTCAGCAGCGGTTGCAGGAGCAGGCGGTGACGGTCTTGGAGGTTATAAACCAGGCGGTTATGGACCAGGTGGTTATGGACCAGGCGGTTATGGACCAGGCGGTTATGGATCAACAGGATCTGCATCAGCGTCAGCAGCGGCTGCAGGAGCAGGCGGTGACGGGCTCGGAGGTAATGGACCAGGCGGTTATGGACCAGGTGGTTATGAATCAACAGGATCTGCATCAGCGTCAGCAGCGGCTGCAGGAGCAGGCGGTGACGGGCTTGGAGGTTATGGACCAGGTGGTTATGGACCAGGCGGTTATGGACCAGGCAGTTATGGACCAGGCGGTTATGGATCAACAGGATCTGCATCAGCGTCAGCAGCGGCTGCAGGAGCAGGCGGTGACGGGCTCGGAGGTAATGGACCAGGCGCTTATGGATCAGGATCAAGAGCAGCTGGAGCAGCATCATCAGCTGGAGCGGCGTCAGCAGCGGCTGCAGGAGCAGGCGGTGACGGCCTTGGTGGATATGGACCAGGCGGTTATGGACCAGGCGGTTATGGACCAGGCGGTTATAGACCAGAAGGATCTGCATCAACGTCAGCAGCGGCTGCAGGAGCAGGCAGTGACGGTCTTGGAGGTTATGGACCAGGCGGTTATGGACCAGGCGGTTATAGACCAGAAGGATCTGCATCAACGTCAGCAGCGGCTGCAGGAGCAGGCAGTGACGGTCTTGGAGGTTATGGACCAGGCGGTTATGGACCAGGCGGTTATGGATCAACAGGATCTGCATCAGCGTCAGCAGCGGCTGCAGGAGCAGGTGGTGACGGGCTCGGAGGTAATGGACCAGGTGCTTATGGATCAGGATCAAGAGCAGCTGGAGCAGCATCATCAGCTGGAGCGGCGTCAGCAGCGGCTGCAGGATCAGGCGGTGATGGGCTTGGAGGTTATGGACCAGGTGGTTATGGACCAGGCGGTTATGGACCAGGCGGTTATAGACCAGAAGGATCTGCATCAACGTCAGCAGCGGCTGCAGGAGCAGGCAGTGACGGTCTTGGAGGTTATGGACCAGGCGGTTATAGACCAGGCGGTTATGGACCAGGCGGTTATGGATCAACAGCATCTGCATCAGCGTCAGCAGCGGCTGCAGGAGCAGGTGGTGACGGGCTCGGAGGTAATGGACCAGGCGCTTATGGATCAGGATCAAGAGCAGCTGGAGCAGCATCATCAGCTGGAGCGGTGTCAGCAGCGGCTGCAGGATCAGGCGGTGATGGGCTTGGAGGTTATGGACCAGGTGGTTATGGACCAGGCGGTTATGGACCAGGCGGTTATGGACCAGGTGGTTATGAATCAACAGGATCTGCATCAGCGTCAGCATCGGCTGCAGGAGCAGGCGGTGACGGGCTTGGAGGTTATGGACCAGGTGGTTATGGACCAGGCGGTTATGGACCAGGCGGTTATAGACCAGAAGGATCTGCATCAGCGTCAGCAGCGGCTGCAGGAGCAGGTGGTGACGGGCTCGGAGGTAATGGACCAGGCGCTTATGGATCAGGATCAAGAGCAGCTGGAGCAGCATCATCAGCTGGAGCGGCGTCAGCAGCGGCTGCAGGATCAGGCGGTGATGGGCTTGGAGGTTATGGACCAGGTGGTTATGGACCAGGCGGTTATGGACCAGGCGGTTATGGACCAGGTGGTTATGAATCAACAGGATCTGCATCAGCGTCAGCATCGGCTGCAGGAGCAGGCGGTGACGGGCTTGGAGGTTATGGACCAGGTGGTTATGGACCAGGCGGATATGGACCAGGCGGTTATAGACCAGAAGGATCTGCATCAACGTCAGCAGCGGCTGCAGGAGCAGGCAGTGACGGTCTTGGAGGTTATGGACCAGGCGGTTATGGACCAGGCGGTTATGGACCAGGCGCTTATGGATCAGGATCAAGAGCAGCTGGAGCAGCATCATCAGCTGGAGCGGCGTCAGCAGCGGCTGCAGGATCAGGCGGTGATGGTCTTGGAGTTTATGGACCAGGCGGTTATGGACCAGCAGGATCTGCATCGGCGTCAGCAGCGGCTGGAGGAACAGGCGGTGACGGTTTTAGAGGTTATGGTCCTTACCTTGATTATGGATCAGGATCAGAAGCAGCTGGATCAGCATCAGCAGCTAGTGCAGGCGCAGGCAGTGCCGGTTACAGAGGTAATGGTCAAGATGGTTTCGGATCAGCAGGATCTGCATCAGCATCAGCTACAGGAGCAGGCGGTGACGGTCTTGTAGGCTATGGACCAGAAGGTGGTTCAGGATCAGCAGCGAGTGCAGCCGGAGGCAGTGCTGGTTATGGAGGTTATGGACAAAGCGGTAAAGGACAAGGCGGTTTTGGACAAGGCGGTTATGGACAAGGTGGTATTGGATCAGGAGGCTATGGACAAGAAGGTGGTTCAGGATCAGCAGCGAGTGCAGCCGCAGGCAGTGCTGGTTATGGAGGTTATGGACAAGGCGGTTATGGACAAGGTGGTATTGGATCAGGCGGCTATGGACCAGAAGGTGGTTCAGGATCAGCAGCGAGTACAGCCGCAGGCAGTGCTGGTTATGGAGGTTATGGACAAGGTGGTATTGGATCAGGAGGCTATGGACCAGAAGGTGGTGCAGGATCAGGAGCGAGTGCAGCCGCAGGCAGTGCTGGTTATGGAGGTTATGGACAAGGCGGTTTTGGTAAAGGAGGCTATGGACCAGGAAGTGCTGCAGCATCTTCATCTTCATCATCTTCATCATCAACAGCTGCAGGAGGTGCAGGAGGCCTCGGTCGCGAAATAATTATTATAGAACAAGGTGGTGCTTCATCAACATCCACATCAGCATCTACATCTGCATCAAGCACATCAGCAGCAGGAACAGGATTAGGAGCAAGTGGTTATGGACAAGGCGGTTATGGAGATGATGGTTTTGGATCAGGAGGCTATGGATCAGAAGGTGGTGCAGCATCAGCAGCAAGTGCAGCCGCAGGCAGTGCCGGTTATGGAGGTTATGGACAAAGCGGTAAAGGACAAGGCGGTTTTGGACAAGGCAGTTATGGACAAGGTGGTTTAGGATCAGCAGCGAGTGCAGCCGCAGGCAGTGCTGGTTATGGAGGTTATGGACAAGGTGGTATTGGATCAGGAGGCTATGGACCAGAAGGTGGTTCAGGATCAGCAGCGAGTACAGCCGCAGGCAGTGCTGGTTATGGAGGTTATGGACAAGGTGGTATTGGATCAGGAGGCTATGGACCAGAAGGTGGTGCAGGATCAGGAGCGAGTGCAGCCGCAGGCGGTGCCGGTTATGGACAAGGCGGTTTTGGTAAAGGAGGCTATGGACCAGGAAGTGCTGCAGCATCTTCATCTTCATCATCTTCATCATCAACAGGTGCAGGAGGTGCAGGAGGCCTCGGTCAACAAATAATTATTATAGAACAAGGTGGTGCTTCATCAACATCCACATCAGCATCCACATCAGCATCAAGCACATCAGCAGCAGGAACAGGATTAGGAGCAAGTGGTTATGGACAAGGCGGTTATGGAGATGATGGTTTTGGATCAGGAGGCTATGGACCAGAAGGTGGTGCAGCATCAGCAGCAAGTGCAGCCGCAGGCAGTGCCGGTTATGGAGGTTATGGACAAAGCGGTAAAGGACAAGGCGGTTTTGGACAAGGCGGTTATGGACAAGGTGGTATTGGATCAGTAGGCTATGGACCAGAAAGTGGTGCAGGATCAGCAGCGAGTGCAGCCGCAGGCAGTGCCGGTTATGGAGGTTATGGACAAGGCGGTTATGGACAAGGTGGTATTGGATCAGGCGGCTATGGACCAGAAGGTGGTTCAGGATCAGCAGCGAGTCCAGCCGCAGGCAGTGCTGGTTATGGAGGTTATGGACAAGGTGGTATTGGATCAGGAGGCTATGGACCAGAAGGTGGTGCAGGATCAGGAGCGAGTGCAGCCGCAGGCGGTGCCGGTTATGGACAAGGCGGTTTTGGTAAAGGAGGCTATGGACCAGGAAGTGCTGCAGCATCTTCATCTTCATCATCTGCATCATCAACAGGTGCAGGAGGACTCGGTCGCGAAATAATTATTATAGAACAAGGTGGTGCTTCATCAACATCCACATCATCAAGCACATCAGCAGCAGGAACAGGATTAGGAGCAAGTGGTTATGGACAAGGCGGTTATGGAGATGATGGTTTTGGATCAGGAGGCTATGGACCAGAAGGTGGTGCAGCATCAGCAGCAAGTGCAGCCGCAGGCAGTGCCGGTTATGGAGGTTATGGACAAAGCGGTAAAGGACAAGGCGGTTTTGGACAAGGCGGTTATGGACAAGGTGGTATTGGATCAGGAGGCTATGGACAAGAAGGTGGTTCAGGATCAGCAGCGAGTGCAGCCGCAGGCAGTGCTGGTTATGGAGGTTATGGACAAGGCGGTTATGGACAAGGTGGTATTGGATCAGGCGGCTATGGACCAGAAGGTGGTTCAGGATCAGCAGCGAGTACAGCCGCAGGCAGTGCTGGTTATGGAGGTTATGGACAAGGTGGTATTGGATCAGGAGGCTATGGACCAGAAGGTGGTGCAGGATCAGGAGCGAGTGCAGCCGCAGGCGGTGCCGGTTATGGACAAGGCGGTTTTGGTAAAGGAGGCTATGGACCAGGAAGTGCTGCAGCATCTTCATCTTCATCATCTTCATCATCAACAGGTGCAGGAGGTGCAGGAGGCCTCGGTCAACAAATAATTATTATAGAACAAGGTGGTGCTTCATCAACATCCACATCAGCATCCACATCAGCATCAAGCACATCAGCAGCAGGAACAGGATTAGGAGCAAGTGGTTATGGACAAGGCGGTTATGGAGATGATGGTTTTGGATCAGGAGGCTATGGACCAGAAGGTGGTGCAGCATCAGCAGCAAGTGCAGCCGCAGGCAGTGCCGGTTATGGAGGTTATGGACAAGGCGGTTTTGGACAAGGCGGTTATGGACAAGGTGGTATTGGATCAGGAGGCTATGGACAAGAAGGTGGTTCAGGATCAGCAGCGAGTGCAGCCGCAGGCAGTGCTGGTTATGGAGGTTATGGACAAGGCGGTTATGGACAAGGTGGTATTGGATCAGGCGGCTATGGACCAGAAGGTGGTTCAGGATCAGCAGCGAGTACAGCCGCAGGCAGTGCTGGTTATGGAGGTTATGGACAAGGTGGTATTGGATCAGGAGGCTATGGACCAGAAGGTGGTGCAGGATCAGGAGCGAGTGCAGCCGCAGGCGGTGCCGGTTATGGACAAGGCGGTTTTGGTA
Source organism: Catocala fraxini (assembly GCA_930367265.1). NCBI lineage: Eukaryota > Metazoa > Arthropoda > Insecta > Lepidoptera > Erebidae > Catocala > Catocala fraxini. The sequence goes on along the minus strand of OV884040.1, from coordinate 7,471,887 downwards.
AAGGAGGCTATGGACCAGGAAGTGCTGCAGCATCTTCATCTTCATCATCTTCATCATCAACAGCTGCAGGAGGTGCAGGAGGCCTCGGTCGCGAAATAATTATTATAGAACAAGGTGGTGCTTCATCAACATCTACATCAGCATCAAGCACATCAGCAGCAGGAACAGGATTAGGAGCAAGTGGTTATGGACCAGGCGGTTATGGAGATGATGGTTTTAGATCAGGAGGCTCTGGACCAGAAGGTGATGCAGCATCAGCAGCAAGTGCAGCCGCAGGCAGTGCCGGTTATGGAGGTTATGGACAAAGCGGTAAAGGACAAGGCGGTTTTGGACAAGGCGGTTATGGACAAGGTGGTATTGGATCAGTAGGCTATGGACCAGAAAATGGTGCAGGATCAGCAGCGAGTGCAGCCGCAGGCAGTGCTGGTTATGGAGGTTATGGACAAGGCGGTTATGAACAAGGTGGTATTGGATCAAGAGGCTATGGACCAGAAGGTGGTGCAGGATCAGGAGCGAGTGCAGCTGCAGGTGGTGCCGGTTATGGACAAGGCGGTTTTGGTAATGGAGGCTATGGACCAGGAAGTGCTGCAGCATCTTCATCTTCATCATTTTCATCATCAACAGCTGCAGGAGGTGCAGGAGGCCTCGGTCCCGAAAGAATTATTATAGAACAAGGTGGTGCTTCATCAACATCCTCGGGAGCAAGTGGTTATGGACCGGGTGCTAACCGACAGGCTGGTAATGGAATAGGAAGTGCTGCCGGATCAGGCGCATCCGCATCTGCCGCAGGTGGTCTAGGTTCTGACTATGGGCCATATGTTTCTGGTGCATATGGTACAGGAGCAGCAGGTTCATCGTCCAGCGGAGGCACCGATATAATTGTCGTAGATGGTTCTAGACCTACTGGTGCTGAGGGAGCAGCGGTATCAGCAGCAGCATCAGCAGCATCCGCAGTTGCAGATGGTGATTATGGCCAAGGAACTCGATATGGACCTGGAGGTAAAGTTATTGTCTATGATGTATCTACTTCCGGATCTTCTTCAACGTCGTCAGCAGCATCAGCAGCTGCTAGTGCTTCATTTGGACCAGCGGGAGTAAGAGGTCCTGGAGGAACAAGGAGACCTGGAGGAGAATTTGGTCCTGGTGGCTATGGACCAGGTAGTTCTGCTGGATCAGGTGCAACTACATCTAGTGCATCAGCACCAGGTGGTTCAGATGATTATGGACTAGATGGCTATGGAGCAGGTGATTACGGAAATGGTGCTTATGGACCAGGAGAATATGGACCAGATGGTTATGGATCAGGAAGCGTATATGGACCAGGGGATGGATATGGGCCTGACGGTAGCTCAGGCCAATATGGACCAGGAAGACGACCTGGAGTAGCTTCTGCATCAACAGCTTCGTCAGCAACAGTGACAACAGCTTCAAGTACGAAGGCTGGACCAACAGAAATAATTATCTTCCAAAGAGGCGGTGAAGACTCTACCACTACAACCTCAACAAGCTCAACATCTGCAGTAGCAGCTGCTAGTGCTGCATCCGGTGGTCAAGGTGTTGGAGGCTCAGGTTCTAAGGGCGTGAGAGCTAGTAAGAACTGCCGCCTTATCCGCAGACAACTGTATGTGAAGATAGGCACCCGTCGTCAACCATGCACCACATGCTAAAAATTATATGATATTCTTTGCATAATTTTTTTTCTGGATACATCTTTAATATAAATGTGAATAAATATTGGCATTTTATATTTTCTTTCATTCACTAACTACACGTTTCTGTGTTATAATCCTGTTATAAGTTTGGATTCGAACACAGAATGTTTACGAGTATCTGTTGTTAGGTGAGGACTGTCATATGCTTGTTAGTTGGTTGTCAATAACAACATTCGTGATTTGCCTCATATATCAATTGTCTAGATGCTACAGAAGAAGTGTTGCACCTATAAGTTGGTGCTTCGCTTTTAGTAACTTGTTTAAATGATGCAACAAAAAAAAATAGCTCTGGTTTAAAAATAAGTGGGTTTTATATATAATTGAAGAACTAATAATAAAAGCTTATATCTGGTATCCATAATAAGGAGATTGATAAAAAAATTGCACATAGTATAAATGCTATCAACATAGTAAATAGATACCAAATCCAAAAAAAATCTTATAAGTGCATAAAAATATAGCTACTTGTGATGGAATATTCAAATTCCAGTATTGCGTATAACCGCACGCTATCGTATATTACGAAACCTTTCTTGTGTAACCAGATTTAGCACAATAATGTTCTTGTGGAGTGACTACGAACTGGTCTTAGTTAGCTTAATGATACTCTTGAGTAACCTGAAAATGAACACAACAAAATGAACCAAATATCGTTAGATAATAATGAAATTATGGTACTTGATACATAGATATTTATTATAGCTGGGACTGACTGTCAAATCTATCAGTTCCGAAGCGCATTTGTGTATTTCTGCCTCAAAATAGTCACTCATTTATGAGCATGACAGTGCTGACGTCACAATTAATCTTACGAATTATGTAATTGTCACCACATTTGGAGCCTGCTGTTATATGCTGCATATAATTTAATGTCCTGGAGTCACTCTACCTGAGAAGAAATTCATGATCACTAGCTGCGTATTCGTCAACTAACATCGGACAAATAATTTTTATTTTTTAATCTTCCAGGTACTGATATAATAGTTGATCGAATTTGTCGCACTCTAACTGTGCGCAAACAACAAAAGAGTGACGCACAATATTTCAATCAACTTAAGTATAATGACATTTATTAAAATTGCTTGGTAACTAATACTATTGTTTTTAATTTTCTAAAGGTTTCTTTATTTGTATATATGTATATCAATATTTGTTCAAATTCTTTTGTTCAAATCGGCTAATAAGTCAATATTCAGAAAAATCGTTAGTATAAGAACAGCAAAAATTCTGTATTGACATCAGTGCGGTTCTAAATCTCACCAAGATGAGAGGAACTACTTTCGTGATCTTATGCTGCGTTTTGCAGGTAAGTCCTATGAATATATTTATAGCACAGTTGTTTAGATAATCATCTAGCGGCTAACTAGGCGTCAAATGTGTAAATTTCGATGAAATTATATTTTAGCCCTCAGCGCTATTTACAATTAAAATATAAAAATATTTTTCAGTATGTTGCTGCTAATAACAATTTAATTGAAGATATAAAAAATCAAATAAAAGTAGTAAATAGTGCAAAGGCCTCCGCTGTAAAAAATAGTGATGTATTCGGAGTTAATGAATGGGGCCAGAAAACTGAAGAAATAACAAAGACTTTGAAATTTAATGGAACAAACAAGCATCCTACCGATAAACAAATGATAAAAATTATTACCATTCAAATGGACGAATTTGGTGATGCAACAATTGTTGAGAAGGAAATACATGTTCTAGATCCAAATGAACCTGGAATCGGAACTTCTTCATTCTCATCATCCTCATCTTTATTTCAATCTGAAAGTGCAGCAGCAACCACAGTGGCTGCTGCAAGAATCACCGTAGGATCAAATGCACAACAGCCAGGATATACACCACGTCTTAGCGGTCTGAGGGGATACGGATCAGGTAGTGACGCCATATCAGCTCAAACTGCGTCATCAACAGCAGATGGTGTTGATGCCGGATATGGACGAGACGGAAACAGTCTCGACGGATTTAAACATGGAAGCCTTGCCAAATCGGGCTCGGCTACACTTTTAACGACTAGGGCAAGAGTAAGTGGATCAGGTGATAAAAATTCCTCTGTAGGCGCTTCTCCATCAAGTTCAGCTGCATCAGCAGCCGGTGCAAAAGCCGATAATTATGTCTCAAGAGGTTATAGATCAGGAAGTGCCACTGGAACAGCCATATTAGCATTAATAGGAGGAACAGGTATAGATGGAACTGGTGAAAGATATAGCCCAGGTGGTTTTAGTCCAGGTAATTATAGTCCTGGTACTTTTAGACCATCATTGTCTTCAGCAGTTTCAGTGACTTCTTCTATCAGTAGCTCTTCTTCTACGAAAGCAATGTATGTACAAGACAGCAGAACAGATTCTTCGTCATTATCAACAGCAGTAGCAGGACTAGGCAATTCAGCAATATCTACGTCTACTAAAAGTGGTGGCATGAACCTAATTGTCACGGATGATTTTGTATCAAACGTTCAAGTGTCAGCAGATGCTGCAAGATTGGAGGCATCAGCAGTAGTCGCAGCATCTAGTTACGGTGATGGAATTGGTGGATATGGACCAGGTCGACGATCTGGACCAGAAGCGCCTGCTGCATCAGTATTGGTAGCAAAAACAGCTTCAAGAAAGAAAAAGAGACCAACTGAAATCGTTACTCTAGCAGACGGCGGGAAAAAGTCGACGTCTACTAGTTCATCAGCTGTATCTGTAACATCATATGGTGATTCACACACAGCTGATGAATCGTCTATAGATCATTTTGGTATAGGTGGACCTTCGAGTGCCGCAGCAACAGCCGCTTGTGTTGCATCCGGATGTCAAGGTTCTGGAGGTTTAGGTTTTAAAGGCGTAAGAGCTAGCAAGAACTGCCGCCTCACCCACAGACAACTGTATGTGAAGATAGGCACCCGTCGTCATCCATGCGTCACATGCTAATATGATTTAATTTATTTTTCTGGACACATCTTTAATATTAACTTTTAATAAATCTTGGCATTTTACATTGTCTTTCAATTATATCTTCCTAAGTTTCTGATACAGCGTGTGACGAAGGCCATATTTGTTGCTTGTTGCTAGCTTGGCAATGGCAATTTTTGTAATTCTCCTGACATACAGAGCCTCCAGTAGCCGTGTACCAGTAATATATAATTTTGGACACAATAGTCAAGACTGCTTGTAGAACTTGTCAAACAGTCCTAATATTATCGCCAACTATTATTTATAAATACATCGATACAATTATAACAAAGAATATCATAACGTTATTAACATACATGTTAATAACGTTATGACATGCACTACAGTGCATGGCTGTGACGACGGCTGTTTCATTGTAGTTGCACTCAGTGATCGGTAAACGATTAGCAAGGATAAGCAATGTTGGGTGCGGTCAGTCTATAGATGGGTGACCGCTTAGTAGTATTATATCTGAGCGTCTCCGTGCTTCGAAAGGCACGTAAAGAGTCGGTCCCGGTTATTGCCAGCAGCAGCCGTTAAGCCATGTCAGAGGCCTACGGGCGGCTTGAACTCTTGACAACAGGTTGGCTACTAACCACAAGAAAAGAAGAAGATTGTAGTATCAAATTCAAACAATGTCTTATGAGTATTACCTATAAACAATTATAAACTTGTGTTGGAGTGATAAAAATCTACTGTGATACACTACAGTACACAACCATACACTTTAAAACCTATTTAAAGAGTTTTATAAACTTATTCTTTTCAAGAAGTTTTGTAAACTTGAAGGAATAACGTTGTTCTGAAGTAACATGATGGCAAATATTTGTATATAGGTAATTATTAATGATAGTCTTTTCTGACAGCACGGCGACCATTTTTGTCTTTTACGCTGGCACCGTAGGGACTCATTGCCAGTGGTAGTGTTTACTTATCAAAGAAAAATTAATACAATTCAGAAATTATAAGAGTAGACCTATACTATTAAACATAACTGTTTGTAACACCAAAATTGAAGAAGTTCAGGAAATATTTTTTCTAGGTTTTGTTATCGATCAACATTTAAACTGGAAACGCACATTGAAAAAATAAACAAAAAAAAACCAGCGCCTGCTATGCATTATCGATCCTGTCTGAAACAACAAATACAAATTTTTATTGTATGAAATCTACTCAATTATGATAATCAAATACATAAATAAATTAATACAGCTAATTATTCTATCTAAAAAGGCATTTTATGAAAATAGGCAAATAATCATAAAAAAATCAACGGTATTATTTTCTTCGTTGTATGTATCTATCTATCTATCGTTATCTATCGTTTTATATATCGTTCTATGTATAAAAAAATACCTTTCTAACGATGTATAGCACATATGTATATCATCCTTAGGCAAAATAAAATGGGAAAAGCGTGTCAAACTGCGCGTCAAGGGTCCGTTTTTTTAGAGAGTTCCTTTATCACATAATTTTTTTGTTTACAGTCGAATTTTTCATATTCCTTGATATATTTTATAATAATACTTACAAATTATTACTTCAAAATACGTTAATATTATTAGAATTATAATAAGAATACATAATAATCTTTACAGTTTAGATTGACAAAAGCCTAAAAACTACACGGGGGAAAAACCCAAAGCACGCGCCGGCTACTATTTTGTTTTAAGTTTTTATGACGTTTACATTATTAAAACATTGCTATTGCTAATAGAATCATTACAATAATAAATAAAATAACAATTACTTACGTTTTAATGTATCCATCACAAAACACTTAAAACTACAACACAAACATTCACAGCGGCCATAACGGACGGAGCGCGACGACTAATCTTTAGAATTTTTTAATAATATATTCCTGTCCAACGCAGGCATTCTTATTGGTCTGTGGTATGGCATCATTCGTTCCGAGTTCATCCGTAGCCAAAAGGCAGTCAGTTTTAAACAAGAAGTTTGTTATAATGCGGTTTTAATCGTCGGCGGCGGGCGGCGTTTTGGCGCGAATTTAGTGGCTCCTATACGAGCCGCCGGCTCTCAACGGGTGCCGGCTCGTATACGAGCGATTTCATCCTTTAATACCTACATCATTTTTGTGATCTTATGCTAATATAGCTAAAATAAAATTAGTAAGCAGTTCACATCATATAAATTGCGATAAGTAATAAATAATTAACAACACAAATAGGAAAAACAATACGTTTTTATAGGAAACCCTAACTTAATATTATAATTAAAGCCAATGTGAGTGTGTTTGTTTGTTACGCTTTCACGCCTTAACTAATCAACCGACCATCATGAAATTTCACATATACATGGTTGTCAGGGCAACAGAAATATACACTGACGGACTCATAAACTGCATCAAAATTCAGGATTACTTTCGAATTAATATTTATGATAAGTATGCAAACTTTTTAGATTAAACTAAATGAAAATGACTGTCCATTAAACATAAATAAAAACAAACTAAAATAAAATACTGCAGTAAAAGATAAAATTATAGCCGGGAAAATAAAATTTATGCATAGTCTCAAATTCGTGTGTTATTAGAGTAAAGTTTGAAATTAATTATTTTGGTTTGTTTTTCATTTGCGATTTAAATTATTGTTACCAGTATTGATTATTAGTCTTTTAAACTCAAGAAAAGTTTCGTTACCATAAATATGGATACTTTGTCCGAACAAGCCGCTCAAATTGTGGCATTACATTAAATTTAAACCAGTATACGGTTTCTAGAGTATACTGAAGGTTTGTAGAGACATGTTCTTCAGTTTGGTCGTTGACCTTAACGCTTGCGGCCGTATATAAGCAAAATTTTAGTTGAAGTACCTTTTAACCACTGTATCCCAAAGTTTCTGAAATATTGTTGTTTTAATTTGAATTGACGCCGACGGCCACCAAAATGGAGACACAAAAGTGCAGATACTGTGACGACTTACTGTCTGAAGGTGTACATTGTACAGTGTGCAACAAGGTGATTCACTTCCATTGCGGCGGCATTACAGAAGCTGGCTATCGCAAACTGGGAGATAGGAGGCTCACGTGGCGTTGCCCAAAATGTAAACAATCAGGCAGTGTTCAAGCACTGAATTCGCCAAGATCACCTAGACCGGAATCTGAGTCAGCTATCCTACTGGAAATTTGGGCACTTTCTGCGAAAATTGCACCAATCGAGGGCTTGAAAAAAAAATTACAGAGCTTAGAAGTGAATTCGCTGACTTGTAAACATCATTAAACACGCAGCTTAACGACATGGTCAAAGAGTTCAGCACCAAAATCTACGCTATGGAGCAGCGCGTTGTACAATTGGAAAAAGTCCACGTGCAGGTAGATCAGCTTCAAGCCCGGCTGGATAAGTTGAAGGAAGACTATGACAGCAAAGATCAATGGTCGCGTCTTAATAATGTGGAAGTTAAAGGACTACCACAGACAAGTAATGAGAATTTATTCAAATAACTAAATAATCACTTCAAAGTGATAACTAAGATCGGAGAAAAGGTCTGCTGTCCTATCACCAAAACTATACATGAAAGAAGACTTTATTTCGGCAGCGAGATATCTATCTAAATCCTCTCCTCTAACATGCAGTCAAATTGGTTTTTCGGGCAATCAAAGAGTATTTGTAAATGATCATCTAACCCCAAAGAATAAAACATTACTAACGAAAACTATGAAAACTGCGCGTGAAGTGGATTTTCGTTACGTGTGGGTGAAACAAGCAAAGATATATGCCAGAAAAGCGGACACAACGCCTGTCATATTAGTGAAATCCGAAAAAGATCTTATGAAAATTGTGTAACTAACAATAATACTAAACTTTCATCAAACAATAGTCCGAATAGTGCAAACCAATATTGTGACGGAATTAGCGTAATCTTATTCCCTTTTATGTTAAAATCAATAATAATTGTCTACAGGACAATTGAAAATATTTCTATACTTATAATGAGATTGCAGTTTGAGAACCGTTGTCTGCAATATTGTGAACATGTCGTATTCCATCACACAGTGTGTCTCTGCAGTGTGTTTCTTAACAAACTTTTAAAATATATTATTTTTCTAATTGTATTATGGTATTCGACTATGAAATCTTTAACTATACGCATTAAGTTCAATTTACCTTATCTATCGCTGTCACTTATGACTCATTGCACCTTACTAATCGTATCTATCAGTTCTATTATTACTATTCAAAAGCCATTAGCGATGAGGATTCGAAGTGAATGTGTCACCGAACACAGTGTTTTGCTATTAAATCGTTATATGTTTCTGCCATCTACCTGTAGTTGTTTAAATCATATTTTTCTCTGCAATGCAATACATTATTTTTTGCATTGTATTACAAAAAAGAGAAACCTAGTTATGTTAAGGCTTAAAAATGGTATCTCTTAGCATATACTATCAAAATGTGCGTGGTTTACGTACTAAAACACTTAACTTCCTAAGAAACGTTTGTTTAAACGCATATGACATTATTATACTTACAGAAACTTGGCTAGTGGACAGTGTATATAGCAGTGAATTGTTCGATGGTCGATATTTAGTGTGGAGACGCGATCGGGATTATAATCGAACATCACAGACGCGCGGTGGTGGTGTATTAATCGCTGTAAGATGTGACCTGACAGTTGTAGAAAGGTGTGACTGGCGCAGTACCGCTGAAGACATATGGGTTTCTGTTATTCTGAAGAGGGCTAGACCTGCAGTTACCTACAATGTGCATATCTGTGGCTTTTATCTCTGCAGGGAAAATACAGGTAACTCATACAACACTCAGTTACAGAATTTTGTCGACAAACTTAATAATTTAACCTTATCACATTTGCTAGATAAATTTGACATTATAGGTGACTTCAACTTTGGAAATCAGGTGGAATGGACATATAATATTAATAGCATTAAATTATCACCTACAAATTATACTTGTCACTATCTTAATGACTTTTTGAGACTATTGATACGTGTAACTTATCCCAGTTTAATAATATTCGAAATGTAAAAGGTAGGCTTTTGGACCTAGTCTTTTCTAATGGTCCCGTTACTGTAAGCGAATGCGATACGCCACTAGCAGTACCTATTAATATGCACCATAAACCGTTAGTAATTCAGGCTGACTTTGTGGAGATGCATAAGCTTGAGGAAAAGATTAGTACAAAATACCTTTTCTACGATGGCGATTACGAAGCTATTAGGTCTGCGCTCGACCGTGTTGACTGGGCTATGCTTTTAAGCCCAGAGTCACTAGATCATGCTACCGCATGATCTAGTGACTCTGGGCTTAAAAGCACAATTACACAATTTATTGTAAAACGTTGTTACCACAACGTTTTACAATAAATTGTATGAAATCAGAGACATGTTTATCCCCAAGAAAACTATACGGTACTCGTCACATCCACCCTAGTACTCTTCGACACTAATTAAAATGCTAAAAGAAAAACTGAAATACCACCGCAAGTATAAAGTATATAAGAATTTATCTGATTATCATTCGTTTTCTTTGCTGCGGGCTAGGGCTATCCAGTTAGAACAAGACTGCTTTAAAACCGATATTGAAAAAGTCGAATCTTCAATAATTACCAACCCTAAATATTTCTGGTCGTATATTCAAAATAAACAAAGTGTTTCTTCATTACCTAATGTAATGCGATACGGTGATTTGATTGCCAACACAGGGACAGAAATAAGTAACTTATTCGCCAAATACTTTTATTCTACATATCGCAATAAGGGTACGGGTGCCGATGATTTGCACTCGAAGCATGATACATATTCAAGTGTTAATTGCATCAGTACCATACAGATTTCGCATGAAAGTGTCCTAAAACTGTTGAAAACACTTGATACCAGTAAATCTGGCGGTCCAGATCTGATACCACCGGTATTTGTCGTAAACTGTGCGGAAAGTTTAGCCAAACCTATCTGTATGATTTATAAGCGTTCATTATTGTAAGGTGTAGTCCCTCACATCTGGAAATCAACCTTCATAACACCAATTCGAAAGAAAGGAGATAAATCCGATGTCGAAAACTACCGCCCCATTTCAAAATTATGTTTATTCGCGAAAATTCTCGAACGCATAGTGCACAACGAGGTTTACTCGACCGTACAAAATAGCCTAAGCGATGCTCAGCACGGATTTGTACGGAAGAAATCAACCACATCAAACTTAATCCTTGCCACTGACTTTATCACAAAAGGAATGGAGCAAGGTGCACAGGTGGATGTAATCTATACAGATTACCGAAAATGTTTCGATCGTATAGATCATTGTGTACTTCTGCATAAATTACGGTCATCTGGTATACACGGTGACTTGTATCGTTGGTTTTGCTCGTATATAGATAATCGGACCCAGGCTGTAGTTCTACAGGGTTATTCTTCTAGTTGGTGTACTGTCCCTTCTGGCGTACCCCAAGGTTCATTATTAGGACCCCTTCTATTTACTATATTTATCGCAGACGTGATACATTGTTTTCAAAATTCTTACATACTATTATATGCTGACGATATGAAAATTTTTAAAACGATACGGTGTCCTCATAACTTCGTGGAACTTCAAGAAGACCTTGACAGATTCGTGGTATACTGTAAGCATAACAGGCTCGACTTAAACGTGTCTAAATGTTCTCACCTAACCTTTTCGCGGCAAACCTCAAGGATCGGTCATGATTATACCTTTGACAACCAAATTGTCTCCCAAGTCACCCATATTAAAGATCTTGGTGTAATTTTTGATAACAAACTTCTGTTCGATAGTCACGTAGATAGTATTATAAAAAAAGCGTCGAAAGCTCTCGGTTTTATTATGAGATCCACAGCCTGTTTTCGGTCTTTAAAACCAGTGAAGATCTTGTACTGTTCATACGTGCGTAGCCACCTCGAGTATGCCTCGCAAGTTTGGAATCCGCAATATCAAGTTTATATAACTCGCATCGAAGGTATACAAATAAAATTTTTACGATATCTCGATTACAGAGCACATCAATATACAACTTATTACCTCAACCGATGCAAGAAATACCATTTCCTACCACTTGAATATAGGCGAAATATTAGTGATATATGTTATTTGGCAAACATCGCAAATGGCTCCATTGATTGTCCTGAACTTCTATCAAATATAACACTACGCACTAATCAATTGGGTTTTAGAGAGCGTCCTTTGTTAGTAGTCCCATTTTCACTCACTAATTATAGACGAAATACTTTCTTCTTGTGGAGTGCAATGAGTTTTAACAAGATTTCATCGAAATTGGAAATTGACTTATTTTGTACAAGTTCGAATTCCATCAAAAATAAAATTGTTAAAGATTTCTTTGTAAATTAATTGTTATTTTTTTTTATTTATTTATCGCGTAATCTTCTTTATATCACAATGTGTTTTTCTGGCTGATGTGTATGAATTATAATTGCTTTTTATGTTTCTTGTTTTTTGTTGTTATTTTTTGTCTGTGCTCTTTCTTTTTTTTTTCCCCCTTTGTTTAGTTGTAGATACGATAACTAACTGATAGGAAATCAGAGTAGTTACACAAGTGGTGTACAAATTATTATGTGGAAGCTTGTAATAAGCAACATGTGTACCTTAATTGTAACTGATCAAATGTACTTATTAGACTGTAAGCTTTCCTAAAATAAATAAAATGAAAGGAGACCCCGGTACCGGCAGACTCGAGCAACCACCTGTCGTGACGACCGATTTATTGTTTCAACTTCCCTACGAAATCGTTTCTTCACGTCAGTAAACATCAAAACAGGGCTGAATGAAGTGCGTGGAGTAAACGTTAGTGCACGAACAATAAGAAGGAGGCTTAAGGAAGCGGCAATCACCCCTTTTAGACCAGCAAATGGTCCAAAGCTGTCTGCAGCTCACAGTCAAGCTCGTTTAAGATTTGCGCGTGAACATCTTAATTGGACTGAAGAGCAATGGGCCTCCATATTGTTCACTAATGAGTGTAGGACATGTTTAAATGGTGCAGACGGTCGCAGAAGAGTCTATCGTCGACGTGGAGAGAGATATGCTCAAAGTTGCATTGAAGAGCGTGTTCCTTTTGGAGGCGGTTCGTGTATGGTGTGTGGTGGCATTTCGATGATCGGGCGAACGCAACTTGTGTTCATTGACATGGTTCGTCAAAACGGTAGAAGAGGTGGTTTGACGGCACAACTCTATATAACAGAGGTTTTAGAAGCTCACATGGTACCTTACATGGGATTAATAGGATTAATTTTACTCTAATGCAAGATAATGCCCGAACCTACGCCGCTGCACAAGTTCGACAATATAGCGAAGAGGTTGGGATACCATATACATACCATTGAACATGTTTGGGACAGTTTAAAAAAAACTGTATATGCGAGAAATCCTGTGCCCACAACAGTGGCAGCACTAAGAACAGCGATTTCACAAGAATGGAACAATATTCCGCAAGACCGTTTAATAATCCTAATCAGATCTATGCGGAAACGATTAGAATCTGTAATAAGGGAGGAACCTAAAGGCAATACACCTTATTAAAAGAAAAAACCTTTGCTTCAACTTATTTTTTATTGTAAGAACCAATTTTTCAATATACCAACCAAAACCAATTTTTGTAATATTTAACGTTTTTGTTCAAAAAAATGGAATGGTCCTTTCCAGTATACAAACATACACTTATGGATATGATACTACGCTGTTATGAAGTTAACGAAGTAAACTATACATAGGTTTCAATTTAAATTTGTATAAAAAGTTTGAATACTTGGTTAAAATGTTTATTTCAAAGGCGTCTTCAACATTAATGCAGTTTAGGAGTCAGTGTACGGTACCTTTCATCCAGGAAAAGTACTGACACTAACCTAACAATCATTTACGCGAGCGAAGCTGCGTGCAAGATCTTTCTCTTCTTCTTCTTTTCTCTTTAATAATAATGTCCTCCAAACCGATTTCGGTCACGGCGGCCAATTTTAACTGAGACTGGTCATCTGCGCAGGAGACATTATAGTGCACAAGCGTGTGCGCAAACACAATTAGTGCACTCTCTGTTACCTATCTCTCATGATCCGATGGGACGGTAATCCAACACGACCGGAGAGAGATCAGGCGCAGGACCAACGGCTTTACGGGGCACGGGGGTGTCCAACACCGCCTAACTCCGGGCTGTTATTGAGATTTCTTAACAGAAAACACAATAACTTTTTGTTGGCCGGACCCGGGATTCGAACCCGAAACCTCATGCGCAGCAGTCGCATTCATTACCGCTGCGCCACGGAGGCAGTCTCTTTAATAAATAACATGTAATTAAGATTTTAGTACGTATTTAAAGTTAAAACATCCATATTGCTTATGATCTCTAATAGTATTATTGATTATTCATAGCCCTTTATCTATACTAGTCTACACTAATAATATAAAGAAGATAATTGATTTTTTGTTTGTTTGTTGGTCCCTTACTAACAGTGTATAGGTACTTAGACTAGCTTTTTTCCGCGGCTTCGCTCGCGTAAAAGTAGATTAGTTTAGGTTATGTCAGTAACAGTACCTACTTATTTGAATTAAAACATAGCCTATGTTACTCGGTGATAATTTAACTGTCAAAAGGTGAAAGAATTTTCAAAATCGGTTAAGTAGTTTTTGAATTAAGTCCTTTCAAGCAAACAAAAAATCATAATATCTTTATAATATTACTAGCTGTTGCCCGCGATTTCGTCCGCGTGGACTTTAATTTATTACCCAATACCTACTTTTAATTTGTTATCAAATTTTAATATATAAAACTACAACTAAAGAAATTAATAAGTCTAACTACACCTATATAGGTGTAGTTAGCTATATATTCAAAAAATACAAATGGTATCGCGGTCTTTTTGTAGATATTGATACTTTCTATAATACTGTAGAACATTTTTTTGTTCTATCATCAATAGTTTCCGCAGCGCACGCGCTGACAGATTTTTATGACAAATTTTTTCACACCTTGGGTTATATTATTGCATTTTTATTAAGGATCCCTATTTTTTTTGATAGTGTAATTTTGCCTATGTCACTCAGTGAAGATGCAGCTTTCGAATGGTGAAATAATTTTTGAAATCGGTCCAGTAGTTTTTGTGTGAAAACATTACAAACATACATACAAAAACACAAATGTTTCCTCTTTATAATATTAGTTTTGATTTAGATATAGTACTTGCGACCCGCCTTGGCATTGCACGGGTAGTACCAACAAAACATTAACAAATGATACACCTGCATAAACTTTCTCACGAATCACTCTGTTGATTGGTGAAAGCCGCATGCAAATCCGTTCAGTAGTTTTTGAGTTTATCTCGAACAGACAGACGCAGCGGAGGACTTTGTTTTATAATATGTAGTGATAGTGATGTTAGTGATATCTAGATACCTATAGATATAGTATAGATGTCTGTCTGTTTGCGATAAACTCAATAAGTACTGAACGGATTTGCATGCGGTTTTCACCAATAGATAGATTGTTTCATGAGGAAGGTCTAGGTGTACAATTTGTTAAGGTTTTGTACCTACAACCTGTGCGAAGCCGGGGCAGATCGCTAGTATAATATAAATTCATCTCAGTTACGATGGTGTAATTGTGGCAGTAATTTTATTGCCAATGTCTGTATGTATGTAATATATTGTTATAAATATAAATATATAGGTAAAGATATACTATTTGCTAAAGAAATATAATAAACGTTCCATATCAGTGCTGGGCAGTATAAAAATAAACCAGTGCGGAATATTTTCGGTGGGGCCGCAAGTTCGAGGTGTAGACCGCAGCCACAGGCTGGGTTCGGCCCTACTTCCGAAGAGGCTCCAGCGGCATGCCGGTCTTCCACAACTGCGGGCCTGTGCCAATTTCTGCGCGTTGCACTGCTCTATGTTTATTAAGAACAAGTCTGCGCCCCATCGCAATGCGCCGTGCGCAACTTTGACGGCTGTCAGAAACCAAATTATCAATTTAATATTTTCAATTTTATTTTGTGTACGGAATTATTTTCATTAATTTGTAATAACGTGTTTGTATAGTTTATATATAAGTCTAATGCAAAACGGCTGTGACGGCGATGGCGATGTGGAAATAAGTGCTAGTCAACCTACCACATTGCTAAATGGTTTGCTGCGTTGCCCCCACTGTATCCAAGCTCGATATTTCAAAGGTAAGGGTTCGAAAGTACATTTTGGCAAAGTGCATATATCCCAAGATGTACTTTTTAACCCCTCTACGGCAGAACACTCATTCACCACCCAAATTCCTTTTTGGCAAGAATTAGCAAACTTAAAAAATTCTATTCTGGTTTTAAAAAGAGTTCCTCGTGGCGCGAGACCTGCAGTGGCGAAAAAACTAGCTGATTGTATAGGTCTCATCGTACGGGAGAACACAAAAGTAGCTTGGGAACAGTTACTGACCTTCCCTTATAGGACTTTGCATGTTGAAAAAGACCAGTCGACGACCAAATCTCTAACAGAACAAATTAAACAAAATTGTTACGTCTCGGCTCACACTTTTGGCACAACATTTACTTTTAATAACAGGAAAACTGTTTTTGAATGCGTAGAGTCCAAATTAAGGGAAGGTGATATCAGGGGCGCGTCTAGGCTTCTATTTAGTAATGATGTGGTGGCGCCTTGCTCTCCAGACATCCTCGCGGGTCTGAGGAGCAAGCATCCACCGCCGGTTGATGGTCTCTGTTGCCCTGATCCGCCAGACATGGATTCGGAACATCTTATTACTACAGCCAAGGATGTTTTCACAGCTGTTTGCTCCTTCCGGAGTGGCTCGGCAGCTGGCCTCGACGGCTTGTCTCCTCAACATCTAAAAGATCTTTTATGCCCAAGCGCCGGGGAGGCTGGCGATACACTCTTGAGGGCTCACGGCTTTGATAAACCTAATGCTCTCCGGCGGTGTGAGCGATGCCATCATCGACATCTCGTACGGCGCAAATTTATGTGCCCTTTATAAGAAAGATGGTGATATTCGTCCCATTGCCGTGGGTTGTACGTACCGGCGTATGGCAGCCAAAATATGCTGCAAATTTTATAGTAATTATCTTACTAATTTCAGTCCTTGAAATTGCAAATTGGGTTTCGGCTCCAAAGAGGGTTGTGAGGCTGCCATACATGCCTTATCTACGTACCTTAGCTGTGGTAATGGAGAGGTCATCCTAAAGGTTGACTTAAAAAATGCTTTTAATTCAGTAAACAGAGACACCTTGTTGACACAAGCAAAATTAGAAACACCTCAAATATTTAAATTCTTGTGGCAATGTTACAGATTTCTAAGTAAATTACTTTATAAACACAACCTTTTAGAATCTTCAGTTAGTTGTCAACAAGGTGACCCTCTTGGACCAGTCATTTTCAGTTTAGCTATACACCCTATTATTCAGCAGATAAATTCAAAATGTAACACCTGGTATTTAGATGATGGGACGCTTGGAGGCGATGTAGAAACAGTACTACAAGATTTGGCACTTTTGAAAAATAAATTTGCATCCATTGGCCTAGATTTAAATACAAACAAATGTGAATATTTGTAAACAATATTAATAACGTGGACAAACATTTGGTACTAACTAAATTCAACTCTTTGGCTCCAGATATCAAAATTGTTGAAAAACATTCTCTTCGCCTGCTTGGGTCCCCAGTTTATGAAGAAGCTTTGATTCTTTCTTAGAAGAGAAAGTCCAAAATTTTTGTGAATTTTCAGACCGCCTTTTCAATATCAATATACATTCAGCTTTTACTATAATGCGATACTGCTTTTTCGTCTCTAAATTTACTCATGCTCTAAGGTCATCTCAGTTTTGGAAAAATTTAACTCCATCAGTCAAAATTGACAAAATCATACAGAATACATTAAGGCAAATTTTAAATGTGGACTTGAACGACCGAGCTTGGCTTCAAGCTTCTCTACCTGTTTGTTTAGGCGGGCTCGGTGTTCGCAAAATTCCGATGTCAGTTTATCGGCGTTCCTGGCCTCGGTTTATAGCACGGAAGAATTAACCAGGTACATTCTAGCACACACACTGGTTAGTTCAGAAGTGTTATGTAAGACCGACGCCGTGAACGCCTGGAAAATGGCTTGTCCAAATACTGATTTGCCTACCAACCCATTCTCCCAAAGGCAGTGGGATAGGCCGCTATGCAACACGGTAAGAGAAAATCTTTTTACTACATCTGTAAGTGTTGCAGAGCGCGCACGTTTGCTGGCTGTGGGAGAATGGGAATCTGGTTTATGGCTTGAAGCACTTCCATCGTCCAACACAGGTACAATTTTGGACGATACAACATTCCGCCTCGCCACCTGTCTTCGTTTAGGTACCCCTTGTGTTTCTCCACATCGCTGTCATTGCGGAGAAGCCGTCGACAGCCTCGGACATCATGGGCTGTCTTGCAGCAGAAGCGCTGGTCGTATTTCACGACACGCTCAGCTAAATGACATTATCCGTCGTGTTCTTATCACCGCCGGCGTACCAGCAGTATTAGAACCCATAGGCTTGGTACGTGACGATGGGAAGAGACCCGATGGTATGTCTTTGTTACCACGGACGCCACATGCGTCGACACCCTTGCGCCATCACATCTTCCGAGCACGGTGAGCTGTGCCAGTGCTGCTGCTGTAGCGGCGGAAAACCTCAAACGGCGTTGATACAGTAATTTAATTGGTAATTACGTTTTCGAGCCGTTTAGGGTAGAGACGCTGGGTTCATGGGGTCCGGGCGCTCGTGCGCTTTTTAGAGATATATCTAAGAGGCTAATCGACGCTTCGCGTGACCAGAAGGTTGGTCTTTTTTTGGCTCAAAGAATCAGCACTGCCATTCAGCGTGGCAATGCTGCCAGTCTTCTGGGCACACTCCCGGTCGACAGCGATGCTGAGGAATTTTACGACGCTGCCTAAACCGGCCATCCCTTTTTATTAATTTTTACAGTCCCATATTTTGTTACTCTTCATTTTGTTCTATTTATAAGTGGTTAGTTTTAGTTAATATTAGTTAAGTTGTAAATTATGATTGTTGCTTTCATTATGTAAATATGTTTATAATACAGTGATAATTATATATTGTTTACTATATATGGCCAGAAAAACGTAGACAGTATTTATGCAACATCGCTGGACGTCGCCGTTGCTGAGTTAGTATTTAAACGCAGTCTCGTTAAAGCTCAATTAATAAATAAATTAGATTGAATGTTTTTTTTATAAAACAATTCATTTATAATTAATAACATGGAGCTGAAATAGACTGGTACTGTAAAAAGGTTCTAAAAAGAATAACTGACGTGTAGCATTAGAAATAAGGCTCTCGTGAATTAACCGTTAGAAGTAGGTAGCGGAAATTTGGTTGAACGCGATAATCTCAGGAACTACTAGTTCAAATTGAATAATTATTTTAGTGTTAGATAGCCTATTTATCAAGGAAGGCTATATAACATCACGCTACGACCCACGGGGGCAACGCAGTTACCATAAACGTGGGTGAAACCGCGGGCATAGCTTGTAATAAATAAGAAAAGCCTTTATTTCACAAGGTACATGGTTTACAATATAAATCATTTGTTATTCTTTATTCATTAATTATGTCTTCGGCTACCCTATCTATATGCCTTTCATAGGCAAAGGCCTCCCCCAACTCTTTCCACTTATTCCTATCTCTTGCTATTGTTGTCCAATTTCTACCTGCTACAGCCTGTATTACTTTTTAAAATAACATATAGCCTATGTTACTCGGTGATAACATAGCTTACTCACGGTGAAAGAATTTAAAATATCGGTTGTGTAGTTTTGCTTTAAATTCTCACAAATAACAAAATATCAAATCGTTCTCCGTTATAATATTAGTACATATGTATAGATGATGAATAAAATCATTCCATGTTTGAAATGCTAGGCCCATTTTTATAAATGACACCGTATTGTTCTACGAGCCATTTCGTTAGGTGTGACTGAATAATTAGTGCCCAACCAAAGAAAGAAAGAAAGAAAGAAAAATGTTTTATTTGAATCTCCATACATACATAATTTAAGAAAAAATATAATAATAGATACAATTAACCTAAAACGGCACATGGAGATCAAATTAGGCAACTGCGTCAGCTATTGTTGCAGTATAGACTGCAACGCTGGTATTCTCGCAGGCCTACTAATAATAATTTATTTATACACATCAATTCTTATAAAAATAAAACATACAAAAAATGGGATAAAATAATAAATATAACTTATACAATATTTTTATACTATATTACATGAAAGTATATGTATATACACATACACACACATATATATATATACATACACACACACACATGTGTGCCATGCACAGATAGCGCAGTGGTTTAAGAGGTCGTCTCACTGCTGCCACCGCCTCGAATGTTGTGGATACGATCCCCACAGTGGACAATATTTTGTTATATCCACAAACAGTTGTTCGGGTGTTCTTTGTGTCTGTTGTTTGAATGTTTGTAAAGTATCTCGCAACATAGGAAATATTCCTAGTGCTGTTTTTAAAAACATATGTAATATAATAGGCGTGAAGCCTCGACTCAACTGCATTCAAGCGTTAGAGTGCATGCTCTCTAACTCAATTAGTCTTAGCCATGCGGTTCCTGCAACGACACGTGAGGTGCAGTATATGCCTTTGCGATACTGCTTAGTTACAGATATGAATATTATCTGACCATCACAAAAAGGTTATAGAGAGGAATCGTAAAAGTAATTTCATACTTATAAATCACAGTACTATCATTTACTATCTACAGTAGCGTTTAAAACAGCACTTAAAAAATGCTTTATTTTTATGGCGCCTTTAATTTTCAATAAAGTCCCTAATAATTAAAGAGATTTTATGTGAATTCTGTAACAAATTTTTGTGTTTCTTTCAATTGGTTTGTAAATTATAGTCTTATAGATATAAGTATAAATAGTAAACGTTTAATTATAGTCCGTTTTAAATACGAAGTCCCATTTGACAGATGACCGTGTAACAGCAATAGTGAAGAGACCGTTTCAATCGACTCATCACGATAACCGATTAACTTTACAAACAAACTGTAATCGTGGGTTTAGAATCGAAACAGAAATTACAGAAACAGGAAACCTAAAAAGGAGTCAATCCAACTTTGACGTATCGAAAGGATAGTTACATCAAATGTATATATAACCATACACCCATTATCGCATCTGCAAAAACAGATATATTTGATAAAGAAAGTATACGTATTAAGGGTTTGCAGAATGGGATTTAAGGTACGTTGCAACCTAATAATAAATAATATACAAATTTACAAAAGTATTTCTCGGACAATTGTTTTTACCTCGAATAAGTTTGATTTTATCCGATTCATACTGTCGCGACACTCTATCTGAGAGTAAAAAGAATACCCTAGTGCGTAACCATATTGTAGTAAAATGTTATTTTATTTTGAAGTTTATTTAAGACTAATATCAATAGAAATTATTAGTTGATTATGTTTTTGAAACAATTATATCAGGTTTTGTAAAGATCATAATTATTTTTAAATAGTCTTTAGTACTATAGGTAATTATTGTTTATTTTAGCTATTTATATGAAATGTGCAGAGTTACGTGCTATGGAGTGTCAAAAGGAACTTCGTATTTAAAACAGAGTATAATGTTTGCATGCCTACACGGCAGAAAATATGAGCTGCAAAAGTGCATTCCCATGTCAAAACTAAAATGGTATAAGCCGGTAATTGACGCCATCTCACGGAAATCGATACAAGAACTGTTAAGTTGTTTATTTATTTCGTAATAGATGGCAGTGCAGTACTATAAAATGAAAATAAGAAGATTTCTTAATGACTGAATTTTGATAAATTTACTTCAAACTATTTTTTAATCTCTAGTTACAATAGTTTATTTAAAGAAGAACACATATTAGGGTACAAACAGAAGTAAATCATTAGAAATGAAATTATAAATTTATTGTGGGTAGTTTATTTTATAGATACTTTCGATGACTCGCTATTCTGTTTGTACGCAAACATTATTTTGTATTCGAGTGTCTTTTCGGTTGAGATTGTAATTTGTTATCAATTTTACCTATTTGCTAAAATGTGTACACGTTGCGATATTTATAAAACAACGCCATCTAGTTCATTCATATTCATTTTAATTCGAGTGTTCACAGGATTTTGGCCCTTAAGGTATCCATGCAATATTACAGGTGACTGTACAAGAAATCAACCACACTTTTGTAACCTAATTGTACACACCTACATTCCATGCAAATAAATAATAATATTATTATTATGAGGTATGACTTAAATTTCATGTAGGTACACTTCATAATGTACAACAATTTTTGAACTATCAGCCATATTAGTGGCGCCTAGGATATATCTATCTTAGTAAACCACATACTGTTTTAATTTGATACAATTGAATGAGCACATATTGTTCTATTTCTAATATTATTAAGTTATTTGTAAATATAAGTTGCTGTGACTATTACTTTATTTGTTATTAATAATATGTATTTAGATACATTTAAATGGGATACAGATTTTCATCCTTTCCTTTTTTAAAGTTAATTATTTTAACATTAAGTTGCTGTAACTCATGGGAAAAATTAATAAATAGATTTGTATTGTTAATAAACATTTGGCGACTGAAAAAAGTAGCCATGAATTTCTTGCCTGCTTCTTCTAATGAAAATCATTTCCTTTTAATTTTTTTAAATTAACATGTCTTTTATTAATATATTCGTTTATTGATGTATCCAAGAAGTACTTACACATTTTTTTTAGGATATAATGATTGTTGAATTTGACTTCGAGTAAATTGTTTTTTTAAATAATTTTCTTGCCAAGCTTTCTACTAAGCACATATGGAGTACTTGTATAAAATGACTACTAAATAATATTATATTTTATTATGTATGTTAAATTTGATTACTCTAATAAAAGGTTTTAAAGTCTTTTTGTATTCATTTAATTTTTTCTTTTCTACGTATAACTATTTTATATATCTTACGTTTATTTTAAATGTAAACACTTTTCAATAAATTAGGATTACATAGATAAGCATGGTGGACACTAAGACAATGCATTTTGTTTTATAATTTTTTTACAATTCAAGAAAACTTACAGCTATATTTATATAGTAAATAATGTGTCTAGTCTCTTATTATTTTTATTATTATCTTTTGGTGTTAAGAACTGACTCCGAAGTTCCAATATCACAGTATCTTTTTCAATTTAGAGATGCTAGTATTAAAATATCATGTCAACATCCTGGCTCGTCGCATTGTACGTTGGACATGCTCTAATTAAAAATGAAATTTGCTTGCCATGCAATGCTATATAATATATATAGCATTATATATATATATAATGTTGTCCTTGCCAAGGGAGTGGACAGCAGGTGAGATCTGCGAAGGAATGCAGTTGGAACTAGTAGGTCAATTTTGCTCACCACCTCGGGTATGTCAACGAATCTGTTTATCTTGACATGGTAAGAAAGATTTGCAATTTTCTTCGCTCATAGAAAGGAAGCAGGTGAAATTTTTTGTAATGGTAGTAATAATTGGAAACATAACATTGTGCCCGATATTAAATGCACCTCAATATTTTTTTTGTTTTCTTTCAATTTTACTTTTATGACACAACTATTAATTAAAGAAGTATGAAAAGACATTGAAAATTATTATTATTAAAAAATAAATATACATTGTTGCGAAATAGAGTTAAAGTTGGTGTAAATATTTTGAAATATGGATGAAATTATTCATTATCTTGTGATATATCGTTATCTTATGAAATTATTCATTTTCATTTCTTCTTTCATTAAATAAACTGGCAAACAGATCGCGACTAAACAAGTAAGTGGATGCTCCGATAATAAGAAGCACCGCACCCGTGGCCACCTACAACACTAAGGGTATCACTCGCACGTTGCCGTTTCTACAAAGTGGAAAGCAAAAGGAATCTCTCTACCACAAAAACATCAACTTGATAAATCCGCCTCCGTAATGAGAACGCGGGGCTTCACAAACATCGAGACCCAGACTAGAAACAGTCATCAGTAGATTCGACAATATTTTGCTTCTGTGTGCGTTGGAACCCGCGACGTATGCATGTAGTAACTAGACGTCCACCTAATCCACTAGACCATTCCAAAAACAAGATATAACCGGTTATTGCGAGTTCGGGACCCTTCACCTGAATTTATCCCACGGAAGGCGAGATGATTGTGAATCAATGTAAATGATATACAAATTTATGTGAGAAATTATGACCTCTGTACTTAAGAATGTTCATTTCACCTTTGACCGTTGGATTGCACGTATCATTTATAGTTTAAAGTAAGTATATATCCAAAACTGAAACGAAAATATACAAATAATAATAACAAAAATTTGTGATCAAATAAATATGTTTTATAAACCCTTGTATTTAAAGTGTGCTATGTAAAAAATCATAAGTGATACATAATTGTGTTAAGTGATAAAAATTGTGAAGTGTATATTAAAAGGCGATCGATATAAGATTCTATCTCAACTTATTACCCTGCCGACTCCAATGCAAGTACTGTCAAATAAGCTAACAAGAATTTTATAACTCCAATTTAAACTTAACTAGCAAGTATTCGACGACGTTTTTACTTAGTATGGTTACTATTAAAAAGTACAAGTAAAATAGAAAGTATAATTTGCTAGTGGTATTTTAACATAGAAAAGATCCATTAAGAAATATCCATCCAAATTATGATTATTGAAATCAGCGTCGTTTCTTCATTCGTCACACTCTAACACAGAAGTCTTCTTAGATCACCAGAAGCTAAAAGATAATAGAAGAACAGTGTCGAACTACATTGTTTTCGGCGAAGTTGCACCAGGAGAAAAGTCACCCATATCCAAGTTTGAGCCACGCTTCGTGAACGATTTTTGAGTGCCAAGCTCCAGATTTTGATACAAGTAAGTCTGATAATCTTCTTAAGTTACTTCTTCTGTATAAATTATGTCTTCCTTCTTTTATTTCCATTTAGAATTTATTTCTTATAAGGCTTCTGAACACCTATTTTTTTAATAAAAGTCTAATAAACGCGAAAGTGGTCCGATATCAAAATGATGTTCACATTTAATGTTTATTTTAGTTTAGGAGAATACTATTAGGTAATTCACAATACTGAGACTAGATCATAAATCAATTTTGAACGGTTATTATTATGAGAATTTGTCCTCTGCTTTTATTTCTATAGGTACCTACTTTAATTTTAATTACGGTAATTCTTTCATTTTACCAGTCTCTCACATAGTAGCAAATACATATCTAGATTTAGTTTCTTTTCTGTAATTCTGTATTTTGTAGCTATGTGAGAGAGAAACAATAAACTATTATTATTATTTTTATGTTTAATGGTACTTGTACCTCTATATTTTTACCCACTACTATTAACGGAACTAAGAACAGTTCATGTCAAGGGCAGTCTACCCGCGTTGTAAATTCCGCGATAGACAATATACGCGGCTTCATTTCTAAACATAATTTTATGAAAAGCATATTTAAAAAGGCACTGTATTACTACTGTAAATAAAGCCGTATATCGCCTCCACAAAACTGCAAGTACTAATACAGGTTCTAAGACCATTTAAATAGACGGCGCCGCGCCGGTGCGGATAATTTGACTGACTTGGATGCAACGTGTACTCTTGATGTATGGTTACAATAGGCTCTAGCGCCTCCAAATTACTTAAGTACTGTAATTAGTATTTGTAAAAAACTCAGTCTCAGCTTCGTTTTATATTATTACAAAGATTTCAATGTTACGTCAAAGCATAAGAAACACATTCGGCTATGCTAACCATTCAATTAAGTCAATAATGCGAATTGGATTAATATGCGTTCACAAATTTAAAAAAGGCGCCATGTGTTCATGGGTTGTTTAAATAGTTCAATCGCAATCTTATTATAGTGTTAATATACAATATATCTTAGTCATTTAAGAATCAGAAGATCATTATTATTGTCGTAATTAAATATGTTCAGAATAGAATGGAATGTACACAAAAATAATACATTTCAAATTCATGTTATAACACTATTTTGTTATATTTATGCCACGGACACTAAATCGAAACTTTGTTATGAACAGCCTTTATTACATAAATTAGGAATAAGACATTTATGTTTTACATATGGCACTAAAAAGCCTTTCAATATTTTACTTATCAAATTATTTTTGATTTTCGCCCTTTTGAGACGTCAGTTAGACATTCCTCAATGTATTTTATGCTTGTATGTTTTCTTGCTTTCTACTTTTTGTATTTTTGGTTAGTTCTTTGCATGTAAGCAAGTAACAGTCAAACTGACACACTCAGAGACTTCTTAACAGGTAAATATTTTAGGACTATGTCAAATCACTTTATTTATCATATTTATAATGGTATTCTATACAAGTGTCTAGTGATTGTTGGCACTTGCCTGATAATGATAGTTGACCTAGCTTAGATGACGGCTTGTAGTAGTCTTACGCACTCGTAAATGCCGAAACGTAATAAAAACAATAAAAATAGATTTACTATTTAATTTTAGATAATCATATTATTAATTTGAAACTAGCTGCATAAACATAATGTTATCTTTATATATATAATTCTACTGTACGTGTGTATGTCACTGAACTTCTCCAAAACGGCCGGGCCGATTTTGATAAAAAAAATTGTGTGTGTTCATGTGGATTCGAGGATGGTTTAGATTTGGGTTTTTTTTCTTCTTTTGTACAGGACTACGTCTGTCGGGACAGCTATTGTTATATAAAATAGTAAATACAAAAATGGATGTAGAATAATATTTAGTTAGGGTTATTCCCGTAGGCGATTAGAAGACATTAACATCCTTTATATAAAAGTTGTTATTGTTTTCATGAATCCTTATTAACATTATAATAGCGTAAGTGTATTATTTGTTTTAAACATATTTCACGTAGCTACAGATTAACGGATTGATATGGGCCAATTTTTATCACGTCAAAATTGCAAGGCTTTCGCTGACTTGCTATTTTGAGAAATAGAATACCAACAGCTAGTAGTACAAGCTAGTATTACATAAAATAGTAGATTTTATTTGCCAATTCTCAAATGAGTTACTATTCAAATAGTGTATGATGAAAATAATGCAGCATGTTTTTAAATCATCTCTTTGTAATACACATTGGCGAACCCACAGAACCGGTAGTAACAAAATAATTAATATCCAAACATATTCTAATATGTAAAAAAATGTGAGTAAAAAAAAACTAAAATGGCCGCGCAGTGATCGTCACGGGGTGGGCATTTTAAATGTTCCTAACACAGACGCAGCAGTCAGTGCGATGACGCGGCGGGGGCGGCCCAACCCCTTCACTATCATTCAACTACTCACACACACTAGTGTACAACACCAGCCTCAGTAGACCCACCCCGTCCCCCTTTCATGCACGAATTTTCATCTGAAGTTAGGTGCAGCTACTGACAGTGATGGGTCTCTAAAGTTGGTCGCATACATGGCTATCAAAAACTACAGTGGAACACTAACGTAGACGCCGAACGTGGTAGGCATAAAATTCGAAAATATACGTATATATGTAGGTGTTTGTTTCTCCTGTGCGGGCCGCAAATGAGATGGTACGTGAAGTGGAATGAATGCATGATTTCGCTTTATTTGACTTTTCTATCTATCCATTATGTAGGTAACTAAGCGCGGCATGCCTGGCTAAGTATTGATGACATGAGTTCACTCCAAGCGACCTTATCAACCACCTACTTTGATATGGCAATTTTAATAAGCGAGGTATAGTTTTGTAATTGGATACTTTGTGATCTACATGTATGATTATTTTATTTATTGATCGATCACAGTCAGTGAACTTTTATAAAATGGGACCGCCGCGCCGGTATCCTTAACTATTATTATAAATGCGAATTTAGGTTTATTTGTTTGTTTGCTTGTTATGCTTTCACGTCTTAACTACTCGACCGATCATCATGAAATTTAGCATACACGTCATCAGTGGAACAAAAAAGGACATACTTTACTTTATACTTTCATTTAGAAAAAAAGTACTGTTACAAACCTAACCTAAACTACCAACGCGTTAACTATATAATAATAATTGGAACATATTTCTTAAA
Source organism: Catocala fraxini (assembly GCA_930367265.1). NCBI lineage: Eukaryota > Metazoa > Arthropoda > Insecta > Lepidoptera > Erebidae > Catocala > Catocala fraxini. The sequence continues at coordinate 7,444,100 of OV884040.1, read as the reverse complement.
CATTTTAATGTTAAAGAGACGAGAGATTTGATTTTTATTCGTTTGTAAGGATATAACACAAAAAATAGTCGACCGTTTTTAAAAATTCTTTGATCATTCAGAAAGCTATATTATCACCCAGTAATGGTGCTCCCAGACTGGCTGTTACAAAATGTATACAAACATTAGTCAGCATTTTTAGCAAACATGTGAACACAATGTTCAAAAATGTTTTAAAATGTTTTGATCCTAACATCAAAACATTTATGATAACAGATGTTTTAATTTGTTACAATTTGTTAAACATTACCTATAATGTTTAACAAATTGTAACAAATTAAAACATCTGTTATCATTTGTTCGTAAACATTTATTCAGACGACATGATATACTATACTTTTCTCTAGCTCTTAGCGTTTGGCGCATCCAGTTAGAGCGCTTTTTCTTTTTTAAACAAAAAATAAAAGCGAATCCAAAATGCGAACCGATATCATGCCCTAAAATATAAAAAAAAAATTGTAAACATTTTCCATCAGTGTAGGAGCACTCAAAACATCTAACAATTCTTAACAGAATATAACAACTCATTCTAACATTTGTTAATAAATGTTTAGTGTTAAAAATGTCTGTAAATATTTTGTAACAGCCAGTGTGGGAGCACCATAACATAGACGATATTTCATTTAAAAAACTAGTACTAGTACTGTTACTAACATAACCTTATTTAGGCAAGTGAAGACGCGGTCAAATGCTAGTTATTTATATAAGTAAAATTTACTTAATTCTCGTAATTTACAAGAGAAACCATTTTGCAGTAAATATTGATTATTATACATAAAATCTAAGTAACAGTTAGCAAAATCTATGAATTCACCCAGAACAGTTTTATATAAAACTAGCGAACCGCCCCGCCTGCGCATGGGTAGTACAAAACCTTAACAAATTATACACCTAAACCTTCCTCATGAATCACTATGTCTATTGGTGATAACCGCATGAAAATTCGTTCAGTAGTTTTTGAGTCTATTACGTACAGACGAGGCGGGGACTTTGTTTTATAATATGTTGTGATAGTGATTATTACGGAACTTTAGTGCAAGTATAAGAAAGATTATGAGAAATAGACAGCAGTAACTAAACAGCAGTAAGAATTAAAATTGATAATTAATTTTAGAAGCGACAATGAAATCGCTGATTTAATATCGAACTAGGTTTTGTCCGTGGCTAAGCCCGCGTGAATCCCAAGGAAACACATACATACATCTTATTTGTTGATAAGATGGTCTATCTTTGTGCTAGATTTCATCCAAATCTGTACAATGGTTTACGCTTTATTTAGTAGCAAACAATTTAAAATCTGCACAAACTTACATTGATAACATTAGTAGGATTTCTGAACTCTTTCTCAAAGCCTGGTTTCACGTATAATATTAGGTGAAAGATAGAACTAAGCTATACTAAAACGAGTATTACACGCAGCGTGCCCCTTCACTATCACTGCATATTATACAACAGAGTCCCTCGCCGCGTCTGTCTGTCTGTTCGCGATAAACTTAAAAACTACTGAACGGATTTTCATGCAGTTTTCACCAATAGACATAGTGATTTCGGTTTTTTTTTGTGGAAGGTTTAGAAGTATAATTTGTTAAGGTGTTGTACTACCCGTACGAAGCCGGGGCGGGTCTATAGTATCTAATAAGAAACATCGACTCATGCCTTATCTAATAATTAAGTACATATCTTATAAGATACAATACGATTAAACATTACTAAATGTAAATAATGTGTGTACTTACACAAAATAAAGCGGCAAATATACGCAACGCATTGCAAAAGTATGGCTGATATTTACTCAATGCGTCGCGTTGCGTATATTGCGTATCTATGTAGATGAGTGACTATTGCCGCGCATCAAAACATTACTTATTGTTTGAGTATCTAAGATTTTGGCTGACTTATAGTCTAACCAAAGAATCTGGTACAAAGGTAAATCGTACATTTATTTCATTTTGCGTACTATCTAATTTGATTTATGATTGATGATCACCCATCTTTGATCTTGACTACGACAACGTTACTTAATTGTGCCGTTTTACTTTAGATTCTCTGTTACGGCATCAATTATATCGCAATACTATTGGATTAAAAGCTCTAATTACCTTCTCACGAAAATACAAAACGTTGTCTGATATTATAACACATCTGCGAACGCAGAAAAACAATGATGACCCTTAATAAAAAACAAACAATAACGAATTATAGTATATATAAAACACGGAATATTGTATGCGGTTTACAAAAAAAAAACGCATTCGTTAACGTTATCATCCTTCCAAAAATTCCAAAAAAATCATGGTTAACGCAAACCGTGCCTTTCATTGCGCAACTGGATACCTAATAGCGATTTTTGGAGCAGTTCTCAATATATCACGTCGGTTGCAGAATGTCACGGGCTACGCACACATGCGCGCGAATCAACACGCACACATGCATTCCGCATCATCGTCAAGCTATGTAGAAAGTAAGGTCGGGATAAAAAAAGTCGAAATACAAACAAAAAATGTATAGTTCTTTTTTATATTGTGAAATTTGTTATGAAGCTGGCAAGGTTTATCAGCAAGTTTTGTGGTTGTTTGCTTCGTATAGTCATAGCTTAACATTTACGCGATGCATGAAAAATAAAATACGAACTAGAATTAATGCGATCAGGTATTTATGTGTTCTTTTTGGAAAGATTGACGTTTGGCCAGGTTGCATTGACTATGGTCACAAGTACACTGTCTTCTATGTTGTTAGTCTATTATTATTTTTATTTATTGTGATTCTTTTGAGTGATATTCAGATTAAATGAAAAACACGTTTAAAACTTAGTGACAATAAGGTAAGAGGAGTATGGCTCAGCCTTACTTAATCCTGTGGTTTGCTCCAATTAGAACAGCTGCTTAGCACCTTTTACTCGTTAGAAGATCGCAGCCAAACTACCTACTGTTGTAATTCTGCAGTAAGCAGGATTTTAGACTCCTTGAACAGTAATTTATTCTCTTGTGTTACCATTACGTGGATTTCTTTTTTGAAGGGTCGAAACGCGAGTGATATTCTTGTGTTACAATGGATACAGTCTACAGTAGCGGCTACAGTACCCGTTTACCATCTGTTGACCCGTATGCTTAATTAAGCTTCCTAAGTATATATGAAATGTAATCTTAAAAAAACTTTTTTTTTTTTCAAAATATAGTTGCATTTTTCTTTTTGCTGCAGACAGTACCCCCCTTGTGGGCATTTTCCGAAGTGTGAGCGGGCCGCGTTATTAGTTCGCGTGCTCGCCCAGGATAGGTTTTCACAATTTTGAGCTGAGCCGTTTCACACAATGCGTCGCGTCATTTTCTATGATTAATAGTGGCGCGACAGGCTGCGCTGTTGTCTGTGCTGCTAAAGTTGATCAGCGAATAGGGGGTTAAGTGTAATATCGAATATAAGTACTGAATGCGTATTAAAAAAATATTATCAAAAAAATTACGTTACTTTTAAAAATCTATCTAACTTTTGCAATATTCAATTATGAATAATAATAATATTAATTAATTATTATATTTTAGATTTTTACTTATCCGATAAAATATACTACATCAGATTGATTTTAATTATGATTTTATTGGAATAGTAATCCTCTTGAACAAGGATTTACAGTTGAGAGCTATACTGAAGTTGTTCTTTGAAAGTATAAGTAAAATATTCTAGAGTATATGAAATCAAAACTTCATATATGGCTAGAGTGACGAAAGCGCGAACCGAATGAAGTCGCGAGCAGCGGTGGCGTTCGCGATGGCGATCAGTGACGTTCCTTTTTTCTTTTTATTACGCCTACCGTTACTTCCATACTGAGGAGATCAGTCATGCATTGCTGACGTTTGCGCAAAGGTTGATCACTTATTTAACGCTCAGCAAATGTTTAATAAGATTTGATATTTGACTTACAGGGTTTGATTTGACACAAGTTTAAAAGCTTATGTATTTCTTAGGTAGAGGAACTTTATCAAAAGCTTAAATTCTGCGGTCGTCGTTAGAGATTAATATACTACGTCTTCGCGAATATTACGCATAATAATTAAACAAATTTACAGATTTTATTATAGTTTACATTTTGTCTACTATTGTTTGTTTACGATTAGTATCGATAATTTTTAATATGTTTAGTAATGTCAGATCCAATGTTAATTTGTGGGAATTTGTCGCTCAAGTCCATATTTTGAGTAAAATTTTAGGGCGCACCTAAAATACTCCAAGGTACTACAAAAATTGTAAGTTTACAATTTCGTTACATTATACTATAATTTACTTATATCATAGTAATTAATATTTTTTTATTTGTGTTGTTTTTTATATATATGTGTAAAAGATCTTGTTTTATTAAAAAGGTCAAAACAACAAGATATTTCACAAAATACGTTTTGTTACTATTCAAATTGACCACCAAATACCGTACAAAAATTTCAATGATATAGGTACATAGAGTATATTTTGATATGTTGTCTGTAATTAAATAATTACTGTAATTGGTTATAGGGTAGGGTAGGTAATCCTAGGGTTCAATACCTATTTTTATATAAATGGCTATTTAACAAAGCATTTTACTGTTGAAACGCTGCGTAAATTCACTTTATTATGAAATCATTACGCTACCTAACACATACACAATGTTCGATAAATATACGTTAAATATCCCAAAAGGCTTATGTGTATACTAAAAAGGTTGGTTAGGCCTAAAAACGCGGATTTCGGCCATCATTCCGCAGCCTCCCTGTGGGGGGTGGGGTGGTAACCTGCACTATCCCCCGGCGGCACTTGACGACCGCGGCTCTAGAATATTAATGTTCGCACTTAATTGGATATTTTTGACTTATTGAGTTTTTATAGATACCTTGCCTTTCCAGAGTCCAGACATGAATTGAGAATTGAACACGTTAACGGTTTTATAATAAATATTCTATTTTCAAATTTTCGTATTCCGTTATTAACAGTCGGTTTAAAAGTCATTCGATATTTATACGTTTTTTATTTTATAATAAATGGCACTGTTATATATCTGATATATCAATTAGGAAAGGTATGTACTCGATAGACGTATTGTAAATGACATTTGGTTAAAAGTGCTTGATTTTGATGACCTGGTTAAATTATTTGGAAAAAAGACGACGCCCTTGCGTTCTTAGTTGATGTTGCAAAAACAGAAAGTAAGTACTAAGCTATTAACTATGTAGTTTGACCAATTTGGTACTCCAGTGGAATAAGGCCCGTGTTGCAAGTAACTTTATAATAAGTGGGACTCTGAAATTAAAGACTAATTCGGGTAAAATAATTGGAGCTAAATGCATTGATATTTGCGAGATTTGAGATTCCTATTCAAAAGACTGCGAATAATTATACAATGGAAAGTGTAATCAACACCAGTACCTATTAATAATCCAGTCATCAATATTTAACAGTTAGATAAGTATTATTAACTAGCCACTAATCATAAAAGTCGCACGTTAAGTAACAGAGGTGATTGACCGAAAGTTAATCATTGATCATGGACCTAAGACCTATTCAGTTGCGAGGATAAGTACTTATTACTTAGCGGTATTTCTGTAAGTAAAGCTGTTATTTGGTAAGTGACCCTTTCGTTATAAAACAGGTGATTTAATATTATAAAGTAATGCTGATTAAAGAAGTTCATATATTAATAAATAATAATATGGCCACCGATGGCTGGGAACGTAACAAGTAGGTCTTTACCCTAAAAGAGAGTAGTAGCAGTTAAGTTGGTTATTTACCCAACCTTGTGTGTCCGTACTGCTGCAGAAACGATCTCCAGAATTGCTTTAGGTAGAGATGTGAGTAATTCGAATCTACCAGATTGGAAATTCGATTTTAAAATGCAATTTTCCTAATCGTTTTGAAATCATGCATTATCTTAGCAGGTCGATTCAACGGGCAGAATTTTTATTCTTTTTTCCAAAAATTATTACCACCGCACGGTAGATTGTCCAATATATACATCAAGTCAAGAACCATCCAGTGTTATAAAAATAATATTTTTTTATGTAGAATCAAATCCACCAGCTCATGACTATGATAGTAGTGAAGTGTAGTAGAAAGTTAATAACTATTTTACCATTAATTTGATCCTTTTCAAAAACCCAACACCTTTCTCCGCGCAATAATAAGCAACGCCTTTAAAACACATTTAAAATCAAAACCGACAGCAAAAATGTACTGAAAGAATACGAAATCTAGTCCAAAACTATCAAAACATAAGGGGTACCAAAAACATTGACCACCTTGCATCCCTTGTCCACCCCTAACTGAACTACGCAAACTAAGCATAACAAATGTACCCTTATTATTTTAGAAAGGTTTCTAAACATCGTCACGACCCACAGGCGCGTTGTATCTTTGGGGCTACATCGCACAGATATATCTAAGTGTTGGAGCTTTTCGGTCAGTTCTCCTTATCCTTTCCCCCTTTTCGGCACTATAAGCCCCCTTCCCCTCACCCGTTCGGCAACGGGCGCCCCTCATAAACACTGCTAAACACAGGCGCGATATTGTAAAATTTGACTGGCCGTCTCTTTCTAGCGAAATGTCAATTTGTTAAGATAACATTGTCGGCGTTATTTACGGTCGGCGAATTAATTTAAAGGTTAGTAATTAGATGGCGGTACGCCGGCTTCCGTTTCCGATTTATTGGATTTGTTCGATTGTCGGTTGCTTTCGGCAGTTTCGGATAGTGCCGCCATTTTGTTACTTTGAATGAGGGTTTAGCGTATTTACTTTGTGTGAGTATTTATACCTCAGAATAGGTCCTGGAGTAATTTATATATATTTGATTAAGGTTTCCATGCTTTCTTAGTATAACTGTTTTAATTGAGAGACGATTTTGGTTTATGTGATAGTTAAAAATTTTTCTTATTTTAGGAATAGTCAGACAGCTTAGGACTATTATTATTACGACCGTTTACATGCATACATTTTATATCTATCCTGTATTCATTAAAATTTATTAATTAATTGAGGTGTGCATTAAAAAAATGTCGTATAATTTCATGATAATTATGTATGTTATACATTTGAATAAGCATAAATGTAATGTAACATAAATATAATATTTTATTGAGCACTGGTGACTATTGAGTAAATTTAGTAAGTCCATTAATATATTATATCTGATTATGTATACAGAGGTTGACCATGTCTGCGGCCGATTGTAACTTGACAAGTTTGATTACCAGTTTGGGCGATGATCTTAGGGCAATACCTACTTAGTGGCAATAGTCTAGCAACATAGTAAAATTTGTTTACATAACTGTGTGATATTTGATTTAAAATATAAGAAGTTATTAATAATTCCAATAAGAATTTTAACCTATCAATTCCAATAATTATATACGGTAATTAACAGTTATGTATAGCAAGTATATAAGTAAGTCCAATTATTTGGATTTTCTTTTGATAAGATTTATTGGTATACCTACTGAAATAGTATGTTATTAGGTGTCAATCGTATGCTATATAAAGTTTCACGAACAGATACAAAGTTTCATCTCGTGACACAGGAATTAATCTTAGTATTGGAATAGAAGTTTTATAAAAACATAATTTTGAAATGTCACATGGGTACTATAACTATAAACTTTATATAATGTAACGATATACGATTGATAGGATCAACGATATTAATGGATCGATTTTACCTACAAGCCTAAGGCCATATGTTTCTGCTCCATACCGAACACATACCCAGCACTTGTCGATCTTTCCACAAATTCTAATATCTTGCCAGCAAATGTTACGATAAAATTGTCGCGTTGAGGGTACAAAAGACATTCCGTTCCACGAGAGCGGGGCTGCTGAGCCAGACCCCGGCCAGTCCGATTTAATATTCTATTTTATACCAACGATAAGATTAAAGTATGTAATTTCTTCTGTCGAGAGAGGCGTTTTGTACGCACTACGTATATGTCATGTAGGGTTGTACGAAATTTGGGCCTGTTTTGCGTTTTGCTATCAAATTTTGGTAGCTTTTATTCGTATTATTGATCAGGATTTTTAGTCATCGACAAACTTCTAGGAATTCCTATTTAAAATAAACAAAATGCTGTTTCTCGGGTCGATTCTGTTATCCCTCTTGCCTGAATCTTTCGTTCTTGGAAATGCTTTATGCTCTAATTGAAATTAACATTTTCTTTGCTTTGTTGTATGCCATTAGTTACTTGAATTTAAATAAAGCGACACATAAGGATATTCCAATACACCTGCAGTGTGTTATTACAAACATCAGTGGGTTCGATACTTAGAAAGAAACTATTTATTTTACCTAATGAAACCGTTTTAGTTTGCTTATACTTGCCGACAGGTACCTTTGGAAATTTTGCGCTATTCTTTATTGTTTCAAATTTATCCAAGAGTGCCTTCTTGGGAAATTCATTCTCGATATTGGCTTGCGTGATTACTAATTATTCAAGAAGATCTCGCTTAAAAAAATGTCAATCCGAAATTCCAATTGGAATAACTGACACTTTAGTTAGTTTTACATGTACATATGTATATATCATTTGACAAAGACAGCAGTGTGACATCTAACTCATAACTCTGCTGTCTTTTTATGTCACAAGTTGTGTCATATAATGGGTGTTCTTTGTGTCCGTTATTTAAATGTTTGTGAAGTCCTCCGCAATAGAGGAACCCATGGTAGTGCGGAAGTAGTCTTTCTTAAAAACAATAAAAAGAATATCAAATAAAGAAGTTGTACACTATTCCCCTGTAGGGGGCGGAACGCTTTTTTTAAAGAACTATAGCTAAGTATAAGAACGTAGGTCTTATATCAGTTGTTTTGTGTAATATTCTGAAGGTCAACATGATCAAGTTATGGTCGAGAATTTCGCTGTTATGTTCTTTTCTTAAAGTATATATACATACTATACTAATGATATTTACTGACTTTAAAAATTATTGAGTGAATGACTTGATTATAAAAGGGTTCTCATAATCCTATCGACCTCGAGAAATGTTTTCAACATTGGAATAATATTACTCTATTTTACAAATGTCTTCCGACTCAATAAGTTATGTAATTTATATAATCCAGATAAAGAATGGTCAGATTGGACTTTTGTTCAAGACAATGAATATATTTTCTTGTAAAACTGTTTATCATTTACAATGTTGTTAATTCTCTAGAAATTATTAATTCCATTATGTTAAAAATAATAGGAATTTATATCAGTTAAATAACGTAAGCATTTTATAAATTTGAAAATCTCGTGACCTGTGTTCCTCCGAAACGGCTATACCAATTTTTATGATTTTTTATGTGTAATAATAATAATAATTGCCGGGTTAGCTAGTCATTTTATAAATTTAATTTAAGGTAGGTTACCATGATGATCCATGAAACTTCCTTCATAGAGAGTTATCGTTCTTCAGAGATATAACTGTACGTGATACTTCTTTAACATATCGCACTCTTAATAAAACAGCGACTTAACTCGAAATTTGAAAGTAAAGCAATGTGAACTCTAATTGTATATGTTAAATTCTAATATTATATTTGTGTTAAATCTTTGCAATAGAGTTCAAATTTGTTTAATCCAAAATACTAAGATAAGTCTCTGTTTTATTAAGGGTGCGATATATACCTAAATAGTCCAAGAAATTTAGATGAAAAATTATACAAATAGTTTTATAACACGCGAATATTCTTAATAATTTCCAAAATTGTGTTCACTACAAAATGGCAGCCAGCCCTTGACGTCCGTAAGAAGTGCGTCCCCCCTTGCGGGACGGACCGCAGACCGGCGGTTCTATAATAAAACCCTCCCCCTGCCCACCCCACGCACACTAAGACGCGCCAGTACATTGGACAATTTTCCTACGTACACAATTTGTGAGTTCAGACTCGTGACTTGACTGACGATTTAGATATTACGCCGTGTAACTGTCCTTTCTGTTTATTGTTCTTATTAATTATGTAGTTTATTATTTAATTAAGTAACGTTGACTATAACAGACTTCAATATACGTTGCGTTACCTTAACAAATTAACTAACCTGTTGAAGTTTTGTACAAAGTAAAACTCCTTATTCTATTGAGTAGCTGCGGTACACCGGCGGCCGGGTTTACAATTATGTCTGGCATTCCAATAACTGACAGGTGGAGAAAAATTAAGACATAACGTAACGAGTACTTGAGAAACTTCAAAATAATTACATTATTAATTGACCTGCCAGTATTAGTATTGGGGACCGATTACGAAGGACGTCTTTTTTAATTTTCTGTTTCAATCTTTTTTAGATGTTTGTTATTTACCATAAAACCCTAATCATGCGTAAAACTTTGAGCAAATTTAAATGGAACTTGGCAATCAAAAACACCATTTCTTGAATTAATATTGACTTTATATGGGTGAAACTACGGCCAGAAACTAGTTGGACATAAGTGTTGTAATTGATAATGTCACTATTGCGAATTATATTACAACAGCGCCCAATAATAGGTAGGTACTATCAAAGCTAGGCATCGAAACTTACGCTCACGCCAGCGGACCAGCAAAACTGCTGTTGTTGTTTTAATATCATAATAGCAGACAATTAACAGAACAGCACAAAAATGTCATTAAACCCAAACCCTCAAATTCATTAAGCCAACGAAATCCCCCGAAAACACCATGACGATGACGTAACAAAACTAACCCCTTAAAACTTCAGCAGTCCCCGAAAATAATCCCTTACCACCCTCGCGATTTTCTTTCATCCCTCCCTCACGAAGGGGGGGTTAAGTCACCCTACTTAAGATCGATGGAAGGGTAGTAGATTAGACTTTGCGATAAGGGTAGAAAAGGGACCCTTGTCCTCGAATTAGGGCCCACCCTTTGTGAATCTCAGATGGGTAGCTCGAACTCATATCTTGTTTTGACGTGTTTTATAATTAATTTGCTAGTTTCAAACCGTAGTTTAACAAGGGTAGGGGTAAATTAATTTTAACGAAATTCTGGCGCGGGTTCGTGCTTTAGTTGTTTCTTATATGGACACACGTTATACCTACGGGGACTGCATTATATAACTATTATCAACATCAAATAGCAACTTTTATAAATACAATTTATATAATTATTATATACCATATATTATTATGTAGTGCATAAGACGATATGACATAAAAGCCCAACTAATATTATAAATTCGAATGTGTGTTTGTTACGCTTTCACGCCTTAACTACTCGACCGATTAAAATGAAATTTTGCATAAAAGTCAGGGATACAGAATAGAACATAGGGTACCTTTTATCCAGAAAGAAGTACTGTTGCTAACCTAACGTAATCTATATTTAGGGAAGCGAATCTGCGGGCTAAATCTAGTATGGTATAATTAGCAGCATTAACATTAAAAAAAAAACAAACTAAGCAGCGATAGCTCAGTGGGGAGACCAACAGACTGCAATGCAGAGGGTCTAGGGTTCGAACCCACGTCGCGCACCTCTGACTTTCGGAAGTTATATGACTTCTCGAAATTATGTGTGTATTGATTGACAATTATCGCCTGCTCCGTGCCTCGGAGAGCACGTTAAGCCGTCGGTCCCGGCTGCCATGAACATCTATGGCAGTCGTTATTGGGAGAGTGTCGCCACAAAAGATCCCACTGGGTCGAAGTGTCGCCGGTCTGCACTGACTGGCCCCCACATAAGACACATACATACATACATGGTATAACTAGATGCCGCGATAATTCTTATTTGTTTATTTTTGATGATGATGTTGACTTTGCCATGTTAACGTTCTAAATAATATAACGTGCGCTTATTGCCATTTATCAAGAACAGTTTTCGAAATTGCCTGGTACAGACAAAATCCGTAGAAAGGAGCCTAACCTATGTGGCGTGACTAGCATATTCTATTAGGAACATCTTATAAGACTTTAATCCATTGAATCGAATACGGGACCAACAATAAGCGTATCAGCAAATGCATGCTTGCTGCACCTACGACATCGTAACAACTGTAGGTATGTTAATTAAAAATAATATATCAATTTATTTAAACAAAGACAACTCCTGCACTAGGTATAGTTCCATTGTCGCGGAGAATTTTACAAACATTCAAACAACGGGCACAAAGGACAGCCAGACTCGGTACAACTATTTGCGGATCAGACAATTTTCTATCCCGAACGGATCGAACCCACAACACTTGGCGCGGTGGCAGTGGCGAGGGACCACTTAAACCACGGTGTCATCCATGCAGTCAAATATAATGTGTCATATCAAAAATTACATATACACAGATATCCGGGTCAGTATAACTTAAGTTAACAGATGCACTCACACGAATTACATTTGCATACACGTTGAACGATCAAGTTACCGAATACGGTATTTGAGATTCAGCTTGACTTGCCTTTGTTTTCTCGCATTGCATGAAGCCGACCATCTGTATTTATATAATTTGTGGCACCTTATTTTGATCACACTTCCGCTTAAGGTGCTGATAGATTTGAGCATTCACTTGTAACATCGAGCCTTCGCCGTTTTTAAATTGTCAAACTGAACAACGAACAGAGTCAAGCATAGAACCAAACGTCGCTATGAACATTTTTACGATCATTCAAGTAAATGATAGAATTTCGAAGCAAATTTACTGTCCTTGCGCTACAATGCTCGCTAAGACGCTCTCGTTTATTTTTTTGTAATGTAGCATTCGATAGAATGCTTATTACAAGTGAATGCTCTCATCTCATCATAGACAGATGGTCTATCAGCACCTTCAGGTCAACACATGACTATTCAATCCTTTGCGTATTCTAAGCAGTCAATTAATCGAAGTCGAAACAATCAATATAATTGGGATCAAAAGAGAAAGAGTATATAGCAATAATCTAATGCTCATATACTGGAATATTACATATTTGCCCGCAGCTTCGCTCGCGTAAAAGTAGGGTAGATTATGTTAGTAACGGTACTTTTAAAAATAAAATGTAGTCTATGTTACTCGGTGATAATATAGCTTTCTAAAAGTTAAAGAATTTTTAAAATCGGTTGATTAGTTTCTGAGTGAAATCCTTACAAACAAACAAAAAATCAAATCATTCCTCTTTATAATATGGTATAGACTAGCATATACCGTGTTTCCACCCAATATCGTTAATTAAATATTATTTTACGGGAACGCATTACTATGATTATATGTATCCCATGTATCCAGTACATAGTCTAATTAAAATTTCATCCAAATCAATTCAGCGGTTTACGCTTGATCGATTAACAAATATTCAAACATCTTTACAAAATATCTTACTACCGTACGTCTATATATTTAGGCGGATGCTTTTATTCACCCCATGCATTACCTAAGAGTGTATCACACCGACATTTAAGTCCAACTTAAAATACCAAAATTTCTGTATATTCATATATTAATATTTGAAATGATGGAGAGACGTGGTCTAGGTAACAAGCCAACACGTGGACTCAAGTGTACCGTAATGACAAACTAAATAAATTCCACAGTTTATACAAGAAAATAACATTGTATACTTATTGTGTAATGTAATATCAAGAGAAACTGAGTAGGTGGCAGTCCACCTAAACATATGCTATATATGATATTATAGCATATAAGCTGATGCGGGTGGCCTAAGACCGATCTGTGTGAAAAACCTTGGGAGAGTCTTATGGCCAACAGTGGACGTCTTACGGCTGAGATGATGATGATATAAGCTGTTACTCCGCGCAAGTGTATGTGACTGCCGGGCATAAGGAGTCGGGTTTGATTGCCGAGTAAAGTGTTATTGGGATTTTGTTGAGAAATTCTCAGTAGCCGCAAAAAGTCTGGACCTGTGCCCGGTGAATGGAAATAGACTGGCCTATTATTCAGTGGGGCCTAAGGCCTTAGCTGGCCTTAAGTGATGGCCTCTGCCTACACGTTTGGGGATAAAGACATAACAATAAAAGCTGCGTTGTCGGTTCTTTTATGTAGCATTGCGCTTATGTTAGTAAAATGATAATGGATTAGCGCGTTAAAAAAATCTCAGTTGAAAGATAATAGCAAAAATAATGTTAGAACAAAAATAAACAGCAGCTACAGAAAAAAAAAATTCTTAAATTGGTTCCACATTGATTTTAGATTAAAAAAAGGTTAGTTAACACTAAAAATATAATTCACAATTAAATATTACTCAATATAAAGATAAGGTAAGATAATTTATTTATTCACTCAAACACATGTGTATATACAATAAACAATCGCATGCAAGATATAAAGTTGAAGAAAGTTCTAGGCATGTTGTCATTCAATGGCGTGCAAATATCATTCTGATTAATTAATAATAAAAGATAAATAGTAACAGCAAGATATATACAGAAGCAATAGTTAACATTATATAAATGTATATATATTTATGAAGTAATTATAATAATTCCATAAATTATTAATGTATACAATGTCAAGTAATTATATTAAATCTAATGTCAATTAATAAATATGATGTCAAATGTCTAATCTAATTAGGTATTTAATTATATCAAATCAAATTTATCATTTCAAAAGTCACTAACATTATAACAGGCTTTTGCAACAAGAAATGATTTTACTTTTTGCTTAAATGCTTCGCTAGTTAGATCTTGCCAATAAAATAACCTATTTTATTTATTTATTAGGGAAAACTAACAGCTATGGTAGATGATTATGTGACTATGCTAAGGTAACATAAAGCAATTACAGATATCCACGCATAGAAATTAAGTAAGTAATATATGTATTTTTCATCTAACATTTACAACACACTACTTTGGAGAATGCTATAGAAATTATTTTATCAATACCTCGAATTGTTTTATGACTCGACTATTTTGATTCCCGCTATCGATAAAGGCACATCGCTAATTACTAGTTCACGGGGACTTATTTCACACAAGCTCGCAATCAGACATACAAGTGTTTAACATGTCTTTTAGCCGCTATTAGTATGATATGCAATCACGTCGAATCCTTCACATTGTCAATCATGGAATTGCCAGATGATATCAAGCGACTTTCTTATTAAATAATAATAATAATTTATTATAGCCTGCATAGGCTGCCCCATACATACATGCCTTACCCTTAATTTACATATTATAAAATTTTATGTTATTGGAATTAAACTACTATATACAGATTTTATCGCGTTGTTTATTTTACACTTTCTTACATAATTTAGAAACTGTTACACTACTACTACTAGATACTATTAAACTTTACTAATTTTTAACCTAATTAAATTATTAAAACTATTGAAACTATTTATATTTAAGTTTACACTTTCCCCGACGTTTCGGTTGCTTTTCAACAGCCATTATTTTATGTTAGTAAATACATATTAATACTAAAGCAGCGATAGCTCAGCGGGGAGACCAACAGACTGCAATGCAGTGGGTCTCGGGTTCAAACCCACGTCACGCACCTCTGACTTTCGGAAGGTATATGAATTTTCGAAAATATGTGCGTATTGATTGACAATTATTGCCTGCTCCGAGCCTCGGAGAGCACGTTAAGCCGTCGGTCCCGGCTGCCATGAACATCTATGGCAGTCGTTATTGGGAAAGTCAGTACCCTCTAATATCCAGACACTAGCCTAGCTTTAGGGTATCGTTAGCCTTCGGGTTGCGGAGGTCAGGTGGCAGCCGCTGCGTGTAAAAACTGATATTAGGTCAAATCCGGTTAGATTAGAAAAGCCAACCGCAAGTGACTTGGGAATAATAAAGGCTAAGAGAGAAGAAATACATATTAATACTATGTCAGTAATATTTCACTTAGCACACTAAATATTTGTGCGCTCGGCTGGTACTTGCGGCCAAAAGCTCTCGTCCAAAACCTTGTGCAGGTAACAGTCGGGTAAGACATCGGCTATTCATATTGGCAAGCAATAGTCGACGATCTAAGAGGACGCCGAATGTAAATGTTCGCATATCTGTCGCTTATCTGTATATGGATTACCCAGGGTACAGTTAACAGTAAACACGTTAAAATTAACGCTAGCCCATGTAAATAACGTGCTAATAAGTTGTTTGCCCAGTTACGTTTGTTCGTTAATATTTTCATGTTCTAATTTCTAACTATTTGTTGCATGACGTTTGGGTAGAAGTCGAGGTAATAATTTTGTTCAGTTACTGCCTTTGCTTCGTTCCCCTGTGACTGCGCAGCTGTAATTTCAACTACCAAATTGATATTTACTAATTTATGTTAGGCTGTATACAAAGACTCGATATGTAGACTATGTAGTTTATATCATTAGTCTTGTGGCCTACGTCTGTAGTTATAGTTGTGATCGTAGATTCGGGTTTGTTCCCCAGATATAATAGTGTTGTTGAGATTTTTAGTAAGAAAAGAAAAAAAAAAAAGTCACAGAGACTGAAAATGTAGTTGGTAGTTGTAGTGTCACACAGGATCTCTACCTATTACGCGGGATCAACAATACATTGTAAATGTGACTTTAATACAGCGCTACTTATATATTCGGAGATACAGACGTGTTAGTCTATGTACGTTATAAAAGTTTTAAGATAATAACTACATAAATTTGAACAGGGCAAGCAGCTTGCGATGATATCTCACCAAATCGATTCTCATTGACAGATGTACACAAAATACTAACTTATATTAAATCGAAGTAGGCGTTACTTGGCGGAAGTCTTGGAATAAAATTATTGGCCTCTCTTCCCAATATTTAATACTAACTTAATCAAAAATAGTACACCTTAGGACACTATAGTAGTCAAATTTATCCATAAATGTCCACGTAGAAGACACCAAGTACCACAAACGCCCAGCTAGACGCGCCGCCCATTCCCAACTACAGCCTGACTATCCCAACCAACCGTTTGAAACAATGTCTATTGTCCATCTATATACAGCAGTCCGAGATAGTGCCTGTATTCACACATTAAAAGCCTTCCTTAAGACAATAGTACTGCCTCCAATGAACTCCGTCAACCGGACTATACAAAGCAGTCGTTTGAATGGCTCACATAATTAAAATACGCTATAACTAGTGATGTCCTCTTGCAGTGTTGTGATTCACAATGGCGGAATGAAACTAAAGACGTGGACAATGTTTGCTTGTTAGATTAGTACGTCACTAGTAATAAATAAATTAATACGAACATTGTCAAAGTACGAACATTGCGTCTTTTAGGACAGCCTAATAATCCTATTTTATTATAAACTTTGCCTACGGTTTCACTCGCAATTATCTCGATTTCGTCAATCGTTTTATATCCCTCGTAAACAGTACTTTTTCTTTGGATAAAAGGTACTGTATGTCGATTTCAGTACCCGTGAATGTGTATACGAAATTTCATTTTTTATTGTCATCGGTCCTCGATAAGTGTACAAAGTTTCAAATCAATCCGTCGGTTTGAAAGGGGTGAAAATCACGTTAAAAGATTTAAAGTGATTGATAGTGATTTAACCAATTTTTTTTTAAATTTATCCTTTTATTTTTAGTTTTTAAACTATTATTTGTTTAAATAAAATATAGTCTATCTTACTCGTTGATAATATAGCTTTCGAATAGAAAAATAATTTGAAAGTTGGTTGTGTAATTTTTTAGTTAAGTTCCTTACAAACAAACAAACAAAATATTAAATCTTTCCTGATTATAATATTAGTATATATAGGTGTTTCTGAAGATGTTTGGATGTACGTTATTCAATCATGTAAACCGTTGCACGGCTTTGGATGAAATGTGCTGCATAGTTAGACTATATTCTCCTGGTCTAACAGATAGGACAATTTTTATATTGGTATATGTTTTCGTGGGATTCACGCAGTCGACTCCGTCGTCCGAACCAAGTAGCTAATATATGTATATTAGAACAACTAACGTGACCGATATACCAGACATAGTTCTGAACTTTAAGTGCTATGGTTAAAACATATAGTCCGGAAAAAGCATGGAAATCAAATCAATTTTGGAACATGTCGACATGTCAAAACCTTCGTTTAACAACTGTTGCTTGCTCTCTAATTCAAATCTTATTTCCTTCCAATTGGCGAAATTAAAATACGTTAAATTAAAGAAAATCATTATTTATTCAAAAAGTGGCGTACTCTGACACTGTTTAGGCGAACACACACACATAGGCAGTATAAACGTCACCAAATTGTCGCAAGTAACCTTTATCACTGGCGGCGTCCGTAGGGAAAGTTTTCCAATTACGAACACCGTCAAGTGACCACCTACCACCCGCTTACCTCAACACCGCGCCCGCACCCCGCACACCCACCCCCGCGGCCCCTCGACAGCACTGGCTCACAAAGAAGTTTTAATTGCTAGCCTTCGCTGCTTCGCGTTAGCTATCAACTTGGACTCACACTATTTGGATTGCCGTATTCATAATGGAGCTCAAAGCAATATTAATGAGGTTTGATCACTTTTTATTGGTTTAATTGACTTTTCATTAGAAAAGTTTGGTTATTTGCATACATGGGAGCGCATCTTTTTGTTCGTTTCTATGAATAACAATTAGTAGAGAGACAGTAGAGAATTTAATGAAAGTGGATACATTTATGTCCTATAATGTTTTCCAAGATATTCTATTTTTATTGTATGTTCTTATTTAGAATGCTAGACTAGATACCACCGCGTTTTTTGTTAACTAGAACAAACCAACCAATAAATTGATAATTCAATAATACGATTTGGAATTACACACAAATAAGCTCTTGTATACGATGCAGGTATCATGCGCAAAATATATATAAGTATATAGATATATATTGAGCAAGTTGCAAACGGCAACGGGAGCCGTTACATGAGAACACTATAATTATGAGCCACCAGAATAGAGATTGCGCGAGCAGTCCGCGTCCAGATTTTGTACAAGCATAATATTGGGTGCTCACAAGTATCTTATATAGGTACTATGCTTTAATTTATATACTAAATCGTTAAAGCATATAGTATTATGGTTTACTTTAATAAATTATTTTTACTTAAGAAACTGCTGTAATCTATCTGTAAATATGTTGGTACGCGCATCACGCAAAAACTACTTCATGAAAATTAATGCGTTTTTACATTTACATGTAAGTTTTATCTTGTTACGCCGCAAATTTCTGATGCGCTACCTAGAAGCCGTTACAACAAGAAATAGTGAGAGGATCAGAGAGAAAGAGATATAAGCTATTTACAGCTCATTCTTTCTGAAAATGCAAAGTAAGAAAAATATGTAATACATAGGTACTTCCAAATAGGTGTATGGAGTCGCGAGCAAAAGCTAGTTTTACATAAACCACGACATTTCATTACCGTATAGACTGAATAAAGGCAACCAAACACATGTAGGTATATACAACCCTGTTCATACAGACAAGTAAGCAACAATAAGTATATACTAACTAATATATAGTTTACCCTCCACTGGAAGGTAGTCGACTAGATATATGTAATGATAATTAAATTTTAAATTTGCTAACGTCTCTCCTAGCCCTAACAGACAAACATCCCCGCCGTACTATTACAGGGTTTGTTTAACTAAAATTAGTTTGTCTGACCCTTCACAATGCAATTAGACTCCCTTGGACATAACTTGTTTTCACTTGATTGCTATTTTCGTTGATTGAAAATTATTAGAATTAAATGTGTATTTTATAGTATGGCTCGAATTTAAAGGGAAGACAGTGACCTGGAGTTATCTTACGTTTACATGATTTGTACAGCTGATATTGGTATTTATAACTAAACTAATTTAAACTGCATATATGGTATAGTATACAATGTAATTTCGTGGTACAATGTAATTTGTTTTAAAGTCAATTTCTACTTGCTAGATCCTGGCTTAGACACTTCTACTGTTTTATTTACTCTAGTGATATATGTACTTCATGTACGGTAGTGTATTATATACGATTTATCGATAACAACTATGAATTGATTTAAAAATCTGTTCTTCAAATGATTAATTTACATTTACCTTTGATAATCGTTCTAAATCCATCCATAGTTACATGCTTAGATGCTTTATGTACACACGCCTGCTTTGTTGTGTAATAGGCACAGACTACAGATTTCAAGTCGTTACGAACCTGTTGTTTTGCTTAATGCCCTTTACTTATATCCTTCATACTCGCATTGCTTGGCCTGTCCTTTCTCCAAAATGTCGCTCACCTGGTCAGAGAATGTTCGCCTTAGTTTCCGTGCCTGATTAATACCTACCAAAACTAAACAAATCATACACATGCATCTCACAGGACAATCTTACCGAACCTATATGTGAGTGCACGGATGGCGTAGTGGTTTAAGTGGTCTTCTCGCTGCTGCCACTGCGTCGAGTGTTGTGGGTTCGAATCCCACACGAGAAAAAATTGTGTGATCCGCAAATGGTTGTACCGGGTCTGGGTGTTCTTTGTGTCTGTTGTTTGAATGTTTTTATAGTCCCCCGTGACACAGGAATTATTCCTAGTGCGGAAGTAGTCTTAATGCTTATATTAACAATATATAGACACAGAACAAGAAATATGTTCCTCAAATGTTCCTTTCCTATGGTACTGTTTTATATTTATCCAAAATACATTCGTTCGAGCAAAACTTGAAGATATAACAAATGCTATTTAATTTAAGTCGCGTCTCAATCGATATTCTCTTTTTGGAATCGTCGCCAAAAATAGAGCATTCGTGGCCTTATGAATATTTTATCAGTCTTCTGCCTAGCCTTATTATTTCTAAGTATTATCATTGAACTTTAGTCTCAACTATAATTTGCTCCTATTTTAATACCAAATTATTACTTCTCCAGTTGGTTTTAGGAGAGATAGTAGAAAATATTTTGATGTTGTTTAAAGCACCTCACCACCATCCCTTAAGGTATTGTGATTACATGCGCTGGAATGAGACGAAGCTATACACTCTGCAACGCGTTGTTCTTTGTCGCACAATGAGTTATCGGTCTTCCCGCATCGACTGTCGTATTATTCATGAAAGCAGCCGTAAGTATAAATATGTACAATTTCACGATAAACATCGGAAACGGCTATCATAATTAGAGTTTCACTCATGAAATTGATTCTTATACCAACTATATTAATTCCATAGTTCTACTACATTAACGAAAATAATCTAAAATATTATTATGGTTACTGCCGACTAAGTGATTTTGGAATTCCAAAACATTTTATTTTACGGAATTTGCGATCTATGCTATGAAACATTATGTTGTCTTAGTTTATCTATATGTCGGGCTAAGTCAGAGTAAGTAAGAGTTTTGGTAACTTGTCTGCATAGAAAGTCATGGTCACTCTATTGTGTTAGGTTTAAGAAGAAATAAATAAATAAATGATAAGCTGTTGCTAAGCCTTATATACTATGGGTTTCATTAAGATTTTTTTTGACCTAAAAATGTTATAAATTAAACAGCAATCGATACGTCATATTATCGTTGGATCTAAAGTAATATGAAGTCAGATTTCTTTACAATTTTTATATTACTGTATCTATTTTTATTCGTATTATAATTAGTATGTGTCCGCGATAAACAAACCTACACAAAGTAACAATAAATTTTATTTCTCCATGGCAAATTAACGACATAGGTCGAAACAAAATGCAAAATAACATCCTTCCGAAGAACACAACGGGCGCCATTTTCCGTACTGAAGGGGTTGCAGATGGCTATAGGGGTCGTCTTAATTTCGCAGTATTAGTGAGTCTTGCTGACCCTCTGGACATTAATCGTGAAGGGTCCAGAGGTCACTGACCCACGAATTAAGATGGAAACTTGGGGAGAAGGCGATCGTTACAGACAAGTTTAATATTATCAGTGGGGATGCAGGACGCTAGCAATAATTTTTAATTTTAACCGTTTTTTATATTTTTATATTGCAAACATACCTATTTTGTTTACTTATGTTTTATCAATAATTTTATTTAGTTTAATATACGACAACAAGACATATTTATAATATTACAAGTTTAAATGTACACAAAAAACCATCAGGCACAGAGTCCAAACTACAGGGTCTAAGACTGCAGATACAGGAAAGTACACACAATGCTTGTAGGCGCCTAGAGCTAAATCTTATTATCTTATAAATTAATTAGTACTAGTTATATGCCAACCGAGTACACTTATCTAAATAAATATGCAGGGAAAAGTTTAAAATAAAATAGCCAAAATTATCTGAAAGTAGTGTCTTTTTTTATCAAACCTCGATATAGTCTATAATATGTAGTTTAATTCAAATGTATAACATTCATAAATGTTAGACAATATTAAGGTTTTATACTGCCTATATTAGGGCTTTATACTGAAAAGAATCCTCAATAGAATGTTATCACAATCATTCTCAGAGTCACCTGGTACTGAGTACCTTAGAATATGCATACTCAACTATGAATGCGCGTACTCCGCTATGAACCGTAAGCCGCTTAGTGAAGATATTAATAATATAAGCACTCTAATATATTTTACTAACGCAACGAAGTTTATGTATATGTATGCCAAGACAAGGGTAAACAAATATACATTATAGTGTATTAAATACGAATCTTAGAAGCAAAGCAAAAGAATAGTCCTTTTCATTGAAATTAAACTGCTATATACGGATTTTATCGCGTTGTTTATTTGACACTTTATTACAAAATTTTGAAAATTGTTACACTTCTACTACTATTAAACTTTACTAATTTTTAAGCTAATTAAATTATTATTAAACTATTTAGATTTAATTTATTTTTACACTTTCCCCGACGTTTCGGTTGCTTTTCAGCAGCCATGGTCACGGGGAGACTAAGATGGCAGTTGTCTCAATGTTCCAGTGTAGTTATTTCAAAGTACCCGAACATAATTTAATCATTGGTGTTTCTATTTACGATATATTATATATTTTTTTTTTCAAGCTGGTGGTACATTCCATACCACCAGCTTGGGATCCAGTAATAAAAATAGTCAAACCCAAGAAGAAGCAAACCACAGCTAGACTTCATGATACTTTGAGCTCATTCTGCGTAAATAGAAACACCAATGATTAAATTATGTTCGGGTACTTGCATAATATGTAAATAATAATATGCTTGAATAATATTCGCGTAAATAGAAGACAATATTATGTAGTCCTTTTCAGATCCGCGAAGACCCTCAAACAGTGCAAATGCAATAATCGGGTTGGAAATTACTATTGTGAACCAATTGAAGTCGTAGTATCAGCAATAGCTGATCATGAGGTGCTGACGCTCGTATAGAGAAATAGCAAATGAGGGTGATCAGTGACCAGAAGACTGGACTTTATTAGTTAGAGTATCAGAGATCATTGTGTCCTACGCTGACAACGAAAACTCATTTTTATAAACGGCAATGTTTTCTTTTTGCTATCGTCATTTTCTATACGTTGTGGTTTGAAAATAAAGAATATATTATTATTTCCTTTATTTAAAACATTATTCAATCTTCTTCTCTCATAGCCTTTATCAAGGCAAGGCAAGGTCAAGGTCAAGGCTTTTCTAGTCTAACCGGATTTGACTGGATATCAGTTTTTACACGGAGCGGCTGCCACCTGACCTCCGCAACCCGAAGGCTAACAACGATACCCTAAGGCTAGACCAGTATCAGGATATTAGAGGGTACTGACTTTCCCAATAACGACTGCCATAGATGTTCATGGCAGCCGGGACCAACGGCTTAACGTGCTCTCCGAGGCCCGGAGTAGGCGATAATTGTCAATCAATACGCACATAATTTCGAAAAGTCTTATAACTTCCGAAAGTCAGAGGTGCGCGACGTGGGTTCGAACCCGAGACCCTCTGCATTGCAGTCTGTTGGTCTCCCCACTGAGCTATCGCTGCTTAAAACATTATTCTATAAAGTATTTAAATAATAAATATTACCTTTAAAAATTGTTGTGCTTATTATTATTATAAAAAATGCATAATATAATATATCAGGCCTGTATTAAACTGTCCCATTGCTGGGTACGGGCCTTTTCTCAATGTGAGAAGGGTTAGGCCATAGTCGACCACGCTGGCCAAATGCCGGTTTGCAGACTTCACATATCTTCGAGAACATAATGGAGAACTCTCAGACATGCAGGTTTCCTCACGATGTTTTCCTTCGCCGTTAAAGCAAGCGATAATTAACAATTTATTGCGTCTATAACTTCGAAACGTCAGAAGTGGGCGTCTTGGGATCGGACTCGAAACCTCTGCGTGGCATTCTAATGGTTGCCCGCTAGTCTATCGCTGTTTATTATACATAATTATGCAATAAAAGAAGGCCAGATCTAACCTATATAAGTGAGGTATTCATTATATGTTACTTACTTTCATTCACAGGTAACTGACGCTTGACAGCCCAAGGGTCACTCACAATGCTATCGCTGCTCTGACAAAAAGAGATTTTTTTTTTTGAATCATTGACATTTTCAAGACTTTATTTCCCAATACTATACATACACATTAATTTTAGGGACTATGACTATGTAATATTGGCATACACATATTATAATATAATAATTATCACATTGGTAAATTTTGAATGTGGACATGATTTATGTTCAAGTGATTCTCATAAATAAGGCTTATGCGCTTAACGTGAAGCCCTCCGCTATCTCACAGATTGCAATACGGCAATGTAATATGATCGTGTTGAAATCTCGACTTACATATAATTTAGTGTAATATAATAATAAAGTTGTACAATAATTAGTTGAGTAGAAATTACACATGTGTAGTATAAAATAATATAAATAATATCGTTTTATCTCTCGAGTCATAGAAAACCACACGTAATAAAAAATCTATTGTGCCTGGCTACCTGTGTGCCCCTGTGACTTAATAGGTTAAAAGTCAATCAAACATGCTATTACTAGTTTTAGAAAAAGGCAACAGAAATACCTAATAACGCTTTTTATGACCCAGGAACCGCACCCAAAACCTTACGTTTGCATGTAAATATAAGCAGAAACATATGCTATGTAAGGATATTTTAAGGAGTGCCTTGACGGAATGGAATGGAACTGTGGCAGGTAAACGATAAAAGGCTTGCTTCCAAAGACCTAGGCACCAAAAGATAACATAAGTAACACGTGCCTTTCCCCTTAGCAAAATAGTCGAAAAGCTACGTATATATGTATTAATTATATTATGCAGTTTTACCAACATGATTAATAGTACAAGTACACGTATAAATGATGAGTTTACCTCAGTACATAATGATGCAGTACGGCCACAAGCAGTCACAGTAGATAATACTAGATATATACGCTAGGTTGGACAAGATAAATAATGCGCAGCTATCGTCCTCCCATCCAACTTTATAAATTACTTTCTCAGATAGCGCGGCGCGTTCCACAGTGGACGCAGGTGAAGCATATATTATCTTATTCATGAAACGGAGAATGAACTAGACACTTAAATAGCTTTTATTTATTTAAGGACAACCATCAAAGCATACACTTAAACATTGTAATGATACATACACGGAAATCCATTATATAGTGCTGCCTCAATTATAGGCTGCTACGACATGCATTAACAAAAAATAAAATACTTATTATCTATGCTCGTGTGTAAGAAACAAATAAATGATGAAAAAGTGATATAACTATTACATTCAATAAACATGCAAACAAATAATGGCGTTAGAAGAACAAAACTTATGTCAAATTAAAAGAAACTGATGCACAATGCTTACAAATAAATAATATTGAATGGAAATTAAATTTAAAAATATTGTTTTATTAATCATCATAAAATTGTAGATGTCGAAACAGTAAATTATAAAAAAAAAATGATAAAGCAATAATTATTATACTTAAATTAAACTAGATAAGTAATTTAATTAAATCAAATTATTTCGAATAATGAAAAAACGCAGTGTCTCAAGACGAAAGTCTTTGACCAGTGTGTGTTGCCAGTGATGACTTACGGCTCAGAAACGTGGTCGCTCACTATGGGCTTTATCAGTAGGCTCAAGGTCACGCAAAGGGCGATGGAGAGAGCTATGCTCGGGGTTTCCCTGCGGGATCGAATCAGAAATGAGGAGATCCGCAGGAAAACTAAAGTTGCCGACATAGCTCTCCGGATAGCCAAGATGAAGTGGCAGTGGGCAGGGCACATAGCACGCAGAACCGATGGCCGTTGGGGCGGAAAGGTTCTAAAGTGGCGGCCACGCACCAGAACACGCAGCAGGGGTAGGCTCCCCACAAGGTGGACCGACGACCTGGTAATGGTCGCGGGAAGCGGTTGGATGTGGGTGGCCCAAGATCGGTCTGTGTGGAAAACTTTGGGGGCGGCCTATGTCCAGCAGTGGACGTCTTTCGGCTGAGATGATGATGAATGAAACAATTACATTAATTTATCGGCTAATAATTATTTGAACTTGGGCAAGGAGTAGGAAAAGTCGATATTGTGATCACGTAAACGTGACAGGCGACTATATTGTACTTGCAGTGTGCTGATGGTTGAGAAATGCCCTATATTTGTTTTAGAGGTTTTGGCGTTGAAAGGCTCTAGAAAGGCTCTGGTATCTAGACGAGCGAGTTTATATGGCACATTAACGCGCTTGTGACTCCTCTGGTGCTGCGGGTGTCCATGGGCGGCGGTAATCGCTTACCATCAGGCGATCCGGTTGCTCGTTTGCCTTTTATACAATAAAAAAAAGAACATTAATATTTATTTGACCAAGTAAATGGGGGCAGTCAATATGGTTATTATAAATTTTGTATAAGAAAAGATGATCCAAAATCAGTCGATGATTCTCTAAGGTCATGAGCTTGAGGTGTTTTAACTGAGTACTGCAGGAAGGTAATTCATAAGCCATGTTGCACTGGTAAGACAAATGCCACAGGAATATTTTTGAACGGATTCCAAATGGCGTTTATTTAGAGAGGAGTCCAAACTGCGTTTAAAGTTATAAATCTGGGGGAAAACAACCATGACTGGCACAGCGAGATCACGGATGCAAGGATAGCGTAGTGGTTTAAGTGGTCGGCTCGCCATTGCTACTGCGCCATGTGTTGTGGGTTTAATCCCCAAACGGGACAAAAAAATTAGTGATCCACAAACGGTTGTTCCGAGTATGGGTGTCCTTTGTATTCGTTGTTTGAAAGGCCGCGATACAGGAATTAATTGTTAGTGTCAGAATTAACTTAAAAAGAAATGAGGTTTCTAATATAAATTTTCGTTTTTAAAACGCTAACTCCTTCTCTATTATGTAAGTATATAATTCATAATGGGTATTAGTGCAATCGTCGCGATTTAGGCAAATCGTGTCGTGTATGTTATGTACGTAAACATATATTTACATATCCCAACGCGTTTCAAACTAACATATATTTTTCATTTGTAAACCGATTCAAATAACATAAAACTAAATTATCTCAATAAATCACTGAAAACCGCACTCAAATTGGTTTGGTCATTGCGGGGATTAACGTGCATAAACGCACAAAAAGTCTGTTTAGAATATTACAATGTGTATAGATTTCTGTGACATCTATACTAATATTATAAAGCTGAAGAGTTTGTTTGTTTGAACGCGCTAATCTCAGGAACTACCAGTTTGATTTGAAAAATCATTTTAGTGTCGGATAGCCTATTTGTCGAGGAAGGCTATAGGCTATATAACATCACGCTACGACCCACGGGCGCGGCGCAGTAACGATAAACCCGGGTGAAACCGCGGGAACATCTAGTAAATAATAATTATAAAAGGTATATGTTTATCACAATTCTAATGATTACTTTGCAAATTAAGTGTACATTAGATCTTATGTATTTTATAACAAGCTTTTGCGGCTACTCGCTCGGTAACAGTAACTTTTCTCGATAAAATTAACCCATGTCCTTTTCTATACTCCTGACAACGTGTAAGCGAAATTTTATGATGATCTCTCGAGTAGTTACGGCGTGAAGGTAATAACAAAGAAACAACTCACATTTGCATTTACAATATAAGTTCGGATAGGTAATTAAAACTAACCGGACTTTTACGGGTATAGCAAATTTGAGGACACTATAACAAATACGGCAATATAACACTATAAGACTATAAGAATAGTACGACTGCGTGTGTCAAATGCATGGTTGTGTGCGTATAGTGTTTTGACATTATTGTAATGTATTTTATATATTTTATATATATTTTATATAAATATTAGGATTCGCCCCTCCTTCTCCATATAAACTTTAACTGTGCTAAATTTCATACTCCTACGTCTGTGCAATTTTCGTAACAAGGGGTACAAAGTTTTTGCTAATATATAGATAAAGTATTGCTTGCATTCTTATAGATCGCCATATTAGCTAATTTTCAATTGTAGGTTTATTTTATGTAGGTATTTATTTGTTTTTATAAGTTATAAGTGACATGATGGTTTAGGCATAGTGCAATTTGTCAGCATCGCTGTCAATTGGTAAAGTGGTTGGCAGCATTGCCATATTTAATGCCAATGCTGGTCCTTTGGGCAAAGTCTTTCTATCGATCAAGTTAAGTAAAGTCAATATTATTATAATAATAAACTCCTAATGATCAGTAGTTAAAATACTCAGTAAGAAACGATTCTCATATTCAAGAAACGTGTCGTTGGACACCTAATTTTTGACACATATTCTATAAAAAATATGTTAACATTTATCTGACTGTAGCTAAAACAACTCTTTTCTTGATATAGGAATCGGGCATTGATATATTCAACATTCTCTTATTTTTTTTATTCATATGCTTTCTGTTAGTCTGCATTATTTGAATTCTACAGCATCTTTATAAGGCAAGTTAGCATTTACGAATAATACTTTTTAGAAATTGCCCCATTTGTCGTTATAAGCTTCTTGTCACGTTAAACCTAAGCCTATAAGACCTGTAAGACTAAGCCTGATTTTAGTCCATATTTCATAATAAGTCCCGGTAGTCTCCTTCTAATACATAATAAGGCATAGTTAGAGTAACTAGTTACCATTGTGGAGTGCATCGCGCCATCACGCGTGGGGCGGTCCCACAAAGGCTGCGCCCGCAACTATCGCTGCAAACTTCTGACCGCCGCGTCCCGCGTACCGCACCTCCGCTGTGGCCCGGCCCTTCTGGCGCCTTGCGAACATCTCGTGCCTACTTGAATAAATATATAACACTGTGAGTGATAGATAAAGAATTGTAAAATAAAAATGCAACTTGTAATATTAGGAAGACGGGTGACGAAGTTGCTAGGGTAAATACACACATTTTCTACTAATATTATGAATGTAAAGGTGTTATTATATTTAGATGTTTCTTAATCACGTTGTTGAATGGAATAGACCATATCGTTGGGTACTTTTGTCCTGGTAGGTCTTAAAATAAACGCGGCGTAGCCATAGGCAGAAATAGTTCATATTAAAACTGATATTTTTCTTGAAGTCAAGTTATTTTTAAATTTAGGGATTGGGCCGATCTAAGATTTGGATCGAAACAGAATTCTTTCTCTACACCGATAGGCGTATATCTTCATAATGCTTGGGACCTTTACGTGCTCTCAGGTTTATGAGTTGATCATTCTATGACAGGAACCTTTTTTTTTCGTGGGGAATGTATTTACTTATACATACCTGGTTACACTTAGCCAACCCAAAGTTCAAACCTCAAGTTTTGCAGTCGCGCAAGCGTTCTTGCACGTATTGTAATCCAACTATCGCAAATCCCTTCTAAAAGAAGTGTTCAGGGAGCATTTGTTAACACTATTACCAATTTCTTTTTCTATTTTTCTCGAAGTAATATTCAAATACAAATTGATACGGCAGCATTTTAGCGGCGCGCACCTCAACACTTGTTTTCTTACTCCATCAGACTTTTCCAACTCATTTGCATGGAAAAGCAGATAGCGGCGATGGCACGATAGCGTACCTTTGT
This sequence comes from Catocala fraxini, assembly GCA_930367265.1. Lineage (NCBI taxonomy): Eukaryota > Metazoa > Arthropoda > Insecta > Lepidoptera > Erebidae > Catocala > Catocala fraxini. The sequence continues at coordinate 7,414,237 of OV884040.1, read as the reverse complement.
GGGCTCTATATAGTCTACAAAGTTGTCTGGCAGTTCCGTTAGTGCGCTGCCAGTTGCCAACTTTACAGAAGTTAGAGTAATGTTGCGGCAAAAAGCGTTCACGGCAGGTTTAACAATTACCTAAGCAGCCTCGCAAAGTTCCGCACAACAGTTTTGTTGTTGATTTTGCACGCTTAGGTACTGCACTAGTTTATTATATTTATATAAGCCCCTCAACTAATACTGGGTCGAGATTATTTTGAACATTTTCCAATATTTCTATTTTCGCTAACCCTGTTTCGAAAATTGACATGAAGTAATATATATTCCAGGTCAATTTTTGAAACAGGGTTACTGAATTTAGAAATTTCGGTATATGTTCAAAATTATCTCGACCCTGTATTAGTTGAGGGTACCTAGTAATAATGAAACTTAGTAGTAAATGGGCTATTTATTTATTACGAAAGACGATTCGTTGGACCCCGAAACTAGTTAATGTGTATGATTGTATTCGAAAGATAATCGAATACAGCTGTGACAACGGATGTCAAGGACGCACGTACTTATGTGTAGTATTATTTTCAAGACATTCGCAAATAGGTCGAATGTAATCGCGCACATAGTCAGTCCAAAGGTTAAGGCAGAAGAAACTAACAGCCAAGGTTCAGTAGCTAAGTTTAAGACTTATGTATTAGGAAACGAGTCCATTGTCATTTACAGGATACAATTCCAGATTTCGGGCTTCTATCTACTAGGAAAAGCTTGACAGCCAATCAAATCTTTACGCAACCAAGCTGAATTTATTTTTTATATATTAACTTGGACATCCAGTAGACATTACATTAATTTCTATTCTAACAAGTAAATAACTAATACTAACACTTACCTAATGTACAACTTTTTAAGGTGTCACATTATGCACCATTAAACTAAAGTGAATGAATGCGGGATCTGACGAAGGCTTAGAAGCGCTAAGCATAGATATTTACATAATAATATATATGCTTAACGCAAACGTACGAAAGCAGCAAAACATTTTGCAATTTAGAAACAATCCATTATATGTATGTATGTATATATAATGGATATATATGAGCAGCGATAGCTCAGTGGGGAGACCAACAGACTGCAATGCAGTGGGTCTCGGGTTCGAAGCCACGTCGCGCATCTCTGACTTTCGGCAGTTATATGACTTTTCGAAATTATGTGCGTATTGATTGACAATTATCGCCTGCTCCGTGCCTCGGAAAGCACGTTAAGCCGTCGGTCCCGGCTGCCATGAACATCAATGGCAGTCGTTATTGGGAGAGTGTCGACACAAAAGATCCCACTGGGTCGAAGTGTCGCCGGTCTGCACTGACTGGCCCCCACATAAGATACATAAGATACATGTATGTATATATGTATATATTATACTAGTGACCATTTAATTGACATATAACATTAAAATCTCTTGGATGTAATAATAAGTAATCTCATGATCTTTTAGAGTAAGCGCAAACGTATACGGCTTCCCGAATCGGTTTGCTGATACGGTTTATAGCCGTGTATGTAAACATAGGCTGTGTTTTCACACATATACGTGAAAAGGGAATGCAGTAGGTACGCTTTTGTTTTCTCATATATGTATATTAAGCCTTATCAGCAATAAAGTCACTTAGACATTATCTTAACTGCGACAGTTTTCTTTTTAAATGAAGAAAATACCGATTTGTGCAACTTTCCGTACGGTTTTAGTAGAGTATGTTAATAATGCTATAAAATCATCTGCAGATTTTGTTTAGAATATTTTATTTTAGAGATATATTCTGAATGATACCATAAATATGAGATTGTGTGTGTGTCAGTGTAAGTGTGTGTGGACATTTCGAACAACAGTAACAAATGTGTTACAACACATCTGCTAGCATTACGCAAGGACCATTAAAACTGTCGGGATACAGCGTGTTTTCAATTACAGGAGGCTCGCGAGATATTTGCCTCGTGTAGGGCTGTCACAACCTTACAAATATTTTACTTTATATATAGGTACTTTATTTACTAGGATTTGGCTACGACTTCGTCTGCGTCAATTACAGTACGCCCCTCATGACATTTACGAGGATCCCATTGAAGTCAATTTGATGCAGTCTATAGTCTATAATAGTCTCATAGTCTCATGTCTATATCTCCGAAGGTCAAAAAGAGTGTATTACTTTCGCCAATTATGGCTTGGCCACGCCACATAGTGAAACTAAAACCCTCTAGCAGATTACGCTGCATCCGAGTATTTCATTAGATGAAAAGTTGAGACGAGACTTACATTTTAATTTAATTTCAATTTTACCTAATGTTTAATCTTATCGAAATCTGTTCAGGGTTTTGTGTGATGCCGACACAAACATTAATAATAATGGCAATAAGTTTGCCGACATAGCGGGCTAATTCTATAAGGAGGGCTTAGGATACGTTTAGGTTTCAAAGTGCAAACTGAAGAACAGGAGTTAAAGGTTACTTGTTAAGAAAATGTCAGCAGCAGCATAAGAGAGCAGAGTATGGAAATGTACCTAATACAACTACCTACTCGCTTATTAGGTACTGTTTTAAACAAATAGTTGCGAAATGTGGATGCAATGTAACTTTATCTGTATTGGGATATATAGGCGTTTATCTATGTTATATTAGCATTTCACATTGATTTTAGAAAATGTAATAGGTAGGCTGTAGCTGTCTATCAGGCACAAGATCAGAGGCCGTGCTGGCAAACTTCACAGAAAACTTGCAACTCATTACTTAACTTAGGATTCAGACCTAAAATCCCAAGTAAATAACTAAATTAAATTTTATAATAATCTGTGTATAAATATTGTGTGGGTTGTAGCCCTGAGTGTGAACACGGCGCGATGCCCGCGTGCCTTCTCACTTCGGCGGCTCGGCAGAATATTCGGCAGAGCCCGTCAATTCGACACACACCATTTTTCATGTAAAACCGCCCAAAATATTCTAATTTACGTGTCATTGTATGTTTGTTTGTTATTATGACAAATATTTTGTTATAAAGTCCTGTAATAAGTGGCAGTGGAACACTGATTGACGCTTTTGTGTTTGAGTCAACTAGCAACCGTTGGAATAAGTGTCCCTAAAAGATAGAAATTATATTATTATGTGTTTGTTTATTATACATTTGCATTGTAGAAGTTTTTAAAAAGATTAGACAGTGTGGTTTACCGATTGGGTGAAAATTGGACCCGTTGGGCTATCGCCCTTTTAAAATAAAGTTATAACGCGTGGGACTTCGGTATGAGAATTAAATCTACAACACTCTAGCGACCATCTACAGTCAAATCTAATCATACTGTGCTCAACTGAAAATCGGGCCTAGGACCTCACCGATTGGTAATTGTACATAGTCATAGTCACATTCATGACACCAAACCAACAATTACCATACTACAAAAAAATCGAAAACTATCCAATTAAAAAGTTACCGAGCTCTTATTTTAAACACTCATTATATTTATGGCACGTTTGAAAAACAAATGCAAGCTATCGCTCAATCAAATCAAACCTTATAATCTACGTGGAAGCTTAAAAAGAAACTTTCATTTAGTATGTGCTAACCCCATTCGTATTTCAACTGAACATCGCCTGACTTGTGGTATTCATTAGCCCCCTAATTCGTGTTACTTTGTCCTAATCTTATCACAAAAGACCTTAAACACAATCGAATATAAACCTTAAGATTTTTCGAATAGAGTTCAGTTTCCAAATATTATTTTTTAATAATTTTAAGTCGATTTGACATGCCCGGTCTAAGTATTACCCCGCATTGTTTCGCATTCAGTTATAAAAGGGAATTTGTTAATTTCCAAAATGTCCGAATAGTGGGTAAGTTTTCACCCCTAAGGGGAATTCTCTTTCAGACAAATTATGCAGATTCATTAGGAATAGGATGTTTTATGATTTACGTGTTTTTGTTTAGAAACCATTTTGAAATAGAATAGAATAGATAAATATATCTTCTTGTTCATACTATATTTATGTTATAATGATCGGAAATCAAATGGCAGAACATATCAGTTTGCGCTCGCTTCTCTCGCGTTTGGTGAGTCTGTAATGGCTTTTTGGTAATGTCGCATATGATTGTGTGGTAATGAGTTCGAGTACTAGTAGAATAAAATGGGCTTGTCGTTATTTAGGAAAATATTAAAGATGTAACTGATGTAATGTAAGTGTAATATATTTCTGTTTACTCATTTAAGTAAATTCAAGTATTGCCTATGAAGATATCCTAACTAATATGATAAATGTGAATGTGTGTTTGGTACGCTTTCACGCCTTAACTACTAGACCGATGATCATGATACTTCGCATACACGTTGTCAGGAGTATATCAAAGGGCGTAAGGTACCTTTTCTCCGAAAAATAAGGAATATTTTGGAGCTAAGCCGCTGACAGAATCTAGTATTTCTGTAAATAATATACCTTTAAATTTAAACATTTATTTGAAGTCGGTCATAATATTGGATAGAGTGTCCATGGACGCGTAAATTGCCAACACCCAAGGGGTCCATTAAACATTATGTAAATCAATAGGTCGAAACTATCGCTAGAGACTTCGCAAGACCGGAATTATGAAAATTAATCAAACACAAACATTTACACGAATATGGTGCTATGTATAAATTTGTAAAATTGATCAGATTGCTTAGATGGATACTTATATATTTTTTAAATAGTGTCAAATATATTACTAATTATGTAGATGCAATAATATGACTTTCATTGATTGAAACACCGGCGTTTGATTAATGGCCAAGTTATCGAGTTTTCGATCCGGAGTTATTCGGTTAGATACCTGCCCATTACACAACTGACGTGAACCCACTTTTAAAACAAGCGTTTAGCTTAACAAGAGACAAACATCGCTACTGCCGTCGCGCCAAGTGTTTGTTTGTGGGTTCTATTCCCACACAGGGTAAACATTTGTGTGATCCACAAATACTTATTCCTGGTCTGAGTGTTCTACTAGACACAGGAATTATTCCTAGAGCGATAGATGCATTTAAAAACATTGTAACCAAATTAATAAATATCCTTATAAATGAAATTGGTAATGGTTTAATATAGTATTATTAATTTACTGTCGTAGCGGGAAAGCGGCTTCGTTACTACCGTGCCAAATGCTATTGTTGCAGTTAAGTGAAATTATTGTTCTGAGTCTGTGTACTTTGTATCCATTGATTGTATACTTGTAATCCTAATCCGCGACGCAGAGCTATCAATTTATAACTGGCGACGTCTTTAAAAAACATTGAGCGAAAGAATAGCTTTCAAGGTTTACTTAGCTTGGAGACAAAATTTAAAATGCAAGCCACGTTTCGTCATCCTTTTTCCTTAGAATTATAAGAGATAAGGTGAATAATACGATTCAAATTAATGACGTCGTGGTCGAATTGGCAAAATCCTACAAATAATTAATTAAAATTTTTGAGAGGTTTAAAATTTTTTTTTGTTTACTCATCATTTACAACTATTTTCACTTAGGCTAATCTATATTTTTTCTTATTATTAGGCTAATACTATAACTACATTCCTGACGAAGCTTGTTTAATAAAACGATCGCAATAAACAAACATATTCACGCACACATACACACACACACATAGATACACACAAACATGCACACACAAACCCACTCATAAACGAAACGTCTAAAGATAAGCGAAAAGCGGGCAGCGAAAGGATACAGCAATAATGAATCTGGGAGTCACAATTAAAGAGGGGAAGTGCGTACGAATGATCTTCGAGCTGTGGAGGGGGAAGTGGGTGAGGGTACGATGGGGTGGTATTGTACACAGCCTAATGTTGTATGTAAAGATAGCGAAGGTTCGTAGATTAGAATCTTGTAAGCTACGGGCAAGTTGGACTAATTTGGTTGAAGAGGGTATTGTTAAAGTTTATTTCGTATTTAGAGGTAGTGTATTTTAGTTGGGTTTTGTTTCAATACTGGTTGAATAGATGACGTAGTGGTTATATCGATGATAGCGTTGTCTAACGTTAAGGATTCGCGCGTGACAAACGTAATCATAATGTTTAGTTGTTGTACCTACTCAATATGAACCACTTCTAAATTGAAAATAATATTTTGAGTATTTAAATTTCAATCATATACGTTATATTATTCTAAGAAATGGCACGTATCTATTTACATCCACAGATAATCACCAATATGTTTCCTTTTATTTTAGAATAGCTGTATCCGGGGTTACACCCACGTTTATGGTTACTGCGCCGCCGTTGTTATATAGCCTATAGCCTTCCTCGATAAATAGGCTATCCAACACTTAAAGAATTGTTTAATTCGAACCAGTAGTTCCTAAGATTAGCGCGTTCAAACAAACAAACTCTTCAGCTTTATAATATTAGTATAGATGGAACTCTAAAAAGGTTTTAACGCAGTCACGTTGTATTTAAATTAAACATAGATGATGGTAGATGGGTGTAAAAATACTATATTATTATGATGGTTAATGGCACAGTTGGTTCAGTGGTTATCTTGCTAGCTTCTGTTCTCGGCCGCGTGTATCCCATGGGGACGGATATCGGAGTAAAAGTATTGTATGTGTGATTTCAAAGGACAAGGTATATCCATTTGCCATTTTTCATCTAATTATGTTCAAAGGTTTACGCGTAATTAAGTAACGAACATTCAAACCTCGAACCAAATTTTACAATATTTTGCATTAATATTATAAGTTTTTATTTATTGTATTATAAAATTATTTACATAAAGATATTATAAGTAGGATTACTTTTAAGCAATGCAAGCTTAACATACATTCTAGTAAAGTAATTCCAAAATCCTAGTACGCTAAATGTTTGTGTTAGGAGTGGGTTTACGTACGTCGTGCAAGGAGTGGAAATCAATCATATCTTCAAATATAGGCACTTGGTCTCTTTTCTTGATTCTATTCTCCCCTCGTCACAAAGCAACTAAGATACACCATTCGAAGATTATCTCAAATCACACACCATCACATAGAAACATCTTCATAACTTTCACATTTATTGTATTAGTATGATTTTCTGCTACATATTTTACTGCCCACTCTTTTGTCCATGAGATCCGCCTCATTGACACAAGACTAATTGACGTATTTCGTGCTCTCTCTCGAATAAAACATTAAAATATGTTATCGTGTTTATTCCAGAATGTCGCTAATATCCGGACCAATATTCATATATTGATCCGTTTTATATAACAGCAAAGATATATATATGTATATTATATATATATATATATCGTATATATATATGTATATTAGTCGTACTGTTTTTATTAGACTGCCTCGTTGGGTCTAAGACATAAGTTTTTGTTTACATTTAGAGTCGTGAGGTCTAGGATCCCTGTGTCGGGTAAAGAGTCGTTGGTTTTATCTGTTTATCTTTTTGTATCCATCCATGTATCCAACTAACTTCCTTTTAGGGATGTTGGGTTTTAATTCATTGGAGGTGAGAAGAGTCTTGGATCAGATCATAATAGCTTGTAAAATCGAATCAAGTGTCCTGAACTCCATCAGCTATTCTGTAGATTGTATGTACCTAACAAATACCTTGGAATCCGTGAGAGTCACCGGAATAGATTGTTCGCACGGCCGAAATGCCATACTCTCGCCAGAGCCAAGTCCGCTGTGTACCGCACCTTAGAGGTGCTCAATGAAAGAAAGAAAAAGAAAAAGATTTTTATTTTTGAACCATCATGACATGCAATGCTCTTCTGTACGCTAGCCCTAACAGTGATTTGTTTGCGGATGAATGCAAGAAGATCATGCGAGAACGCCTGTTATTTTGTGAGAATATGTATAATAGGGAATCTACAGTTCCATGGTAATTTGTAATTATTGGTCCGTTTCTTTTTTATCGTCACTATTTGTTACACTTTCTTTTTTACTATAATAATTTTGAAATTAATGTATTAGTGTTTCTAATTTAAATAATGTAAATGGTTTTATCGTTTTATTTAACTATAAATAAATAATAAAATATATAAATCTGTTAAGTAATTTCTAGGAAATCTTATTTTATTATACTTGTTATATAAGGCATGCTGCAGCGATAAACAGTGATAGCCCAGCATAGAGACAGCTGGATTGCCACGCAGAGATTTCGAATTAGATCACATAGCACGCACCTTTGTTTACCTGGACTGAGTCAGAGTAGTGCACTGTGGACTAACCTGTCTCGTGTTGAGAACAACGTAGCGCAACAATGGACACAACAAAAAGTTAAACTCCGAACAATGATTTATAGATCACACAAATGTGTGTCCCTTTTGAGAATCGAATCCACAACATTCATTACACTGGCAATAGATCACTGAAACCAGCACGGCGCTTTATCAGTGTTTAAGAAGGCTATTATCCTGTGGTGCGTATATTTGAGAAACACTTTCAAAAAGACTGGACAATAAAAAGATTATGTAGACCTACTAAAGTGTAACAAAGAACGTTACACACACACATACGTGCACATAATATATATACATAGTGTGTTTACATATAAACAAATTACATAATCAACGGGTCCCTCATAAAAGCCGAAATTAATTCGAGCGTGGAAGACAAGTGAAACACGGGGTACCCACCCTACTTGACTGCCCCCGACTATTCAAGAAATTGCCAGCCCGGGGCCAAATAACACGGTTTTATCTAGCGGGTCGCCACCCTTTCAACCCTTGCAATACATATAAGGGCAGATGTGATGCTAAAATACAAAGAATAAATACGAAAGAAAGAAAATTCTGGATCGATTTGCGTGACACGTTTATAGCTGGTTTTATTCAGCCTTTATAAGCAGGATAGAATAAGGAATAGTATAATATAATAATAATAATATCAGCCCTGTATTAAACCGTCCCACTGCTGGGCACGGGCCTCTTCTCAGTGTGGGAAGGCTTAGGCCACAGTCCACCATGCTGGCCCAGTGCGGGTTGGCAGACTTCGCATATCTTCGAGAACATTATTGAGAACTCTTAGACATACAGGTTTCCTCACGATGTTTTCCTTCACCGTTAAAGCAAGCGATAATTAACTATTTAATACGCAAATAACTTCGAAAAGTCAGAGATGCGCGCCTTGGGATCGAACTCGAGACCTCTGCGTGGCAGTCCAACGGTTTCCCACTAGGCTATCGCTGCTAAGGAATAGTGTCGGGTTGTAAATCCAACAAAATATACAAATAAAAGGATTTTATAGTTACTAAAATAGTTATATTTGTTGTAAAATATTACACTAATAAATTGGTTAAATAATGGTGAAAGGAGATACACGCGACGATATGGTATAGTCGAATACGAACTCTAAAATGGTTAAAATAAATATCGATGATTGAGATAAACGCGGCTATTGGTGAAAGTCTATCGCTCACTCCAAATGGTCAACTTAGATACACATGACGTTATTGGTGAAAGCCGAACATACACTAAGGTAAAACTAATCGGAAAAGTAAAAGTAACCATAATCAAGGTCAGCATAATAAGATCACCGCGCGATCTAAAGTAGAAGATGCTGTACTTCGTACATTATTATTATTATTATTATTACAATATAACAAGAATTTAGAATGTGTGCCTACTGGGATGGTTTGGACGTAGTAAGAATGAACGATTAAAAACTTAACAAGAAAATATTTAAAGTGTCAAATGTAACAGAGACATATATTAATAGTAACAAATTTTATAATTGAAATTAAACTACTATATACTATATATTATTACATAATACTACTAATACTATATATTATTACATAATTTTGAAAATTGTTACACTACTACTACTATTAAACTTTACACATTTTTAAGCTAGTTGAATTATTATTAAAACTTTTTAACATAACATAACATAACATTCAAACAACGGACATAAAGAACAATCAGATCGGAACAACCATTTGTGGATCACACAAAGTTTTGTCCCGTGTGGGATTCGAACCCACAATACTCGACACAAGGTGACCACTTAAACCACTACGCCATCCGTGCAGTCAAATCAGTCTATACTAATATTATAAAGCTGAAGAGTTTGTTTGTTTTTTTGTTTGTTTGGTTAAACGCGCTAATCTCAGGAACTACTGGTTCGAATTGAAAAAATATTTTAGTGTTGGATAGCCTATTTATCGAGGAAGGCTATAGGCTATATAACATCACGCTACGACCCACGGGGGTGGCGCAGTAACGATAAACACAGGTGAAACCGCAGGAACATGTAGTAGCTATATAACCAAACAAAACAGAAATAAGAAAACAACTTACAGAAATAGCGACCAACAAATCCATTAGCACTTCCCCGCTAAATCGAATCGTATAGATATTTTTGCTGACCACAAACAGGGTAAGCAGAGATGGTGTTGCCGGTTCATTGGAGTCACGGGCCCATTGAACCGAACGGACATCTGAGATCAAAAGATGAACGTTTTGCGCCTGTAGTGTTAGCCGCGCGACTGTAAGTGATCGATGTGAAACTAATCCATCCATTCCACTAATATTATGTTTGTGATACTGTTTGGTTGTTTGTTACTTAATTACTTGTAAACCGTTGATTGGATTTTGATGTATCTTGGAGTGTGAGACCATGACCTACATTAATATATAGGATCCTTTTAAGTTCGGTATGAGAATCTGGATTCATGCAGGCAAAGCCGCGGGAAATTAGTACTATTCTAAAACTGTAATGGCTGTGTCTGTTCATACTTACTTAATATTATAAATACAAATGTGAGTTTGTTTGTTTGTTACGCTTTTACTACTTAACTACTAGACCGATCATCATAAAATTTTGCATAAACTTTGTTAGGAGTACGGCAAAAGACAGGTTGCTCTTCACCTAGAAGTCTTGTAAATAATTAGAAGTATATTTAAACTTAATTAAATAGACATTTAATTTAGACGTAATGGCTTGAATTAAATATTTTGTTTGCCTGCTTGCTTGGTGAGATATCAAACCAAAATTACTGCAGCATTCGAGCAATAATTTAAACTCCAATTCGTGCACAACGCGTTGCCTACTTTTGTTGTGAGGTTCCATTGGTTTCCTTTATAGCTGCATATTTAAATAGCTTAAAAAGCTACGCTTAATTAACTGGTTAAAATAACATGCTTATACTGTTAAGTTTAGTATCTAATTAATTAAATGACGTATCGGCTAGTAAGTAGAATCACATCACATCAATGTTTTGTGTACCCACGAGAATACTGCCAGCAAACTACAATTCAGTTTGGCAGGAGATTGTGTCAAGCTATGTATGTATGATAAAATAATATTGTTAAAAGCTTAACGGCTCTCTTAACCTAGCATCCAAGTGTATGAGTAATACGACACGATGCCGATACGGCGACGACATCAAGCCGAGAACGACGCGGTCGCGGCTGCTCTACCGGCAAGCTTACTAATGGATTCAGATGTCATAGATGTTCTTTTACAACATTTCCTCACTAAGATGTAATCATTTCTTTACTACATGGAACAGCAGTGGCTTAATACAGTTCTCGTAATGACTTACAGTCAACCTTTTATCTCTCGAGATATTCTCATTGTATTTATTTTTATTAATTTATTTTAATAATAATTAATATTATACCTATACTAATATTATAAATAGAAAAGATTTGGTTTTTGTTTGTTTGTTTGTAAGGATTTAACTCAAAAACTGTTTAACCGATTTTAATAATTCTTTTAGGTACTATATTATCACAGAGTAACATAGGCTATATTTTGTTTGAGAAATAAAGTGCTGTTACTGACATAACCTAACCTAATCTACTTTTACGCGAGTGAAGCCGCGGGCAAAAGCTAGTTATTAGTATAAAAGTTAATTGACGTGTCCAATAAATTATATTTCATTTTATTTTAGAAATAAAGCTTATTTAATTTTTCGTTAACCCAGTAACAAAATTAACTATGAAAATGGATATAAGACAGTAATATTCTCACCGATTCGCGCACTCTAGCTCGTCTTATAACTAACCAGCGTTTGTTCGCGGCTTTGCTCGCGTAAAAGTAGACTGGATTGTGTATGTAGGTTATAAAAAAAAACATAGCTTATGTTATTCGGCGAAGATATAGCTTTCTAATGAAAGTGAAAAAAAATTAAAATCGGTTGCGTAGTTTTTGAGTTAAATCATTACAAGCCTACAAACAAACAAAATATCAAATATTTTCTCTTTATAATATTAGTAGATATAGATACAATGTGGATTTAATACCCTACTGCCTACCTCTCCAAAGATATAAACGCGTGAGCGTTATATGTACGAAACGTGACATCGCGTTTTGAACGAAATCAAACAGATATTTACGATACAAACAGACAGTGAATAATTTTAAAACTGCACTTACATAATATATAGTGTGGCGTATTATATCACGCATTCAATGGCGCAAACATTCAATAGTTTATTATATCGCATTTCGTCACAAACGTATATCTATACACATTTTATCTCGGTATCCAATTGCTGTTTAATATTTTACTTTTCGTTAATTACGTAATATGTACCTAAAATTGAAGCAAAGAATAATATGTATTACGAACTGTATGAAAATAACAAAAAAATAACACCATTTTAAATTACGAATATTTACGAATCAGTATTGGTAAATATTAGTGATTTTAAGCGGTTATCTTACTTGAGAGATGTGTGTGTAGGGAAATAAGTAACATGTGGCCACGTTTTGAAGTTTCTGTGCTGCCAGGGGCAAAGATTTCAACGTCCTCAACCATAACAATTTACGAATCGGCGCAGATTTCATACACAGCTATCGTGTTCAAGGAATTTATGTAACACCGAAGATGATTTGCATTTTACTAACCCTTTAAGGCGAAGGTTCTGTGTAGCCAGGGACAAAGATCGTACTCTCCCAAATCCAGTCACTTGAACTTACGATCAGGTGAAAATAAAATATAATTGCATCATTATGTCACGCAACCAACAAGACTGTTAATAAATTAAAAACATCTCATGTTACCAGAATTGGTACGCATATCTGTTAAGAAAGTAGCTTCTGCCCGCGACATCGCCCGCTTGAATCCTACGGGAACACGTACCAGGTTATAAAGTACCTTACAATTTAGCCCATGGCCTATCTGTGTAACAAGTTTCATCTATATCCGTTCAAGGGTTTGCGATTACCAATATGTAAGTACTTTCTATTATGCCGTTGAAATCATATTTCTTAGTTTAGGCTTTAGGTAATACAATTAAATAAATTACTATTGGCTAGTAAGTAATAGTCACTATATTCTTTTTTATAGTGAACAAGATGATGACGTCAGGTGTCGATCAATATGTTCGTCTATGCTGCATTACACACCGAAAACTAGTAAGTACTGCCATAAGTCCCTTACTAGGAAATGTATATCGATAGGATAAAACAGAATTTGATCCAATCTTATTAGTTAATTACAGTTTTATATTTCATTAACTATTTGATAATAGTGGATTCATGATTTTGATTTTTTGCTTGTGGCTACTGTACAACCATAGTCTCACTATTATATCCTCCAAGGGAAGACAGATGTGTATTACATCAAAATTTCACCAGCTGTGATTGTAGTTCCCACGTAATACGCCTTGTCGTCTACCCATTGCTACTTACAATCTTCTCTTGGGATAAGGATACCAGAACGTATTCTTATCCCATCTGTTTTTAAGGCTAATGTCAGCAACATACAGTATGGCCCAGCTATGCACCTTAAGTCGTCTCAACCAGTCATGCCCTACCAAATTTTCTTCATACAATATAATATAATAATCAAAAAATTAAACATCAAAATCCGTCTAATGCATCATTACATTAGCTACGGACTGGATCAATACATGAAGCAGAACTTAAATTTCGTCCCCCCAAGAAGAAGGTTGGTGAGCGGGTCCAAATTCGTATGTTAATACACCCCCTGTGAGGGGGCGAGCCGCCCCACCCGAGGGAACGGACCGAACTATTATAAAGGGTAGCACGAAAGTTAGATTAATGATGTTAGGAGCTGACCAGCGTACACCAGCAGGCAATAATCGCGGGTAGTTCTCGGTTCTCTCTTAAGATACTACATCCTTACTAATATAATAAACGCGAACGTTTGTATGGATGTATGGATGTTTGTTACTCTTTCACGCAAAAACTACTGGACCGATTGCAATGAAATTTGGTATGTAAATAGCTGAAGAGCTGGATTCACACTTTTTATCCCGATATTCCCACGAAAACGGGACTTACGCGGGTGAAACCGCGTGGGAAAATTAGTGATATATATAATTTTAACATACTGCACAGATAGAGTGGTGGTTTAAGTGGTCACCTCGCCACTGACACTACGTCGAGTGTGTTGTGAATTCGAATTTGACACGGGACAAAATATTGTATGATTCACAAATGGTTGTTCTGAGTTTGGTTGTTCTTTGTGTTCGTTGCTTGAATATTTGTGAAGTCGCCCACGAAACAGGATTTTAGTAGTTGTCTTTAAGCTATATATACAATGCCACCTCGATGGCACAGCGGTTATGAATACGACTGAAAATAATAAATTTATTTCCAAATCAGTTATGTTACTAAACTTTGTTTCCCGATGAGTACAATCTGGATGCCTTCAAGTCGCGAGCGAATAGCGTATCTTCTAGGCAAGCGCGCCCCATCGTCGACTGCATCTTCACTTAAGATCAGGTGAGATCGCGGCGCCTATTACAATATAAAAAAACACTTTCGGTTACTATCCGAGAACAGCCTCCAATTCAGGCTTTGGTTCTATGAATCGATCGCTGATTATCATGACAGGCTGAATTTCAATGGCGCCGCCCAGTCTTAAAGGCGCCAAGCCTTCTGAGCAAGAAATATAATAGATCACGAGTGCTAAACACAAGTTTACTATTGGATTGGCGTCCGAAGTCCAGTGGCACGGGATGAAGTATTACTAACCTTTTAAGCGGGTAAGCTATAGAGAACAATAGCTACCCAGTATTGTGTACCTAATAACTTTTAAGTGGTCCAACCCGAAATTCGAACCTGAGGCGAATACTTAGACTTAGGCTTGTTTCCTGGAAAGATAGGCAGATACTACAGATTTCCACTTGCTACGATACTGGCATACTTCACTTTATTCACTTTCATTATATTCTCCACGCACACTCCTTGGTTTAGGTTTCTTAACCAGGCTTTTCTTCAGAGTGTCTCGAACAGAGAACATTCTGTATGACGATAAATATATAATGATAAAATCTTAAATCTACCGTCAATCCTGCTTGCAAGTGTACACCTCCTATCGAGTCCCGCGGTAAAGTGTGGACGATCTAACTTCGCCTTACACACACACACACACACACATACACACACTTGGTCACACACACACGCGCACACGACACAGTGACGCCGCGGGCTGTAACGTTGAGTTCACATGGGATTAGATTCGTCACTACACACTAGGTTTTCCATTACATTCTGTGTTGAATAAATCATATGCAGAAAGACGTTGTGTCACTAGAAAAACGACACAGTGTCGCAACGTGTGTCGCGACTGAAAATAGTTTCTATGTGCATATTTTAAGAATTGTTTAGCATTTCGTTTCGTATTATTCTCTTCTCTTTAATAGCTTAGCGGACTGTACAGTGTAAATTATTATTTGAAACATAAGTAGTATAAATTTTAACTTAGATATTCTTATATATTAAAGTCTCTTGACTACATAATATAACAGTCTATTTTCTTTTACAATATTCGAGAATGTTACTCAAGATCAACAGTAAGAAACCGCCCTTATTTTAATATCTGCACCGAAAACCTTGCTAATAGCGAATGAAATAACTGGCATTAAACTAAAATATCTAATGTATCGCATACATACATAATTACAGTTAGACGCACACATGCACGTTGCACACATAGATACACACGCACACAAGCACGAGGCGTCCTCAAGTGATCCGCCTTCACCACCACCATGATGTGAATTCAAGCAATCTGTTATAGAATATACAAAGAGCTTAGATAAATAATTCATATACAAGAATTTACACAATTAAGACTGTTATGTGGTCACTCAAATACGTTTAATATCAACTTATATGATTTAATAAAGATAAAAAAATACTAATTAACCTTCGAAATAACCTCCAGGTGAATTGATGATTTCAGTCGCAGCGGCCGATCGGAACGAAGTCTAACCAGATAGTTAGAATAAAACTCCAGTCAAAGAACAGAGAAATAAAGTTCAAATAAATGGAATCCTTGGCGTATCATTATCTATTTGACCTACGAAGGTCAAATAATAGTCCTTTTGTAGAAAAAGTAATGTCAATTTAAACTAAAATCAACCCCAAGTTCCTTGAGAATAATAACGCAGACAACATTTAAATTCACCCTCAAATTCTTAATCTCGGCACTTAGAAACCGACTCAAAATATCTTCGGCCTTTACAAAAAAGAATCACAGCTATTCATAGTAAAAAGTATTCAAAATCATCATCAAACATCAGGTCTGGCCTGAACTTCAAAACATCTTAAAAACATTTGACCCTATATTTAACAGAATTAAAGATTACGTGTTTATCAAAAACTAGTACTATAAAAGATCAACGGTCAAAGGGTCGGTCCAAGGACTGCGCATGCGCTATTGTGGGAACGGTGCCCTCATTACTTATGCGTTTTGATCTCTGACCGGAGGATCACACGGTGTCCAAACCGGTCGATGATCATCTCCCTTATAAACGTCTTTTTTTATTCTAATAGATTTTATTAGTAATGTGGAAACCAACGATGTATCTTTTGATATTTAAAGATTTTATTCGAATTCACGTCGTGTGAACTGCTGGTGAATATTTTATAAGAAATTCTCATGATTTGTTATTCCATATTTGTAGAAAGACGGGGTCAGTTTTACTTGTATGGTTGATTAAATAGTATTAAAAATTCTTAATTCACTATTTTATTATTAGGTAGGATAAAATTTTATTATATCTATTCAATATTTTGGGTTTAGTGCGATTCTAATTATCCAATGTAAAATTTTGTGTGATAGCAAATACAATAATAATGAAATTAAACTGCTATATACGGATTTTATCGCGTTGTTTATTTGACACTTTATTACAAATTTTGAAAATTGTTACACTACTACTACTATTAAACTTTACTAATTTTTAAGCTAATTAAATTATTATTAAAACTATTTAGATTTAATTTATTTTTACACTTTCCCCGACGTTTCGGTTGCTTTTCAGCAGCCATGGTCACGGGGAGACTCAACAATTTTCAACATTTGTAATAAAGTGTCAAATAAACAACGCGATAAAATCCGTATATAGCAGTTTAATTTCAACAATAATAATGATTAATATTGCGAGCATATTTGTATTATTGTATATTTTGGTGTGCATTATTATAGTAAAATATCTCGATTTTTTAATGTTCCATTAACATTTCCTGTTTATTATTTTATTATTTTTTACAATGTGGTGTCCAATAATATTTCAATATTTAAATGGAATTTGGTTATAATTTTTCCATCTATTATTTATTTGTTAACTGTTATCTTTGTACATGAAATAAGTAATTAGGAAAAAAATCTATTGTAATTAATATGTTTTCTATGTATAATATGTATGCATTTACAAAAAAAAAAGTATATATGTATGTTTATCCATTGTCTAGTACTCATAGTACAAGCTCTGCTTAGTTTGGGCTAGATGGTGATGTGTGTATGTGGTAGAATATTATTATTATATATTATTATTATTAATAGAAGCCTTAAAACTGAAATCAATATTAGCGCTGCAAATAGTATTATGTTACTAACCAACAATTTTAATTTAGAAATATTATTTAGGTGCTATAAAAATGTATATCGAATTTACTTCATAATTTTGAGTTAATATAAAATATACACTATAAACTAACTAGTGTTCGCCCAGTGTTTAAAATTCGTCCATAATCAATATTACAAAATCGAAAAAAAAAAAATATACATTTTTCAAACATTTTAATACTCTTTTACATTTGTTAATGTCTAAGAATATATACACTTTTATATATGTACTTACAATAGGAAACAGTTCAGTAGAATTTAACAGAGAAGAATTTACTGATCTGTTTTGTCTTTACGTATTTATATAGAGTCCCAATATATTTCGCCCGCGGTTCCGCTCGCGTAAATGTAGGTTATGTCAATTTTCTATCCTCGGGAACAGTACTTTTTCTGACAATGTGTATACGAAATTTCATGATGATCGGTCGAGTGGTTAAGGCGTAAAAGCGTAACAAACAAACAAACTCACATCCGTATTTATAATATTATTTAGGTTTCCAGTTAAATATGAATCGCCTTTGTTCAGACTGTACTTTATACATATATTAAGTCTAATCTTGGAGTAGAACATATTTATCTACTATCCCACGATATACTAGAAGCCAACACGCGCCGCCCACTCTCGCGAATTCGACCAAAACTACACTCACACCCCGATATATTTACGCTTTATCCCAAACTTGTCGCCTTGTACAACGTCGGGCGAGTCCCTCTACCCGGGACGAAAGGTGCCGGCCAGAGAGGGTACCACACGGCTTTGTGAGACCGCTCATAGAAAGACCGTAGGTCTTGTTATGGCTTATGTTCGCGAATACTCAATGAGATAATGTTAGAGAATAATGACTAATATTGTAATGAGAGATTTAATAACTATGCTGTTGGATAGATTGATAATTTCTACAATGTTTCGCTGAAGTTTTGGTTATATGAAATGGAAGAGTATTTTTAGATGGAGGAGAAATATTTTGAAATTTAATTTCAAAGTTATGTAAATTGACGCGATTAAAGGTTCAATATTAAATAATAAACTAAAGACTGCCTCAGTGGCGCAGCGAATGGGATTGTTGTGGTGAGGGCGCGGGTTCTATTCCGGGTCAGGAAAAGTGATATTGGGTGTTGCTCTCACGAAATTTTTCGATTTTTTTTTTTTTTCGATGGATGGCATTAGGCTCATTCCCTCTTATATGGTACCTAAAAATTTAGCTGACGAAATGTGCGTGTATAGACCTCACTAATCCTCCCGGGAGGTAGGCGTGAGACTAAAATGTCCATAATAAAAAAACGCGTTCAATACCCTCTAATATATTTATACTTCAATATAATATTATTATCAAAAAAAAAGAAGCGATAGCTCAGTGGGGAAACCAACAGACTGCAATGCAGAGGGTCTCGGGCTCGAACCCACGTCGCGCACCTCTGACTTTCGGAAGTTATATGACTTTTCGAAATGATGTGCGTATTGATTGACAATTATTATCGCCTGGTCCGTGCCTTGGAGAGCACGTTAACCGACGGTCCCGGCTGCCATGAACATCTATGGCAGTCGTTATTGGGAAAGTCAGTACCCTCTAATATCCTGACACTGGTCTAGCCCTAGGTCAGGTGGCAGCCGGCAGTGACTTGGGAATAATAAAGACTAAGAGAGAAGATTATATTATTATCAAACTTTTATATTTACCACATTAATACTGTTTTTTTAAAAACATAACACTAAAATTAATTTGACAAGCTTTACAATTTAGCAAGATGGCGTCACAGCGAAGTAAATTACAGTGAGTACGTTATTGGCGTAGGTCTGTATTAATTGAAGACGTGAGGAAGGAAATAGTCTGATTGATTTTAGATAGGCAGGAGTTCTAACACTATACGAATGTTTTTTACCTGTAACTGCTTAGACAGACGGCCTGTGATGTTTTAGAATAGAATTATTTATGCGTTGATAGAAATATTTATGTTACCTAATAGGAAACCGTCGGACTGCCACGCAGAGATATCCAGTTCGATTCCAATGCAAGCACCTCTGATTTTTTTATATTGATACATCTCCCGCACTAGGAATAATTCCTGTGTCGCGGAGGACAAACAAACATTCAAACAACGGACACAAAGAACGCCCAGACTCAGAACAACTAATTGTGGATCACACAATTTTTTTCCCGTGTGAGGATCGAACCCACAATACTAGGCGCGGTGACAGTGGCGAGGCGATCGCTCAAACCACTACGCCATACGTGCAGTGAAAATAATAATCATAAGTTAATATATGATAATACCAATTTTCTTTTTGTAAACCATTATAAAACAAGTTAGAATCGGCAATGAATTGCCGTAAATCTTAGAGTTCGAAAAAATGGTTCAAGTAATATGCAAAGGTCACGTGATACCACGTGACTCTTGACTTGAGGTCAGAGGTCAAAGGTCATAGTCATTTCGGGGGTATATCGACTATGCTGAATCGAATTGCCGCGTTGACCGCGAGTCTCTGGCTCTTACGGTTCTTGAGTTGAAAGTTGTATAACAGACAGACGGACGGATGGACGGACGGACAAAGCTGTTGTATAAGAGTTTTTTCGAAATCTAAAAACAAAACAATAATTATAATTAACTAGTTTCAGTATCATAAACATCAAAAACGGATTATTTTAAAGTAAACGTTAAATGTGAACTTAAAAGCATTCCAGTTCACATTAGACATTTACTAGATTAAATCGGCACACTACTTTCAATATACGTATGTACGAGAATTGGTTTTCAAAAACGTATAATCGGCCGTAGATGCAATCTTATAAGCTTATGCACTGACATGTAGATAGCAACAAAAAATAATGCTTGAAACGTAAAAATCTGTATTAATATAAACTATTAAAATAACACAATGCTATTCTGTAAGATCTCATAAGATCTCATCATCAAACTCACATCTTAATTCACTGAAAACTTTAATATTGAAGTCAACATTAAAAACCAATTTGTGGTTAATTTTGTAAAGTAAAACTTATGATCAAATTTTATATCAAATAGTTACTGAAATAACATTTAAGTTAGTTGCTAGGTTCAAGCAAGGATTGAAACTATGTAAAGCTACCTGATATAAAAAGAGAGACCATTCTTTTCTACTCGCCCTTGAATTGTTATTTGGATAATTTGGTATACATACTTGTTTTTAACATACGCAAACAATATGCGTTTACTGTATTATTGACAAAGTATAGCAGCCATTATAATATACGTATATACTATTACTACAGTCACCATTGAAGTGACATGTGAATTCGAAGTGAAAACTATAGAATAGCTCAGTACATATCTGTTTTGCATAAACATGACAGATCGTTGTGAACCTGGTAAAATAAATTTGTGTTGATTGGAAGTGACAGAAACTTACTACGCAGGTTATTCTAAATGGATTTTATTAGAAATAAGAGCTGTTCGCTTTAAATAATTTTATACGGATTTTGTCGTGTTGTTTATTTTAAAACACTTTTATTACATAATTTTATATACTCCAACACTACTGTTAATGAACTTTACTGAATTTAAACTATTTAAATTAATTAAAACTATTTATATTTAAGTTTATACTTTGCCCCGACGTTTCGGTTGCTTTACAGCATCCCCGTGAACATGGCTTAAAAAAACAACGCGACAAAATCCGTATAAAGTCGTTTAATTCCAATAAATACGTTTATATGACTGCCTTGTTGGTCCTGGGGTATAAGTTTGTCATTCGTAAGGCACCAGGTTCGACTCTCGAGTCGAGTAAAGGCAAATTTTATTAAGTTTTTTATTTAACTGCTCGGAGTATGATAATAGGACCGGTAGATATTTTTAAAGCCCGCTCTAGTAATTGACGCTGTGTCGCAGAGGACTTTACAGACATTCAAACAACGAAAACAAGGCACACCGAGCGTGGCACAACCATTTATGGTACACACAATTTTTTTTGTGCCTTTGGGATTAGAACTCACCACGAGGTGGCCACTTAAACCACTAATGCCCGTTTTCACCAACAGGCCCCTAAGCTCCACCTAAGTAAGTGTCTTTTAAGCTAGGGACATCCCTTAATCGAATACTTACCTAAATTCAATTTCACCATACTAGGTATCACCTACGAAGGAATTCCCTAAGTAAGTGACAGTTAACTTTTTCTAAAGTTACGCTTCTGACATCGATGTTTTATCGATAAGATGAAAATTTCTATATTTCTTTTCAAATAAATGGTATTAACAGTAGTATTATTAATATATTGAAAAACAATTTTTTTTTTATTTTGGACTTTATTCAGTTTAATTTAGAAATAAAATATTTTTGGTGTATGGGTATAGGCTGTGTTCTTTTGCTTTTTTTGAGAAATGAACGAGAAACCTTACGTCATTTCTTAACAAACGTCGTCGTGTTATTATTTGGAACTCCAATTCGTGTTAATTAAAGCTTACATCTTTTGTTATCTTTGAATTCTAAAAGATGCTCAAATTTTTCTAATAAATACATATAACACTCTGTTTAGATAACCTGTATCTTATGAAAAAGTCGACATCGTCGTATTTATCGAAGTGGTTGACTCTTTCACGGTCAATGCGTGGTCTTTTTACTATTTGCTAAATGTTATCTAGAGTCTCAATAGCTTGTAGACTCTCTATAAAGTGCCCTAAATCATTTTCCATGATACGAAACACTCGTATGTCGCGTATGAATAAACAATATTCTGTTACCTAAGCATAAGAGTAGTTTAAGGAGCCAACAATCGGGCCCTTAAATATAAGAGCTGCTTTAGAGACTTAAGTGACACCTAAACGTTAGTGAAAATGAATTTTTTGTTAGGGGTTCCCTAAAAGCTGCCAAGGGATACTTATCTGTTGGTAAAAACGGGCATAAGTCATCTGTGCTGTCATTAAATTTAATAGAATATTATAAGTTAGATACTTAAGTAGGTACCTGATCGCAAGTAAAATATTTGTAAACACATTCTGGTCACATTCTGGTCATCTTTCGGGGAAATTTATGCGTAATTTTATGTATATATCTATGTAGACAGGCACGTTATATTATTTGTGGCATAAGATTGTACTGACGTTTGCATGAGATCGTGATCATCCCCGGTTTAATTCCCGCGTTTCAAAATATGGGTTATTGAGATTTTCTGTTATAAAATTCTTATTGGCAGGACGACTATGCATGGTGAACGGCAATAGACTCGCTTCCTATTACGTGAACCTAACATTATAGCTGCTTACCTCATTAGGAATATAAATTAGGAGTACAAATTTTTGAGAAGACAAATGTATATAAATAAACTCTACATTACGTAGCCTAAACGCTCTACGCCGTAGCAAATAAGCTACGAAGTGCCTACGGTTTTTGAAACCCGGCTTAGATATCTGTCGTTCCATTTGAACGGATAATCGAATCGTTTTACGGCGCGCGGTGGCGGGAAGCAAATTTTTACCGAATTTGATCGGTAATTTATCCCCAATTAGTGGAGCCGGCAAAAGAATTTGGGTAGAGGTGCGACTTAAATCGCGTTAGTCGATTACACTCCCCTACATAATTCGATTTATGTCATCATTACGTACTTCAGATTTTAATATGACGCAATTTTGATTGGATGAATTAGAATTTGATTGTATCTTATTTGCGTTCTTTTGGAGGGCGAATGATTAACGCATTACAATTTACAATTAATAGAGCACTTAGACTCAAAGTATTAAGCATAGTTTGAACTATGAACTGAGTTCAAAATTGCTGTTTAAAATACATCAACGAAACGAAATAATTTTGAAATTTTCAATAAGTTTGTCTCGTTGTTCCGTTTAATAAATTTCCATTTATGTTTTTAATCAATTGCAAGATCTCGAGTACTATTCCCAGTTTGGACAAACCGTTGTGAGATTATTCCATTGAAATATTTTTAGTTGACACGAAGATTATTAGCTCTGAACCTATTACATAATTAATAATCGTTAGCTTAAACGACAAAGCAAAATGATAGGTCAGTAAGATATCTACATATGTACATATAAAAGTTCTTCACTGCGTTCTCGAGGATACGTGAAGTCTGCCTTGCATTCAGCCAGCGTTCTGGACTATATCCTAACCTTTCTTACACTGTTAAGAGGCCTGTGCCCAATGTCCAGCAGTGGGAAAATTTATACACATGGCTGATATTACCATATTTAATATTACTTGAGCAATAAAAACATTAGCTATAAACAACATGAAGTGTAAGTTTCAAACGATAACTTTGAATGGCAAATATAAACAGATTAATGGGTCTCAGGCGAGTTTAATTGCATGCTACTTTTAGTATATCTACTATATTATTATTAATGACCTACAACAAATAACGATTGCATATGTATTATGTTTTCCAGGTTTATGGTGAACATAGATATTTTTGTAGACTTGTTTTTGAAAGCAGCTCCGCTTGTAGGCCAAGGGAGTCCAGGATATGGTCTATTAGTGTTCAAAGTTTTGGCCAAAGTTCTTTAATGGTTTACGCGTGATTGAGTGATAACTAAACATATTTGCAAACGTATAATATTAGTAAGATTTACTGCAGAGATGGTGCAATGGTTAAAGTCGCCATGCTAACAAATATCACTTATAGTTGTTTTGAGTCTGGGTGGTTGTGTTTGTAATGTCTCCCGCGATGCGGGATCTTCGGCCTTGCTACAGAAGTTATCTCACCAAATAGATATACGAAGTATTATTTTCTTATAGGATATCCTCAATAGTAACTCGCAGTCTAGATGTGCACCTAATAGATAGAAATAAAATCACTCGTAAATAGATGAGATTTGAAACAGGTGGCAAAATTTGAAACACCCTTGTGCTTACTCCTTCTGGACAGTATACGCATATGTCTTAATTATTATATATCAGTTTTAAAATAATATCAATCTTTTAAAATTTCAGATTGTAATATTTAGCAGTAAAATTCAAGCAAAAAGCAGATGGAAGTGAATTCAAAAGGGAGGATTGCAATAGTAGCTGTAGTATCATCTTTTCAACTGATGGAGGCTCTGCATCTCTTCTACAAAATTACGTAAGTTACCGTTTATACTTTTCGCATAAAGAATAGAGCAAGTCAGTCTTGGCACGAAATATCCAAAAAAAAAGGACGCGTTATGCATCCATTATTTTTCGGAACAGCTCACGCTGCACGTCCAATAATTTTATTTATATTAGTGTTACTAGTATGTCATTTGATAGCCATGATTTTAGAAGGCACTTCGCTGTTAGTCAGGGATTAATAAACTGATACCTTAAGCCGTCAACACAGCGAGACCTTTTTTGAAATGTCGCCAGCGCGCACGTGTCATACCCTATATTACAAGCGATCATAGGCAACGCTTATCATTAAGCGGGCCGTAAACGTATATGCATTGTTTTGTGTAATAAAAAAAACAGACGCAGTCGCTTCTAAGTATTTACTAACAGAAATACCCAATAGCATAGTCATTGAATAGAATTTATTTATCAGTAACGTTTATATCGTGGTTGTATAAAGTACATAAATATTTAAACTTTTATAATAGACATATCCCGAGCTAGGGATAATTCTTGTGGTGCAGTTACTTATAAACAAACAAACAATAGGTAAAATCAACACCCAGACTCAGTACACCTAACCGTGGATCACAAATTTTTTCTGCAAGTTAAGATCCAACACACGGCACACTTACTGAGACCAATCGACCACGTAAACTACAGCACAGCTCTAGAAATATCATAGATATAGGAAATGTTCGCTATGCTCAAAAATATAGATATTCTCTTCAAAAATATGTCAACGAAACTGTCAAAATCGTTTACATCGAATAGCTGAAACTGTACCAAATAAATGCTGTAGCTTACATCAGCAGCAAGCTGTTTTTATTAGTTTACTCGCAGTTCGCGTCTGACCAGTTTTTTTATATGTTTGCAGCGACTATCGGTGTCTGCTGTGTACCTATTCGTGAACTAAACGAGCTCAACAAAGTGTACGAAAGCTTTGCAATAGTTTGGTGAGTATAGAAATACATATTTTGAACATGTGACGTCATTCAGTTTGACGGCAACGTTGGTACTGTCGACTCTCATAACATCGCATATATTTTGTATGATCGCATTCTATGGTTTGAGGCGCGAGGGTGTTTGGTACCTGTGATGATTTTCTGTTAGGTATTTATCTATAGCAGTGTGGTCTAGTAAATGTGCACGTTACATGTTAATAGGCATCCCTTGACACTTGAGAAATTAAATATAAATGTAATATACCGTTTTTGTCTTTTTAGGGATATCCATCTGGTTAGAGATATATAGAGTGGGTTTATGTATAAGGCAGCATTCCCCAGTGCCGGGCACGCCACGATCGTGGCGGTAAGTCCCGTGTTTGAGGAGTGGCTGGAGAGGCGGCATGGCGCCCTCACCTTCCGGCTGACACAGGTAATGACTGGCCACGGTTGTTTTGGCCAGTTCCTGTGTCGTATACGCCGGCAAGAGACGCCCGGTTGTCACCACTGCGGCGACTGCCGCGACGTTGTAGAGGACACGGCGCTGCACACTTTGGCGGTTTGCCCCGCCTGGGCATCGCAGCGCTGTGAGTTGATCGCGGCAGTCGGATTGGTTGCCCTCTCGCTCCCGGCCGTAGTTCAGTCTATGGTCCGGAGTGAGAGGTCGAGGAACGCCGTCGCCTCCTTCTGTGAGGAAGTAATTTCCATCAAGGAGGCGGCGGAGCGGGAGAGGGACCGTTTAAACCCTCTCCGCAACCGCAGAGCCGGGCGCCGGAGGGCGCGGGACGACCTCCAGCCACCCTGAGGTTTGACCTGGGGGTGGCGGGCTTTGTGGGCCTGCCCGCCATCCGCTCAGCACCAGGTCCGAGAGGCGGCGTGCGTGTTCCCACGCGCGCCTCTGTGTCGAGTCCGTCTCCCCTCTAGGGGGGACAGTAGGGATATTATTGTGAGAAGTGCCTTTGGGTAGGTCTTTTGCGTAGTGGCCTGCCGTTTCATACGGCGGGCCGAAACCTCGGCGGGGTCGCGACCGCATGCGAAAGTGATTCGCGCGGCCCCGTCGATAGTGGTTTTGTCGAGGAACACCGTGGTAGGTTTAGTCGGTATTCCGGGAGATACTTTAACATCTTTCTTTTACCCCGGCGAGTCCGACATAACCCCTCCGCCCGCCCCCGCGGAGGGGTATGCGTCATGCATTCCCACACGTAAAAAAAAAAAAAAAAAAAAAAAAAAAAAAAAAAAAAAAAAAAAAATAAGGCAGCATTGTCCAGCTTCTAAATTCTTAGCAGCT
The DNA here is from genome assembly GCA_930367265.1 of Catocala fraxini. NCBI lineage: Eukaryota > Metazoa > Arthropoda > Insecta > Lepidoptera > Erebidae > Catocala > Catocala fraxini. The sequence continues at coordinate 7,387,150 of OV884040.1, read as the reverse complement.
TAATTTATTGGGCTACATGTATTGCGAGGGAAATCTCATATGTATAGTATTGTCCAAAAGGTTTTCTCTTGCAAAATACTCTATTAAAAACCCCAAGATATTAGTAATAATAATTAATAATAATATTCATTATAATCTGCCCATTGCATTAATGTTATTAGAGTATTCAGGGCAGACGCCGTTTTTCATTCATAGTTAGCAATATACCGGCCCAACAAATACCCATACCTATAGTCCATATATTAGAATCCATACGTAGCAATAGTCCTACGTCTGCTGCGGCTAGTGCCGCTGTAGGTGTTCCATACCAACTTTTTTTTTTTTTTTTTTTTTATAATAATAATATATAATAATATTCTACCACATACACACAACACCGTCTAGCCCAAACTAAGCAGAGCTTGTACTATGGGTACTAGACAATGGATAAACATACATATATACTTTTTTTTTATAAATACATACATATTATACATAGAAACACCCAGACCAAGACAAACATCCATGTTCATGCACACAAATGTTTGACTTGTGCGGGAATCGAACCCGCGACCTCAGGCGTGGCAGTCGGTTACACTAACCACTACGCCATCGAGGCCGACAAGATCCGACCTTTGATTTAAACTCTCGAAGGGCATCTTCACATTGGGTCTATGTCTCTGTGTAAGCCTCCCAAAGGGCTAGGTATTTTTCTATATAATATGTTAGAAAATACCTAAATAAATAATAAGCAGTGATAGCTCAGTGGGGAGACCAACAGACTGCAATGCAGAGGGTCTCGAGTTCGAACCCACGTCGCGCACCTCTGACTTTCGGAAGTTATATGACTTTTTGAAATTATGTGCGTATTGATTGACAATTATCGCCTGCTCCGTGCCTCGGAGAGCACGTTAAGCCGTTGGTCCCGGCTGCCATGAACATCTATGGCAGTCGTTATTGGGAAAGTCAGTACCCTCTAATATCCTGACACTGGTCTAGCCTTAGGGTATCGTTAGCCTTCGGGTTGCGGAGGTCAGGTGGCAGCCGCTCCTTGTAAAAACTGATATCTAGTCAAATCTGGTTAGACCAGAAAAGCCGACCCCAAGTGACTTGGGAATAATAAAGGCTAAGAGAGAAGATGTTAGAAAATACCTGTGATAAGAAAATCATAAGTAATTTATTATAAGCTTAGTTGTTGTCCCACTGCAGGTATCCTGCTCCTTCATTCATTCTATCCTCTGCAACCAGGAACCAAGATAATTAAAAAGAAATACAAAATATAGTAATATATATAGTAAAAATATATACAAAGTGCGTATTGCACAGAGTACGCAGTGAGCCCAAAATTGACAGGCAGTAGTTTTCAGTGTTTGTTGTGTTCATTTTATTCACGATGTAGTGTTTATTGATTATATCGCAGCGTATTCTGCTCATAAATTTTATCTACAGTTTTAATTGCTTAGAATTGCAACGCGCCATCTTGAATAGGCGTAAATTGCAACCCCTCAAAACGCGCACCCTTACATTACTGGACCCCAAAGGGGTGCGAATCTTTTACATCTTGAAACTCTGTTGCATTAAATTGCCCGTTAGTTGATTTGCTAAATAATATTCATATTAAATCGTAAAACTTTAATTAGGTATTTATAAAAAGAATTGATTACCTATTATAAATTTAGCGTATAATAAAATAAACCCATAAACAATCATAATCAATATTTTTATTTAATACATTCTAAAATTATACATGATAATTTTAGAATGTATTATATAGGAGTAATATAGCAGCGATAGCTCAGTGGGGAGACCAACAGACTGCTATGCAGAGGGTCTCGGGTTCGAACCCACGTCGCGCACCTCTACTTTCGGAAGTTATATGACTTTTCAAAATTATGTGCGTATTAAGTGACAATTATCGCCTGCTCCGTGCGTCGGAGAGCAAGTTAAGCCGTCGGTCCCGGCTGCCATGAACATCTATGGCAGTCGTTATTGGGAAAGTCAGTACCCTCTAATAGCCTGACACCTAGCCTTAGGGTATCTTTAGCCTTCGGGTTGTGGAGGTCAAGTGGCAGCCGCTCCGTGTAAAAACTGATATCCAGTCAAATCCGGTTAGACCAGAAAAGCCGACCCCAAGTGACTTGGGAATAATAAAGGCTAAGAGAGAAGAAGATTCTAAAATTATACGTAAATCTTATTTCAAATTAACTAGCCACAGATAACTCTTAGTATTTTTGTCCAAAACGAATAAGTTTCTACAGAATGGCCAAATTAAGAGTATCCTATACTCTATTAACTCGCTTGTAGGTTTAGGCATTCTTAGAATGCAATGAGTTCGAACGACTTCAAGTATGTAATAATCGTAAAAAGCGGGATATCACCTCTGCCTACTTCATATGATTCTATGTACTAGTTTAGTAATTTAGAATATTACATAGTCTTTTTGCCGTTATATCTCTCAAATCGTAGGCTAAAGTAAATTACACCCATATTTTTCACGTAGAACTGTCTTAACATATAACCCGAAAGAGAAGCCTCTCTTTCGGGTTATATTTTTAGACAGTCCTGGAAAGCTAACAGTAACTAAAAGCAAAGCGAAATTCAAACGCCGGATTTCGAGTTCCAGCTTAAGATCAATCTTTTGCAACCAGATAAACGAATCCAGCCATTGTCAATTCTATCTACTTTATTAAAAATATATTATTCTTTAATTTCAGGTGATGTTGTCACATGCACTTTCCAGCTTCGGAAACCATTCACCATCGGAATACCTGTAAGCATTCCCAACTAGCTTCGTTCTCGCCAGCGCTTCGCTTCGCTTTTGCTTACGCACAACAGTGGTTCTTGGAAAATAAAGCGAAGATCTCGCCTTATCTATTTTTATAAATGTCTGTCACTCATACAGTCAGCAACATAAATAGTTAAAAATAAAACATATTTGAAGAAATCTTTTATGAATTTAATTCGAGTTATTATTCTGTATTTTTGAACTGTGATAAGATCAACTATCTTTTTATATACTTTTACAACGAACTAACATTTGTTATAATTTTGAAAGATAGAGAAAATCACAAAGAAATTTCATTTGTGTACCGACTTCTGTTGCTGACTGTACGAACAATAATACGAGTATAAGGGTTATATTAAACTCCAGCGACCGCTCCAGACTGTAAGAAACTGTAGCGATTCGAAACAATCAAGTAACTAATCGAATAATTTGATATAATTTCGTTCTCGTATTGTCCATATCTTTTCGAGTTATTTAAAATATTTATCCGTAGCATTTTATTATTAATTGACTTTATATTAATTGTATTCAGTTGACTACCGAAACAATATTTTTAAAAGAAATGAATGTAAAACGTATGACATAAAATCGAATCGATCGACAATTTAGTCATCGAGAGCTACCACTTATATTAATCCAGTTTATATCACGGTACGGTTTAATAACACCTAAACGGTTTACCGAACCGGTTTATTTATAAGTTTCATAGTGGGTAGTATTTGCACGTTTATGTAAAAGCCGAATGTACCACGCTCCTCTTTTCCTTTGTTATATGAAAAGCCTTATCGATCGATTTAATCAATGCGTGAAAGAACTGTTTGTCATTCACAATTGATTTACAGATTATTTTAAAGTATTAAAATTAAATAAAGGGGCTTCTATGCAAGCATTATTTTACTATAATGTGTAACTGCAATACAGTGGCAGGCAATGTTTGTCACCTATAACACTCATACATGTGGCCATGCTATATAACCAGACAAAATATGGTTGGCATGTCTGGCGAATTAAATGTAGCTGGGATGCCCGGACTATAGTTATTGCAGTCACCTATTGCTATCAAAATATTGTACGTTTATAAATTTCTTAACGCAAATATTGGAAATGGAAATTAAGATAGATGACCAAGGTGTGTGACTGTACAGATTATCACGCCCGATCTCGCTCCAGCGTTGTCTGTTATAGCGCAGACGCTTAGATAAATTGGTTTTTAACTCTTTGAATGTTGCTGCAGCTAATGATGATAGCAAGAAATTAATTATGTATTGTGTTTACTGCATGACAATGAATGTATTGACGTTCGTGGTGGTCCGTGAACATAGTGGTTGCCGCTACTTATTTCAATAGATGTACAAGGACGAAAATCCGTCTGTAAAATCACACACTGTGGGCTGGCACCTTTATATTTAATGTATGTCTTTATTTAAACTGTGTAGCTTTGCTAGTGACTATATCGTCATTAATTATATAGGTATCTACCTAAATATTATATGGTTGTGGTGCGAAATATATAAGAATCATACAAGGTTATAATAAAGTAACAAGCAAATACATTTGAAATATTTTAATCAAATCAAATAAGGGACTTTACTGTCTTATAATATGCGTTTAGCATTAACAAACCGAACTATTATGCTTAAAACCTGTAAGGGTTGGTAGGCACATATGCAAGCAACATAATCTGTTCGACAAGTTTTGTTGTTCAACTACGTCGACTGAGGTATCCATGCACATTTATAGCTTACCGTCAATCTGGTCGGCAAAATCTGATTTACGAATTATGATCGGCATAATTGAGTAGTTGATTCATTGCTTGGTTGTGCCGATTAAAGCCATCGCGAATACTCATAAACGTCTCTGTCTACCTGCTACCAAGTATGCCGATCGTCATTTTGTCGAAAATTAATGTACGTCATATTTGTATGTACTGCTCGGTAATGCCGATCTATATTAATAGCAACCCTAACTCTTTATTTTGTTTTTGCGCCATATTGAATATTTTCGGCGTCCGAATGTTCTCGAATATTTAATGAACACTTTGTTTTGATTAGCGTTAACTATGCTATTGTATTCAACAGAATATTACATTTTCGTTTGTTTGTTTAATTAATTTATTCAGCTGCCCAAATAATTCTGAATGACATTGCTTTATATATCTAGCCTTGACTAATATTAAATAAAGAAATGTTCATAATATTTACTTTCAAGTACAACGAAATGGGTGTAAAAACCCAGTATTTAACTTCTTCGTTTTAAATGTAAAAGTAATGAAAAGAAATGACCCTTATATCTCGGAGGTCTTTTGACCCACAGAGCCTATATTCAGACTGAACCTAGGTATGACCGCAAGGTGTCTGCACACCAAGTTACAATCAATCGGTCCAGTAGTTCCGGAGTTATGCCGGTCACTAACAGACAGACACATGGATCTATGTGTATAGTGTTTTCATTAACCTCTTCGAAGAAGACTCAGAGGTTAATAATATTTACTAGTTTTGAGAGGTTATTTAAAGGAATAGACGCTACTGAAATGAAAAATATGATCAATAGCGGCCATATGTGTTTTCCAAAAAGAGTAGTCATCATGTCATTCAAATCAATAAAACGAGTCTATCTACACCGTTGAATAATATATCCTACGTACTAGAGGACATATAATAAGTTTTTTTTTTGTAACCAGTTAGAGTGCATGCTCTCACATAGCCGATTATTACGGCACGACAGTATTGAGTCCAAAATTAATATTTAAAGTATGCCACGATGTGTATTACGCTATTGCTTAACCTGTCAAGCCTTAGAATACCAGATATAATAAAAAACGATTGTGTCTGAACACCGTTGTACTGCTGCGACTGAATGGTATTAATATAGCACTCAAATTTGTCATGCCAACTATCTCCTGACTCAGAATGAGTGAATTAAAGAGCATACATTGTAACCCGTGTTACAAAAAAAATACTTTTTGTATCCTGTAGTACGCAGCATATATTAACACAACGGTGTAGATAGATCCGTTTTATTGATTTGAATGACATGATGACTACCTACACTTTCCGAAAAACAAATATGGCCACTATTAATCATATTTTTCATTTCAGTAGCATCTTTTCCTTTAAATAACTTCGCAAATAGGTTTTAACATTTTAGACAGTTAGATGTCTTGTCTAGTAAGTAGTCCTTAATATGTCAATTATCAACACAATATTTATTTAAATTAGTCAATACGTTTATGCTGCAGAACGTGACAATGATTTAGGCGAATAAGTGTATTTATGTTTGATAACTGATAAAATAGTTAAACATTAAAATCAAGGATTTTAAATTGGATTTTCATCCTTGTGTCTTTATACAAGGATGAAAATATTAATATAATATGTTTATTGGTATTTATAATAATTATTGTTATAATTATCATTAGGTATGTTGTTTAAACCTCTAAGAAGGTAGGTATAGGAAAGACATGAATGAAAATTATCATAATAAAATATGTTTGAAATAGATTTCCGATGTGAATGTAAAATGAAATGCAATTGAAGTTTATATTTGACGTATTTATTTAGCAGTATACTATTTGAGTTATTTATGACACTGAGTCCAAATGAAAACTCTATTTCCAATAGTTTTTATAATGAGAATTGGCTCATAGTTCGATCTGAAAAATATTCCTTAGGCGCCTTAGTAAAGCGCTGTTTTGAGCAATGACAAGTAAGATCTAAATAACAACACTTTTTAAACGCGTTGCTTGAGTATACCAGGTGCTGAAGCATCCATAAGCTATGAGAGTCTCTACCATGCCAGCCGTATAGTAGTTTGCCATTACAAATAAAATGTTATTTTTCAGTCACACGTTTCATTTTGCCGTGTATATTTATTAAAACCTTGTATATTCAAAAACATTGGGCTAAAAATACATAAAATTTAGCTAAAATAAATGATATTTAATACAAATAGTTGTTTCATTTTGTGAGCTGTTGAGCGCGGCCTAATTGCAACGAGCGGCTTTGCTTCCTGCTTCACTAATTATTGTAGTGTCTCCTTAGTAAAGTATTAGGTAAGCTTTTGTGTTCGGCCATTATGTGATGTTCGACGGACGTCTAATAGTGTTAGTTAAAGCGTTACATACGGTATTTGTCATTCGATTTTCACATCCCTTGATTATCGAATGACGATCTATCGATTATTGACTGATCTTCACTTGGTTGTTGATGATTCTGAATTGATTTTAAACAGCGGTAAGTAATGTAAATAATAAATGAGTAAAAAGACAATCATTGAAGCAGGTCTTGAATCTACGGCTTCCAGAAAACGTGTCCTCGCCTTACCGTCTAAGTCATACATATAATACAATAATAAACAACGGGTCTTAATATCATTAGTAAGTATTTAATGGTTTCTTGCCCGACATTGCCTAATATTGTATTATTTAGGTATACAAATTGAAAAGGACAAAAACATATAAATGTAACGTAAACATGTAATTGTTGCTTTTGTGTAAATATACTTAAATAATTCATTTAACCCCAAATAAATTGATAAATTTCCATAGAAACTGTAAATGGTGTATAATAATATGGTCGCACGTCAGAGATTAACAATAGCCTCTGTATTTAACATCAAAGGCTATATATACGTCATCTATAGCATATTTATATAAGTACATATGTGATCAGTAAACACTTTCACCGAATGCCACTATTATTGTCAAAGACCAATGCGGCCTTAATATTAAGTATATTAAACAGTGAATTCTTGGAATGCTAGACATAATTAAAATCTTGTTGTGTCTGGTCGCCGGTGTACCGTGGCGACTTAATGGGTTCAACAATATTTTTAAGTATTTCATGTGCTAAGATAGAATGCAAATTATAAAGTAGGAAAATTATTGCAACATGAATTAATAGGGATTCTCATTGGCATCATAGTACTACGATCGATGCAACGTCGTTCAATCGTCGTTAATAATAAATCAATGCCAAAAGATTGGTTGCTAAAACACTGACAAATTTCATTTCATGATCCAGAAGGATCGAATGTAGCACAAATAATGGTAACTAAATAGAAATAAATATTGTTGTATTTGTTTCAAATCTGGGTAATCTTTGTGTCTATTGTTTCAATGTTTATGATGGCACATAAATTACTCCTATCCCGTGTGCTGCCTTTAAAAAACTGAACAATGTACAGATTACGCTAAATGAATATAATAAGTGTACTATCGAAATTTCCTCCCAAGCGTCAACTAGCGGTCGTTACAATCACCCCTAAGCTTTGCGCTGAACCCTTCTACGTCATATCCGATATTAATTGTCATCTTTTATACTAATCTTATAATTTAATGAACATTTCCATCACTTCCTTTATAATTTCTATTAGATAAGATAACAATAAATAAATGTAGTAGGTACTTATAAAAGGGAATGTGAATTCGAAAATTGAAGTTTGCTTCGTTGATCTTGTAGCATAATCTTTTTCGCTAATTATCGTAAAAAAAAACCAATAGCACTATGTAGTTTGGAAAGCGTTCTGTGAACTAGGACAATTATTATATGTAATTCAAGCAGTAGGCTCGCTTCTTTTATTATGCGATTTAAAACATCCGAGTATTTTGCGAAACGTGGGCGTAATACAATTAATTGAATCGGCTATTTAAAGAAATCTGATTCCGATACAAGGTATTTAGATTTTCTTTCTATGTCTATTTATTTATACTAGTATTACCACAAAACGCACATTTTTTGTTGTTTTATAAAGACTAATTAATAGCTCAGAGTTCACCCTATATTTTTGTAACAAAAATACGTTCATAGCGTGAACCTAATAGGTAAATAATGTCATGGATGTAGTCACAGGCTGTTTCAAAGGCTAGGAATTTTATTTACAGACAAGAAATTCCACATTGTAAATAATTGTAAAGAGACAAGAATATTTGTGGTGCTTGCTATACAAAGTATCTTTTGTCTGTACAAGTAATTAAAGCTATTCAAAATATAAATCAAACCTTGACATGGATATGAAACAATACTTTCAATGTACAGATATTGATTTTGATTTGATCCAACGGTATGTTTACTTTTACGGTTGGCTCACTATTACGACCTGGGTTGCCGGGTTGAGTATGATATCTTTTGGTAGTAGATACGTAGTCTCACGCATAGATACCTATATCCCGTAAAAGGTCGAAAGAGGTGTACTATACCCACACATCGCCGAATATGTTTCTGCGCCTCATAATAGACGGCGGGCACATTGCTGTCTACTGGGTACATTTCGAGACTACATCTTGTTACTGAGAATATTCTGACAGGAAAATCCAATACCTCTTAGCTCAAACCAAGAATCCATTTATTTTCTCTTAGGAAGATGAGAATACAACATACGGCTCCCCTTATAGTTAACAAGGAATGTGGCATTCCTTGTTAACTATAAGGGGAGCCGTATGTGTATATAGCACATCCTATGTGAACCCACTCACACAAGTATATTATCTTAGCTGGATAGATTAAAAAGAATAGTTAATATTTAACCCAAACAAGTAGAAAGCCAAAAACGCGCTTAAGCATTTTACCGTTCTTTTCCCGCTACATCTATTGAAATGATTATAATAAGGTAGGTTAAAATATCTGTGCTTAGTAAACGGCATTTCGATTATTTGGGGCTTAAACATAATTTAATGACTCTCCAAGCGATGTTTAAATCTCAAATCGAATACAAGTGTTCTTACTAGCGTCACTAAGGCAGAAACCTTACGAATTATTGAATGTGTGAAAAATGTACCTTCGTCATCAACACTATGTACAAATAACACTGGCCTCCACTAAAACAAAAAAGTGCCTTCTTAAGAACCTCTGGCCACAAAACCAGACAAAAATACACTACCAGGATATTTAGCTGCCACCTTCTGTAAGCTACCGCTGCTAGAGTGGTGATTTTGTTAATCTAAATATATTTGTTAATTTCTTCAAAAACGCTTAACTAGTCCATACCTAGGTAAATACATAAATACGGTGTAGAGAAATATTAAAGTATGGTATGAGCAAACAAATCGCATCCTTAATAAAACAGAGACTTATCTCAGTATTTTTGATTAAACAAATTTTAACTCTATTGAAAAGATTTAACACAAATATAATATTATAATTTAACATATACAATTAGAGTTCAAATTGGCTTACTTTCAAATTTCGAGTTAAGTCACTGTTTTATTAATAGTGCGAAATGCTTTCAAATTATTATTACTTGTAAATGTTATTACCCACCATTCTTCATGTTAATTAACAGTTTGATTATTTGCAAGTTCTATGTGTACATTCACATCAAACATCAATTAATTAAATATATAAGTATACTATCCTTTATTCGTCCCCTAACTAATAAATATGGTCATATGAAACATGTATAAGAGTACATTGTAGGCCGAAATTAATAAGTATATTTTAATTGCATAGCTGCAATTTGGTCAATTAATATCTTTAGTGGGCTAAACATTAAAAGGAAAATAAATGTAACACTATTACGCTTACAAGACAAACATTAATAAAACAGAACCAGTACTAATTTTGCATTTTTTTTCTAAATTCGCAACTTCAATAAAAGTATTAAAATATATTTTTGTACAGAAACATTTTGTGCATTGATTGTTTTAACACTAGCTTTTCCCGTGAGTAAGTCCATTTGTATCCGCAATGTTATTTACATGGACCATACTATAAACTAATTCTGCGGTACGGAATGCAATTAAAAAAACGTGCCTCACTTTTGCTGATCTTCTCTCCACCAAAAATGCATCCAAATTCGTTCAATGGTGTTTGCATCATGCCATCACAAACAGGAAGCTACACAAAAAGTAATCAAAATTCCATTGTTTTGGATCCACACCCCTCTACATAGTCTTAACCAATTCGTTTTTCAAAAACACCCACAACATAGTCTTGGCATAGTTTATTATAGCAGACTTTCTTTGTTAAATGCCTACAACAGAATATGCCGTTGTCTAACCCTAACCTTATTACATAGGTAAAGTTAATTTTATCAAACCTTTTAGTATAAAATGTAAATAGTAAGAAATCCTTTATTATCTTTATTTATTTATACCTACGGCTGTTTATATTTCTGGTTCTTAAATATGTCAATGAATTAATTATTTCTGTTTGATCCTTAAGTTGATCTAAAACATTATCACGCAATTTGAAACATATAAAATATCTAGTTGTCAAATTTATTACATTTCTAAAATAATCTCAGATTTTTGATTAGCGCTATTTGAATGAATTAGGTAATGATATCAAATTAGTCAATCCATGATAAAGTTATTAAAATTACATAATTCAGGAATGCGTATTTTAAAATTAGTTGATGTCTATCAGTACGATCGTCACATATTTGTTATACCAGATCAAATAAGAAAAGAGATCATACAAAGACAAATCCTTTATAGAAATTTAGATATAAATACATATTACTGTCTCTTAATATACTAATAAACTTTTTTAATCAGTTCAAAATGATGTATTTCATTCATTATGTCATTACTAGAAGTCAAATATAGAGTCTTTCTTCTGAAATCTTTTATAATACTCTACACCAACAAACCCTTATAATCGTCAAATTAATATTAATCAAGTGTGTAGTTCAGGTACGCGGCCGCACAACAGAAGCGCCACCGAGTAATTTTTTTCATAACTAAATGGCGGGGAAAAAATCGCGCTGGTAACGGCATCTCTTAGCGGACGGTAGAATTTTTCCGACTTCGGTCATAACACCCGGCCACGTGCATTTGTTTTGGTCCGGTTTTTTTCTCAAAAAAAGCAGCATACATAAAGCTCACCTCGGTCGCCTCGTAGGTGCGCAAAGCAAAATGGTCGTCATTTTTTTCTTCTCTTTTCAGCCATCTGTCCGTCCTTTTCGGTCAAAAATGCGATCGTTATTTCTGTTCCGGTGCGGGTGTGTGCGTCTAGCGACCGACGCGCAAGATATACGCCACGCAAACACCACGCGATAATCGACTTTTGGCTTTGTCAATACGGATGAATATTGCGTGTGATAATTCTAGTCTTACGTCTAATGTTGGACGGAGAAAAAATAGAAATATAGGAGGCACGGCGTGTACGATAAAGAGAGCCGGAGTCGTTAACGATTCTGCGCCGGGAAGTTGCGCAGATTGCGTTTTTGGTGCTTTTTTTGGGGGCAGCACCTCACACCACGGGGAGTTTTTTATGGCTGTCTTTTTCTAGCACGCAGTCTCGCTCCTTGTGTGTCGGTGTGTGGATTGTGCGTGTGTGCGGGGGGCAAGCACCTAGCACTAGATTTTTGCGTGCAAAGTTCCTAGATAGGGTATCGGCGGGTAGGTGCACATAGGCGCGGTATATAATGAGATGTCAGGTTATGTGCGCGGTAAATAGAGCTGTGGAACAAAGCGTATGTACGCTGACGCTGATTAATCGCGGTCTTTCATAATTTCGCGCCAACCTACTCCCTGTTAATTGCCTATTCAGTTGGAATATGGAAAGTATGCGTAGTTTTTGAAACAAAGACTAATCTGTATGACTGTATTCTAGTTATATAGCACTGACGCAGTTTTGGTTGTGCGGAGTCCTTAACTAGAGCCACTGTTTGAAACGTCACTAAGGATAAGCTCGTGAACTTTGCATGGCAGAGCATTTCAGATTGTTTTTGGTTTTGGCGGTTATCTTTAGAGAACTTTTTAAAGGTTCGAAAATACCGTGACGTAGCCTTTCAAAATTATGGAAAGCGTTGAAATTATTTGACGATTAAGTTTGAAAACTTTTTATAGAGTTACAAATATTGTAATAATTAATTAACTAGCTGGTTTACCAAAAGTCTTAATTGTCTTAATATTTTAAAAAGGTAAAGTAATTTCTTTGTATTGTAGTTATTTTATTTAAGATACTAAGAACGGCATGGATGACGTAGTGGTTTAAGTGGTCACCTCGCTACTCCCACTGCATCGAGTTTTGTGGGTTTGGGTCCCCACACGGGACAAAAAAATTGTGTGATCCACAATTAATTGTTCCGAGTCTGGGTGTTCTTTGTGTCCGTTGCTTGAATGTTTGTAAAGTCCCCGGACACCGGAATTATTCATAGTGCGGAGGTGGTCCTTTATTAAAAAGTATTTTATCTATAATAATATTATTAACGGAATATACTATACAAAGGCTATGTTATATTGTTACGTCACGTGAGTGAACCTGCGGATGAAAGATATCTATACTAACATTATATCTGCGAAAGTCTTTTTATCACGTTGCAACGGAGCAACGGACTGAAAAGATTTTTTGCATTTAGAAGAGTATGATATTTTGGCCCCGAAAAGCTAAAGCAAGGATTATGCTAATAGCTCAGGTAATAATAGTCATTTTATACGTCAAAATACTTGTAATATATGCGAATATTGGAACTAGTGCTCTCAAGATCGAACGTGCAGCTAAATGGGTTTAATAATAAGGGGACATAATGAACTGGTTGGGCCTAATTGACGAGCAACACCGCAGTAATTCGATGGGGCCGAGGTGCGCGAACAGTGACGCCATGGGGTACTTCACGATACTTATTTAAATTTTATTTGAACGCGGGTCTTTTCATTTGTTACATTTTCTGACTTAGTTAAATATCGGAGAGGAATTCTTTTCATATATTGTGCGTTGTAATCAAATCTCTTTGGTTTGGTTGTATCTGGCCGGTAAGAATATTATACTCAAAATGCCATATTTATAAAAACAGAAGCTGAAAAGCAGAACCTTTTTACCGCCATTTTTCAATTGTTTTCCTACTACGAAAACGAGTTCTTTGGACGAGGAAATATACCTATAATTATATGCGTGTCAGTTATTTTATATTTAGATATCATTTTACAATAAAATGTGAATGTTAATAATGTGTTAAATTGCATTTGAAGTAAATTCGGATGTATTGATAACACTATACATAAATACATGTGTACCTAGGGTGACCATTTAAAGTATGTAACACGCTGTGCACAACTATAATTAATACTAGGTTTTTCTCGCGGCTTCGCTCACGTAAGACTAGGATAGGTTAAGTTAGTAGAAGTACTTAAAAAAATATATAGTCTATGTTACCCGGTGATAATATACCTTTCTAATGGTGAAAGAATTTATAAAATCGGTTGAGTCGTTTTCGAGATAAACCCTTACAAACAATCAAATAAAAAATCAAATCTTTCCTGTTTATAATATTAGTATAAATAAACTTATCAAAACAAGTATGTAAGCTATGACTGGTCCTTCTTCAGATGTTATCAAGCTATCATAATTGGCAGACAGCGGCTTTGCTATTACTGAACCATGAGTGACGGTTAGCACTTACCAGCTAGACGGCCTTTAGCACGACTGTCACAAGAAGCAATAAAAAAATGTAATCAACCTGTCAGTCATACAATTAGTCAGTGTATATTATAATATTTACAGGAATGCGTTATTCGAATTCATTATTCGATAGTCGAGTCTAAAGATCCGTAACTATAATAATAAAAAAGCTTATCGCGTCATCATATTTTTTGCATACATATCGGCAACTATATGTACATTCGAATACTTATTCGATTGTTATTCGAATATATACGAATAAATCGATATCCATAAGCAGACAACACATTCATCAAATTATATGATGTTTTTAGTACCGTTGGCGCATTGAAAATGACATGATACGAAGCTTCCTGAGAGGAAATACCTAATTTAGTAATTAATACGAATATATAGATTTATTTATATCACTAGCTGACCCGCGCAACTTCGTCTGCTTTACATAAGAGAACTTTCCCCGTTTTTGCAACATTTTTCATTGATGGTCCGCTCCTATTGTTCGTAGCGTGATGTTATATAGCCTATAATCTTCCTCGATAAATAGGCTATCCAACAAAAGAAAAATAATTTGTCAATTTGAACCTGGTGTTCTTGAGATTAGCGCGTTCAACCAAACAAACAAACAAAATAAACAAACAAACAAATTCTTCAGCTCTATAGTATTAGTATAGATTACTAAATTTAGTATTTTGTTTACACGAGCAATTCTTAGCAATAATTAGCAAGTAACATAGATACGGCTCGCCTGAATGAGTAACGGTTACTATACCCTATGACGTCGACCATACTTGCATGATTTGCTATTTTTTTCTATACCACTATTAAAATATTACTATTAAAAAGAGAAAAGATTTGTGTATTTGTTTGTAATTAAATAACTCAAAAGCTACTATGCACCGATACCTATTAATAATTCTGTCACCAGTTGAAAGCTACTTTATTCACAAGTAACATAAGCTATTTAATATCGCGCTACAGGCCATGGAAGCAGAGTAGTAGGTAATCATAAACATGTGTAAAAACACGGAGGATATCATATTATTTATATTAATGTCCATTTCCATTGTAGAAATAGATCCTGTATCGTACTTTAAAAACATTCAAACAATGGACAAAAAGAACACCCAGGTGCGCCAAAAGAATTTGTGGATCACACAATTTTTGTCCCGTGATCGAACACACAACACTCGACGAAGTGGCAATGGCGACTTAAACCACAACGCCATCCATGCAGTCAAAAGCGGATAAAAAGATTTCCTTAGAAGCAGACGTATGTATGTGAATACATCCCTACCAGTCGAAAAGCGCGATCCACCCAACATTCAAGACAGGGAGGTAGGCACACGATGGTAGGTTAGGTCGTTAGGACCCGGGACTGTCCATCTTTTGCCGGGTGAGCCCGACATACCCTCTCCACTCCCATTATCCCGCGAAGTGGTATGCGTATATGGCATTACCAAACATTGAAAAAAACAAGGGAGACCTGCTATAATAAGAACTTCAGCTCACCACCAAAAGCACTTCAAGATAAATATGATACCAGCTCTGTATAATCTGGCCTTCTACTGCACACAGGCCTCTTCTTAGAGTGAGAAGGGGTATGCCAGAGTCAACTACGCTGACCCAGCGCGGGTTGACAGCCTTCAAACGTCTTTCAAGATATTATATAAAAATTTAGATACACGGTATCCCACACAATGTATTTTGTCATCATTAAAGCGAGTGATAATTGTTGAATATGCTCATAAGTTTGCAATTTCAGAGGTGTACTGAAAAACTAATACTACTGTATGTATAATGTTTTGTGTATAATCAGTACTGAAACTGACTAATGTCATACTGTGTGGTGTCGAACTCACATCACAAGACTAACGACTCAAAAGAAAATAAGAAGCAGTGAGACTGTTTTCACGATCATACATCTATATAGGATAGATTTCGCAGAGGAGGTCAGTAACCTCAAAAATTCTGATATCTTGACTAACTTTAGCATTAGTAATCATTTGAGTTGTTTACTAGTAATCTATGACAAACGTACATACATTAATTTTTTTTTGTAAGACTATTCCTGTGGCATAAGTATGCGCAATGTTTACGTGCAGTCGTAAAATCCCGGGCTTATGTCCAGCTCAGACACTACATGGATGGCGTAGTGGTTTAAGAGGTCGCCTCGCCACTGCCACTGCGCCGAGTAATGTGGGTTCGAATCCCACACAGGACAAACATTTGTGTGATCCACAAATGGTTTTTCCGATTCGGATGTGCTTTGTGTCCGTTGTTTGAATGTTTTTAAAATACCTGCAATGCAGGAATTATTCGCTCGTTAGATTTTTATGCAAGAGCTGTTTCTGTGGCAGCTCCTTGTGTTAAATTGTGCCCGGTAGATGACTTCAAGTTAAATCCAAAATCATAATTGACGGAATTTCAAGTTCATAGTCTCCTCTGGTCATACTTTTGAGGATATGCAAAAGTTAATATGCCATGTTATACGGCGGCATACAGGCTACTTACGCTATAGAAAACGAGCGAAATGTCTCTACCAGGCACATTGCCGGACTCCGTACTGTTATTTATATGTACCTAATAATACTACCAGGTCGGGAATGGAACCGGGTATGACACGACTGACAGAAGCATAAGCTTTAAAAATTATAATCGGGCAGTAAGTTGACAGTATTCTTGTTAACCATTACCACTCTTTCGTCTACTCGTTCTACTATCTACTCGGCCAACTGAAGATATGACGAAATAAAAATATATTATTTCACCTCCGTCAACTGGCTCAGTGATTAAAAGGTCACCTCTCCATTGTCAATGCACGAGATCTTGTAGGTTTCATGTAAAGGGATAATTAATAATGTGCCTAGTACCTGGTCCCGAATTTGGATGTATTTTCATCTATTTTTTGTTTGTAAAGTTTGCCGCGGTAAAAGAAGTATTAAGTAGTAGGTACTCTTTTCTTATCATACGCATTATCGATAAAAGAAGACACCGTGAGATGCAGTTATACAATTCATATTAACTTATTTGAAAAGGAAGAGTGCGTGACGATGTGTAATATTATGATTGATGAAGAAAAAGTGGAGCAAGTGAAAGAGTTTGTATATTTGGGTACTTTGTTTACAAGGGATGGTAAACATGAGGGTGATATTGAAAGGAGAATGATTGTGGAAAACAATGAAGCCAGAGAAGTGTGTCAGGATCGTAACAAATGGAAATCCGTAGTCTCTACCTACCCCTCTGGGAAACAGGCGTGAATCTATGTATGTATGTATTATTTGAAGTAGGCTTGGCCTAGTAGGTAATGCATCGGACTACGTTCGAGAGGACCTGGATTCAATCCGCAGCAATTGCACCACGTCAACCTATTCCCAGCACAAGGATTCTGCTTGGTCCGATGGGTTAAAGACAACGTCTGTGATTTTCAACTCAATTATCGGCAATATTCATATAATTATAGTCTCGCATATGTCCAGCAGTGGACGTCTTTTGGCTGAGATGATGATGATGATGATGATAGTGTCGCACCTATGTCGAAAAGGGACAGACAGTGGTGAATTACATGCAAATTTCGCACAGCATATTTCTCAGGTCCCAGATGGTCCCAGATAACTAGGGAAGAACCTATCGGCGTCAACCGGGCACAATTCCATGGTGATACTAAATCTTTTTTTACCAATATCCTATACCTATCCCTTTGTCTGACCTGGGAATCAACGCCAACGTCATGCTTAGCAGCCGCATTCACTATTTCTTATAAAATATAATTATAGGTAGTAAAATATAATTATAGGTAAAGTATTTTTTGGTCTTTTGGATATCACGAGGAGTATCAACCGGTATTTTGACTTCTTACCAGCATAGAAGTGAAAATACCGGTTGATACTCCTCGTGATTGCCAAAAGACCAAAAAATACTTTAATATTTAAAATTTCTCTTTTATTAGGAATTTGATGTTATAATCGTACTTTAAATAATTTATTTTTATTTTTTAGTAATCATCATGTCGGTAATAAGTAGGTATATAAACTAAAAAACATAAAACAATTATCCTAAATCTCTAGTTGTGACGAACAGTATAATTTCTAACACCAGCTCCTCTAGCGGTAACTATTATGAACTAATCAAAATGAAAGGCTGTCCGTTCATTGGGATCAAGAGCTACGAAAACCCATATTAAAGACAAAACATATAAGATAATCAAAACAAAAACTACTCTTTTATTTATATTATAGTTACTAATTAGTTACCTGCTTTAAATACATTCAATTTGTTTTTCATATGATATTGAAAGTAATTTGAACAATCATATGTAAAAATCAAAATAAAGATACAATTTTCAAGATACATATCGCATCAGTTACGTTTACACGCCTTTTGTACAACGCCATCTATGTTGGCTATATGGTACTAAACGATAATTAGTGTAATTAAACTAAACATATAGCTTTTATACAGTTTAATATTTTTAGACATTATCCATTATTATTTTTAGTATTGTTAACATAAAATATTAAATAATAGATTTTTTAACACAGGATATTAGATTGAGATTAGCGACACCTAGTAGTGAGTAGCAAAATCTCATTCTAAAGACCGGTGGATAACATACAAAGCGTTGTTAAACTAGAGTAGGGTGCATATCTTTAGGGAGTGATACAAATGTGACTTTTTAAATGAATTTAATATTTTATGTGTAGTCATAAAATAATAGTTAATTTTCTTTTTGCACGTTCCGTGCTAAGTGTCATACAAATCGTTTGAGTAGGTTATTCCCGTCAGTTTATATACAAAATATGATAGAATCGGCGTATAAATTTGTTAAAATATGATAGAGATATAATGCTGTAAAAGAATACCTATATGAGTATTTTCTGCTACTTTTTATATATATTCTGAAAAGAAATATAATAACATTATAATATAACGTTTAAAGCCTACGTGTACAACTAAGGTGGCCAATTGCCTGTATGGGTGGCGTAGTGGTTAAAGTGCTAATGGTCTCAGTGGGTTTGATCTAGGGTTGCCAACCGTACTTTATAATAAAGTATTGTAACGTTACGTATACGTTATTTCAGGTAAACATATACTTTATAAGGACAATAAAGTACGTCAATATACTTTATTTTAATTATGTCGACTTTTACAAGAAACAAAAATGGACGCTTCGCCAAATTTAATAAAAAGTAAATTATTCATCTGTCTTAAATAGATTCTAAAGATTTGGTCAAGACATTCCTTGAAAATGAATACACGTTATAAATTGCTTGAAGCAACAACAAACGTGGTAATAAAATATCAGAATAAATAATACTTTATTTTCAGATGATGTACTTTATTTTTTTACCTCAGTAAGTAAATGTACTCCATTTCATCAAAATAAAAGTGGCAACCCGAGTTTGATCCCATACGGCCAAAAATTTGTGTGTTTGGCTGTACTTATAGTTTTCTTTAAGTTATTATAGCTCTCAAATAAATAACTGCAGTTATAATGAAATTAAAGATTTGAATAATATATTATCGTTTTTTTATCTTTAAATATTTCTGCGTATAGATTTGTTAATGAATTTTATAGAATGCAAGATACAATTTGTCTGTAAGCTTTAATTCGCTGTTTATCATCATTATTATTGATAAAAATCATAAAAGCCTATTCCAAATAAAATAGCAACAATAGCCTAATAGGAGACCGTTGGACTGCTATGCAGAGCTCCCAGAGTTCAATCCCAAGGCACGCACATCTGGCTTTTTGAACTTATAGGCGAATTAAATAGTTAATTATCACTCGCTATAACAGTGAAGGAAATCATCGTACGATGTTTGAGAGTGAGAGTTCTCTATAATGCTCTAAAATATATGTGAACTCTTCCAACCTGCACTGGGCTGTTGGACTTTGGCCGTACTGCTGGATTCAAACGATACTAGAAAGGCAAAAATGATAGCAAATGAAACAATTCCTTATAATGTTACCCGTAAAAATAATATAGAGAGCTTACGTATTTCAATAAATAAATCAAAATACTTGATTGAAGATTGGGTCGACATAAATTATATCGACGATTCGAATAGTATGCTTCTTTTGTAAGCCAAGTGGATTGAGCTAGGATTCTGGAGCTCCAGGAACTTGGGAACTTACTTTATATCAGATTTATACAGTAGGAGTCATTGACCTAGCATAGACTGACTTCGTTTCTGTTCTGAACGCCAACTTTTCTGCTTGACTGTTTGTCTTTGTCTTCCAAATGGCTTGTGAAATGGATTTTGCTGATAGATATCGAAGCCGAGAATCACAATACTCCTGGAATTAATGAAAATTACAAGTAATATATTTTCAAAGGTTTTCGCAGTAATCTCGTATAATTATGCGCACACTTAGTCTTGTCTCTTTGTGGAAATGTATATAAAATAAGGTCTTACACCAAATTGGGTGAAGGACGCACTAAGGCACATGCAGCTATCCTGATGGTTGGTTAACGCATATCGCTTAATATAAGCGATTTTCTACGTAGAAATGCTTGAACTATTTTCTACGTTTCATGAATTTAACATTTTAAAAGCCTTCATAAGCTAAAGTAATCAATTATCATCAGGTAGTAGATCTTGTATATGTTTGTCACTCATAATATTTACGATACGCAGTGATTTGCTTGTGTTGCCTTGCAATCACTTCTATAATATCAAGAAAATATGACCATGTTTATTTAACTTAGACAGTTACTTTTTACAATCAGGAGGAACAGGAAAAAAAAATTGTGACTAATCAGTACATCACTAAACATAAAAAAGTGCTTGTGAAACTTGTGTTTTTATGTCTATGTATCTACCTATTACATTCTGTATCCACGACAATTTATAATGTAGGTCTCTGCCTACCCTCTCTAAGAATAATAGTAAATAATATTCGCCCACCCTAGTAACTAGCACACCCCACAAATAATTACAACATTACCGGAATAAACATGAATCTATTTAAACAGTCCAAAACTACTAATACCTGCAAATTATTTATTTACCGCCAAACCCCAATTTTATCATTTTATATAACATCGCAAACCAATCACGAAATAAATTTACGAATAAATTAAATATCACATTCATTATTTATAAAACCCCCTCTTGTGTAGTCACCCTAGCGCTAGTCATAGACGAGTATCTATGATTACGATTGAACAAAAATGCACTTAATTTCAAGCTAATTAAGGTTTTATTTTGCGTGGTGGTCGTTATGTGTACTTTTATATAAATTGCTTTCGGGTTTTATATAATCCGTCTATTTTATGTACTGTGTGGATACGAATTATAATTCATTTTGAATAGCCCGTGTTTAAAAGTAGCGGTGTAATAGCGTCGATGTCGATGTGTTTGAACACCAAATTAGGTAAATAGTTCCGTAATAACAATAACATATTATCACTCCCTAGGGGGGTGCGCAGAAGTGTACTTATCACTGTCACGTTTCACCGGCTGTATTTAACTCTTTTGTTATATATGGGATGGCCTGTTGTTATCCAATAACTATAAGAATGCTGAGCTATTATAACAATATTATTTCCTAACTAGGCGTCACCTAATCTATCTTTACAAACGGAACAAAGAACGTCCAAAGAAAGATCCACTATTTATGGTATACATTGCTTTTCGCCTCGGGTGGAAATCGAACCCAATAAAATACTTAATGAATTCTAGTGACTAGTTACATCACTGGCTGCGGTAAAAAGATTGATAGAAAATCTTATTAACAATTTTTCAAAGCCGAAATGGCTACCTAGACTTTAGCCGAGCTTGCGTTCAACAAGACTGTCATTGAAATTAAACTGCTATATACGGATTTTATCGCGTTGTTTATTTGACACTTTATTACAAAATTTTGAAAATTGTTACACTACTACTACTATTACTCTTTACTAATTTTTAAGCTAATTAAATTATTATTAAACTATTTAGATTTAATTTATTTTTACTTTTTCCCCGACGTTTCGGTTGCTTTTCAGCAGCCATGGTCACGGGGAGACTAAGATGGCAGTTGTCTCAATGTTCCAGTGTAGTTATTTCAAAGTACCCGAACATAATTTAATCATTGGTGTTTCTATTTACGCAGAATGAGCTCAAAGTATCATGAAGTCTAGCTGTGGTTTGCTTCTTCTTGGGTTTGACTATTTTTATTACTGGATCCCAAGCTGGTGGTACATTCCAACCATCTTCTCTATTCAAATTAGGATGTTTTTTGATTTCAATAGCCTCGCGTAGCATCCTTGGTAGGAATCGGTGTTCTTTAGCGAGAATCTGTGGTTTGTCAAATCTCAGGTAGTGGTTGGTCCCCTGTTGCACATGTTCACACACAGCAGACTTCAACGAGCGTTGGTGTTTTACATCAGCTATGTGTTCTTTTATGCGGGTGCCTATGTTTCTCTTGGTTTGACCAATGTATGAGAGTCCGCAGTCACAATCTATTTTATAGACCCCTGCATCTTGTAAAGGTAGTTGGCACTTGACGGATGGTAAAAATTGACTTATCTTCGTTGGCGGCTTGAAGTATGTGTTGATTGAAGCTCGCTTCAAGATGTAGCCAATCTTGTCAGTGACACCCCTTACATAAGGCAGTATAGCAGGCTGGCGCTCGACTGTGGCTGGCTTTTCTCGGGATCTGTGACAGCGGCGCGGCTGTTGGAGCTTGTTGTCTTGCAGTACTTGCTTGACATGTTGAAGCTCGGCGTCCAGGTGTTTCTTGTCACAGATCCCATGGGCTCTCTGAAACAAAGACATTCCCACGGTAGCTAACTGTTTAGGATGGTGGTGAGATTCACCGTTTAAGTACCTATTTGTATATATATATATATATATATACGCGTATATATAATAATAATAATAATAATATAATATTCTATCACATACACACAACACCATCTAGCCCAAACTAAGCAGAGCTTGTACTATGGGTACTAGACAATGGATAAACATACATATATACTTTTTTTTTTTTGTAAATATATACATATTATACATAGAAACACCCAGACCAAGACAAACATCCATGTTCATGCACACAAATGTTTGACTTGTGCGGGAATCGAACCCACGACCTCAGGCGTGGCAGTCGGTTACACTAACCACTGCGCCATCGAGTCGTCAATGTATATGTATATACGCGATAAAATCCGTATATAGCAGTTTAATTTCAATGAATAATATTCGCGTAAACAGAAGACAAGACTGTCATATTAATAAATAAGAATTATGTTTTGCCTTCTATTACACTGAAAAACAAGCACTCGGCACCGGAGCCAAGCAAACAGAACAATTATTTGTGTGATCAAAACTGATTGCCAATTCTCGTTATTAAGCCTGTTTAAACCTAAGCTCTGATCTAGTCTTTCTTTAATTTTGGTTTTCGGTGTTGGTATTTTATGTCTAATAATAAGGTATAATATTTAATATAAGAATCAAAGAGTATATAAAATATATAAATAGCATTCTTTACTAATCTTATCTGGACGCCCACCATTGTAACGCCTTCGTAACCAGATTAAAAATATAATATCATTATAGAATACAACTGAAAAGTAAGAAAAAATGTGGCGCGCTTTCGTATTGAACTCGTGAAAATGTAAGTGATAAGCACACACGCTTTATTTATGTCAATTGTAACAAGTGAGAATCGGCAATGAATTGCCGTAAATATCAGAGTTCGAAAAAATGGTTCTAGTAATATGCAAAGGTCATGTCATACCACGTGACCACGTCATCTCGGGGTATATCGAATATGCTGAGTCGAATGGCGTTGACCGCGAGTCTCTGGCTTACTTACTACTTTACTTTCTACTTACGGTTCTTGAGTTGAAAGTTGTAGGTATAACAGACAGACGGAAGGACGGACGCACGGACGGACGGACAGACAAAGCTGTTGTATAAGAGTTTTTTCGAACTCTAGTTATTTAAATATTATTTATTGCATTTGTAAAGTTTTAGTTAAAACTTTTTCGTAATGTTATTTATTTAGTGGTCGCCTCGCCGCTGCCACCACGCCGAGTATTGTGCGTTCGATCCCCACACGGAACTTTGTGTGATCCACAAATGGTTGTTCAGAGTCTGGGAGTATTTTTTCGCTGTTTTATGTTTGTAAAGTCCCCTGCGACACTGGATTTGTTACTAGAGCGGGACATCTCCTTTTAAAGAAATATAATCTCCGCGGGGCGACGGAGAGGTTATGTCGGACTCACCGGGGTTAAGATGGTGAGCGACATCCCGGTAATACCGACTAAACCCACAACTATCCTGGTCATAACCGAAATCGGCGGTACCACGCGAATTTTATTTTATTTTTTTGTACCGCTATGTTGGCAAATAAGCATACCCACCTGTGGATAAGTGGTCACCGTAGCCTATGGACGCCTGCAACACCAGAGGCATCACATGCGCGTTGCCGACTCTTTAGGAAAAAAAGGAAGTGGGAATGAGAAGGAGCGGGACGAGGGAAAGAGGGTAATTGGACCGCCGGCACTCTCACTCTCCAATCGAAACACACTGCTATTTCACGTCGATATTCTGTGAGAGGGTAGTACTTCTCCGGTCGAGCCGGCCCATTCATGCCGAAATCAGCGAGGCTCTACTACACCAAAAATCGCTTTCAAATGCAATCGCGACCCCGTCGAGGTTTCGGCCCGCCGCGCCATATGAAATGGCAGGCCACTACGAAGAGATCTTACAGTCATACTTACATAAGTCAACTAGTATTAACTTAGCAAGCGATGCACAAAACGTTTGTATCCCGTTTTCTTTTTACTTAACCATTGTAGAGCCTAAAGTAGAAGCTTATACGATATTACATGGAGAAAAATGTTGCGGTTTCACGTTTGCCGGTGCCCGCATTACTTGAGCATATATTTTGTTCTTTACCGTTTTAAAATACACGAGTAACCAAATATGTACTTTGGCTAACGTTAAGTATGCTTGTAACTTTAAGTCGTCGGTTTAAATGGCGAAAAAGAGTTGTGTTTTTGCGATTGTCTGGAGTGAAAGAGGAGTTATTGAAGATAAATAAAACAAGGTAGAAGAGATTGAACCAGCGATCTTGGTAAACTAAGTCATCATTTATCAGTTGTGTTAATTATGGTCACGTTTATAATTTTCAATTTTGTTTAGCACGTGAAATGCGTACAATAATCCTAACCAATATTATAAATGCGAATTTGAGTTTGGTATGCTTTTACGTACCATCTAATTGACCGATCATCATAAAATTTCGCATACACTTTGTCAGGGGTACAGAAAAGGACATAGGGAAGTACCCAATGTAGAAGGCTCATCCATAAGCAAGTGCGAATCGGCAATGAATTGCCGTAAATCTTAGAGTTCGAAAAAATGGTTCAAATAATATGCAAAGGTCACGTGATACCACGTGACCTTGAGGTCAGAGGTCAAAGGTCATAGTCATTTCGGGGGTATATAGACTATGCTGAGTCGAATAGCGTTGAACGCGAGTCTCTAGTTCTTACAGTTCTTGAGTTGAAAGTTGTATAATAGACAGACGGACGGACGGACGGACAAAGCTGTTGTATAAGAGTTATTTCGAACTCTAAAAAGGTAGCGAGCGAAGCTGCAGTCTAAAAAGTTGTCAATAAAGTCAAGCGCCTTGTTGGTGCTGGAAACGGATAAACCGATTTCGATATTTCCTTTTTTCATTTAAATGAGGATATAGCTGTATGCATAGCGAGGTAGTTTATGTGATCGCCATGTTACAGCACCGATCGTAGTAGATTCAATCCCCATGTGGTACAAAAAATTGTGTGGACCACAAATAGTATTCCGAGTCTAGGTGTTATTTGTGTCTGTTCACTTGGGGTCGGCTTTTCTAGTCTAACCGGATTTGACTGGATATCAGTTTTTACACAGAGCGGCTGCCACCTGACCTCCGCAACCCGAAAGCAAACTGTTCCCTAAGGCTAGACCAGTGTCAGGATATTAGAGGGTACTGACATTCCCAATAACTAGTGCCCAGGAATCATACATAGCGCGAGTAAAGAGGAGAAGGAGTTTTATTAAATTTCATCAACTAAGCCATTGAAACTTTTGCCTGTCGAAATTCCAGACTCAATGAAAAAGCAATGGGTCTCGCGTGGTTCTGCGTTCCGTCATACATTGTGTTAATAATAGTTAAAGCGATAGCCGAGTGGGAAACCCTTGGACTGCCACGCAGAGGTCTCGAGTTCAATCCAAGGTTCATCTCTGACTTTTCGAAGTTATGTGCGTATTAAATAGTTCATTATCGCTTGCTTTAACGGTGAAGGAAAACGTCTTGAGGAAACCTGCATATCTAAGAGTTTTCAATAATGTTCTCGAAAGTTCGAGAATTTTTTTTTATAATTTCAGCTCTGTATTAAACTGTCCCACTGCTGGGCACGGGCCTCTTTTCAGTGTGAGAAGGGTTAGGCCATAGTCCACCACGCTGGCCCAGTGCGGGTTGGTAGACTTCACATAACTTTGAGGACATTATTGAGAACTCTTAGACATGCAGGTTCCCTTACGACGTATTCCTTCACCGTTAAAGCAAACGATAATTAACTATTTAATACGCACATAACTTCGACAAGTCAGAGATGCTCGCCTTGGGTTCGAAGTCGAGATTTCTGCGTTGCAGTCCAACGGTATCCCACTAGGCTATCGCTGGTGGCAATTTCTATGCTTAGGTATAACATTATATACAGCAGAGTAAAAGGTAATCGATGAAGCAGGATTTTAATCTGCGACCTCTACAAACCGTGTTCTGCTAACAGAGCTATTTATGGTTCTACGTTTGAAGGTTGAACTACAGTTGAAGCTTGCTTCTGTGTTTCGTAACTAAGGCGATGCTTTGTATCATGTATCGTATAGTTATATAACTATGCGATCATAGATTCAAGTCCTGAGTGTCTAGTATGAGTTGTTTTTACGCGAATGCAATCAAAACGCATACCGCGTTTGGCTCTCTGATTGGTTAAGAGCTTGGAGCGGGCCAATCAGAGCACCGAACGTCATAAGCGTGTCGATCACGTTAACGTAAAACAAACCCGCACTAGGCACTCTGATTGTCTTTTTCCTCTGCAATAATTTATTTATTGTACCTACTTTTTTATATCTAATTATTTTGTACCTTGTGTATTCTATGTTCGATGTATATGTTTTTATATGTTTATTCACCGACAACTGATCAAATTATTTGGATAATTTCCTGTTTTATTTGAAGTAGCAATATACCATTGAGATCCCATAATATTGTTTGGTAAATTTTTGATGACGTGTTTGGAGATAATGAATAAAACTTCTCATGAGTGAACAGTAAACTAGGCTTAAGATGTGTTGTAAGAGTATTTAATTTTCAGCTACTGTTGACATTTGTATGTGTTGGTTGTCGCTTGGTTATTCCTATAAATATTTTCATATTTTCTTTTTAGAGTAATTGAAGGCGGTTTATAATAAAATGTTTTATGGCGTTATAATATACAGTGATATAATTTATTATGGTAATTTTATTTTATTCATTCTTCCTTTGTTAGAAAAGCTTTGGTTACCTTAGTACCATATCGAAAAACTCTTTATACTATTTTAATAATAATATATATCCCACTGCTGGACATGGGCTTTCTTCAGTTTCAGAAATCTTGTCTAAGTTGACAGACTTCACACATTTTCAAAAACAGTATATAGAACTTTCTGACATGTTGGATTTCTCACGATGTTTTCATCTTAAAACGAAGAGTAATTTACAGTTTAATATGCACATAACTTCGAAAATCATAGGTGCGAGCTGTAGTAACAACATATAACTAGACAGCTCTGCGTGGCTGTCCATACATAGTTCACGTCGACTTTCCGGAGGGATAAGCAGAGACCTAAGCATGTCTTTCTTGCTCGTCACCCACTCGTCAGTTATTTTCAACCTGACCTTTCACCAGAATGTTTCCGATGCAGTTTAAGAACATTTATCTAGGCTATTAATTCCCAAAGTGGTCCAGGTAGACCGCCAGGGGTCCACGGGAGACTCGACGGAGGTCTAGGTTGGCGTAACAAAAAAATGGGGGTCCACGAAAATTTATTTGCTTTCGGTAATGAAGAACTAGCAGATAATATTTTAAGAAGCACAGCGACGGCCAATAGAAAAAGATCTCTAAAAAAAAAGTTCAAGCCGCCTACCTTGGTATATTCAGTTCCGAGAATTTAAAAAAAAGGAGTTCTTTCTTCATCAATATAAATAAGAATGCCAAGGAATATGGTAGAAATGTAGCTGCTGCAAAATTTTTTGAATGTGGTCTATAATATAAAATGTCTGGGAACCTCTGATCTAGGCTATGTCTATTTGAATAACCACTTAGCAAACTAATATATAATACGCATTTCCCATGCCGCATTCCACAAAAACACAATATATATGAATAAAAACAAACGGATTTACTTCTTATACATTTAAATTAAGCTTGGCCGCCATTTTATAGCTTAAAGCAGTCGGCTGTGGAAATAAAAGTCGTTTATTCGGCGCATAACGGAAATAAAGCCATTTAGTATGAATAGATGTCAGTTTTCACACAATACTCGTTTACGGAAAAAGAGTGTGTTATGTGTGCAAGAAATAATATCATAATAAATATGTAATGGCTCGAGCATATAGGTACCTATCATGTTGTATTAAATACGATATACAAAACAGGCCTTATCGATTCTATTAGAAAATACTCAGGTATCGGCCTCGTGAAAAATATGCGATACATTGTCTCTATAAACCTAATAGATATACTTGAGTCATTTCATCCCTGGTGCTTGTTACCTAACACTCTAAAGCGAAAATGCGAATTATTTGAATCAGGTAATTTTATAGATGGTAATAGCAGTTTTTAGTTAGCACCCTAATTTCCTTCATTTATAATTAGTCAATCTCTAACACGAATTTAATTATAGTTAGTTATTCTGCCTTATTTGCCCATCCATATCCAAATTTGCGGATATATACGCAGACGATAATGAGCTACCGGTTCGAAGTGTTATTGTGTATTTCTGTAAGGCAATTCTCAATATCTATACAGAGTCTAAAAACATACCAGGTACACAGCTAGGAGTCTTACGAGAGCCTTACAAACACAGCTAGATATAACACCTAAAATATCTGCTAACCCCTTTGGAAATATACGAGCGTGAGTCTCTATAATACTACTGCAACTAAGTAGCTTTTTAATGACATTTTTAATCATAAATCGTTCATTTAAGCCCGTTGCGCCCACACACCTACAGTATAAAAATACACCCAAAACAACTTTATAATCCACCCCATTTAACCCAAGTCCCGCGATAAAGAACCTAGCAGTCTAAAGCACGCCATTTTTCTCGACAGAACCCCACATATATTAATAATATATCGCTGTGTAAGAAATCGCAAACGCGAGGGTGGGCCGGCTAAATGCTCCTCGATCCCTACGGCCATGACCAAAAAAATAAAACATACAACACAACCAAATTCCAACTTTATATGTCAAATATAAGGTTGAATTTTAAGTGTGTCGTTGACAGTACTTAATCACCTCTCTCCCTGCATATTATGTATGTAGAATGGTCGCGCACTTAGGCCTTTTTTCGCAAAAACTGACGCCTCGCGAATTCAAGATGGCTGCTCGCCGTATTTTGTATTCGTGTAATTACATGCTCTTCACAGTTTAAATGGGTTTGTATCCAGTGAAATCATCCGGAATTAGGATGTAATTGTTTTGGGTTGCAACGAGATTGAAAGGGTGAAAGCATCTATCTGTTTACCTACACAAATGTGTCATGACTTTAAATGTGGTTAGTATTCAAATAATATGTACCAAGAAGCTGCGAATAGATCACATAAACGGATTACGCAGTATTTAGTGCGATCCAATTAACTTAGACTTTTATAAGTTATGTTATAGTTAGTTAGGGTCCTAGCATGACGTTAGCCTGTAAATTTAATCTAGTGCCCTCTATAAACCTAAAACCTAAAGCAATCCTATTTTTTATCGAACTCATTGTTCCTGAGATTATCGATTTAAAACATACATTCCTAGAGTTGTTATATTGTTTTCAATCCAAAATAGATATATTCAGAAAGAAATAAATCTAGATAAATTCACAAAGCTTTACATGCTTTGTGAATATATTACTTCAAACCCTTAAGATCACACTCAATGGCGTTAGTTGTTTTATTTGCATTTAGAAAATATTACGTAGGTAAACATTGATGTCAATGTGAAAGAGATAAATAAAAAACAAAATGCGGATGTGATGTGTATTTGTTACAATGAAAAAGAAACTTAAAATTAAGTAGTAATTATACTAAACATAACAAAAATAGCTTAAAGTAAGTCCGGTTAATGTTAAACAATCTTAAACTAATTACAAATGTCAGCTTAAGTAAACAATAAAAGACACACATTTTGAAGCCTAACTTACAAATATTGTGATCAGATAGAAAAGAAATTACAAACTTAGTCAAAATGAAAATATTCTAATACCTACTAAAAGAAAAATTGGCTTACTAATATCTAAATTGTGAGTTTAAGTTTGACATTTTCTGTTTTTACTATTAAATGGTAATGTGATAAAAATTGTCTTTTCAGTGTACTTTTGACAATAATAGTAGGTATTAAATAATGATTTAGCACATCAAGAATATGAAACAGATAAAGTTAAAAACAGGTGCCTAGTAATGAATACCTACTGGCTGGCAACACAACGTTCTTAATTTGAAACATCAAATGAAGCGCAATGACAGCTGATATAATAAAAACTAGAGATGTTTCACAAAAAAAAAAAATTTAATGATAAACATCTGTCGATTTTTAAACAGAGTCGATATTGTGAGTATTGGAAGTAAATATTGCATTAGTATCGATTTTTTGTTGGTTGAAATCAATATCGGAAACAGATCGAGGTTAGTGACAGCTGCTTTATAATGAAATCGATATGCACTAATATTGAACATTAATGAATAAGATTTGGTTAAGCTGAAAATTATTTTTGTTGATTTAATTATTTATTTTGTGTATAGTTAACTCAAAATTTGCAAATTTAAATTTCAGTAACATTACTCGTACATTTACTTTTGTGAATTTTAGCAGTCCCAAATAAAATATAGATGCGCCTTTCCTTTAGTAATGCCTGTAACTTTTGGTAACTTTTATTTTAAGCTTAAGCGAAGGCGGCGCGCGGCGTTTTGGCGCCAATTTGGTGGCTCGCATGCGAGCCACCGGCCTACGACGGGTATAAATCTGCCGGCTGGTATGCGAGCCGGCGGTATACGACCGGTTAAAATAAAGCCTTTTCCTTGTTTTCTGTGACAAAAGTACAATGACAAGGGTCACTGTAGCACTAAGTTGGATAAGTGGAATTCAGAATTAGATTGAAATAAAATCGAGATATCATTATCGAAACTGATAGTGACGATGTTTTAAATTGAATAAGTGTGACAGTTTTCGTCATCGTTTTCGTAATCGTTTGAGCTGTTTGAATTACATGTATGGTCAAAATAGAATTTGTAACTGGCAGTATATGTATGTTTAGATAAAAGTGAAAGTGAGATCAATATGTGACGGAATCGTTCTTCTTGTAATTCACTTTTAAAGGTAATATTACTATTCAGTTAGCGTGTGTTAGTTTGTATCGAACTTAGTATCAGGGTGTCTGAGATTAATAAATCTTTCAAAATATACAACATGTTACGGAAAAGTATGATGTTATGAATCGTGTATTGAATTCTGAAGAAGAATATTAAATTTGAATTACTTGCAATATCAATAGTATTTGTTTTATAAAATTAACCCTAATTGACAATACCGTCTTGTGATTTTGCTGTTTTGAATATGTATTAGCAAAATATACACATTTTACAGAAAGGTGTGATGTATTGAATTGAATATTGAATTCTGAAAAAGAATGTTAAATCTGAATGACTTGACTAAATAAATAAAAGAAATAATTTTCTAAATGAAAACTTCATTTAAGTAGATAATTATTTCTTAACAATACCGACTTATGATTTTGCTGTTTTAGATATACTTATTTGGTTTGAATCCAGATTTAGATATAATGAATCACATAGATTTGCTAGCGAATAATGATTATTAAAAATGGAATGAATTGATTCGTCAATTTAGAATACTGTCATTCAATTAAACTGCCTGTGGATGGAGATCGAGAGATGTAGTATTTGTAATGTCCATCCTAAGTTGCTTTATTTTAAATAATCATGTTTATTTGTTTATAGCCATGTAAAGATACAAATAAGGTGAGTTCCTTTTCAAATGCATTGTATTTTTTATGAATTTAAAATAGTTCTGTTTGTTGGTTGTTATGATTTCTACGATGGAACCGTTTTATTATGCTCTGTTTAAAAGATTAAATTTCTAAATAATATTGTTTTAGTGATAACAGACGCTAAACCATGATAACGATTATATTTATGAACATTGTTTTTAAACCAGAAAAACGTTGCAAGTAGTTTGTATTTTAGTTTAAAACCAGTATAATAAACTATTTATATTTAATTCATAATGAGCCGGTAGTTGACCTAAATTTCAAACGGCTTTCATTTTATTTACAATAGGTATTTCAAAGTAAGAAAATGTCGTTGGTTTGAAAATTTGTTTGCAGTTTGTTTTGTAAGTTGTTTATAGCTTTAATAAATTAATGAGTTTACTAGTCACAGTCCACTACAGTGTTAAGTTTAGCGTCACATTTTTTTGATAAGTAATAGTTTCAAATTAATAATAACCTTTAAGAAGATGATTTTTGTGGATTTTTTTTAAATGTTACTAAAAATATGGAATTGTTTACTGAATTGAATCAACTAAAAACAGAATAAAGAAAGGTTGTTGTAAATCTCTTTCAGCAGAAATCTATTACGAATGAATGGTAAAATGGAATTAGTTACCATAGTAATCAGAATTAGTGATTTAATATTAATATTGTACAAATAAGTTCCTTTTTAAACTGAGAATAATATTTAACTTTTGAATGAAAGTTAGTGCTAATATAAAATGAATTACAAGCTACAGTAACCCACTATAGTGGTGTTCTAAGTTTTTTTGTTTGACAAATATAGACTTGGTTCAATATCAGTATTCGTTAAGCATTACAGTAGATATTTGGATGTTAGTAATGATATTATATAATATTTATGTATAACAAACTGTTAAATAAAAGCAGTAGTAGTTATGGGATTTGTTTTTTTTAGTTTGATTTTTAATCTGAAGTTGATACAACAAACCCCTTTCACAACATTTTAGTTCAATAAAAACTATTTACCAAAAACCCGTTCATCCAATCAGCCAAACAGGGCATCAATCGATTCACTCCCATACCGATTGCAATCGATACGAATATCGTGTATCGATAAAAGAATTTCGGCAGCGAAGTGTCGGCCGCCCGATCGTGAGTAAATATTGGTTCGTTTTGTCTTTTTAACTGAACGGCGTCCGTGGCCGAGTTAGAGGTTATTGTTCCATTTTTGAAATTCGCGACGTATTTTGTTTTGTTTTTGACATGTAATGGTGACTCGTCGAAACTGTTTTCGTTCGTAGACGTATCGGGCTACGCTGCGGAAAACAAAGATGGTTGATAAATGATGACAGCTATTGACAATGTTCATGCATGATGTGTGTGCGAAGTAGAAAGTTAAATAAAGATAATAGATGGATATGCCTCTATTAACTGTAGTTTGAGTACCTACTTAAGATAGAATCACAGTGACATCTGTCAAATCAGAAAGCGCTGAAAATGCAAATTTTATTTTTATTTCGAGCCTTGGTATTTCTTGTCAGTTTTTAACAATGACTTTAAGGGTATGCTTTTAATAAAAATTGGATTCGGCAGTTTAAAGCTGGCAGTTCTTGACTTAGGATTTCCATAGACCACAATTTACTAAAATATCTTTTAAAGTTTTTAGGCCAGTACTGTTTTCTAGCGCCAGTGCCAGTGTACACAATGAACTGCCAATTATGAAAACCCTGATTTTTGTAAAATTTATATCAGGTACAACATAGAGTTTCGTACTGGGCGGTAGACATTAATACACATAATGAATGATAAGAAATCAGATACCTATTATGGGAAGCTAAACTATAGCATACATAATGCGGAGAGGGAACACTACGTTAACTTTTGGAGAGACACGAGAATGCGTCTATGCATTTTAATTAAAGTACACGTTAAAGAAACAAATATGTAATAAATCATAGCTAAAACAACCGATATTTATGGATGTATCTGGGGATATAGACATATCTTTTATTTGTTTTACTCTGCCTTAAAGACTTAAGGCAGGCTAAAACAAATAGAGTCGAGTAGAATATAGAGAAAATTTTTGTCCCTAGGTTTTTAAGTTAAGTATGTTTTAGGTAAGTTTAATATCGGACATAAAAAATGCAAGTATAGGAATACCAAGGCTCGGAAAACATTGCGTTCTATCACAAAAAAAAAACATACAGTCGAATTAAGAAGCCGTTCCTTTTTTAGAAGTCGCTTGAAAATTTGATCTGATTGTCAATTCTCGTAATAAAATGTGTTCGAAATAGAGTTTCTATTAATTAGTGCAAATGTTTTAAATATCACAAATGGAAGTCACTTAAACTAAAATAACAGTTAAATATGAATTTAAATTGCATTTTAGTTCACAGTTAACGCTCAAAAGCATTTCATTTTGAACATAATATTCTATTACGAGCATTGGTTGTCACGAATCAGACCCGCAACAATTGACGCGTATAATCGTTTAGAAAGACTCAAGAATATTAAAGTTATCTGATTTGAAATTACAGATTATTTTCTCCTGAAGTTATTACTTTGAAAACAAATAAACAATAAGAGAAGCACAAAAGCGGAAATCCGAACTAATAAATAAATTAAATCGACGCAGGCCGTCACGAGACGAGCGTATGTGAAAAACCTAAAAATTCGCGTCAATGGCTTGAGTACACAACAACAATTGTTGGAGGCCGATTGTTGTCATTTTGCGTAGAATGGAACGCGTTGGCCGTATGGCGTGCGTCTGGTGCCTGCAAAATAAATAAACAAATTGTTTTTTTACTTGTGGTCTCTGCATCTCGTGGTCTGGTCCAGGCTTCCTCCAAGTAGGTTTTGTTTGCTTCATTTGATGTGCAATTTAAACTATTGCACAGATTTTTGTCTTCGTTGGTTGCTTTAATTTTGAATTAGAATATTGCTTTGAGATTCATTATTTTTGGTATTAAATTTTCACCATGACACTAATTTTGAATAACATTTTTGAGAAATCGAACTAGTAGCACAGTTACATTTTTGCAAGCTAATCTTATCGATCGGTGGCCAAACTTAAACTGAATTCGACTAAAATAAGCAGCACTACTTCGACTGACATCCCCACCTTTATTTAGCAAAATAATATATACCTGGTCACTAAAACACCACAACAGCACCAAAAAAACCGTTCCCTCTTACTGAAGTTTGAATAAAGATCAAAATGGTGCGAATTTAAAAAAAGAATTGTCAAGATTAAACTTGGAACAGGTTTGCGAACGTGTATTATGTAGTGGGAATAAAAAGAAACGGGTTTTTGAGCAAAATCGTTGCATATAGGTATATAAAGTAAATGGGTGTTGCAGCGTTCTTGCTGCAAAAGCGAGCTCTGCGCAAAGGGTGCGACCCTTTTGTGCTGTGTACTTCGGTATGTATAAAATCTTTACAAGGGACGGGACTGTTGTGTACCCTGTTTGACTGGTGGCAAATTTGATTAACTTGATTAGTTTCTGTGATTTTTGTAGTGCATCGAGATTTATTACCATGATGTTCGATTTTTGCGTTATAATATGTATTAATAAATGAAGTAGGAGACGAGTTAGCTTGCAATAGAAAGGTGGGTCCATATTTATCACTTTCATTGCTTATTATTCTATTAGCTTCTGGTAGCAAATCGGTACGCGTATTATTTGAAAGTACGTACTTATATATTACGAGCTTTTGCTCGCGGCTTCGCTCGCGTAAAAGTAGGTTAGGTTATGTTAGTAACATTACTTTTTTAATAAAATATTGCATATGTTACTAGCTTCCTAATGGTGGAAAAATTTAAAATCTGTGGTTCGTTTTTAAGTTAAACCATTATAAACAAATATAAACAAAAAAAATAATCTTTCTTCTTTATAATATTATTATTAGTATAGATGTTTGTTTGCTTGTTTGCAAAGTAACTTAGGACGTTATACTAATGTTCTTGCGACTTCGTACGCTTGCACCGACCATCTAACTATTTCTTGTATTTACGGTTTCTAGACGGCATATCAAAAATGTCTCATTATTAATATTCGACTATTAACCAACGTATCGAGATGCACTAGATTTTAAGTTACAACTCCAGCAATACATCAACAATACATACGTTCGTTTTCGTGAAGTAGTTTTTGCGTGATGCGCGTACAAACAAACAGAAAGACAGACCAAAATTCTAATAATTGTCTTGGATTTTATAGCTCTTATAAATTCTCACATAAATTTTCACATTTATGTGCAACTTATGCCATGGAACCAATGCATACTACTAAGTTAATAATTAATTTCTTTCTATTCGTGTGGTTAGTGGCCAACCTGTTGTCAATAGTTGTTCAAGCCGCCCGTAGGCTTCTGACATGGGTTAACAACTGCTGTCAATTTGACAACAACCGGGACCGACTTTTTACGTGCCCTCCGATGCACGGAATTTGACAATAACCAGGACCAAGTGCTAAGTTAATAAATCCGCAAATAAACATTTTATTTGTCCCTCTATGATTATTGCTCAAACATTTCCTCCACTGAACCATAACGTAGTTATCTCTCCTAATAATCCAACCCGTCTTTTATCCTCCATTATAGTATTTCTGTCACGTATTTCCCGCCCAAATAATGATACTTACACATATCCTACATGGTAGGTATATGAACAAAAACCGTGGCCGCAACTAAGTAATCTAAATGCAAATTATCTATATCTGCATTACGCAGCCCGAATTGAACCTCATTGATATTAAACTTTTTGTTTTTAGCCCACTGTGAGTATTTAAAAGGAGGGTTATTGTGGTCGTTTAAATGATAAGTATTGTGAGTGCATCGTGAGATCTATATCTCTAGATAGTTGTACTGAGTCTAGATGTTCTTTGTTTTCTTTGCTTAATATTCATATGTAAACCAACATTTCACCAGCTCTAGTTTTAAGTCCCACGTAATACGAGATCTGTTTTCGATTATTGCTCGGGATAGTTTGTATAATCTGTAGATAGTTGTGCTGAGTCTGGACGTTGTTCATTTCCATTGTATATATAAATCTAAAAAAAACAAAAATTTCCGCTTCGAAAGTTTTAAAATCGGTCTAGTAAGTTAAATCCTTACTTAACTCAAAAATTGCAAAACTGATTTGTATTTTTTTTCGGCATTATAATTTACATTATCACCGTGTAACATAGGATATAATATATTACGTAACTATGGCACGCTGTAACTCACCCATACTTCTGTCACTAAAGCAGCTTAACGCTCTCTTGGACTTTAACCCAGAAGTTGATATTTTTGCGGATAAATGGAAAGTATTATTATTAGAATGTATGAGGTACTGTGAGCAGAATGCGTGAATGCAAAATTTTTCATTTATATTATATTATTAAATACTGTTATTGCCGCAAGTCGTTCCATTTGACGTAAATAAATATTTTTTTAAAGTACTTGTACAAACATAATCTTACCTAACCAAACCTACTTTTAAACGAGCAAAGCCGCGGACAAAAGCTAGTTTTATACACATACATATTCTCACGCCGATATATCTGAAAGGGTAGGCAGATGTGTATAACACTCATATTTCGCCAGCTCTAGTATAATGATAATGTCTTCCAGACCGAATTTCGGTCACGGCGGCCAATCTTAACGGAGACTGGCCAACTACGCAGGAAATATTATAGTGCACAAACGTGTGCGCAAACACAAGAGCACTCTCTGTTTCCTAACCTTTAAGATCCGATGGGACGGTAATCCGACACGACCAGAGAGAGATCAAGCGCAGGACCAACGGCTTCACGTGCTTTCCGAGGCACAGAGGTGACTAACACCTCCAACTTCCTAACTCCGGGCTGCTATTGAGATGATGATGATTGAGATTTCTTAATAGAAAAACCCAATAACTTTTTGTTGACCCGACCCGGGATTCGAACCCGAGACCTCATGAAGCAACTCTAGTATAGGTATCAGGTAATACAGGATCCGATTCCCGTCTACTGGGCACAGGTTCATATTTCATCCTGCTACTAGTTATTTCGTTTTGATGTTTGTAAAGTCACCGCGACACTGAATATTGTACTCCCCAATAAATGTATTTTTTTAATGAAAGAAGTACCAGCATACATATTATGCTAAGGTTAATAGAATTCCGACGTTTTATAATAATACCCTATGATTATTGTTAAGTTTTATATTGAACTAGCTGTGACCCGTGGTTTTAATTGCTCCGATTCTAAGGGTCGTTGCGTAATATATGGTAGCCTATACTTCCTCAATAAAGGACAATATAAAATAATTAATTAGTTCTACAAATTCACAAACAACAAAAAATCGAATTTGTAAATAATATAACACAGTTTTGGACATTAACTGTGGTTAATGTGCAATACTATTGCCTCATCGACAATCGCCATGAGGATTATTTGGATTTATTTTAAAAATATATTGATCTTTACTTTCATAATAGTAGAGATGGTTGTGAAACGTGGAAAAAAGTTGTGATTCGATTACCGTAAAGTTCGGTAGCAGATTTTTATTTTTTTATTTGTGTACCTAACCATCCAATCTCGTTGGGCAAGCATTCTAATTTCAAAAGACCATGGATTCTTTTTACCTAGCAAACCAATCTCTTTGCAAAAGTATTCTCATTTCAAAAAGCCATATTCTTTATGAAATTAAGTTAAGCTTCTTTTTAATTTTAATTACATAGGTTATTTTAACTAGAGGATCCATTCTCGTAAAAAAACTAATCAAATTGGAGTTCGAACCTAGTCCCAGTGTCATAAATATCACTAATAGTATTCTCCTAAATTGAAATAAACGTCGAATCTGAGTATTCATTGCATTACAGTCCATATTTGACATGTATATTATGAGGACTGGCCCTGAAATCCAATCTGTCTCAAGGTAAACACGTTTAACTTTATTTAGCTACATATTCTTAACTAATACTGCAACTTATTGGTACAAAATAAAATAAAATGTATAAACTTAGAAATTATAACTGAAATTTAAAATATAAAAAAATACCAGTTTAATTTTAATGCATTGTTCAAATAAAAATACCGGTTCAACAATATATTATATTAAAGCAATACCAAAAAAAAAAACATGATTTTACTTTTATATATTCCATTATACCAATACACGATCACAATTGGCAATTCAAACTCTCCCCTAATTCGCTCATTTCCACCGAGCTCTGTGCAAAACGCAGCTAATGCAATCGTGCAAGAACCGGCTCTTACAAACGGCTCATATCAAACCAGTTTTAATTTTAAAACGGGCTTTCTGCAACGCACAGGTACACGGAATGCAAACTCTGTGCTGCAGATCACGGGAACTGGTTCCCGAACGCGTTTTGTACATTGTACTCAAGATTGAAAGGGGTACTCGAACAATCATTCGCACAAATATACACAGCAGCTGTAGATTGCAAAAACTCGTACCTACAGTTTAATAAATCCATTGACGTCATTAAAAAAGAATAATCCATGAATTACGTTACACAAGTTGGCGACGTACTGGCTTGGCTTTCTGGCACAGTCCTCGAATAAGAAAGAATGATTTAAATTATTACGTTTCAGAACGTTCCATTTGTAAAATTAAATTTATAAAATCTGAACGCTTTTTGCACAAAGGCGTCGGTCGTATTCTCTTTTTAAAACTAACGCCGAATGCCAAGAAAAGGAACGTGTTGTGCACACGAAAGCGAATTAAAAAAACTGGCAGACATTTTTAAAAAGCGTAATATTCACATTTTCCTACTAAGATAACGCTCCGCCGAGCGAAATATGAAAGGAGTTATCAAAACAATCTCGCGCGCACTAAATCATTGTATATAAGGGGAAGAGGAGTCCTATTTACTCGGAAACGGACAAAATAAATGTTTTTATTACATAATGCGAATTTTCTCAAAGTCCCATTCTAGAATTCTCACCACAAAATTCGTCCTTAAATGTTTTAACATACAGTCAAGTTTCTAATGCAGGTTTTTTTAGCGGCAGGGTTAATTATAAAGGGACCTTTTGGTTGTGGGATAAGGCTTATTTTCGTTTGTATAATGCGGGGGCAGATGGCGGGCTTTGTATATAAAAAGGTATGGTGCACAATTTTAAGCAGAGGGATTTGGTGGCGCCGGACAGCGTAGTGGCTTTCGTCGCTTGCCTACCTCTGTATACGTACTTACTATGAACGGCTGGGTATAATATCATTTGCCTGCAATCATAGACATGAAAAAGTTTGTAAAATGGAAGCTAAAGTTATATTTGACAATAGGCTGGATTGGCTATGAGCTAAAAGTGTCGAGTTAATCTATAATATTATAAAACTATAGTGAAGCTTTACACTGGATATAGATTTAAATTTAAATTGACATCAATTCTCTTTGGACCGGTTGTACGCAAAACTAGAGAGTAGACTTTAATGGGCTTTTCAGAGCTTTTCTCTATGGCTCATTTTAACAGTAAAGAAATACATCGTAAGAAAATCTATGTCTAAGAGTTCTAAAATATTATTCTCGAAGATGTCTAAAATCTACCAACCCACACTGGGTCAGCGTAGTAGTCCATGTGACATAAACCTATTCAAAGCTGAGAAGAAGCCATGCTCAGCAGTGGGACAATATTTATTCAGGGCTTATTTTACTATTGATAATTGAACTGTCATTTTGTTACATGTTTTAATTAATGATCTAATGTTGACTGAATATAATCTATATAATCGTATACTTGCATATGCAAGAAAATGTAATTATTAAATTAACAAATAACGTATGGCTCTAACTCCTACTTTATATGCTTAAACGCGTTATGGTCTCGGGTAGATAGTAGGTATCTATAATTATAATATATATAAGCTTGTATTAGCTTTTCAGCTTCGAAGTATATGTGAAAGAAAGTTTCTTGGAAATTCAGATCAGCACAAATGCTGGTGCTGGTCAAATTTGACCAACGTCTACAAAGCTGGAAACCTACCCAACTCTATTGCACGGATAGAGGCGGCATATCGGTCACTATATTCATTCTCGTTCTTTTCCCGGATCAGACAAAGTATTATTTATTGGCACTGACTTAATTCGAATTCATTATTTACAAATTTTATCGTAGTTTATTTATAATAATATTACTTTTGAATATTTAACAAGATTTTTTACTATTTACCCGATGCGTCTTGGCCTCTTTTGAATGTAACATTCGCGTAAAAGTGAGACAATATGTATTTTGTTTTTGATTTATCTTTAAAAAAGACTACTGCCGCACTAGGCATATATTCTTTCTCGCCATTTTATAAACATTTTAACAACGTACAGAAAGAAAACACATTTTTCGATCACACAAAATTCTATTCCAACTTTTTGTCCCACGTGGGTTCCGAACCTAAACAGTGGGAGTGGCGAAGCGATCACTTAAGCCAATACGCTATACAAACATTCATATTATTAATGGATTTACTGTAAGGAAATTGCGAGTAGGAGCACGGAGTCCAGACTCCGACATGTGGACATGTGCCCGGTAATCCGCAATAGGATCGCCGTACATTACGTGAGATCGAAATTTAACTGGGGAATTGTGGGTGTAATAAATGTCTGCCTACTCCTTCAGGGATATACAGTCGTGAGTCTTCGTTGTTTGTGATATTTTACTTTTTTTTGAGATGAGGATCACTTACGCGCTGGAAATAATTTCTTCATTGCAATGAATGAATGAATTTACAAACAAAGAACATGCGATAATAATAATAATAATAATAATAATATTCTACCACATACACACAACACCATCTAGCCCAAACTAAGCAGAGCTTGTACTATGGGTACAAGACAATGGATAAACATACATATATACCTTTTTTTTTGTAAATACGTACATATTATACATAGAAACACCCAGACCAAGACAAACATCCATAATCATGCACACAAATGTTTGACTTGTGCGGGTATCGAACCCGCGACCTCAGGCGTGGCAGTCGGTTACGCTAACCACTACGCCATCGAGGCATCATATAATATATATAATATATAATAATAGGATAATACATCGGATCAACTATTTGTGGATTACAATATTTTTGCTTAGGTTGTGGAGCAAACTCACAACACTCGATTGTGAGTGATCACTTAAATTAGGACTCTTCAATAAGGCAACTCCCGCACTAGAAATTATTTCTGCATCGCAATGTAGTTTTTAAACAAAGAACACCTTGAATCGTAACAACTAATTGTGGATCACAGTAATTTTGCTTAGGTTGGGTATCAAACTCATAATACTCACCGCGACGTGTTGATAAAGTGACCACATAGAACTACTAAAATCCGATCATACATTAGGATGTATCATAATATTTGTTAGGAGTAGTTAGGACTACTCCTAACAAATATTATGATGCGAATGTGAGTTTGTTTGTGTGTTACGCTTTCACAACTTAATTACTTGACCGATCATCATTAAATTTCGCATGTACGTTGTCAAGGGAACAGAAAAGAACATAGGGGACCTTTTATCCAGAAAAAAGAACTGTTACTAGCATAATATATAATAGTTTATATAACTTAGAAATTAAATTGTAACCTTACATAGAGATTTAGATAGAGTTAATGCTGTGCTCACCTTTAATTTAAAAGCATACACATATATACATATTTGTATAAATGTTTTCATGTAAATGTATAGTGTGTATTTTAGTTGGTAAGCCTTATGTTAAATAAATAAATAACCTAACATATGCTAACCTCCATTTACGCGAGCGAATCCGTAGGCAAAATGTTAGGCTCATAAATAGGCGTAAGGCTATATGTTCCTCA
Organism: Catocala fraxini; assembly: GCA_930367265.1. Classification (NCBI taxonomy): domain Eukaryota; kingdom Metazoa; phylum Arthropoda; class Insecta; order Lepidoptera; family Erebidae; genus Catocala; species Catocala fraxini. Next base: position 7,343,985 of record OV884040.1, on the reverse strand, counting down.
TTCAAAAGATCGTTTCATTACACCAATTCATAGATAGTGAAAGTCGTGGTCAGCACTAATCCACGCCACTTAAACCATCGATATACCTAATTGAACATTCGATTTTAGATAATAGTCTAACGAGTTAGCATTAGCAGTCTTACTAATATTGTAATAAAGACGTATATAGCTTGGCTAAGTTAATATAACAACTAACACGCGGTATTTGTAATTGCTGAATGATTGGAATGTACTGTATGTAGTGTAACTTGTCAAAAACCGAACGTAAAAGCGAAGGTAGATGACAAGAAATGAAATGAGCTCTCTTGAAACTCTTTTGATTATTCTTCTTTAAACATCTTCCACGCTAAGAATAATTCATGTATCACGGGGGATATTGCAAGCATTATGCGGCACATTTATTTGTCGAGCACACAAATTTTTAAGCCTTGTCATGATTTGACATGAATTCTAAAAATCCGCATTCTATGGATATGATCTCCAACACAACGGCAAGATAAAAGGAGAACGTAACTCTCCTAAAAGCTGTAACAAAATGAAATTGGAAAATGTAATGTTAAACATACCTCTTGGTAAATAACTCAGCACCATTCGAACGAAACAATTCAAAATCTAATCTAATTACTGAAAAATAAACTTGCAAAATAAACAAAAAATGGTCCCTCCCCTGAATCCAGCTTAATACCGACACGTTATAAGCCCCATATCATAGATATGGAAGCATAAACAAAAACAAAGCGGCCGGCCCCCGCCTATTCTAACCTCAAAACATAATTCTTGCTCATAAGCCCTCAGAAACAAAAAAATGTACGCAGAGACCGCTCCAATTATAAAAGGCAGTCGCCCCGAAAACCCTCGGCTTAAAAAAAATAATAAAAAAAGTTATTTAAATAAAACCCGGCGCCCGCGCTCTGTGTCGCATAAATTGCCTTCATTAATTTCCGGACCCTGCAAAATATTGTCTTGAAAGGATAATCAAATACAAAAACGTGGAAATGGCGGTGCGTCATTTCCATAACATTTCCCTGGCCTTCCTCCCGCGCTCCGCCGTCCCCCCTCGCCCGTTTTTCGTCCCCTTTTCCGGTCCCTCCATCCCCTTTATGAGTCGTCCAATTACGACCCAACGGCGGAGCTTAAGGCTCGCATTAGAGAGAACGGTAATGGTCGCAATTAGATGTATATAGTATATACGACGCGGTTTTATGTACCGACCTATTGTTGAAAAACTTCGTGCGCCTTTTTTTTGTTACTCTCTAGGTTATAAGGAAAACAAATAGTTCTTTAACCCAACTTAACTGCAAATTATGTTAAGCTTACTCGTGTAACAAATTTACGAATCATTATTACTGGGAATAGGTCTGGTACTTGAATTAAATGTTCTTAACACCTTTCTTATATTAAAGGAAAGAAATCAATTAAAATAAATTACTCATTATCAATATATTTCTTATAGATCAAATGTAGTTTGGGTTTAAAATAACTGGTAGTCTCGTTAACACCTCCAGCTAAGCTAATAGACTTAATTGTGTTAGAAGTGGGTTCACATCAGTAGTGCAATATATAGGTTTCGATCTCTCGATTGCAAGTCTAATATCTTATTTATTGGACTTGCCACATGGAACATTATTTTGTGCATTTAAACAGGAACATATTTATATTTAATATCTACTTACGTACGTAGACTCAGGTTCGTATATCTCCGGGTAAGCAGATGTATTACGTTTACATTACTAGATCCTCAGATACTCAGATCTGCTTTTGCTCCCACGCAATAATGTGTGCGTGCGTATTGCGTCTTCTGGGCACGTTTCTAGACTCCATGCTAGTACTGAGAACTTTCTAACAGATAACACAATAACACTGACAAACCAGGAAATATGACTTTCCGATTAAAAGTAATAGTAACCTTACACAAGACTGATATGGTAGGGATGTACTATTTTTATTGTACTAACAGTTTCGACCTTGTATAGTCTGTTGCTTGATTTTAATAAATTATATTATCGTAAATACCCTAAATATACAATTGTGTATTTAGGGTATTTACCATAATCCCACTAATATGATGCTTGATAAAGTTTGAGAAGCTTTTTTGACGAGTATTACTTTATTACGCGTAAACCTTTGAACAGATTTAGATGAAACTTTTATGGCGGTATGGATTCCCGTAAATGCGGTCTTTACGCGAGCAAATGCTTATGCAATTTTAATCCGGAGTTTTGTATACATACATTTGTCTTTGAAATTGCAAACTTAAAAGTAATTGTCTGCTCAGCATATAATTCTACTTAGTTAGAATAATTATATCATGATATTATTATAATGTTCATAATAAAACGAATTGAAAAGGTTTATTTAGAGCATTATTATAAAACTGTTACTTTTAGTTTGCCAATAATATACAGCAAATTAGTTTAGTAATGTAAAGTTACACAATAGACAACAAAAAACGCGGATATTGATATGTTGCATTAGATTTCCAGTTTGGACAAAGTTATTAATTATACTTTTTCATTTAGAGACCTCTCAATACCAGGCCAAGTTTAAGAATGTTCCTGGCAGACTTGCCATACATTATGTCCTAATTTAAATTGCTTATGCAACTATACGTGATATAAACTTAATATTATGACATCTAATACTACATATTTTTTTTATTTTACGGCATGAAAAACTTCCCATTTCTTTTTTATAAGTGTGTACTTATAAAAAAAATATGGGAAGTTTTTCATGCCGTAAAATCGTACATTGATCGTGTGATCAATGTACGATTACACATAGACCTGCAGTTGAATTTTCTCGTAAGCTGCTGATGTCAGCAACAGACGCGTGCTTTCATTGATCCCGCCATCGCCACAATCATCACGTTTAGTGGACTTGGAATCGTAGCAAGGTGTTACCGAGCTTTAATGATTGTACGAATAGAATACGTGCTACGTCTTTACGTAGCCTTGTAGCATCGCTACGACGTCGTAGATGTAGATTTTAATAATAATTGTAATTCACTATGTAGAGGCGATGCTAGCGTTTAAGAAACTAGTTTCGGCCCAAGGCTTTGCTCGCGCCTCACGTATTGCATAACGGAATAAAAGATATGCCTGTGATAATTCAGTATTATTTCTCAATATGTTGTTGCTGTGTGCTTCTTTACACCTAAATCCGATCAAAAGTTTACTTTTGATTAACTAACAAACATCGAAACCTCCAAACAACTTAACAAACTTCCACATATGTATATATTTAGTAGATATAACGAAAAAAAAATGTATGATCCACAAATGGTTGTACTTAGTTTGGATGTTCTTTGTGTGCGTTGTCTGGATGTTTGTAAAGATACATGATTTATTCCTAGTTCAGGCGATGTCTTTCTTAAAAGAGAAAGAAAAAGAGTAGACAAAATGAGTTGTATCATAAAAAATACATAAACTTATACCAAAACTTCACAAACAGTAAAACATATAAGCACCCGGCATTGAAACTATTATCGATAATTCCAATAATTATCCCTCACAAGACATGAAACATATCAACGTATCGTATTATTGTCCACCTAGCGTGGAATCATAAACATAACACGAGAATGTCAGTCAAAGATCACAAAAAAATCTAATGCAAAATAAACACGAAACCGAAATCAAATCTTAACACACAGTAGGTACGTGCAAACACAGCCTGCGAATTTGTTTCGTAAGCGCCTAAACAAACAAACTCGTTTATTGGCCTGCATGTTTGTCCCCCCACTTAATTAATTTTCTCATTTCCTATTAGCCAGGAGGCAAAGGATTTTGTGAATACAAGCCTGTTTGGATTTTGGGATCGTGTTATGTAAATGAAGGGAACGGTGTAATGGTTTACTTACCTAAACATTTCGGAGGTGGTGTCGCCATTTTGTTGTGAGCGCCTAGGTATAACCTCTTTTCTTTTTTACCTAACGCGTGACCTCAGCTTAAAACTGTTACGCAAAAGTAGGTATGGCTATTCTTGTATTCAATTAGGTTGAAACTATTAAGATGTTGCTTGTGCTTTGTAAGTACGTAGATTTGTTTCATAGAGTTAAGGTAGAGCGAAATCTGGCATAGGCTGAATGGAGACGGTTCTCTGAATCATAGAGAAATAACTTTGTATTCCTACGCTAAAAAGATTTTAAATAGCATGAAAGTTTATTCTGTTGGTAGTGATTTCAATGATAAGACAGTGGTCTTATTATTGAAATCACTGCCAATAGCTGTCGTTCGAGGCTACATAAAAAAGCAAACCGCATATTTTGCTTAAATAGTAAAGTGTACCTACAGAAAAATGAATGGAGTGATATCAGTATCTAAAGTTGAAAATTTCTGTAGCTATGGTATCAGTTTATTATTAGACGAATCAAATATTTTGTTTGCAGCTGCAGTAGCATATAAAATAGGCGCGTTATCTGAGGCATTGCCCTTCCTAGTCTTCTACCTACGTCTTACTAGACTTGATCAAAAAATAAATTATTTATTTATAAAATTAAAAATTTAAATTTAATGAATTATTTTATTAGGGTAAAAAAAAATAAAAATAACTTTTAGTAATAAAAACATATATAAGTGAATGATTGATCCAATTTTATTGATTGTAAGAAAAAGTTACCTTAGGGATAAGAGCGTCGCCGCATTGTCGGGGACTATTTATCGGAGAGGGTAGTAGTCTACCCGGGTCACGACGGTTGGAGTCGGCGAGAGATGTCGTGCGGTGTTCCACAGGGATCGGTTCTGGGTCCGCTCCTGTGGAACATCGGTTACGACTGGGTGCTGCGAGGTGCGCTCCTCCGTGGCGTCGGCGTCATTTGTTACGCCGACGACACGCTTGTCACGGCGAGGGGTAAGTCGCACCGGGCGGCGGCCATACTGGCAACCGCTGGGGTCGCACAAGTCGTTGGTCGTATCCGGCGGTTGGGCCTCGAGGTGGCCCTGTCGAAGTCCGAGGCCGTTTGTTTTCACGGTCCTCGGAACCGGCCACCTTCAGGGGCCCATATAATGGTAGGAGGGGTCCGAATCGGCGTCGAATCGACCCTGAAATATTTGGGTCTTTTGCTCGACAGCCGGTGGGACTTTACAGCCCACTTTCGTCGTTTGGCTCCCATTCTTCGGGGCACTGCGGGCGCGCTCTCGCGCCTGCTGCCCAACCTCGGGGGGCCAAACACCTCCTGCCGGAGGCTCTACGAGGGGGTCGTGCGGTCCATGGCCCTGTATGGGGCCCCAGTTTGGGCGGACAACCTGACGGCCCGTAACATTTCGGCGCTTCGTGCGCCACAGCGCGCCATGGCCGTCAGGTTGATACGAGGTTACCGCACGATCTCGTTCGAGGCTGCGAGCCTCCTCGCCGGATCGATGCCATGGGATCTGGAAGCGGCGCTCCTGGCGTCACTTTATCGTTGGCGCCGGGAGGCGCTAGCTCGGAGCGAAGGACCGGCTTTTCCCGCTCTCGCGGCGGCGAGGTCCGAGCTCCGCCAGGTCCTGATGGCCAATTGGAAGGAGCGACTTGTGCACCCCAGTGCCGGGCACGCCACGGTCGTGGCGGTAAGTTCCGTGTTTGAGGAGTGGCTGGAGAGGCGGCATGGCGCCCTCACCTTCCGGCTGACACAGGTAATGACTGGCCACGGTTGTTTTGGCCAGTTCCTGTGTCGTATACGCCGGCAAGAGACGCCCGGTTGTCACCACTGCGGCGACTGCCGCGACGTTGTAGAGGACACGGCGCTGCACACTTTGGCGGTTTGCCCCGCCTGGGCATCGCAGCGCCGTGAGTTGATCGCGGCAGTCGGATTGGTTGCCCTCTCGCTCCCGGCCGTAGTTCAGTCTATGGTCCGGAGTGAGAGGTCGTGGAACGCCGTCGCCTCCTTCTGTGAGGAAGTAATTTCCATCAAGGAGGCGGCGGAGCGGGAGAGGGAGCGTTTAAACCCTCTCCCCAACCGCAGAGCCGGGCGCCGGAGGGCGCGGGACGACCTCCAGCCACCCTGAGGTTTGACCTGGGGGTGGCGGGCTTTGTGGGCCTGCCCGCCATCCGCTCAGCACCAGGTCCGAGAGGCGGCGTGCGTGTTCCCACGCGCGCCTCTGTGTCGAGTCCGTCTCCCCTCTAGGGGGGACAGTAGGGATATTATTGTTAGAAGTGCCTTTGGGTAGGTCTTTTGCGTAGTGGCCTGCCGTTTCATACGGCGGGCTGAAACCTCGGCGGGGTCGCGACCGCATGCGAAAGTGATTCGCGCGGCCCCGTCGATAGTGGTTTTGTCGAGGAACACCGTGGTAGGTTTAGTCGGTATTCCGGGAGATACTTTAACATCTTTACCATCTTTCTTTTACCCCGGCGAGTCCGACATAACCCCTCCGCCCGCCCCCGCGGAGGGGTATGCGTCATGCATTCCCCCACGTAAAAAAAAAAAAAAAAAAAAAGGGATAAGCGCGTAATTTTTTTTTTAGTTCAAATAAAAAAAAGAGTTTGCGACCTCGATGTTGGATTAAGGTAAAATTAAAATGTAGAAGTTTAAAATTTTGATCTGTTCGATCATTAAAATCTTACATGATCTGAGTTCAAACCGATGTGAGCCAGGTTGGTTTCTAACTTTTAAGAAAATAAATATTTTAGTACGAAAGGATTAAATATTTAAATTAAATTTATGTTAATGAATTTTATTAAATTTTTTATAATATATTATAAAAAAAAAATTTTATAAATATATATATATATATATATATATATATTTATATTTGGCCTATTTTGGCAGAAAAATGTAATGATTTTAGAAGTCATAAATGTATAATTTAATTTATATAGGTAGTATATGATAATAAATGATATATTTTTAATTTTTATTGGTTTATTAATTTTAATTATTGGAGTATTAATTGGGGTTGCTTTTTTGACTTTATTAGAGCTTTATTATTGCTATAATTATAACATATTTGCACACTTACGTATTAGATTTTCTAACTTAAATTACATAAAGAAAATTCACCTTTTACAAGCAATGTGAGTTCAAATCAACAAGACATTTTAACAGGCAATATTGTTTTTGGAAACGTCATCATTAAATTACTAAGTCACCGTCCACGTTATTCACATATTAATATTATACTAGCGATAGCCTAGTGCTCGAAATTCGACCAAAGTTTGCCTGTAAGATATTGCTGATATATGTCATTATATATTGATATATGTAACCACAGTTACGCGCTTTGACTGCGTGTGTCAAATGCATGGTTGTGTGCGTGTAGTGTTTTTTCATTAATTTTATGTATTTCTAATGCATATTTTATATAAATATTAGGATTCGCCCCTCCTTCTACATATACACTTTAGCTGTGCCAAATTTTATACTCCTCCGTCCGTGCAATTTTCGTAAAAAGGGGTACAAAGGTTTTGCTTCACGTATTAATATATAGATATGCGAGAGAAACTATTACTATTTACATGTACTTTTTCTGAGATTCCAAAACCATTTACTCGATTTGGATATCTAATCGATGTTTAACCCGAAATAGCTTGATCTGTGAGAAAAGATATATTGTAGTTTTGTAAAAATACGAAATTAATTATAACTCTTTGCGAGTATTACGCAAATATTAGCCTAGACCAGCCTAATATGTGGTAGACAAATCATAAAAATGTCTGGCCCTACAATATGATGGTGTAAATTTTTCAATGGTAGTCATTGTGCATCGCTATTGTAACCGGAGCTCGGCGAGGCCGCGGCTGGCGTGAGCTGTGCGATGATGAAACGAAAACACACGAAGGGAGCCGAAGAGCGCATAAAGCATCGCTTTTTTTAGACGATTTGTATTCTTGCGTTTATAAAAATACACTGTTGTATGTTTCAGTATATACTAAATGTTTTTAGACTCGACACATGTCGGACAATCATCAATAGGTATTTATTAACTTTAAATATTTAATCGCGAATAAGACCCTTATCCAGTGCAGTATATACTAGTTCAATAAAAGAGTAAAAAAGTATACTGTCACAGCTAGTCAATTCTGTTACCAAACAAACATCCCAGTCGGTTGTTATAAATTCAGTTTTTCTACACTATCCATGACAGTAGTAGTAGGGTACTATGGTTACTGGCAAAGCGGCAATCGAGTTCGAGATGAGTTTATAAGCAGAAGTGACTTGCAGAATACACATTAGTATTACGTAAGATTGTCAATGTTTCCAGTTATGTATTTCACGTACGAGACAACATTTTATTTAGTATTTATGTCGTATTGGTATTTAGTTCGTATTCTCAATATGCACGCACGCTTTCAAATTATATTCGAATATGTCCGTGCGCTCCGTCTTTGGCTATGCAAAGATGAGAGCACGTTGTGCACTCGAATGCAATTCTACGCATCAGTCAGTCGATAGATAGTTGTTGTTGTGTCTCTAAGGCAAGGGTAAGGTTAGAGTTACATTATTAAAAGCACCAATTAACCTTAACTAGTTTAATAATATAGTTAATTTGTAATCATTTACGATGTTACATTCAGCAGAACTTTTTTTTGTAAAGACGAATTTATTTTTGCGGGTGAAGTTAACATTCGTTGAAAGAAAATTTTAAAAACATATGTATATTAACAACAGCGTCATTCTGAAGCAATTCGTTGTCTGGCTGTCTGTATGAAATTATTTTCGGAGTCGAATTGTAAAGTATACACACAACTGTAAGCTTTATATTATGTTCATTTCTATATGTATGTATGTATAAGTCTCAAAACTTGACCTATAGACTTCACAAACATGCATTATAAATGGCATACATAAGGAGGCAAACCAATTGTTGTTCTTCGAGAACATTTCCGCATTCCGTTCTTCATAGAAAAACTCAATTACAATTCTTCAGACCTTGGATTCTTGATCTAACCAAGTACTCCACGATATCACGCAAACCTAAACACAAATATCACGGAACCAAAGCAGTCCTTCTTTTACAAATAAATACGAAATGTAAACACATTACATAATGAGTATGAATTCTCAGAAAAACTGGTATCATTTTTCCAAAGAGTGGCCACATTATGCACATAAAAGCTAATGTAACCATGACAGATATTAGAACAAAGCACGACAAATATAACATTAGACACGATGTTAATACACGTGCATACAATGCATGGCACGTGTCTGAATATCTCGGTGCACATGCCTCGTATCGAAGCAGCAATGGTTTGAGAACAACGCGATAAAAACAGAGTTAAAGTATCTAAGTATAGACATTTTTTTTTACTTGTCATATAAAGTTAACAACGAACTTTTATACTATTATTCAGTTACTGCATTCAAATGAAATTCGAGATTTGATATGACATAAAAAAAGCGGTATATATAGAGATTTGGTGGTCTATGTGTTTTCTTTGAGTACTACTATACCAGTACTATATCCGTTTAATAAATAAAAAAATAAAATATTTGTACCTAGATTGTGTAATCAAAAACATATTGTAACAATGGAGCTTTACGCAAATTATTGTTTATATAATTTAACGCGTTGTTATAAACATTGCGTCTGTATTTTAATTATGCCTCGTTATTTTATTTGCATTTTTACTAATATTATTATGCCTGCAATATTGTCATAATTGTTTTTATAATATCAAACGATAAAAATTAAAATTAATTACTATTCGATAGAATGTTACTGATTTTAGTGTGAAGCTCGTACAAGCAAACATACGTAAAGAAAACATAATTTGAACAAGAAAGCCAACTTAATATCGTAATAAATATGTTCAAAATAATGTTTAATTTCTTCTTACATATTACACGCTTTTATCAATTTCGTATTTTACAAATACCTAATATGGAGACAATTATTTTTGTGTCGATTGTATTTAATATATGAGGCGCTACTATCAGATGCATTACATAGGTTTACCATCATTATGAGAGAGTTCCTACACCCACTCTTGTCTGCTCTGACTTATAACACAGCAGTATAGCATTACAACAGTATAATATTACATATGTGTATATTAATTTACCTCATTAATTCCCCTTCAAACCGTGGCTACCTACAAGTCCCGTTGTATTAACCTACCCGCGATTAGAGTACGCACTTTTACAGCAATTTGTCACAAAAAGTTGGCAACTCAACCCCCGGACCCGGCCGTATCATTTATTATCCTACCCTCCCACCCCCTGGGAACTCCCGCTCACCCCTTAAGGGCCAGTAATTTTCCCTTCAAAGCCTTCGCGGGAATGCGTAATGAGTAACGACGTGACGTAAATCGTAGGGATTTACCCCCTGTCTGTTTACTTAATACCACGTGTTATATATTATATGTATATATGTGAAATGGGAGGGTATTTCTAGATTGGAATCACAAGAAACGGAATTATTTATAACGTTTCGAGATTGAATTTATTATTGGGAAGATTGCAATTAATATTTAATGGCACAGACACGGCATATTGGTTTTAAAAGCTATAAGGCTTATTCGGCACAAAAAATGGAGTGATCTGCAAATTGTTAGTCTGTATCTGGATTTTCGGATGTTTGCAGTGTGGGAATTGATTTTTTTAATGAATATTTGCGTGAATTAATGTCTGCTTATTTCAATCAAAGTCATACCCAATAAATACGTTATGTTTAAACAGGATTGCAATCGACGGTTTGTGTACATAAAACTGTAAAAGACGAAATATATTTCTTCATACAATATAACTTGGCAACTTTATTCTACTATGCGGATATGGCTTATGTAAACTATTACAATATATGGAAAATCACTAAAACGAGTGACTCACACAGTATAATGGTATCCAAATACAAAGAAGATGTCGGTGTGCTAAATCTGTGTACCATGTATTTGTCGTCCCAATACACCATGCGACTATAGAAGGGTAACTAAAAGCAAACAGCTTATTTAAAAAAACCTCCCGCAATATATATCAGCATACAGCCTCCCAAATAGCTGTACATACACAATAATACGTGTATATATGTTTGCCAGCATTAAAAACTCAAAAACGTGGCGCGGGTCATTAAAATTCTGCGCTAGAGAGTCACAGCATAATATAAAGTCATTATGTAAATGTTGCCAGCTTTTTGCAAGAGTTTAGGTTATTTAGGGCTCCACTTTTTATATCATAACCATACCGCGTATGAGGGTGCTCATTGCTTTGATTGTGGTATACACGAAAATATTATACATGCGACTCTGCAGAGAGAATTTAAGAATGGCGAGCTGGAACTATGTCTATTGTTATTTTCTGATTGTGTAATTGGATTTAATGGGTTTTATGTTGAGTTTTCTTTTGTAATTGTGGTTTATTTTGTGAAAAATATAATTAGATTTCTTTAAAATATTGCATAAGCGTGGTGTGTAGAATTGTAACGACGTTTTTAATTATATACATGATGAGACTGATACAGGTTATCCAGAATGACTGCGATAGGAGTTCCCAAGATTAATAAGCGTGATCCAATATAATGTAATAGTATAAAGTTCCTTTATGTCTACCTACTCCTCTGGGATGCAGGGGTGGGTCTATGTGTAACATAAATGCTAAATATGACTTAAGACATGTAAAACAAACGGAGATAATCCCTTGAGACATGCCTTAACAGCACATAATACACAACAAACCCTTTGGACACCGACCAAGTCTTCGCCTATCCCCCAGAAGGCGCGTACCTATATACGAAACACGAAACGATTTCTATTCTAATGCATTTTAATCAAGCAAAACACACAAAGGGCATTATCAACATAGACCTCCCCTTCCGTAAACTTTCAATACATAAGCGTGAGTTTCAAATGGAATATTCATAAAACCATCCCGTTTACGGCCTTGTAAAGGGCCGCATAAAAATTTAGAGGCAAAAAACGTGGTGTACGACCCTTTAGATGCTCTTGGGATGGCTCGAAGTTTGTAATTGAATTTTTGCCTGGAGCCCGCAAAGGGCCACCCTGCTTAATTTGTCGTACGCAGAAAGGGTTGGGATGAGAACTCCAAGAGATAAGTGGGGGCGATTATCTATACCTCTTGTTGGTAAACTCACGTTGATAACCTTCGGCCATGTTAGATTTTGGGATTGTGTTAGCACTGTCTTAATTGTCAATGATAATCAATCTAGGACAAAGAGAATAAGGCGCATTTCTATACAAGTTACATTTATAGTAGGCAAGACCAAGAGCATGGAAACTGCCACCAATCACTACGCACTGCTTATCTATGCAAGCGTAGTTTGTTTACGTATTGTAGGGCAATTTCTTATACAATTGTATTCAATTATATCACAAGCCAATGAAAACCAACACTGCTATTCTATAATATAATCGAACTCACTTTAACCCATTTGAGTTCGAAATGTATATAAAAAAAGAAAGGAAAATGTAAGCTCGCTTGAATTACTTGTATAATTCTCATATAATACGCTGAGATTTATCGATATAGATAAAGGTAGAAGAGAAACCACGTGATGTGTGGCTATAAGGTAATGTTATGTAACTTAACCTACTTACACAAATGGTCTATCTCGCACTCAAAGAATTTGAATTATCCGATTGTTTATCTTATCTTATCTTATCTTGTTACGGGGGCCAGTCAGTGTAGACCGGCGACACTTCGACCCAGTGGGATCTTTTGTGTCGGCCCCGAGATCTATACCTTAGCTATCTCCCTATGAATGTACTGCATCAATCGCAGCGTACACTTCATATTCAATATCCGATTGTTAGTGTCCGAGATAAATACGTCGAAACATAAGAACTTTTCATCATTATTAATATTAAATATTATTACATTAACAACCTTACAAAGATACCTCAGTGCATAAGGTCCTTCCAAGCTCTCACTCTCTCACTGTCTTCATAAAAGATGAAAAATATAACACAACAGTATACGTAGCCCGCTCGTAGCCGCTCACTCGCATCCTCACCGAAGATACAAATTATATTGTTGTAATCAAAAAGAAATATTCCATTTTTTACCAGAGCAAGGGTTGTTTGGGCCTCCTTTTTTCAGGCTACGTGCTAAAATTTAATTCGGGTTTTCCGGATTATGTAAAAGTGTGAGCGAAAAAGCGTTAGGTACATAACCCCATTTTATCTTCGGCAGTATTAAAAAAAATCGATGACCGTCCGCCATTTGTACGAAGGTACGTTTCATTTGATTCCATTAAGGAAGATTTTAAATATATTTACAAATAGATAAAAAAGCTTTTTGTTCTGTATTTAAATTAAGTTATCTATATGTTGGGAAACTATACACGTATACCTAATTATGTATTTGCGTGTAGTGAAAGTTACCATATTTATAAGTATGTGTATCGGCAAGCAGGCTCAGAGGATCTATGTATAATATGTGTGTATTTACAAAAAAAAAAGTATATATATGTATGTTTATCCATTTTCTAGTACCCATAGTACAAGCTCTGCTTAGTTTGGGCTAGATGGTGTTGTGTGTATGTGGTAGTTTTTTTTTTTTATTATTATTATTAAAAACTAGAACAACTATTTATCGTGACTTAAAGTTTCAAGATGCGGGTGACCCAAGACTGTTCTGTGTGGAAAACCTTGGGGGAGGCTAAGTTCAGCAGTGGACGTCTTTCGGCTGAGATGTTGAAAGTTTCAAGTCTATTTTACTGCTAATCAATGTGCCTTTTTAGGAATTTAATGCGTGGCAAATATTTTTTCAATATTTTCGTGTATAATTACAATGTATTTGATTTTGTCAATACTAGTTTTACACGTGATGTCCAAATGTCTTACAAGGTACATATCGTAAATGACCTTGAACGTGGTACATCCATTAGCGCATAATGAGTGAAAACTTCTCACTGTGTTTTGTATTGCTGTGTCTTGAGTTTGGAACTTCAGCTTTAGATAAAATAAAAGACATCGAATTTTGATGCCAGTCCTATTTTAGATTTTGACGACTTTAACTATCTTACTATTGAAATTAGTACATAATAAACATGTTCTTAGTTTAAATAAACTTGTGAAACATTCTTGTTAAGAATCGGTTTTCGTAGGTACTGTTTGTGGTTTTCACAAATTGTATGCTATGCTTTGTACGATATTCTATACACATAAAAATAAACGTACATACGACTTCATCGAGCGTTGGAGATAGTTTCAGCTATAGATATGCTCTTTTTGGAGTAAGAGTACAAATAAAAATATAATTCCCAATGAAATATATAATTATATAATTTAGGAACAGTCACTGATACTTATGTATGCTTTTCTAATTACGAACGAGGTTGTGAGTTTGATACTTCCCGACTTGAACCTTACTAGTAACATAAGCATTTTGGTTGACGGAGGCCTAACAAGAATACCTAGTACCTAGCGCGGAACTCAAATTGTTAGTAATATTTTCAAAGGCTACTTTTTCAAAGTCACCTTTTTTTCATCGTGGTGAGCTTCTCTCTCTCTCTCGACAGCACCACTATTTGTGGACCATTCAAATTCTGGTCCCTGGTAATTGAATTTCACTTGTAGCGTCATAGTGACGGGATTTAATTGAGACGTTGCGCCATCCGTAACAACATTTATGACAAACTTCCAAAACACGTGTAAACAAAGTCGCAGGACAATACTACGTCTTCATAAGTTCTATACCTAGTATATAGATTCTAATTCAAAAGGGGTGTCCGAAAGGGTTTCGAATTTTCACCGACAATTTGCCAATAACGGTTTTAGACCGTAATGCGGTAGGGGGCGGGCATGTCACCGTTTACCGGCAACAGTTCCCGTAGCAATAATTGAGAATGTTCTAATAGATTAACCCTAATCACGCGTCAGTTCGTGCTGATATAAAGTTGGTGTTGGAATGCGCCGCCGTTGGGAGGGTTAAGTTTAACGAACATTGTTAGTAAAGCATTTAGATATTAACTATATAAACTTACGCTGGTATAGTTTAGAAGGGGTACGCAGAGATGTGCATTTCGCTGGGATTAAAACGTCTCGTTATTCTAAGCTCCTAACTAATATTATATGCGAATGTAAGTCTGTTTGTTAGGCTTTCACGCCTTAAGTTCTCAACATCAAATTTCGCAAACACGTTGTCAGGGGACCAGAAAAGAACATAGTGCACCTTATAAATAAAAAGTACTGTTATTAATCTAACCATACTATAATACATACATTTACGCGAGCCAAACAAAATCTAGTTGGAGAATATGTTCGTTCACCGAGCGTTTGTCTAGACATCATGCTTCTACTAAGAATTTCTTGACAGAAATATTGAATAGTACTTTACTCGATGTCCTTTATTTCGCTGTGTTTCAGGTCTCTCGTAAAAAGAGTATATTTTCGTCCACCGAGTATTTCTCTACTGTGTGTTGCCGAGAATTACTTGAAAGGAATACGTAATAAGATTTTGTCCGGTGTTCAAAAGTCGCATACAATACCGCCGCCTATATATAATGTATATCGCCTGTACATCCATTACATGAAGCTGTTCGAATCCCATTAATGTATGTATTTGTCTTATTTATAAGTGATTAGGTTTGTTAATATTAGTTAAGTTGTAAATTATGATTGTTGCTTTGTTTATGTAAATAATGAAATAATATGAAAGAGTATTTGAAGTTGAAAAGTATATTAAATAAAATGCTATAATAAATTAATGCAATCAACAAGTATTTTTTTATTTAAACAGTCATCTCGTACTGTAAGTGTTTTTCTTTTTGGGTAACGTAATACCTAGCTTAAATTCTGATTTTTTGGAAGTATTTCTGTGTGAGAAAGAAAAATAATTTGTTATTATTATATTATTATGCCTGCGACGCAGGATACTTTACGACCGTTCAAACAACAGACAAGAAGAACAACCAAGCTCGGAATAACTATTTGTTGACCACACAAACTTTTGTGTGTGGAAACTATTTAAGCCACTACGCAACCCGTACAACCACATAAAAACAAAAAAGATACAGTCTCAGTTTCTCTCTACATAATAAAACCTTTTAAAGATCGCACAATTTAAAAAGATGTTAATATCTTTGAAAGGGGAAAGGAAAGAGGTCGTATCGCATTCCATTATTGGCTTAAGACTAATATGATAAAGTAAAGTCTATTAGGGTTGTTTGTTGACGTATTCGCTGAACCTATTGCTCTAGAAAGAAATAGAATGGATAAGTAATTGGATAAAAGTCTATGGTACTTTATAAAGTCAATTAATTTCACGACGGTTATTTTAATGGCATTATGGCATCTATGTTTTGTAATTGATGGATATATCTCAGTGCCGAAGATTTTTGTTCGGATATTGGGGTTCCATAGCCAATAGCCAATTGACATCTAGAAAAATGACATAACCTAATTTACGCGAGTAAAGCCGCGAGCACAATCTAGTCTATACTAATATTATAAAGAGAAAAGATTTGATTTTTTGTTTGTTTGTTTGTAATGATTCAAACCAAAAACTATCCAAACGATTTCAAAAATTCTTCCACCATACGAAAGATATATTATCATCAAGTAACATAAGCTATATTTTATTTTTAAAAAGTACTGTTACACCTAACCTAACCCTACTTTCACGCGAGCAAAGCCACAGGGAAAATCTAGTACTTAATAATTGTGAAGGTCTTCACAATTATTAAGTTAAAAGCCGCCTCTTCGACTTAATACGATAAATTGGTTTGTATAAAATATACTGTGTTATGTTTAATACAGAATCAATTACATTCTCCGCGACGACTTTTCGACTGGTTTTTAGAGGAGATGGTGGTTCAAGGGTATATATTTGTCGGAGCGTCAAGAAAATAATTATTGGAATGTAATTTATTTCTGTAATTGGAGTTGAATAAAGCACCATCTATTGGTTTGTTTCGGAACGTTAAGCGTAAGCTTGAGTGAGGTCGCCACAGAGTCAATGTGTCAGTTGTAGTGACAGTTATAACTGTCAGTGTCATATTGACGTTATATAAGCGCCGGAGACTCGTGCGCGGACACATTCGGGTGACGAACTCGCTGCGTTACGGATCAAATCAGAGATAATCACAGTCAACCTTTATTGTTTTATTTCTCTTGTATTTGCCTGTCATTAGTATACGTACGAAGTATAATACCACGCCTATATTTTGTTGCTTCATCATATCAAAAGCAAGTTGCCGTCCTACTCTCCGATATATTTAAATAATTGACAGTTTCAATGAAAATAAATTGTATCGTATAAAATAGTATTGTGCCAATAGATAACATAATATTATGATTATTTCGATTACTTACTATTTTATGTCATGAAAAATATTGTAAAATACAGCCTTATTTTGTTGGCGGTAAATACTGTGCATGTAAATATTAACATTAAGCCTTTAAATTACCGAAGCAGCACTATATAATGTTTAGCCTCTTTTATTTTCATTTTTATTATATTTCTACCAACCAGATGCCTTTTTCTTAATCAATTATTTATAGATTACTATTAATTTATGTAGGTATATTTAATTTTAATCAATTTAAAGGTATAACTTAACTTAATTTTACCTATTAATATATATAGCAACTCATGGAAGAAAGTAAGGTCTTTCTTACATGAACCGCTTGCAGACCTCAAGTGTAAACCGAGGTCGTCCGTAGCATAAGCTGAGCTAAAGCCTTTTGAACACTCTATATCAGCAAATGCAAATGTTGCTGTCTTTAGGAATATCCTGTAATTTACGGGTCTAATAAATCTATAATTAATTTGTTCAAGCAGGCCTAAAACATGTTAACTTCCTTTTCGTTCATTCTTTCTACGGAACCCTTCACTGTGCGTAGTCACATAGGCACTTGGCCACTTTTTATTAAATACATTCTAGTAGCTGTGTACTTTTCCAGTGGCATAACTTTGAGTGCTTACTTGAGATAACTCTTGCTTATTATGTGCCAGCTTCGCCACAGGCAATCCGAGGCTGCGCGTTCTTCTTTTTGTTTTTGTTGGCATTGATACAGTCTTATTGTTGCCCGCCACAGTAGGAGTATTAATAATTACCAATATTAAATAATAATAATAGACTGATATTTGTCGAGTTTATAAACTCTTCTGCTGGTCTGGATTCCATAATCCACCATGCTGGCTCAATGAGGATTGGGTGACTTCGCAGCTACGTTTACTACTAGCGTTCAGTAACCAGTTAATATGCACGCAATTTCAAAAAATTTAATTCATTCTCGAGATAAATATCTATGTCATATAATTTTTGATATTTTTTAAATACATACTACTAATATTGTAGGAGTAATTTATCTCTTTATAACCATTTTAATAACCGCTACGAAGAACCTTAGACTCGGAACATATGTTTATGGCAGACACACATTATACAACAGTATGGGAATCTACCATAAAACACTCGAAGTATTGCGGTTGAAAGTTACAATGTAAACCACTGCACCATTCGTGCAGTATCGCCATCACCATGCTGCAATCGGAAACCATAACCAAAGAAACAACAGCCGTACTACAAGCCTGGAGTAGCTCTCTCACTATCTCATGCAAATTTAATAAGGTATTGGGACACCACAGCTCGTCGTTCAACCACAACCAGGACCACAGTGTGGTCGCACAGAATAACTCCATCAATTAACAACTACTACCTACCTATTCCACCACTTTTGAGGTGGAACACTCACATAAAAGACGAATCTATCGCTATATACCAGGTACGCGCGACTTGGTGCTACAACAGAAAATTCCAAAAACATGTAGCTCAACCCAGGAATCAAAGGCGAAACCTCACGAACGATTACGAATATGAATACAAATTTAGATAGTTTACCACTACTAATAACATTCGTAATAACTTCTACTTACATCGAATGTCGGCAATCGTCATTTCTTTATATTCCCTACATATTGACTAATTCTGCACACTTGCGACTTTATGCGCTGTTAATAATATAACAAGCAGTTTTAAAGTAATAAAAAAATCTGAATTGGCACTAAATATTGGTTTAGTTGATATCGCAAATTCACCTCAGATTAAGAGACCAGGACAAATAAATTAAAATTATCTATTTTAAACACTAACTAAGCTCTATTTTGACCACTAATAAGCTAATTTCTATTCGCCTTTTTACAATAAGCATCGATGCATGAAAATAAATCGAATCGCGCTTGATAATTTCGGACAGGTTAGACATGCTAAATTCGACTGTGTTTGAACGCAATTAAGGTGAGTACACAATTAACTATTGTATATTTTTGCCTCGTCTATCACAAAGCAGTTCAAAAGAATACTTTCATAAAAAATCTCGGTGTTCTTTGCAGTCTCGCTCACCTGTATCTTGGAGATAGAGAAAGTATTCTTGCAGAATTATATATTTTTTTAAATGACATATACTTTTTAGCTTATATTAGTTGATAAATACACGCCACATCGTCTTGTAGTGTAGGAACATTGTATACTTATATAATCCATGTTCACCTAATTTTAATTCATGTTGTATCTAACCTGCATCAAGTCATTACAATACACTCTCCAATTACCGTCCTTTATTTACAATCTAAGCAAAATACCTTTTGACATGTCGATCTGGCGTTACTCTAAAGAAAAACATAATTCTTTTTTAAATATGGATACTGTTATAGTGTCTTTCAAAAGAAGAGATTTTAATTCAATCATCAGCGTTTGTCCAGAAAGGTGAAGCTGATTATTTAAAGGCACAAATAAAGTTACAATAAGTAATTTTTTTTACACAAATGTGTCAAATAGTCGCTCATTCCTTTTGCCGGTGAGTGGTTTTCATAGCAATGTAGTATGGACGCATGAATCGGTAGCGCTTTGCAGACCATACAATAATGTATCGTTGCGCTTCTAACTGTAGGGATACGAACACAACTCTCAGCAGCTATCACCGATAAAAAGCTATTTAATTGCCTGTGATTGTAAGTAAGAGAAGATACTTCCCTGTTTAGAGTTTAAGTGGAAATTCCACTGTGAAATATCACGAGGTTTTTTATAGTAGGTACAATATAATTTAAATAACAAAATGAAAACGATAAAACATAAACAGCTTTACGAGCATTACAACGAAAGCCGTAGCTACGTTAAATGACAAACATAAAAAGGACGAGCGATACTTACCCCAAAAATAAATACAAATATTATTTATTATCTCCCTAAAAAAACGTCATTCACAATCTTATGTTACGCACAAACAGAACTCTGCTTAAAACCTATCCCGGTCTTTGCTTTTCCATTTTCCAAGACCATCATACCATGGCCTACCACCCCCCGGGAGGTTAATACTAAAAGTGTAACAATAGGGGGCGGTCAATAAAAAGAGGGAGGTCGGGGTAAACTGGACAGTTTCCCCGTTCGGAGTCGTATGACAGATGATTATCTACGGTCGACGTCAAAGTGAATAATTGGAATTTAGAATAGGCATGTTTTTGGAGTTTATAACGGGTAGTTGCTACGTGTAGTTATACGATAAGATATAGGTATGTTGTAAGTATAGGATATATTATTTAGATGGAATTCATACTGAAGTATAATTTTAGCTTTCTGTAAGGAAGTTTGCAGCACTGAGTCAGGAACTACTAACTATTATGTGTATTATGTGTATTGTGTATCTCAATAAAATACTTCGAACGCGCCTACAAATATGTGATAATATTACGCACGTTACAATATATATCCATGACCAAACATTTTAGTTACACGTCATATTTTGTATATATAAACAACGCTTTTGTATTGAGTTTCTTTATAAATACGCACGCTTAAAATTCCCATCGAATAAAATTCTCATTCAAATTCTGTCACCCTAAACACAAAGAAAAAAATCCGATGTTTTTATACCGGATACATAACGTGCCGAAATGAAAGAGCCCTAATTAATTCCACAAACCACAACATTATGCTCACAGTCGCAAGTACATACACAAAAACAAAACAGAAAACATCAAAGGGATACTCAAGAAAGATAGGCGAAAAAATCGTACCTATTTGAACAAAAACTCCGCCCTCCTCGCGAACCGCAAGCGGCCCGTTGCCCCCCTCACGTAGGGAGGGGAAGGGGCACGCACATGCGTATTTTGCCGCCCACCCCCACTAACCTCGCCTTCCATTTTGTTTTTGCCTGGTCATTTTTTACCCCGTTTAGTTTCGTTAGACAACTACTTTAATGCGCGTTTGGAATTAAAATGTCGATAATTGTGCCTTTGTTGTGATTGTCCAATCTATTTCAGATAAACTATTAGAATCGAATGAAATACTATTATGCTTATTTCCATCCCGATGCAGGTTTTTAATTGTGCTTTCGGTATTGATTTTCTCACAATAGGCTTTACAAACGTTGTTATAACATATTTAGAAAACACTCGTTTGAAACAACTATACGCGTATCAGATTTTTTATAAATTGAACTAACATTATGCGACATTTATAGAGCCGAAGTGACCATTTAATCACTGCGCAATGCGTGCAATCAATGGCATTACGGTTTATACAATACAGCGACAGCTGTTATTATAGACGAATTACTTTATAAGAACAACGTACCGTGAAATTTATTATAGTGTCAATGAGTCAAAGATTAGTCAAAATTAACCATGCTATGCGATCGGGTAACGTACATACATATATTCACAAACAAATACATGTCATTGTATAGGAAATCTCGGACTAGGAGATTAATTCTCTATCTATCCATGCTAGTCTAATAAACGTCTGGACCAAGTTCGCTATAGCAAGCCATATTAGGGCTCACCAAAGAGAAGATCCATGACTTTTGAGGTCGCCGTCGTCGAATAGATGAGGAGGATATAGGTATAATAAACGAGAAATGTGAACTAGAATGCGATTTATGTTCACATCTAACATTTATTTTCATTTAAGAAAATACCATTTGTGATATTTATGACACTTATACTAGATCAGAACTCTTTTTTTAACAGTTTATATTATGAGAGGTGGTTCATTGGTCACACGATCTCATTGATGTGAATTTGATGTGACGAGTGTTGCGTGAATATCTTACAGCGGGATTCTGAACATACCACTTTTAAGTGCATATACAATCCAATATTCCAAGCGTACATTTTTGGCGAACATTTTATTCTAAGTTCACTTCTAGGTTCAATCAAAGAGTGTTATTCAGTTTTTTTCTGTCTGGAAATAGCTAATATGATAATATCTAATGTCAAATTATTCACCTCTAAGCAAATTAAAATATTTGAATATTTATAATTATTCGAATGCATTGATTGATTAGTCATTAACCATGCGCACATACAAATATACATACATACCACCAGTTTGTTCAGAGAAATATTAAGAGGCAATCCTTAATACCTATCAATCGTGTTATAATGAAATCAAATTGAAAGATTTGATTACGATTCTAATTATTATTAGTGAAAACGGATTGATCAACATTCGAATACGGGATACTAAGTTTCCAAATTTCTATTTTGTGTTGTAATTATATTTCGCTAACACGGCGTCTAGCATGCGATCATAAAATCTATCTACGAGAAAACGATCAGTTGTTAGGCCCCACTAATATTTACACTTAGAATAGCTGATGTCTAGATTCAGTAGCCTATACATTTGATAGCTCTGCACTCTTAATATGTCTTAACGTTTATGTTTTGATTTTTTCAGTATAGACGCAGACCGGCTCAGATGATACCAATCGAACGCGGCTTTTCAACAATTACTGTTGTCGGAAGGTAAATTTATTACAGTTAATAATATAGTTAGATTTTTTATCTCAACGCTGCTCTCAAACTACACGTATAATTCCAAATTTCATAAGAAATTTCAATTATGGACATTTCGCCAGATTTTACGAAGAAACATGACTTTGGTAATCTTATTTATAGAATATATATTAGCTTAATTACTTAAAATTTCCTTCCACTTTTAACTGTATTTACCTACTATATTTTTATTTACAATCCTTGGTATGTTATAGGTAGATAAATGTCCATGAGACATGCACAAAGATACGTTTCGTAACCGATCGCGTTTCTTGGCATTAGTTATTAATAATATTGGCTTCAGAAATATCGACCAGACAAAGCGTTCCAGCGTATGATTAGCGTGGCGGACTTTAGACCCCAACAAATTAATTGTGAAATTTTAAACAATTTACATAATATTTTAGTTAACTTGACTTTAATTACCCGGTAATACGGTACTTATGTTTTACCACAGTAAGTTCAAAAATTGCCTTCCTTACGTTCAAGCTAATGCAATAATTACTTAGAAACTCATCCAATTTAATGAAGCAGAAGGCTCTGCCACATAAAAAATGTACGAAGCGTATTACCCATCAATTATCTAAAGCAAACAATGTGTTCCTACCCTTCTTTTTAGAGATACCCTACCTATTTACTTACTACCGATAACGACAAACGCAGCCTTGCGCAACTCTACGTATCTTCGACAAGCGACTAACAATATTTTGTGCAAATCTCAATCTTATAACTTCGTAATAAGGATGTTGTATTAAGCATGATACGGCAAAGTGTGGTAGATACATCCCTGCCTGGGTTGGTAATCCATCATCGTGACATTTCTATTTATCTTGATGAGGCCCTCACTTCCGATACTAATGGGCCTTTGTTTTTTTCTCTGTGGGCAAAGAGGACTTGCGCTCATGTAAGTAGATAGGGTTATATAGGATATTATCATTTATTTAATATGCATGACGATATTTAATAGCTTTATAGGGCCTTAAAATAAGGCCCGGCCTTTTCGAAGTATATCAGGTACTGAATCGTACGCTTTGTTTTATTTTTTGTTTCTGTATACCTACAACTCTTACACTAGACATTTCTGTTATATGGGACTTAAAAAACAATAAAATTATTAATAAAAAGAACACTAAGGCTCGGTGGCATACAGTTGTGGTATTCCGTAAAATCTCACTACCAAACTTGCTTTTGTATCCGCAGTGATATTAGCGTTTTTTGCAATAACCGTAATGATAATATCGATAAAAAAAAATGGAAAAACATTTTCATAAAATAATGATGTAATTATTACTATTTTAAGTGAAAATTTACACTTGTCAAAGTTACATTTAATACCGAGGTGAAAACTTTTACAGACTTGCATTACTTGTATGCAATCAAACCTAAGATATTCTACGGTTTTGTAGTAGTGAGGTGACTACCAAAACTATCAGCAGTAACCTGCAAATCGAGTTCTAGACTGAATTAAACTATTTAAAATAGAGACATACTTCTGGCAGTCTTGCAGTCTGACAATTTTTTATTGTGTTTCAGCGGTGAGTAGGATCTCTACTAGAAGTGCTGGCGCTGTGTTGTCAGTAGGAGACGAGTAATGATTGCCTTTTGCGCAGGTAGTAAAATTAATATTGTTTAAAAGTTTAAAGAGACGTGCGAGTGAAACTATGACGAATTAAGCCTTCATGGGTTAGAACAATCAGCAACGCTTGCAAGTGGTCATAGTGGGTCCATATAGTTTGCCAAAATGGTTGTATGAAAAAGCAGTATTAACTTATTATGAAAGACAGAATTGGAAATTTTGAAATAAAAATTAAGTTTTTGCTTACATACGTGGAACGTATGTAAGCAAAAACTTAATTTTTATATTATATTAATCTTATTCTCATTTAGGGGAATCATGAGACCACTTGTATTTAAAATTGTCTAACGTAACAAATAATCCAAGAGTTAGCGAACAATATTGACACATACAAGCCTATATTATTATTCAGTGTTGTGTCAATGCCTTCTTAGTACATGCGATTTGTTTGCGAGATTTACTGCTTTCCATGTAAGGGACAGTTAGTCGATTACCGCCTTTAATAAAGAACAGTTTTGTTTATATCTCGTCTCTAAAATGACGACAGACGAGATATAAACAAAACTGTTTTTTTCGGGTAGAGACACAGGAATAACTGTCTGTGAACAAATTATAATTAACTTGTTGGTGTTTTTTTAAGTTAAATAGGAAATTCTCACCCTAGAAATAAATCCTGTACCGCGGGGATCTTTATAAACATTCAAACAACGGACACAAAAGTACCCATACTTAGAACAAATATATAATATAATATTCTACCACATACACACAACACCATCTAGCCCAAACTAAGCAGAGCTTGTACTATGGGTACTAGACAATGGATAAACATACTTATATACTTTTTTTTTGTAAATACATGCATATTATACATAAAAACACCCAGACCAAGACAAACATCCATGTTCATGCACACAAATGTTTGACTTGTGCGCGAATCGAACCCGCGACCTCAGGCGTGGCAGTCGGTTACACTAACCACTACGCCATCGAGGTTGTCTCATCGTCATCGTCATCGTTATATATACATATATGAATCACAGAAAAGTGTGTTTAGTGTTCTGTGTAAAGATCAAACGCACAACACGTGGTGCAGTGGAGTATGTGTATATGTATGTATAATTGTACGAAATACTATATTTCAATATTTTTAAAGTAGCGTATCACCATATATAACCTCTTCCACTGCTGCACAGTCCCCTACTCAGTGTGAGAAGGGTTACCGCACTGGACCAGTGCAGACTGGCAGACTTTAGATATCTTTTAGAACTCTCGGATATGCAGGTTTCCTCACGATGTTTTCCTTCACAGTTAAAGCGAGCGATAATTAACTATTCCATACACATATAATTTCGTAAGTCAGAGGTGCTCCTTGGGATATGTTTTAAGACCTGTGTGGCAATCCAACATTAGATATCGCTATGAGATGAGATCAAACGATTACTAGTTTATTTTATGTGTTTATTTATCTATTCATGTTTTCTTTTAAACACTTTTCTCTTTTTCAAGTTTCCTTTGACAGGTCAGGTGACAGTACTTAATATTATATTATATTAATAACAAACTTTTTCAATAAAAAGGTTGTAGCTATTTATACAATTTCTCGTGATTTATAAGCACATCATTGCAAGTTGTGTTGAGGATGCTTCGTGTAGAGTATACATTTTTCATTTTTTTTTTTTTCATTTGATAATAATATAATATAATATTCTTTCACATACACGCAACATCATCTAGACCAAACTAAGCAGAGCTTGTACTATGGATACTAGACAATGGATAAACATACATATATACTTTTTTTTTTTGTAAATATAAGGAATTAAAATAATTTGTGTTTAAGTAAAGAACTGCTAATTGGCATACTTAGTTCAAAGTAGTGTATTCCTATTAAATAGAATCTTCTCCCTAGCCTTTATTATTCCCAAGTCACTTGGGGTCGGCTTTTCTAGTCTAACCGGATTTGACTGGATATCAGTTTTCACATGGAGCGGCTGCCACCTGACCTTCACAACCCGAAGGCTAATGATACCCTAAGGCTAGACCAGTGTCACGATATTATAGGGCATTGACTTCCCAATAACGACTCCCATAGATGTTCATGGCAGCCGGGACCGACAGCTTAACGTGCTCTCCGAGGCACGGGGGTGTCTCACACCGCCAACTTCCTAACTCCGAGCTGCTATTGAGATTTCTTAACAGAAAAACCCAATAACTATTTGTTGGCCCGACTCAGGATTCGAACCCGAGACCTCATGCACAGCAGTCGCATTCACTACCGCTGCGCCACAGAGGCAGTTATCTGCCATTCATATGTCTGATGCCATTTAGTTAGTTAGTAATAGTAGTAATGTTAGTAACATTTAAAATGTGTTATACTATTAGTATTTAGAGTACTGTACTAAACGCCGCCCGTGCTACGGAGAATATCCTGAAATAAATCCAATATCACTCTGAATCCAGTTGCTAATGTAGGAACTGAATCCCTGTTTCGAGGTAATCCGTTATAGATATATACGTTGTCTGTGTATGTGCGTATTCGTAAGTATGTATGTACATATGTATTTACAAAAAAAGTATATATGTATGTTTATCCATTGTCTAGTACCCATAGTACAAGTTCTACTTAGTTTGGGCTAGATGGTGTTGTGTGTATGTGATAGAATATTATTATTATTATTTGATATATATTTAAGTATATAACAAAGTCAGTATATAAATCACTAACTTTTGCTCGCGGCTTCGCTAAAAGTAATTTAGATTATGTTATTTACACAAATTTAAAAAAATAAAAAATTGGCCTATGGTATTCGGTGATAATATAGCTTTCTAATGGTTAAAGATATTCGGTATAAATCGTTTGAGTAATTTTTGAGTTAAACCCGTACAAACATATAAAAACCAAATATTTCCTCTTTAAAATAATAGAATAGATTAAGCTATATTTTTAGATTATAATCGTTCTTAAAAAAAGAGAAGTCAATAAAGGACAATATATAGCGATGGGTTTCTATAGTTGTAGGTATGGTTTACGCTATATATTATGTTAACTTGTTAGGAAAATATGGACTATACATACCTACGACAAAGTCCTAACTAATATCATAATTGAGATTATGACGATTATCATGAAATTTCGCATACATTCATAAAATTTGACAGGGGTAGGTACAGAAAATGACGCAGGGTACCTTTTATACAGAAAAAAAGTATAAAGCGAAGCCGCAACGTGTGTTAGTGACACATAAGGATGATATAATTATTAATATACTTGTAATGTAAATGTAAATTTTGAACGGTTTGATATAGTTTTATTGAGGATTAATTAATTTGATTATTATTATTATTTTGATTTAATTATACAGCGATTTTATATATAATCTCATTACACCGAGGGACGTTTGAATGGAACCTAAAATGTTAGTTTAGTATCGTCAAAATAGATTATTTAGACTTCGATTTATTGGCATCAAGGGAACGATCTGAAATACTAGTTTATTTTATTACATTTATTTTCCTTCCAATAATTGTTTACACCAATAATTGTGTAGCAGCGATAGCTCAGTGGGGAGACCAACAGACTGCAATGCAGAGGGTCTCGGGTTCGAACCCACGTCGCGCACCTCTGACTTTCGGAAATTATATGACTTTTCGAAATTATGTGCGTATTGATTGACAATTATCGCCTGCTCCGTGCCTCGGAGAGCACGTTAAGCCGTCGGTCCCGGCTGCCATGAACATCTATGGCAGTCGTTATTGGGAAATTCAGTACCCTCTAATATCCTGACACTGGTCTAGCCTTAGGGTATCGTTAGCCTTCGGGTTGCAGAGGTCAGGTGGCAGCCGCTCCGTGTAAAAACTGATATCCAGTCAAATCCGGTTAGACCAGAAAAGCCGACCCCAAGTGACTTGGGAATAATAAAGGCTAAGAGAGAAGAAGAATTGTTTACACTTAACGTTAATAAACAGTTGACTTAAGTACTTAGACTAGTGTAACAAACTTTATAGGTTAGCACCACATGCACAAAATACAATAATATGTTCACAACAGCACTTTACAAGTATAGGTTTACATTTATATTTAAACATAATAAATGACAAAAATATAACTAGAACAACAAAAATACATCTAAAAGAATTGAAATCTTAACACAAAATATTACAAATATAAAAAAACAGAGTAAATTTTAATAATAAGAATAAAATTAGGCACATAATTCAGTAACCTGTCGAATTGCGGTTGAAGTAATCGAACTGAAGGCGGAGTTTTATTTTTTACTTTACTTATCTTGCTCGAGTCTCGAGTATCGAGACTTTAGACCTAGAAAATTTGGTTCGAATAAAGTTGATAAAATATACTTTCAAAACAAATCGAATTTGTTTGCTATATTACCTATAACCGATTGAGCATAGTCCATCGCTGGACATAAATTTATCTCGATTCACACCATTGCAATCGGTCTACCGCCTTGTGCAACCAATCTGTTCTCGCCACTTTCTCCTTCGTGCTTTATATATTAGGGGTTAAAGTATGAAATTGCCGATTTGTACTGAAAAATTGAAACTCGTTTTTTTCTAAGATGTATCATATTTATTTAATCGAAATATTTACTCTCATTATCTATACATTACTGCCATCTAAACGGGAGTTCATTTATGAATTTACGATAGAACTCCGGGATCTAGATTCGACAAACTGTGTGAAAGCATTTTGTACTGCCTTCTGGGAAGATAGATCCAGATTTTTTATCACGTAGGAGATTGTCCAAATCACAAAAAAATGGTAGTCCGTTGGAGTAAGGTCTGGCGAGTACGGAGGATGATGTATGGTTTCTAATTGCAGCTCCTGTAGAGTTACAACGGTTTATCGTGCAGTGTGAGGTCTTGCGTTATCATGGAGCAATAATTTTGAAGATCGATTCACGAGTCGGGGCTGTTTCGCTGCCAGTTTTGCCATCATTGTTCGAAGTTAGGCACAGTAAACATTTGCTATTATTGCTTGATCAGACCTGAGTAAGCTATAGTGAACAACACCATGATGAGACGACCAAACAGTTACCATTAACTTTTTATTGGTAAGCTTTGCTTTAGGGCACTGTTGCGGCGTTTGACGTGGGGTCAGCCATTGCATTTTTCGCTTACGGCTATCGTAAAGAATCCACTTTTTGTCACATGTCACAATTCGATCCAATATTCCTTCATTTCTGTGCCGATTCAATAATGCAACACAAGTTTCAACACGCATTTCTTTCTGCAGATCAGTCAAATCATGAGGCAACCATTTTTCATAAATTTTTATCTTTTGATTTAATACAAATGGGCCGATATTCTAGGTAGGGTAACGTTAAACCATGCCGCTAATTCCTGGGCAGTTTGACTCGGATCAGCTTCCACCATCTCCTTCAATTCAGCGTTATTCACCTGTATGGGCGGTCTTCCACGTGGATCGTTCTTCAAGTCGAAAGCGTTTAAACCAAAAACGCACGGTGCGTTCGTTAGCAGTTTCCGTTCCAAACGCAGCGATGAAATTGCGAGCCGTTCCTGTCGCGTTAGTTCCGCGTCGGAACTCGTATTAAAAAATGTCTCGGATTTTCGAAGTATCCATCTTTCCCGTCTAAGCTGAATAATAATTGAAAGTTGAAAATCGAATGTCGTCAACTTCATACTTTAACCCCTATTATTTGAATGTCATTAGTCCAAGATTTTGTTTACCTAATAAGCGGCTGCAGCTAAATGGATAAGATATAGGTCGTGCGATCGAGGGGTAGTAAGTTCGATCCCACACATTGCACTACCGACGCGACGTGACCGTACTCGTAACCCAATATTTCGCTTAGCTCGATGGTTAACAATAATATTAATAATTTGCAACCAGAATTGCAAATCGAATTTTTATGACAATTATAGATATAAAAACGATATGATATATTAAGAAAAAAATTGTGTTTTTGTAAAAGCTTTTAAGTCGCCAATTATCTGCCTCAGTATTCCAGTTATATCTTATATATACATATATTTAGTTGCGGCGGTATTCAAATATCTGTCAAATCGACAGAAGCGAAATGAACTTAAACCACCGCACCATCCATTCACATCCACTCAGAATACGATATGCTTTTCAATAAATCTATAATATTGATTGATAGTAAGAGTAGGTACCTACACTTACATACCTACACATCGATTTTCGCACGTGATTTACCTCTTGATTGCTTCGTCAGTTCCGTGGCATAAATTTGTGCTTATATTTTCATGCTTTCTTGATATCCCAGGTTCCATACCCGGATCGAACAAAGTTTTATCCGGTTTCTCTGTAAGAAAATTAGTAGCAACACCGTGTCAGGGGCCAAGTCTGCTATTTTTATAAATTTATCATTTCGACACGACGTAATTGCAACTCTATTGTCATTTTGCTAAAAGTTCGTAATCTGCTAAATTCCTAATGGTCGATTATTGGTCGGTCAATGGTCTCGTAATAGGATTGTGGTAGAATAACATGTTGTATTGCCATTATTATAAAACCCGTTAGTAAAAGTGATTTTTTAAACTATTACTAAATTTGAACATTCATGCCAGATTTCGTTTATATATATTTTTACATATTATTTATTAGTGTTAAAAGCAATTTGATCAAAGGAACTGTCAAAATACGTCATACGTCATACGTCAGTCATTCATTTGTCATTATGTACGAGATTACCATTCTGGGCCTTTTTTCAATGGAGTGTCAGTGGTTGACCATCGAAAAGTCATAATGACGCCATTATATTAGTAGATTACCAAACTTGTCAAAATCAACAATTATGAAACTGACACTATTGTAATAGCAGACTTGGGCCCCTGGCATTGTGTAGGTACGGTAGACGGTGATCAGCTCGCTGCCTACAAATTTCGTAGGACATAAACATATTGGTATAATGTTGGTGTTATATACCTCCGCTTGCTTATCCCTTAGCGGATAGTCAGGCGTGTCTATGTACTTACCACACTCGTATATATTAACTCGTATCATATTAAGTCCGACAGATTCATTATTTTATCTAAAATTATCAGCTATAAAACGAACCCTTAAATTACGATGCATCTAAAACATAACTGGCAAAATAGCCGTAATACATTTCTGCCGACCCCTTGGCGGATGCATATATGCATGAGTCCATGTGCATTAAAATACTACACATCGATTCCCGCAAATGCGTTATGGACACAACTAACCATCACATCGAAGATACCTAAGCTCAAATAAGCGCTCTGCCTTCAAAATCGATAGCAATACAAAGAAAATAACTGCGCCACATTCATCAGTAGATACATAATAACCAAACAAAGCAAATACCGCAGATCATTCCGTCCTTTATAAAGCCCACTCGTCCCTTTACAAAACCATATTATTGCCGACCTCATAGGCCGTGAGCACAATGGACCCCACAACCAAGACAAATGAGAAATACACAATATCTAAAAACCTAGGTAAATAGGATAGCTTTGTTCTATTCACGCAAAAGTGGCACCTTCTTTTATACAATACGATGCAAACAAAAACTAACTTTAAACAAAAGAAATAGAGTGTTTTTTGCTAAACGTCAAACGGTGCTTCAAAACTCCGAAAGCGTTTCTTTTACATAGACTATGTTCGTAGTATTATTATGTAGAATATTAGGCTCTAAATAGAAGCAGTAAGGTTTAGTTTTGTTTGATATTTGGTACAGTAGTGACGTCATTTCGACTAGTCGCAAGCGGTCAAAATTTATTGCGCATAAATGTGCTCTGGCTAACCCGGGAGTTAGGGGGAGGGGGAGAGTAGGCTTAAAAATCGGGGTAAGGGGCAAAGGGGTACGTTTTTAGCGTTCGCAGCGCGTCGGCCTATTCGGGGTGTTGATGGCTTGCAGGGACGAATTCGGGTAGATAGGTGTTTGAAAATTGGGTTAGAGGTAGCTAATTACATTTATAATAAATAATATACATAGGTACACTGACGGACTCATAAACTGCATCAAAGTTCAGGATTACTTTCGAATTAATATTTTTGATAAGTATGCAAACTTTTTAGATTAAACTAAATGAAAACGTCGAGACTGTCCATTAACCATAAAAAAATAAATAAAATAGAACTGCAGTAAAAGATAAAATTATAGCCGAGAAAATAAAATTTATGCATGGTCTCAAATTCGTGTGTTACTAGAGTACCTAAAGTTTGAAATTAATTCATTCTGTTTTTTTTTTCATTTGCGATTTAAACTATTGTTACCAATAGTATTGATCAATTATTAGTCTTTTAAACTCAACAATAGTTTCGTAACCATAAATATGGATACTTCGTCCGAACAAGACGCTCAAATTGTGGCATTGGTGCGGGAAGGCTTGGATCAACGAACGATTACTAGAAATTTAAACCAGTCTACGGTTTCTAGAGTATACCGGAGGTTTGTAGAGACAGATTCTTACAAAAAGAGACCCGGTATCCGCAGAACTCGACCAACCACCCGTCGTGACGACTGATTTATTGTTTCAACTTCCCTACAAAATCGTTTCCTCACGTCAGTAAACATCAAAACAGAGCTGAATGAAGTGCGTGGAGTAAACGTGAGTGCACGAACAATAAGAAGGAGGCTTAAGGAAGCGGCAATCACCCCGACCAGCAAATGGTCCAAAGCTGTCTGCAGCTCACAGACAAGCTCGTTAAGGATTTGCGCGTGAACATCTTAATTGCACTGAAGAGCAATGGGCCTCCATATTGTTCACCGATGAGTGTAGGTCATGTTTAAATGGTGCAGACGGAGACGCAGAAGAATCTATCGTCGACGTGGAGAGAGATATGCTCAAAGTTGCATTGCGGAGCGTGTTCCATTTGGCGGTTCGTGTATGGTGTGGGGTGGCATTTCGATGATCTGGCGAACGAAACTTGTGTTCATCGACATGGTTCGTCAAAACGGTAGAAGAGGTGGTTTGACGGCACAACGCTATATAACAGAGGTTTTAGAAGCTCACGTGGTACCTTACATGGGATTTAGGCGAACATTTTAGTCCAATGCAAGATAATGCTCGACCCCACGCCGCTACACAAGTTCGACAACATTGCGAAGAGGTTGGGATACGTGCCATGAATTGGCCAGCACGCAGCCCGGGTGTTAATCACATTGAGCATGTTTGGGACAGTTTAAAAAAGCTGTATATGCGAGAAATCCTGTGCCCACAACAGTGGTAGCACTAAGAACAGCGATTTCACAAGAATGGAACAATATTCCGCAAGACCGTTTAATAACGCTAATCAGATCTATGTGGAACCGATTAGAATCTGTAATAAGGACACGTGGAGGCAATACACCTTATTAAAAGACAAAAACTGTGCTTCAATTTTTTTTACTTGTTAAAACCAATATTTCAATAAACATAAAGTTAACGAACCAAACTAGGTTTCAATTTAAATGTGTATAAAAAGTTTGAATACTTGGTTAAAATGTTTATTTCAAAGGCGTCTTGAAATAAACATTTATGAGTCCGTCAGTGTATTTATTCTAAAATATGTTATTGAATTTATAATTATCGTCTTAACAGTTACACATGTTACACTTATTGTTATTTGCCCGAACTAGATGGAGCTGTGTTTCAAGTACTTACATACATTCACATTATAATAACTCTTTATGATAAACTAAAAGCAAAAGCTAAAATAAATTTAAAAATGACAGCTCATTTTTTCATTGGTCCTAATATTCTGTATATCTTATAGTTGAAATAATTTCATGGAAGTGAAAGAGTTTGTATATTTGGGTACTTTGTTTACAAGGGATGGTAAACATGAGGGAGATATTGAAAGGAGAACGATTGCGGGAAACAAAGTGAATGGAGCTCTACGCGCTTTTATGAACAGCCGAAATGTTTCCGAAAAGGCACGTTTGGCTGTTCATAGGGGACTTTTAGTGCCCACACTTATGTATGGAAGTGAAAGTTGGGTATGGCAAAAGAAGCATGAGAGCAGAATAAATGCTGTAGAAATGAGAGCGCTGAGAAATATATGTGGTGTGACTCTGAAAGATAGAATAAGGAATAGTGTGATTAGAGAGAGATGCGGCATGAAAGTTGATATAGTGACAAGAATAGAAAAGGGTATGTTAAGCTGGTTTGGGCATGTAGAAAGAATGGACGAGGAAAGACTGACTAAGAAAGTTTATAGGGCTAGTGTGAATGAAACAGTCGCAAGAGGAAGACCTAGGCGAACGTTTCTTGATCAGATCGGAGGCGTTCTGGATAAAGGCCAGGTTAGGAGCACCTTGAACCGACGGGCGTGTATGAGGAATGTGATGAAAGTGAATGAAGCCAGAGAAGTGTGTCAGGATCGTAGCAAATGGAAATCCGTAGTCTCTGCCTACCCCTCTGGGAAACAGGCGTAAATCTATGTATGTATGTATGTAAATACTTATTCATCTAATCGCATTATAAAATGCTTGTTTTGTTTAATAGACTAAACTATTAAACGAAGCAAACATTATTTGCCTTTAGTACGATTATATTATAATAAAACAGACTATTCAGTTACATCGCTATCGCCCACAATGGCTCACTGCACATCATCATCCTCTTGACCTGGTCCCAATTTATTTGGAGTCGGCGCAGTAGTATGTCTTTCGCTTCCATACTTCTCTGTCACCCGTCATCTGATCATTTACCCCTTTTCCTTTCATATCCATACACACACAGTCCATCCATCTTTTCCTTGGCCTTCCTCTCCCTTTTC
Source organism: Catocala fraxini (assembly GCA_930367265.1). Lineage (NCBI taxonomy): Eukaryota > Metazoa > Arthropoda > Insecta > Lepidoptera > Erebidae > Catocala > Catocala fraxini. Next base: position 7,309,023 of record OV884040.1, on the reverse strand, counting down.
GATATATATATAGAGTGGCTCACTGCACATGTAAAATATATATCTTATTATTTTTATTCATGTATGACATGTGAAAATGTATACAAAAATATCATTTATGAAGTACATATATGTATTTATATGTATGTATTTGTAAATTACTATATGAGCCCTGATTATTAAAGCCTATTTATATACAATATACTTAAAATAAATAAATAAGATCAGTTTCATACATACACTTAAATAAATTCGGCCTGGATGGCGTAGTGGTTAGTGTAACCGACTGCCACGCCTGAGGTCGCGGATTCGTTTCTCGCACCAGTCAAACATTTGTGTGCATGAACATGGATGTTTGTCTTGGTCTGGGTATTTCTATGTATAAAAGTATTTATGTATGATTATCCATTATCTAGTACCCATAGTACAAGCTCTGCTTAGTTTGGGCTGGATGGTGTTGTGTGTATGTGATAGAATGTTATTATTACTATTATTATTATTAATTAAAAGTTTTAATGCACATACATCGCAATAAATATGATTTTATATAGTTTAATGTCATAAATGTCGAATTTAATAATATACTTATATGATTGTAATGTTTAACATTAATAATAGTAAACATAATATATTCCTTATAACATTAATGTAATATTATCTTTATTTAAATTCTCGTGAGGTGAACATTTAAATATTACCAATAAAGCGAGTGACCTTGACTTTCTTGCAGGTATCTTCTCATAGGCTCAACCTTTTGCCTGAACCTTGAAACTAACATAAATGTAAATTCAGTACCTAAATTTAATAAACTCTCTAACCCCTTTGACGTTCATAAGTGTTACTCTGTGACCTAAGTGAATAAATGATCTTTTGATTTTTTGGCTACATTTCATTACAATTTAAAAACTTATTTTGCATTTGTACCATATATTTTATTGAATTAATAGCAAACTACAAACGTCATATGTATTTATTATTATTAATAATAACATATTTTAACCATTAATTCTTTAAGCAATGCACCTTACCTATCTATATTGTCTGTCAGTCACGTCACGAACCATTAAAAAACTTATGTTACTAGCTGTCAGCAAATTCTCTGATAAAACTGGCAATCTCTAGATTTTCAGCAACTTAATTTTCAATAGATAGCGCGACCAAACCGGTAGTTGTAGACCACAAATAAGATCTTTTCGATTTTAGCTTAGAAAAACTGCAATCGCCACTTGCAACAGTCACTGGTATTGTTAACAGAATATGCAGCGATATCCAAATGTTAGGATACAACTCTTGAAAATTGTTTATTTTTAATAAAGTTTAATGTTTCGATAGGAATTACCTGACTGTCTACGAGATAGTGTTGCAAACTTAAAAATTCATTGCACAATAAATCTCCATCTATATCAGATTTAAAATTGACTTATATGGTAAAAAGTTTTAAACAGTATATTTAATCCTATTTCCAGATACGACTGCGAGTGGAAGCATTTGGGCCGATACCGATGTATCTTCATCCTGGAACATAAGACATACGTACATTCAATTATAACATCCAAAGGTATTAAATGATCCACCTAATTTAATATACAAATTATCTACACAAATATTTTATTTTCCTATTCATTATATATAAATATTATAATAATAAGTTGGATACAATATTTAAATACAAACAGAGTTGCTTAAATTCAAGTCCTTTAGCAAGCTATGGAGAGCGCAACGTTAAGAATTTCTTTGAAATACATACATAATCTAAAGTTAAGTAGTCTGATAGAGTTATATAAATCTATGAAATATACAACTGTTAGATTATACGAGTTCTAGTGACTACACTCGTAGCGACGACCTTCGAGTAAAAGAAGTAGTACGTGGATTGGCTGACAGTAGTAGGTACAGTTTAACAATCGCAACGTACGCTGAGCGATGTCCAAATTGTGGCACTGAGAGGACATACACTTTCATATTACTTTTAAAACTGAAGTCAAACTTATATTTATATAATTTAATACATTATTGTTGTATCGCCTGCTCACTGGCAATACTAGCCTTGACTTGATGGTAGGCAGTTTCTGTCATATAATCTATGGTTTCCGTTAAGTTATGCGCAAGGTGTGGTGTTGCCAGTGAGCAAAAATGAAATGAAATTATAGTCATTAGTATTTGTTTTATTTTTCTAGTATTATTACATATTGTTTCGCTTTTTATTTTGTATTTCTTTATTTTTATTTTATTTATTCATATTTTGAGAGTGCCAATTTGTGAGCCAGAATAAAAAAAATCTTTCTTTCATTCTTTATTCTTTATTCGAAAAAAGGAGAGTTGACGATAGGGTCTAATGACGACATTTGGAGGACACCTATCTTTAGAAATAGATGTTCGGCCATTATGAATATAAGGAAAATAAAAATATTACTTATGTGAAATAAACTGATCTATTGACGTGTATATATGGCCTCGTTTCAGTAGGTACGAGAAAGATAAGGGTATAGCTAACTGCGCCGTATTAGTGCAAAACACACTGAAGAACTCATATACAAGTAGATTTTCTTACGATTGTTATTGAAGCGAATGATAATATACCTTTTAATATATACATAGGTACATAACTTCGAGAAATCATAGATACGTACCGTGGCTATCTAACAGTTACCAATTAGGACCTACTGATATTTTCCAAATTATTCTGAAATAGCTAAATAGTATATTTGTAATATAATATATATGGATTTAATACATATTAATTTAAATCATAACTATATTTATTTTAGTGTCAAACAAAAGGAATATTTTATCACGTGTAAGTTAATCGTCAAGATCGTCGAGACTACTGCCATCTACTGATACTACTAATAACTAACAGATATCCTTGTAGCATTTTCAAATTCCGGACTTAATATAATATATTTTGATTTATTGAACATTTGTTTAAAAATTTAGCGTGCTACAAAGATTACATAAGCATTAGGTAAGAATTCGCATTTGAAAAACCACAGCATGCCCAAATACGTCTCTGTAACGCGTTTAACCCCGCACCCTCACGACCTACGCACGTCTCACTCGCACAAACTCCAAAAAGAACTCTCCGTCGCTTTCCACCCTTTGCTTAAATTATTGCACCTCCAATCCTTCCCCGCCCAAAATGTACTAACATTCAAAAATTACATCGAATGAAAACTAACCTTCGCTTTTCAGAAATACGGCTCAAATTAAAAAAGTAACACAGCATTGTGAGAACAAATGTCTCCAAAGAACGTACAGTGATCATCTGATATCCTATTAGATACTGATCTAACGTTAATTTAAACGTCATTGGAAACTCTACCTTAATTACAGGACACAAATATCAGTTTTGTATGTCTGCGTCGATGTAAAATTCGTCTTTTAAGAATCGCGGGGGTAACAGCAGCCGTTTGTGAGGAAAGGCAGTGGGGTCTAAAAAGGCCACCTGGGGTAAGTTAAGGGTATGAGTTTGGGTGGTGGTAGGGATAAGGGTAGTCCGCACGCCGGAGGGTAAAGACGCATTGCTCTGACAGTCTTCTGCGTGAGAAGACGTCATCTGGGGAATGCGACACGACTTGGTATGAAGAGGCTGGTTTTATAGTATGGAGGAAATATATTAGGGCTTCAAAAACATACATAACAATTTCTTATTGGCCTATGATTTACATTATAAATAAGTTTATTTTTTAAATATAATTATTAACTTATATAGCAAGAATATTTAAGACGAAAACAATTTAAATAATTAATAGGCTGGAAGTAAAATTACAGCACCATTGACGGTATAGATTCCAACACGGGACATAGGTATACGTAAATGTGTGATCAACATAATATAGTTGTTCGAAAACTGTGTGTTCTTTGTTTGCACTATTTCAATGTTTATTTAGTAATCCGCAATACAGAAATTATGCCTAATAGTAATATGAAGTAGACATTATTAGGTAAACATACCAAACAAAACTATTATTGTGAAAATTTATCTGGATTTAATAAGTCTATTTATATGTAAAGACTTAATCAAAATATACAATTATTATATAATATACACGCACTATAATATAACAAGCGAAATAATAATATTATCCCTTTTTATAAATTGTCCACTATTGGGCCTCCTCTCATAATGAGAATGATTAAGCCGTTATCATTTTCATCAGATCTTTTATAATTTACATACAAGCACGTTGCTTACGTACAAGCTTTAACCTGGTAAAACGAGCGAGAGCTATGCAATACGCCAATAAACTCAATAAGTCCGATATATTTGCAGTGGAATCGAACTCGGAACTTCTCTGTATACAGCAGTCTACTAAACTCCTTATTGTTACTCTAATTATCATGAATAAAAAACTAAAAGCAAAATACTTAACACAATATATATTTTTATAGTCGTTAAAGTTAACAAATAAAATATATAATATAGCATTTGATTTCAATATAAATGCCAAAATATAACCCAGTCTCAAAATTTCTAATAAGGTTATGCTCTGAATATTGTTGTTAGATCCCACCTGACAGGGAGCAATCCTAATGGCGTCAAACGAGCCCATTTTTAGACTCGATGCTGACAATTTCCTAAAAGAAAAACTCAATACCACTTTTCTCAAACCGACCATTCGAAATCGAGACCACACAATCAGGTGACAAACAATACCAGAAACGGGACCAAAGAGACATATCACGCATGATACTCTGTATCGTTGCCTGAGAATCAGTGATTTTAACAAAGTATTAATATTGCACGTCATCTCAGAACGAGCTTGTTCACAAAGGCTCTAAATTACATCCTCTATCATGCTCACAGTGGAGGAGGGCCGCACAAAAAACGCGGAGACAGCGCGGTATCAGATGGGCGTAATTTTTCATTACATTACCATGGGATAGCCATGCGCGTGTGAAGATAAAACCTCGCCCGAGTCCGTCCCTGCCCCGTACCATGTTAGGGAACAAACGCGACACTTACGAAAAACGATTTTTTTTATAAAAAAACTATAAACAATTTTTTTTTCATAAACTTATTTCACATAAATCCAATTTTTTTCCGAATTGTGTCAGTTTTATTTATAATGTAAGTTAGTCGGTATAGATAGCGACCATAATTATCTTGAGTAGATACCCGGCATTTTCTGTAATGAAATTCTAATACAGCAATTGTAAATAATTACATATAATATTGTCTTCTGTTTACGCGAAAGTTATTCATTGAAATTAAACTACTATATACGGATTATATCGCGTTGTTTATTTTACACTTTATTACATAATTTGGAAACTGTTACATTACTACTACTAGATACTAATAAAGAACACTGATTCCTACCAAGGATGCTTCGCGAGGCTATTGAAATCAGAAAACATCCTAATTTCAATCTGACTAAAAAAAATATAGGTATATCCCATATATCTGAGAAAATAATACCTAGCTAAACTGCAAGGAAAACGTTCAGCGATCATTTCTGCCACGGACGTGCAGGCTCTGGATTGACTCGCCGCGGCATTCCGAGAGTCTAGTTTAAAAGATCCAGGTCAGAAGAGTATATTATCAGGGTAGACAGCAGCTTGTTAGTATATTCTCGTGATTCTCGAAGTCCATTATCAGCAGATAACACTAACCCTAAAGTTGACCGCAAACTTGCTTCTCTAGGAACAATATAAAAACGATAAACAATATTTATCAATGTACCAATTAGTCACAAATGTTACGTGCTAGAACCAGCGAGCCAGAGACCATTAAAGGCGCCATATTCGAGTATTTTTAATTGTAGGTACTTACCTACTATTAAAAACACTGCTAAAACATTGCTGTAGATAATAAAGATTAACAGAAATCACAATTTGCGAAGACTTGCTACATATCGCACTGAACATAATTATCCTATCGTAGAGATTTATTACGAATAAGACCATTATACTTAAGTTGCATAAAGGCGGTCCTATCGCAAAACATTTCCATACAAAATTTTCTATAAAATATTCCCTAATAAAAATCTAAACGCACAAAAAATAATATTCATTAAAATGCTTGTACGATCTCATGGTAGGAGGGCCGGGGTGTAGAGTTCCCTTAGGAAATTAATAGTCGAGCGAGCGGGACCCTTGCACGGGGTTCGCGCCGCCGACGCTAGGTGGCGACACCATCAACAAATTGTGTTAACGCCTCAATAGAGGTGTTTTGCAACGAAAATGAGAAGTCGACTAAAAGACGCGGTTCCTTATTTTAGACACGTTTTAGAGCAGTTTTTGAACGGGTTGTTTTAAAATAATACGAAATTTAGTATTAATGGAGATAATAAATAATAATTAGATAATTGTGTTATTAATGGCAACGTAGTGTTGACGGTTATAAAGTTGCTCTCAATTACACGAGTCTTAGATAGCGCCCTTTTCGCGTTTCGCCTCATCCTCTTGAGATATTACATTACATATAAATCATATAAAACTATTACCCCATTCGTCTTGTAGAATAAGCTTACACTTGTGTTTGCGTCCAATCGTGACACCCAGTTTCGAATCCCAGGCCAGGCATGGCATTGGTATTATGGAGTATTCATCTTAAGAAATTCTTAATAAAAACACGGCGTTTTGAAATTTGTCCGCCAAATGGCGCTAGTTTTGTGCACTTCTTACATGTGTTTTAAATAGGCAAAATATGCGTCACATATATACATTTCTGCCTATCCCTAGAATAGTATAGGCGTGTGGATACTAGGCAAGTCACAGAGATTATATTACTCCGAAAATCTATTATTCTGCCTTTCAATCTCTTAATTAACATGCTTAATATCGTATACGCGCGGCTTTGTTCTAAAACGATTTATCCTAATAGGATTTTTATGCGAAAAGATTTGTTACGTTATTATTTGGCCCATAACTTCGACTTGTTCTCCAAGGTGAGTCAAAGTAAAACAGGTCAACAAAACACTTTCTCATATTTAATATTAATTAATAATATAACCCAATATATGGTCCAATCAATTCCAGATCTATACAGAATACTATACTATATAATCAAGTAACTAATTATTGTACATCATACATAATATAGTACACACCCCAAAATACAGATGGCGCCGCAAACAAACACAGAAAACTCTAAAACTACAAATTTTCAAATGCATGTTACAGGAAACAAGTCAACCACATCGGAACTACTGCTTACACCAAAATATTTAATAGTAGCTAAAATATTCTGTGAGCCGGTATGTACGAACGCCGAGTCGAAATTAACCTGTTCACTTTATTAGTACTTGAAACTACGAATTATTATGATTTTAGTTTTGAAACGTGCCATGTTAATAGCTGTAAATGTTTTACAAAACTTGTTTATGACTGTTGCGAAATATAAATTAGAATAGTTTCGCCGCTTGGAGTTGTAAGGGGTTTATGTTTTGCGCTGAATATTAACGCAAAATGAGCGACGTCTCCTCTCTGTGATTTTGGGTGCGGCTGTTCGCCAGCCAAGCACGAGAAATTGCTGTTAACTTTACATAATATATATTAGAATCAAAAACCGACGCTTGTACTTCACGTTTGTGTTGTACATTTGATATTGACTAAAGGTTTATAAAATAAATAAGTAAATATAATGTAGTTAATAGGTATCATATTAATATAATATTACGACAAACGTTTATTTACTCAATATAATAAAGGATTTATGTAGTCAAGTTAAGAATATACTTAATTATACCTTACGTTTGCGCGAATGTTATACATTGAAATTAAATTACTTTATATGGACTTTATGCAACGCGACAATAACCGTATAAAGTAATTTTCAATAAGAATACCTATACTTCAAGAATTGTAACCATATATGTATAACTAGATGTGCCTGCGGTTTCAACCGCGTTTATGATTACTGCGCTGCCCCCGTGGGTCGTAACGTGATGTTATATAGCCTATAGCCTTCCTCGATAAATGAGCTATGCAACACTAAAATATTTTTTCAATTCGGATCAGTAGTTCCTGAGATTAGCGCGTTCAAACAAATAAACAAACTCTTCAGCTTTATAATATTAGTATAGATATATAAATTAAAATGTTGGCCGTGTAGTGTCGATTGCCTTGCCATACAGAGAATATATCAGTATTTTACAAATATTTTCAGTTACAGCACAGCGTATGCAAAATAGATAATTGAAGGATACAATATTTTTAATTTTTTTTAGTATTGGCTTTGTTTCACAATTATGTTTTAGTGAGATTGTTTTTAGTCGTCTACGATAATGTTTTAATGCGGTAATTAATGAGTTACTACTGAAAGTTTAAATGAGCTAAGCTAAATATTATTAAATAAATGTGCTTAATGCTGTCATTACATGACGTAATCGTAGAATCGCGAACATAAATTTATAAAGAGCTTTAGCAAAACTTTGTATCTGTCAACTTTGAAGGAAAACACTGTTTCGAACTGTAGTGCTTTTTCAATGGAATAATCATAATATTAATAATATGTAATCATTTAGTACAATAGAAGATTGTTGGATAGAAATAAAGCCCTTTAAAGCAATTTACCTATTGATAATATTATCATCGTTCACTTTTACACTTTAAGTTTTGTTAAAAGTACTGCACATCTAACGGTCTCCTGATTGTTCTCGAATATGTATAGCATATATAAAATTGCTATCATGCGCAAGCGAGCATGGTATCTTCTACCACTTTTCATTCTGAAAACGACTTGAGTTCAGCTCATAATGATATTAATAACTACATCTGTAAGAATAAGGAATAGTGTGATCAGAGAGAGATGCGACATGAAAGTGGATATAGTGACGAGAATAGAAATGGGTATGTTAAGCTGGTTTAGGCATGTAGAAAGAATAGACGAGAAAATACTGACTAAGAAAATTTATAAGGCTAGTATGAATGGAACAGTCGCAAGGGGAAGACCTAGGCGAACGTTTCTTGATCAGATTGGAGACGTTCTGGATAAAGGCCAGGTTAAGAGCACCCTAAACCGGCGAGCGTGTATGAGGAATGTTATGAAAGTGAATGAAGCCAGAGAACTGTGTCAGGATCGTAGAAAATGAAAATCCGTAGTCTCTGCCGACCTCTCTGGGAAACAGGCGTGAATCTATGTATGTACATCTGTAAGTTAGACGCCATTTCGAAATAAAAATCTAGCTCTGTTACGTCATTACATAAGTAAGTATTCAAGGAATCACTATCCGAGTACTCGATACCTATCTACTAGTTTCCAGCGAAATTTAATTTCCACAGTGGCGCAACTATTTCAAGCGAAGTTAGCAAAGTTTGAGTCCCAGACGTAACGCACTCTCAATTAGTACGCGCAGTACGAAAGTTTAACCGCCCATATATAACCATTATGTGTAAAATACGGGCAAAGTGCAAAGTTAGACAGCGTTTCTATCCTTGCGAGGCCATAATTCATTTGAGGCCAACTTCTGAGAGTACCGACAGCAGATAAATAAGCGATAGTTTCGATTATAGTCGTTAAATGTTCTATGACCTAAATTTTAAAGAAGTCATCTTAATATACCTAATAGACTGCCATGACATAAAATTGCGGTTGGGTTAGTGCCAATCGTGTCCAGAGTTCATTGCCCGGTTGAACAAATGATAGTCTCAATAGCAGTATAAGGTCTATTACCTCTCCTCCTATTATGTGGACTCCTGTACGCCAATCCTGACTGTGACTTGTTTGCGAAGGGATGGCCGAATATATGCATTGTTAGTGTGTCAGCGATTTTGTGGGAAGAAGGAATGATTGTGTTTGTCTTGATTTCCATACCTACAATTATTTATTTCATATCTTTGTTTTAATTTTGTATTTGCTTCATGTTTTCTTATCTTCAATTATTGTAATTGGTGCATAACCGTTATAATTAAATAAATTAATTAATGAATCGTACGTACATGGCAAAATGTGGATGAAATATACTTTCTACTCTTACTTATGTGAAAGTAAGCGAAAGAAAGTCTTCTTTTACTTTGCTTTATTAAATAGATTCAAATATTACGTGAACTTGGCTGGGGTGTTACTGGTACAAATTAATTTTTGAGGTTACTTTAGCTATTATGTACCTTAATTGCCTTTGGCATACGAGTTCGTAGCGTATTATGCAACTCTTATTTTGTTGTATTTATCATAGTTTAAGTTACGAATATTGGAGGTTCGTACGTTCGTAACAAATAAAACAAAATTTTGGCGAGTCTCGGGGTGCTTTGTCTATTGATACAATGTTAGTGAAGCGCTCGATACAACTATTCTTAGTGCAGGAATACTCCTGAACTAATCTAGCACCCATCTATGAACTTAACAAAGGCAATGTTACTTGTTTGTTGTTATGACACAACACTCGCCACTGCCGCCGCGCCGAGTGCTGTGGGTTCGATCCCCACACGGTACAAAAATTTGTCCAATCTACAAATAGGTGTCCCGAGTCTGGGTGTTCTTTGTGTCCGTTGTTTGAATGTTTGTAAAATCCGCCACGACACAGGAATTATTCCAAGTGCGGCAGTTGGATTTTTAAAAATAAAAAAGTAAATATGAAATTTTGCTTAACCTCAATAGAATTGTCCTTACGGTTGCTACTACTTCACAAAGACCTATACACCCATATATGTACATGTGTACTTTCTACTTACATACATAATAATATGTTGAATTTCAGGATATAATTGGTTGTCTGACTTATTTTGCAGACGGTGTGTGCGGGGCGGTTCGCGCGGGCGGGAGAAGCGGTAATTGTACAAAAGTTACCATCCTCAGCTATGGTGGATTCGTTCACGCTTCCTTACTTGCTGCTCCAGACTGGCGGGAGAAACGCTGCGGTTTGAACGTTTGTCTATAGAGTACATTACATTTTTAAAAATGTATTATAACTGCCTTGTTAGTTTGCGGTATAAGTGCTATGTTTGTGGTTGGTTGAAAGTTCGTTTTCCGAATCGCAAAAGTTGTTATTGAGTTTTCTATAAGAAAATGTTTTGTAGCAATATTTGAAAATATAGTTGCTGTAATATCGTCGGTCATAACGTTGGTTTAAAACCATACCTAGCTGGCGTAATATGGGTGTAATACTAAATGGTATGTAAGATTTTCGTAGAATACCCTGGTCAGTTATGTTTTAAGAATGTTTTAATTTATAACCATAATCACGGCAAAGAATAACATATTTGGCAATGGCACATAAAATTCTTCGAGTCTATGGGTTTACAGTGTTCAAAAATTTGTTTTTAATCGAAGTAGTCAATATTAAAAGGTAATAGATTAAATCTTAGTTCATGTCTATAATTACAGATGGCGGTACGTACCTTTATTTTATGTTTTTGTTTCAAGTAAGTCCATTTAAGACTGCGCCGAGCGAAATGTGCCAAAACAGGCGGTCACAGTTAAGTTGATAAAATCAATACTTTTTGTTTAATACAAATATAAAATATACATTTACCATAACAATGAATGTGTTTACAATTACTCCATGTAAAAACTTCAAATAAATAATATTTTCGCCTACAAAATTATGTAAATTTGCACGAAAAATGAAAAAACGTAAGCTCGTGTTACGTGATTTTTAGATTATAACAGTAGAAATCTATCCTATTTTACAGCTTAAACGAGACATAAATAGTTATATTACAATTTGTCCGCCCCAAATATTTAAGTTATTGGTTGACAATAAAGATACATATTTATCAAAAAAGCACTTCAAATCCTCCATACAATTTTACTATGGCGGCCGCGCGCCGATTTGAATATCGAGCTCTGTCATTCAGTCCAACCGCGTCTTACGCTCGGCACAGACTTAATGTCAATTCAAAAATAATTACCTACGTTGTAAGCTATTTCAAGTATATTTCTACACATGAATTGACGTTTCATGTGTAGAAATATACTTCAAATAGCTTGGAAATGTGTTCACACATTCGCAGTTTCCTTTGAATTTATACTATACCAGACTTTTGTAAAAGAGAATAAATATAGAATTCTAAAAAGTAGACTGCACGTATAACGCAGTTATTTAAGTGTCTACCACACAACATGCCGAATGTTGCACGTTCGATCATTGCACAAAACAATGATAGTTAGTTAGTAGTGTTATTAAAATATGTTCTATAGATTAGGATATGTGAACCCGTGATCGTGGCGGACTATGGCTTCTACTTCTCACACTGAGAGGCCCATGCCTAACTAAGGGACAATTTATTTATTATAGGATATTCTTGGTACAAAATGGTTTACAGTAATTTATCGGAGCCATATGATGTAATAACCTAGTGAAAGGCCTCCCTTAAAAATGCACGTCACAATCGGAACTTAATCAAATATTTTCCGAGTCGTTTCCCTCCCTAACAGCACCCTTAAACCGTAACATTCGATTTCCTCCCTAATCGTAACTTTTCTTCAATCAGCGTCCTACAAATCGTACGGCCTAAAATCTAATTACCGGGCCTTACTGAGCCTTACCGGCCTTACAGATTGCGATCGACCCAGGGCTGTGCGTAATTAAAAATTTAAATTATGTTTTAAAATTAGAGCATTTTAATCTAGGGTGTGGTTTAAAAAAGTTTCTATACAAGTGGGAATGCTTAAAGTTGACGTCCGTTGTTGAGAGCGAGCACGCTAGGGCTGGCGTTGTAACATATTCTGTAAATTATTCTTTTATTTTTATTAACAGTATATAAAAAGTAAATCACACAATATTAAATATTTAAAGGTAAACTTGGCTTACTTACAGGCAAATCTTGTTTTTACTTGGTTTAAGAAAATAGATTTATGAGCAGTAACCTTTTTAATTTCAAATTATATGTATATATACTTATATAAGCAATGTTTCGCTAGTTTAGATGAGCAATATAAATAGACGTCAGTAACCAACTTGTAGTAAGTAAATAGTATTGTCTCTAAGAGATAAAGTAGTAGAAGCTACGAATGAGTCATTTAAATCTTAATAAAATTCACAGATCTCATTGTACATAACTTATAAATTAATTTAAGTTATCAATTTAGTTGTGCTATTACATATTTTAGCCAATATTCTTTTTAATACTTAAATGTATCTGAGTGGCCGTCGTCGTTTATATCATTAAACACAAAGTAAATTATCTGAGCTCTTTATGTGTAGATACTCAGCTCACTAGCAATGAAGCGCTTAAGAGGCATTTATGTCTACTAACATAATATTAATTAAACCATTGACTGATCTAATCGAGAATACTAAACAGTATCAAAAACATCGAGATTCATGTAGAAAACATTTTTATACAATCATATCTTACCTCTACATTGTCTCACAACGGTCCAACCTACCAAACAAGGATTCCGTCTTGAAGAGCAGTTGCTGTCAACCCTGCGCTGCGTGGAAGTTAGGCAAGCGGTGGACGGGGCGGGTCTTGCGGCGCAGGACGGGCGGTAATGAGTTGGGAGGCGACTAGCTCTGCGCAGACATGGATTTAGGTATTTTAGCAGTCATGAGCTGTAGGTATAAGTCATAATTAGTAGTAAACGCTATAACATCTGTAATGGGACCTCACTCATTCAAGTAGTCCTACATATTTTTGGTTTTAAATTAAGAAGAACCATGTATCGAACTTTTCGTAATGAGTCAATTGACTCATTACTCATTACATATACGAGTACATCATCATTGTGTGGTATTTCAGCAATTGCTGAAATACCACACATAATTATTGAAAAACATTTAAAATGTAATAACGTGTAGAAAAGCTACATCTGCGTCTCTCTTTGCGTTCTATAGACGAACAGTAATAGAATCCTGTTAATAGCTAATATCAATCGAGGGTACTTTATACTAAAATGAGGTTATAACTACTAAAATAAAACCTCTCGTGACATGTTTAATTATTTTCCATGGCAGTAATAAGAACAACGTTGTACGTAGTACATACTTATTAATTTCATACTCATGTGACGTTTTGTCATTTACTTGTGGACAACCTAATGTAGCCCAAGTGAGCGAACTAACTACAAGACGATTCAACACTGAACTTAAATTCCTAAGCCATTTTGAAAAATCTTCAGTTTTTAGACATAACGAATGGGCCAGTATTTCAAGTCTGTAATTTCTCTTAATTAAATCTTTCTTTTCGTGTGGTTAGTAGCCAACCTGTTGTCTAAAGTTGTTCAAGCCGCCCGTAGGCCTCTGACATGGCTTAACGACTGCTGTCAATTTGACAACAACCGGCACCGACTTTTTACGTGCCCTCCGAAGCACGGAGACGCTCAGATGAAATACCACTAAGCGGTCACCCATCTATAGACTGACCGCACCCAACGTTGCTTAACCTCGCTAATCGTTTACCGATCAGTGAGTGCAACTGACTATGAGCGCCTAATTAAATTATTTACTACTGCGCTGGAAAATACTTTGTTTAAACGAAGCACCTGAAGCCAAGCGTCATAGCCTGTCTTAACGAGGTGGTTCGTTTCGCATCTATTAGCTCCGTTTGGAATATCAATGAAGTGTCGACTCTACATTTTTCTTTTAATTCTTTGCCGAAAAGTTGAAATTCGGCTCCGCTCTCGAGACTACAGATATTTATCTGGCCGTGGCCGGACTTTTTTAATATAAATGTTCTTTGTTCCTGACGGGAGAAAGTTTTAATGAAAATTCAAATAAGGACAACTTTTAACCTTTTGTTTTTTCACGTTTTTTTTTTGCGTAGAATTGTTTTTTGTTATTTCAAGTGCTGGTGATAAGGATCGGCCTTTGTTTTGTTTTATGTAAGTTTTTACGTTAATAAGTTTTTAAATTATGTGTTGCTGTGTGTTTTTCTGTATACTTCATATTTTTGTATAAATATTTTGTTTATGGAGAGTTTAGGTCACCTGTGGCTCTGTATACGCGATTTGTACAAAAGATATATCATACAATATATACTACGGTAAGGAGTTCACTAAGAGCACGTCAATTAATATTCCGTAAAAAAGACCCGGCTCGTCATCTCAAATTAACATAATTAAGCACTGTTTATTCGACCACAAGTAATTGTAAATTTTAGAAAATAATTACAAACCTCAATGAGGTCTAAATTCTGCCGTCTATGTATTAACATATTATAAGCAATAATCGCATTCCGCGTTAGAACAAAGAGTAAGGTTATTTCTTGGTATCGAAATATTTCAAATTTTATAGGTATGGTTGGCTAGGTATTCTCATGCCAACAATAATGTCGCAATGGTTTAACTAATCACTTCAATCAACAACGCATATCGTATAAACTCGATACACACTTGAAACTAAAGCTTTGTACCATTCAAATATAGTTGTTCTGGGTTCTGGGCCTTATATGTGTCTTTTGTTTTTATATAAGTCTCTACAATTTATAGTTAGAGAACTGTCTAACAAACATTATCTTAAAGGAAGGACAATAAATTGTTCTCAGATCATCATTGTAACCATATTTCTTGTAAATAAATGGCTCTTTTTTTCCATCTTCATAATGAAAATAACTCACTACATTCGTAACCAAAACATGAAAATAATATTAAACCTACTATAAAACGCCCACTCAATTTTACATACGCCATAGTAAATAACCCAACTCAATTCCAATTCCGTCATATCCAAACAAGACGCATCATTACCTTTCCCTAGCTACCCTCATTTTCTCACAAAGAATCCGCAGTAATGAGTGAAGGCCCTTATTTATTCCACCGGTTGTTGCCTCAGGGACCTACAACAAATAAAACCCTCTTTATTTGGTCTACAACATACATTTTAATCAAGTGACCCCGTCCAGGACCTAAACATGATTACTTAAGTTGATTAGTTGAGGTATACGCTTGTGACTTATGTGTGTGTGCGTGTGTTGGTGCCAAGTTTTTTAAATTAATCTGAAGGAGTCTAGATGTTGGATTGTGTGTGGTTTTGTTGTGTGACTGGATAGTTTGTGTAGTGTAAGCGGCTGCGCCACTCCGTGTTTGCCAGGCTGTGAGATCGACTTTGAGATATTAGTCGGGTGTAGTTCTATACATTGAGTTATTAAGTACAGTACGTATTAACTCAATGAATGAATGAATCTCAATAGTAGATGCACACTAACAAGAATGTATCGTATTAAGACAGCATGCCTCTATGTAAAAATAATATTCCTATTTGTCAAAATTGCATTATATATTTGGTCTTTATAATTAAATAGTCAATTAAATTATTAAATTTTTATTTATATTATTTATAATTATAAATAAATTAAGAGCAGCGATAGCTCAGTGGGGAGACCAACAGACTACAATGCAGAGGGTCTCGGGTTCGAACCCACGTCGCGCACCTCTGACTTTCGGAAGCTATATGACTTTTCGAAATTATGTGCGTATTGATTGACCATTATCGCCTGCTCCGTGCCTCGGAGAGCACGTTAAGCCGTCGGTCCCGGCTGCCATGAACATCTATGGCAGTCGTTATTGGGAAAGTCAGTACCCTCTAATATCCTGACACTGGTCTAGCCTTAGGGTATCGTTAGCCTTCGGGTTGCGGAGGTCAAGTGGCAGCCGCTCCGTGTAAAAACTGATATCCAGTCAAATCCGGTTAGACCAGAAAAGCCGACCCCAAGTGACTTGGGAATAATAAAGGCTAAGAGAGAATAAGAGTCAATTAAATAAAAATATAAAATTCCGACAATACCACATTTCATATTATGTATATGATGACATTACAATAGTCTGAAAATGCCCAAAAAATTGTCATAACAAGACTAAAACTTAATTTTCTCATTATCTGTACTCTGTCTCTATATGTGCCCGTGTCACGTGGAAAGCTGTCGTATGTTTATGCTATCGTATGTCACTATAAACAAACGGTTTCACAACGTAAAAACTGTTATTCTATACTTCAATATTCTATGGCGTTAATTTACCAAACACCTCATCAACTAGGAAAACAAATACACATTAAAATTCCCAACCGATCACTTTGAAAAAGATATATGGGAGTGTTCTTTCATCTTCCCTCCGGTTGCCCGGGCGCCTTAGTCAGTTGCGGGTTGGGGCGGGTCCGACCCCAAACGGGGGGTTCGTATACCCGGGAAAAGTTGGGCTCAGACCTCTGTGGCGTAATTTATGGGTCTCTCGAGTACACTGAAGTGCCCGTTGAATATAAATCCTGGGGTTGGTAAAGACTTAAAATGTAAAAGAACGCTAGAGGGATGTGTTTAAAAGCCGCCATGCTGTGTCGGTTTTACGTAATATTTACGTTTTATTATTGTAAGAATGCTTGATTATGAGCATATTAAAAGTGTAAGTAAAACTTGGCTTACTTGCCTTGCCCAGATCATTTTATTTGTTTTAATTATTATATTATGCCCGCTGTCATCCGCGTGCATTTGATTTTATTCCCAACGTTATTGCTGCGGTTAGCACTATACACCGTAAGGAAAAGTGACCGATTTCAAGTCTTCAAGCTATCTAACAGTGAAAACGTATCGTACGTAACGTAACATAACAGCATAGATAACAATGTTATTGAAGTTTGTCTATTCTACAGCTCAAAGGGAGGGAGAAACTATCCTGATGTTTCGTCTCCTTTAAGTGTAGCACCAATGAAATCCTTTGTACAATAAATTGTTAAAAGTTGTACCTACTGTACAATTTTAGCAGTTTTCACTTTGCAGTACGTCACATAAGATAGTCACTTAGTCACAGCGAGCGCTTACAGGCAACATTTTAATAGTTTACTGCAGCAGCTCTCTGTGGAGTTGGTAGCTCCACAAAACAGGTACAAAATAGGTTAGGTACAAATAGGTTGAACGAGGCTGGTACAAATTATCGCGGTAATGCGACGTGCGTCGTGTCGGTTTAATGAGGGATTGTGTGCGACATCACGCTGTCCTGTGTGGTGTAATTGATAGAAGACGGAAGATGTGAAAAGTGAGGTGTTTGTTTAGGCTATGTGTTTTGAAAGTTGGCTTATAATCTTTATATTTGGGGTAGATCTTCTTTCGATGATCAACTGTCTTTTGTTCGCTAGTTTTGTTTTTCTCTCTTAAACATAAACTGGTCAACATAAACCTCCTGCCTCGGTGGTGCAACTAATCTTGTGTCCGGCAAAGTGTTAGTGGCATTTTCTGCCTTGAAACACTCCGTAGCAGCACGGTATCTGATTCTGAGGCTGGTAGACGGTAATCTATTCGTTGTTGGCAAAATATTATTGCGGCATTGTATCTCTGCCTATCAATAATATGCACAATAATATGGCAATAAAGTGTACAAAGTTGTACACACATGCACAGTGTCTGGATGTCTACTTTGTACTCTTTAATTAACTAATGAAGTTCAGGAAGTTTACGTGTATACTTCTTACATTTTTCCTTATCATCCCTTTTGCAGCAATGCGCTTCTAAATATTATATGAAAGGAATGGAATATAAGAAGTCGGTATGTTAGCCTCTGGAACTCTTCCTTATCGGGTGAAACGGAGTTATAGTATTGCTACTTTTAAGCAAATATTCTATTAGAGCATAAGTAATTTTCTATATGTGCTACTTAAAGTAAATTACTGAGTACTGCCTGGGCGACCTGACTCATTTGTACCGTCCTTAAATAATTGGTAACAGCGGGATCTTGCATTCAAACGGGTTTTTGTACTAAAATAATAAAGTAAAGTATTTTGGACAACAAAACTTTGCACTGTGGATAAAATTGTTAGTGTCATCTCATTTTCCCTTAAATCAGCGGTCGGCAACCTTGACATCTAAAAGAGCCAAATATAGATAATACAGAATGGAAATCTATTCAAACAGCCAATTTTTTTAACTTAAGCTTTGCTCTAACAGTAGACTTTATTACGAAAATAATTAGGATTTAATGTACACTCTCGAGCTTGCCTTTGTCAAATAAGTCTTAAATTAACTAACAGTAAATAAAATAAAATTTGGTATCATCCTTATAAGGCAAGATATAAAGTAATATTCCGCCTATCCGCACTATTGTCTGCACTAAATATTACGTAGAAGTGCCGCAGCCGAGGAGACAAGGAGCCGCGTGTGGCTCGCGAGCCGCGGTTTGCCGACCACTGCCTTATACGAGTATGATTGCTGCTCAAAGTATAC
This sequence comes from Catocala fraxini, assembly GCA_930367265.1. NCBI lineage: Eukaryota > Metazoa > Arthropoda > Insecta > Lepidoptera > Erebidae > Catocala > Catocala fraxini. The sequence continues at coordinate 7,290,012 of OV884040.1, read as the reverse complement.
CACTCTATCATCGCTTTTACCGTAGACCATACGACAAATGTTTAGTGAAGTGCGTACTTTACGAACGAGTTTACGAGTTATGACGAATCCGCGTGTTTTTCACAGATTACTCGAACCTAGGTATGTACCGAGTGTGTAAACTTCGCCTAAGCACATTTACATTGCTTGGCACTGACTCGGGCCTTTTTTAATGATGTATGCGCAGTATTATTTATTTTGGCAAACGCAGTTAATTTTAAAGACAAAATAATGCTTAGAAACATTGAATATAAAATGTAATATGTAAAAAATTTATAAATATTCAGCTTTTTGGCTGTGAAACTATTTGTGTGTGCGTAAACACATATAACATATAATATTAACTTATATTTACGCGAGTGTTATAAATTGAAATTAAAACCAGTTTATACGGATTTTGTCGAGTTGTTTATTTTAAAACACTTTTATACATCATTTTGAGACTCTTACAACTACCCTAACTGTTATTGAACTTTACTACTAACTATTTAGAACTATTTTTATTTTTACTACTAACTATTTAGAACTATTTTTATTTTTACTACTAACGATTTAACTTAAGCTATTTAGAATAATTAAAACTATTTACCAATATATAATTTTACACTTTGCCCCGACGTTTCAGTTGCTTTACAGCAGCCATGTTCACGGGAAGACCGAGACTCTGTCTCAGTCCCAGTACTCAAAATTATGTAATAGAAGTGTTTTAAAATAAACAACGCGACTAAAACCGTATACAGTGGTTTAATTTCAACATATAACATACTTATCAATGTATCACATTCGTGACATGTTCACATGCATTGAAATATTGGTAATTTTTAGCTTATCCTAACTTATATTATAAATGCAAATGTGAATTTGTTTGTTACGCTTTCACGCCTTAACTACTCAGCCGATCATCATGAAATGTCACATTCACGTTGCCAGGGTTACAGAAAAGGGCATAAGGCTTTCATTCAGAAAAAGTACTGATCTTAATGGATAAAAATTATTGGCAAAATCTATATTAACGCGAGCGTAACCACAGACAAAATCTAATTTAATAATATATTTCGCAAGCTTACAATTTGGTTAGTAAATTACTAGTATTATTTTTAAACCCTTGAGATACCTAATATGCTTGTGTTAAGAGTTCACGTTAACAGTGCAGTAGTGGGAATCAAACCTACAATCTCTTAATCAATATTCCAATACCTTATCCATTAGGTTAAAGATCGGCATTAGATGTTGTGGCGTTAAATGGGAGAGACTCACAGCACGCTCAGAGTCTGGAACTCTCGATAGTATCGCCACCCATTTTGGGTGACTTAAAACCACAGTAGGCCAAATATGGGTGTAGAATACCTCTGCTTGCCCTTTCTAGAATACAGGCGTGAGACTATTAGACATAAATGGAAAAACAGTATAAATCCAAACCAAAAATATAGCAGCAATATGGGAGACCATTGGACTGCCACGCAGGGGTCTCGAGTTCGACCCCAATCTCATCTCCGATTTTTTTAAATTTGGTATGTATTCAATACGTAAACGAAGACATCGTCAGGCAATGTGCGTTTTTTTATACTACTATGTTGGCAAACAAGCATACGGCCCACCTGAACAAGTAGTCACCGTAGCCTATGGACGCCTGCAACACCAAAAGCATCACTTGCGCGAAGCCGACCCTTTAGGAAAGGAAGTGGGATGGAGAAGGAGCGGGAAGGGGGAAAGAGGGTCATTAGGCCTCCGGCACTTTCACTCACCGAACGAAACACAACAGTAGGAATACTGGGTAGTCCTTCCCCGGTCGAGCCGGCCCATGCATGCTGAAATCAGCGAGGCTCTACTACTCATAAATGTCTAAGAGTTCTCCATAATGTTCTCGAAGATATGTGAACTCTGCTAACCCGCATTGCGCCAGCATGGTGGTTTACGGCCTAACCCACCTCATACTGAGAAAAGCTGCCCATGCCCAGCAGTGGGACACATTGGTGTATTAAATTATATTAGAGAGCATTGAATGTTTGTGTCGATGTTATTTAATGCACTCCTGTTTAAAAACATCCGCGTCAATGAATAACAATTTATTTTGTTTTGTTATAGATCAGGTGACGTCCTATTAAAATTTAATGATGGGTAACTGGAACCGTTAGTGAAGTAGTTGTCGAACAAAATTCGATACTGCAGCTGTGTTCGTGACGTTCAGCTACTAAAGCCTAATCCATAATTATTTAATACATTTACTACTTTTACGTTTGTTTTTAAATTTTCATTTTTTTATTATTTTAATTATGCGTGTTACTAATATTGGTAGTATTAGTAATATTACGTTTGTCCTTATTGCTACTTAACAGGTAAGAAAGAGAGGAGAGAATAAAGAACTAATTCTAGTAATAAAAAAATAGTTTAATTAAATAGAGTTTCCATCTCGTCTCAGTATCTCAAGGATCACTAGTGTTCTTCTAAATTAAAAATAACAAAATTGCATTTTAGTTCACGTTTGCTGTTTATTAGACTTAATTAGCCCTCTATTTTAAACATAGTTACAAGAATTGACATTTTGTCCTGTCTTTCTCACTAAATAAACACCTGATACTATTTTTCAAAATTTTTGACACTATAAATCCTCTTAATATTATAAAAGTCAAAGTTAGTTACGATGTCTATATATTTGTTAATCAATGACGCGTAAACTATAAAACGGATTTTGATGAAAATAGAATTGGTACACAAAAATAAACCATCTTTTGAATATACGATATTTATTATTCCGATATGAATACCCATGAATTTTGCGTAGGTGAAACCACGCGTAGAATGTAGTTAATTAATAATAATAAATTTTATTATCAGTTTTTACAATTTTTACATAAAATGCAGTCACTGTATGCTGAAAGACACGTTTTCTTACAAAATGTAGGTTATTACAGGGTTGTAACCATCTGACACCCAAGCTCAGAGTGAACTTGTGTCATGGGTGACAGGGCTCTCAAAAATTTATTTCCTTTATTAAAATATGTAAGTACGTCGTGAGTGACGTGGTGTTTTACTTTGCAGATATGTACATGTATGTACATATCTTTATATACCTTTATTTAAAATGTTTTTATATAGAAGTATATAAAGATATCTTACATGCATACATTAATATATATTGTTTTTATTTTGCCACTTACATCTATTAAAACAAAACTATGTGCAGTAGGTATTTGAAGTTGCTGGTCATTCCACATATACGTAAGAACCTATATATCTCGCGACCGGTGAATCCGCGGTGAAATATCAAATTCGCATTTCGTACATTTCGAATGTGCTAATGGCACGTCATTGACGAACTGTTGTGTGAGAAAATGTTGACATTTGTATGTAATATTGACATATTGTATTTAGTGTTCTGTAGAGCAATACCCGTCTCGACCTCGAACTACGTCACTATCGAAATCAAATTTCAAGTGTATTTACTTTCAAAGTGAGTTCTATCGTCTAAGGGAATCTCGATCTCAAATTTATATGTTAGGAAATAGCACAGCTGAAATGAATTTACAAAAAAATATTGGACATGAACATCTAACAACCAGTTTATAATGTAGCCGTAAAGAGCAGCCTGACGACGGGTGGCCCAAAATATCTTATGAAAGAATTTATAATGAGCACGTTGAAAAGGGATAATTGATATGAATTTTACGTCGAGCCTTCTCTCCTACCCGGGAAAGGCTTTGTGATGGGACAAAAGGAATTATAAACAAGTGCTCGGAGCGATGACGGGGTAGCCAACATAGCTAGCGCGCGATATAGATGCTAATTAGCAATTTTGTGAGTTTAAAATAGCCGCCGCATAAACACGCCCGCGTTGAATTAAACAGTTCTGTTTTTATTGATAGATGCGTGGAAAACCAAACAAACGATAATTTGGTGTGGGCGTTTTCGAATTGTCATATTTTTCTTGTTTTACAGTCGGCAGTTTATTGTAATGGCTGGCTGAAAGACAAACTCACTGAGCCTCCTCATGTGAGTTTAATTAAGCTCTGTATTCAGATAATAATTACATAATTCTTGTTTATAATCTCTCCTACTTTGCACACGAGCCTTTTCGGTTTCAATGAGGCTTGGGAGTTTTCAAATATCTTCTTAACCTTAATCAAGGAGAGAGTCCTTGATTAAGGTTAAGAAGATATTTGAAAACAATATACAAGAAGATTTCATATTTTTTGCGTGGCAGTCGAATTATCTTCCTTCATAGTTGTGTGTGTTCATACTATATTAAAATATTTCAGATATATTTTTTAAACCACTTACTTGATAAACACATACGGTAAGTTTGTAGTAAATTATTTATGGTTATTATAACTTATTCACATTTGCAACACCGGAGACGGAACCCTAACAAAGAAACACTCCAGTGACACCGTTTTCTTAAGGAGCTTGAACTTCCTATTTGCCGCATACACTACCAGGCTGCAATCTTATGCACGACGGTAGTAATCTTCCAAGTTTGAGTAAATCCTATGGTAAAGATTCTCTATACTCTACCACACAACATTTTAACAGGTTCTCTGTCCGATGAATCACATATGATACATAACAATAGATTTTCAATTGTGTCTTTCACGGAAAAGCGAATGGGTTATATTTGATAATATATTTATAGCTTAATTATCCCAGAAAGGTCTTAACTAAATCTATATAATAAACACAACTCTATAACCGCCACGTACGCCGTCAGCAATACCTTTTTGTCCAACTTAACACCTCAATTTACTTGAATCCCCGCACAATCTATTCAATGGAAACCGTTTCAATTAAAACAAAAGGTAGTGATTACTCTCTCCAATTTCCTCTGGCCACAAAAGAAATGCTGCGCCATCTAGCGGCGAGACCGCTGAAGCTCATTTCAGATAACCGATTTTCATCAGCATTTATTTTAAATGTTGTTTTAGTTTTATTTCCTTAATACTGTGTTTTTTTTCGTAATTAACTTGAAGCAGTGGTTTTTCTATCCACTAGCTCTGTTGCACGTTTGGGATTAAAATACAGGATAAAAATTTACGTGAGCCATAACTAGTTGTTTTAAGTTTGAGTCTATTATTCTTGGTTTGATGTTTTCAAAATCGTTAAATGGTTAAGTAAGTGCACTATAAAAAACCGCTTTATATTTATATCTAACGCGTAATTGCATATTTCTAATAGGTCGTTATATTTTTCATGTTCTAATTAGTAAGTAGAACAGATTTCATTGTTTTTGTAGTTTATATGTGATCAGGTTTATTGAATTATAACTCTAGCGTAAACAGATGCGCAATTACAATTAGTCGTTATCTTTAGCTCAATTCCGAGCCAAAAAAGGATTACCTTGTTGGGCTCGGAATTGAGCTAAGGATAACGTTAACGAGAGAAATTCTTAATATTAATTAAGAATTTCTCTCAATAGCGTCTACAGTAGGATAGAGTCTACTCTATCCTATTTCGCGCGAACTAAGTGGACTGTCGACAGGTAATGTGTATAAGTACACCTATACAAACTTGCTTCTTGGAGAGTAAACGGCTGAGATGTTATAACTATTAGATATGTTTATTGTACCCCCACTAGTAATAATTACTGTGTCGCGGTGGACTTAACAAATATTTATTTTCTTATTCTCCAGACCGATTTCGGCCACTGCGGCCAATCTTAATGTAGACTGGCCAACTACGCAGGAGATATTATAGTGCACAAGTGTGTGCGCAAACACAAGTGCACTCTCTGTTACCTAACTCTCATGATCCAAAGGGACGGTAATCCGACACGACCGGAGAGAGATCAGGCGCAGGACCAACGGCTTTACGTGGTTTCCGAGGCACGGGGGTGTCTTACACCACCAACTTCCTAACTCCGGGCTGCTATTGAAATTTCTTAACTGAAAAGCCCAATAACTGTTGGCGGCCCGACCCAGGATTCGAACTCGAGACCTCATGTACAGCAGTCGCATTCACTACCGCTGCGCCACAAAACCTAAACAACGGCAACAAATAATACTCTGATTCAAAATATTAATACTTTTGGATCGCAGAAGTTTTTACCCGTGTGGGGATTGAACCCATAACTCTCAGTACACTAGCAGTGGCGAGATAAACAGTTAAATTGCGTCATTCATGCAATCGCAGTAGTATTCCGTTATCCAATCTTCCCTTCCTTTTAATTAGAAACATACCTTACCCAAATTAAAATTTTCTGTTTTGATTTTTTTCCAAAGCACGACAATAGCTGGCTTTCCGTTGCTGCAAAAATTTTAATTTAATTGTATTTGTAATTACAAAGTGTCGTGGAGCCAGGAGTGCCCTAATGAGGTCCGAGAACGGTTTCAATTTGGCCACGCAGCTGCATCCCCGGCCACACTTTTTGTTCGTTCTAGATGGATTCAGACACGGCAATTGTTTAGAGACACTTTTAATTTATTTCATTCTATATCCAGACAGTTCGGGATTGCAACTTCGAGTTAAAAAAGTTAGGTTAGGAATTGTTATTTGTTTCATTGAACTTAATTTTCGGTTGTAATGTTGTAGTGCTTGCTATAAATTGGCCGACCCCAATTTCTATTACTCTCTATAGTCTACTATAGAAAATGGAATCTTATAAACATTGAAACGTGCATCAAATATATCCTCACACCAGTATATGTCCTAAAAGGTAGGTAGACTTACACAAAAGGTAAAAAGGTATCTTTTAAGTACCCCTTAAAATGTAAGAAATAACTATAGAACAGTTTTCGAATGCATCGCTTTAGAGATCACATGGCAACACAGAATTCAATATCCGACCGAACATTATTAACCATCCATACATATTTTTTGGTTTATGTAAACTGAAAGCAAATAAAATCACACACTGTTTATATAACAGAAATAATTATCACAAAATATCGTAGTTTTATATTTGCTTTAATAATACCAATGTCGATTTATAATTATTTCGTTGATCACTAGCTGTGATTTCGTACGAGCGAACGCGGTAACATATCTATGTAATGTAAAGCATTTTTAAATAAATGTTGTATTTACATTTTTATTTGTTGTATATCTCCAGCAGGGAGAGGTTTTGAGCTCCTGAAAAAAGAGGGGAAACTGTGCTTTCTGCGCAATTCTTCTTGAGAAAAATTTTGAATATAGTCTGCAGGACGCTGATTCATTTTTGAGTGTTTGGTTACGTGCTAGTCATAGACAAGCTAAGCCCATAGATGCGTTTGTCATCTAATGTCAAAAAATCTGAAGACATAATTCATATACACATGTACGTAGAAATTGGTTTTCAAATCAACCGTCATCCATCTAACGCCATCTGCATATTTCTTATCTGTAGATACTAAGAAGCAAAAATGCTTTTTTTTAAAGACAATTTCCGCGCTAGTAATACTTTCTGTATCGCAAGGGACTTTTCCAATATTTAAAAAACGGATACAAAAAATCAAACACAGCAGGGTCGGAACACTCATTTGTGGATCACACAAATAATTTGTGGTTCAAGTTAAAACAATTCAGAGAACCACGAGACCTCAATTTCGATTGCACCTCTATCTTTTTGATGTACATATTAAAAAGTTTAATATCGCTCGCTTTCTTCGAAAAAAAAAACTTCGAAGAAAATAATGGTAAGAAAACCTGCATATCTGAGAGTTCTCTATAATATTCTTAAAATATATGAATGTGGTCAATCTGGACTAAACCAGCGAGGTAGACGATGGCCTAAACCTTTTCATACCGTAGACAGGCACCCAACAGTGAGACAGTTTATAAACAGAGCTGATATTATTTAACGTCTTTTTGTTTTTAGGTAACATTAACTACAGCTGTTATAAATCCATTTTAAGCCAACCACAAAAGTCTATCGGACTTAAGACAAATAATGACCAACCTAAACACAAAGCTGGCCATTCACAATCCGACCGTAAATAACAGTGTAAGCACAAGACGTGTATAAATTCGCGACTATTTGTCGGGCACCGTCCGACCAATTAAATCTCCTCATTTAATCTAGGCACATCTGGGTACTGGCTGACCGGAGCTAGCTAGACCGACACATATAGATTGAAAAAATAAAAACAGTCTTATTTATCTGGCTTTGAATGGACGAGCTTAGAATGTTTGGTTCATTTAGTACTTGTTAAAGTGAATTCGTTTTAATTATTCCGATGTTTTTAATTTCGTGCAAATAGTTAACATATAATTTAGGTAATACACGTCATGCTCGGCAACGTTTGCTATAAGGTGCGACTGTATACATATATCTAAATACCTAATATAAATTTGAAGAGGATTATGTTCTAGATATGATAGATAGATTTTTCATGCGGCTTCGCTTTGGTTATTCTAGACTTTATCTATTTAACCTGAGCGATTTCTATTCATCGGGAACAGTACATTTTTTGTATAAAAGTATGTCCCTATGTCGCCCTGACAATCTGCATGCGATTTTTCACGATGATCGGTTGAGCAGTAAACGCTTTCACTTAAGAAACAAACAAACTCAGATTCGATAGTAGTTAGAAATGTGTTAGATATAGTTTTCTTTAATTGAATGAGCGCAAGACATAGTCATATCTATGTAATTCTTATCCATATTACATTCGAAAAGTGTATAATTTTTATGCGATCCGAATAAATAAAAAATGAAGTATTTAGAAATTACTTTGTCGTGTTAAGTATTATGGTTGCTCGTCATGTTCGGGAACGTTCTACTAGTAGCGCTGATAGGCTTTAGTATGATAGAAAGAAATTACAATTTAACCTCTTATTATATTTAGAAAACATAATGTCTGGACATCCTAACTAATATTATTATAAATGCAAATGTAAGTTTGTTTGTTAAGCTTTCACACCTTAACTACTCAACCGATCATCATGAAATTTCACATACGCGTTGTCAGGGGAATAAAAAGTACACAAGAAACATTTCATCCAGGAAAAACTACATTTCTAATCTAACCTAACCTAACCGACATTTACGCGAGCGATGCCGCGGGAAAAATTTAGTACTATTTAAGGATAACCGCGATTTTAATTAATTATTTCTATGTCAGAGCCAGCTCATAGCCAAATGCACTTACTGATCGATAAACGATTAGCGAGGTTAAGAAACGTTGGGTTCGGTCAATCTATAGATGGGTGACCGCTTAGTGGTATTTCATCTGAGCGTCTCCGTGCTTCGGAGGGCACGTAAAATGTCGGTCCCGGTTGTTGTCAAATTGACAGCAGTCGTTAAGCAACGTCAGAGGCCTACGGGCGGCTTGAACAACTCTTAACAACAGATTGGCCACTAACCAAACGAAAAAAAACAAGAAATGTCAGAGTAAGATGAAGTAGATGCCTAATTTCTTTTAAGTGTTTTCTTCATATAAATCACGTAGAACCGACGATTACTTATTACATACTAGATTTTTTTCGCGGCTTCGCTCGCCTATATGTAGGTTAGGTTAGATTAGTAACATGTATGTCCTTTTCTGTTCCCCCGTGTGTGCAAAATTGCATGATGATCAGTCATGTAGTTAAGGCGTGAAAGCGTAACAAACAAACAAATTCACATTCGGATTTAAAATATTACATAAGATAACGTTCAATATTCATTAATGTCTTAATTTAACATCAATAAAAAATTTCAGAGTAAGATATACTTAGCCCAACGCTACGTAGACGCCGCTAATAATTCTGACTGCAGTCATTTTAGTGAAAGTTATGGCGTATAGTGTCCGACTGGTTCATTTATATAAAAATCATAAGCGGCAGACTGTCGGATATATCTGGCATGCGATATTAGGATTGACACTGACTCCGCCAGTGATCACAGACGCCGCCGCGCTGCTCGCCTATGAATAATTTCATAAGATTCATATCGGACTCTACCAAAATAGTGTGACGTCAAACGTCCCACGAATCTTTTCATGTTAAATTTATATGAAGATATTTCTAGAATAGTAGAAATATGAAGAAGTAATATCACAAATAATCTTGTTTTGGAACAGTTTGTTTTAAGTTAAACTGTAATCAATCAAAAACCCATTCGGACACCGTTGGCCAATTGTCCCAATGTTAACGCAAAGGTCTCGAGATCGATAAGACAGTACGCACCTCTGATTTAAAAATAATGTACACATTAACTACTGCTACTCTACTAGTACTAACTACTCGCTTTACCTATAAGGAAACATACGGAAACCTGCATATTTTTTTTATACAACTAAGGTGGCAAGCAAACGTACGGCCCACCTGATGGTAAGTGGTCACCGTAGCCTATGGACGCCTGCAATACCAAAGGCGTCCCTTGCGCGTTGTCGACCCTTTAGGAAAGGAAGTGGGAAGGAGAAGGAGCGGAAAGTGGGTAAGAGATACTGCTATTTCATGTCGATATTATTCTGTGAGAGGGTAGTCCTTCCCCAGTTGAGCTGGCTCATTCATGCTAAAATCAGCGAGGCTTTACTACTCAAATCATGGCTGAGATTCGTTCATAATGTTTTTAAAGAAAGTATGTGTGCCTACTTGCACTGCATCAACATGGTTGACTATGCCGTTGTCATACTGAGAAATTTAAAAGCCGGGCAGTTTATTAACAGTATATTATAAATTATAATTTGAATAAAAATAAAAGTGGAGCACATAATACTATTAGACTATTATTATATCTAGTTTTCTCTATCTAGACTCTAACTCCTTTTAATTAACTCCTCTAATCATCGAAACAACACACATTTTCATTTTACTTATGGTAGCATCCCTTAAAAAGCATAAATAATACATACATCATTAAACTTGCGCCTGTTACCCGGCGACTACGGACTTACACTTGCTGCAATCCTGGCATATCCCTTACTCTCATAAATAATACAAGGATTATGTAAAAGAAATTTATAAGACCAGGTGGCCATATTTCTAGCGGGACCACGAGACAAGCTTGCACAAAGTCTTGCATCTGTACAAAATGAACAAACAGTCGCCGTTGCACTAAGGGTTGCCAAGAAGAAAAGTCAGATAATTGAGTAACTAACATGATAGTGCCGAATTTAACAAGCCTATATATTATTAGCACAGAACACACACGTTATAGGAGCTGCTACATCGTGAAAAACAAAAGCATCTATTGCCGAATGCGTTTCTTTTCGCACATGCTATGAGTACAACCATACCTCTTAAAATGTAGGTGTGAAATCCCTCTGCTTAGGCTTTCAGGGACATAAACGTCTGACTATGTAGGTATTACATAATCATGTATTATAGGATTATAAAGATTTAACAATAGCATTAATTATTACTTACATACATAATAATAGTTCCTGTCGTTAATACACAAATATTGTCTTTCGTGAAATCGTGATCATACTTGAGACATCGTAAGCATAGTTGGATATTCCTAATAAATCATCAAAATTCAAAGGAAAATTTACTCTTTACAAGAATAACCAGGCGTGAATCTATATTTTTATGTAAGTATACCGGCACTGACTTCTACAATCTGTAATTACTCACAGAACTACGAGAAACCAAATATTCTTGTTATATATCGCTGATGCAAAATTCTCTGAAAATGAAGATCTTGTGGCACCCCTAAGTAAAGCTTCAGACACGAGCGCGGGATTTGTCCCAAGTCTTAGCTTGGCCGCTGTTATTTAACAGATTAGCTTATTACGGAGCCAACATAAATTCTTATCTCAACCAACTTGGATGACTGTTTTTTAAAAGGCTTTGTTTTAAGACTGGCTTAAACCTTATATTCTTTTATGAGCACGAGTCTCGTTAGAATCTTAAATTATATGAGATTTCTAATGTTACTTAAATTTTGAGATCAGTTTTGTTAATTTTATGACTAAATATGGTCTAGTAATAGCTACGTCTCAGAGCCAGAATAGTACAGAAATGATGAGTAGGTTAGCTTCGTCGATTTATAAAATCTATTTTAGAGTTCGAAAACACTTATACAACAGCTTTGTCCGTCTGTCCGCCCGTCCGTCCGTATACAACTTTCAACTTAAGAACCGTAAGAGCTACAGACTCGCTGTCAACGCCATTCGACTCAACATAGTCGATATGCCGCCGAAATGACTATGACCTTTGAACTCTGACCTCAAGGTCACGTAATACCATCTTTCAACTCAAGAACTGTAAGAGCTAGAGACTCGCAGTCAACGTCATTCGACTTAGCATAGTCGATATACCCCGAAATGACTATGACCTTTGACCTCTGACTGTCTCTCAAGGTCACTTGATACCATTTTTTCGAACTGAAAGATTTACGGCAATTCATGGCCGTTTCTCACTTGTTTTGTCTTATGTATAGATCAAGCTCAAATACTTAGCACATTATAACCATGACGAGATCAGCGACTAAACTACACGCTGTTCATACAATCATAGGATAATTATTATTAGATAAATATAATTTTAAAAATATACCTATGTACGTTTGCACCTCTGAGCCAGTATAATATTCTGCGTCTTGGTTGGTTCGATTCCCGGGTCAAGAAAAGTGTTATTGACATTTTCAGTCTACAAGTACTTAGTAGCAGTGCGAAGTCTGATACTGTGCCTGATAAATGGCGTCAGGCTAGACCTACATCAGGTACCATGCACCACATATAGTATATACATACGTATATGGGCTGGAGACTGTGTATGTATAGAATTCTATTGTATAAAACTTATCATTGAAACCTTATACGTTGAGGATAAACTTTATAATCAAACCAGATGTCGATGAACACCAGTTATCCCACAAAGCGACATTAATTTTATCGGATGGCTAGGCTAGAATATCAGAATATTTAAGGATACCCACTCCCAATATTGGTACTGTGATAGATGGTCATGACAGTCGGGACAGTCGGAATCGACTACTCCCTAAGGCTAGGGGAACCGTAACCTTTTGCAAATGGGCACTCATCTATGAGCATGACAGTGGTAACGTTTCTTGACTTTCGATCGATCGATCTGTGTGTGTGTGATGTCTGACAGAAAGCCTTGTATATGTTTTTGCCATGCCAGCAATTGTTGGCATGTCTGACATACCTAAAAACCTATTGTGTCTGAACGCGGGTGTACCGCTACGACTTAATTGGTAAAGGCACTATATGAAAACATGAAATATTGAAGTCCTGGCAGCGAACATACTTAGAGAACGATCAAGTAAAGTTAATTCACTCAAAGATACAAACTTGTTTCAAGGCATTGAATCTATATAATCCTTACTTGTAGTGAGGCGAAATGACCATGGAAAGGAAAAAAGTTGCAGTCGGCGGCATTTTTCAACAAAATACTCTAAACATATTTTTCTAAACGCATATCCTGATCGACAAGCGTTTATAAAAGACTAATTTAAATGATCTGAAGTATGCCCAACTAAAGGATACATGACAAAAGAAACGCTAACTATAGCATCAATTCAAGATACTAAATGTAAAATGTACATTAAAGCACAAAACATGGTCCGAAACAAGCACCAACTGAAAATACCTGCATGTATTTTCGTTTAGAGCATTTAAAGCTAACATTTATAATGTTTGTAGAACTAAAGTATTCATGTCGGAGCTAGAAGGCATCTATTTGAGTACAGACAAGTAGTGATTCACATTTGGAATGCTTTAGCGGCTGACAGCTTCGCGGCCGTCCATTAATGTTGTGCTGACTGCACCCCACCGCAGACGCAAGCAGCTTTAGAGAAGTACAACGTCTTCTTCTTTTCGTGTGATTAGTGGCCAACCTGTTGTCAAGAGTTGTTCAAGCCACCCGTAGGCCTCTGACATGGCTAAACGACTGCTGTCAATTTGGCAGCAAACGGGACCGACTTTTCACGTGCCCTCCGAAGCACGGAGACGCTCAGATGAAATAGCACTAAGCGGTCACCCATCTATAGACTGACCGCGCCCAACGTTGCTTACCCTCGATAATCGTTTACCGATCAGTCAGTGCAACTGCCTATGAGCGCCTCGAAGTACAACTAATATTGTGGTTTCTTATGATCATTTCAGGGAGTGGAACATAGCGGGTCTTTGCTTGAACTTGGGATTGCTTCTCTGTCTAGAGCAACCTTACTGGAGAAGAAGCCCTAAAGAAGATTGCAGCCAGAGGTTCTCGTATTGTGTTATTGCTGTTAATTTCAAGGATCCTTAAGGAGATGATGATACAGTAGCAGTAGTAATGACGCCTTTGTGTGCGCAGTGAAGGATGTGTCTTCACTACGCAAAGAAGACTAATAGTAGTTGGGGTAGTAGAATTTCCAAAGTCCCAAAGCTGTTGCTGTGCTGCTTACAGAGCAGCAGAGCTCTTAGCAAGAGACCAGCAGTTTTTAAAATTGTCAGTAATCACGAGCATGGTCGTCATCCTAAAGATAAAGAATCAAAACAAAAACTTCGAGGGGTTGCAAAATTTAAATTACTAAAACATGTTTATTTAGTATTATGCCAATCAATCATAACCTAGTGTAACATCGTGGGGTGGAGCATCAAAAACAATATTATTGGCAGTAGAACGTGTGCAAAGAGCAATCTTAAAGGTAGCCACATTCCACCCTTTCATCTTCCCCACCTATGAACTATACCAATCCACTAACATTTTAACCGTCCTTCAACTATTTATCCTGCACACTGTCCTTAAACAACATACGCTACTACCTTTTTTACCCACGAACAAAAGAAGGAAAGACTTAGTTTGTGAAACTTTCCAAACTAAGCATGCTTACATGAAGAGATTTTTCTTATTCTTAGGGCCTTTTGTGTACAATAAACTAAATTAGTTATTAGGTATATATAGCATTAATCATAATCAATGTCATATAGTTTTAACAAAGTACCTAAAAACGCTTACGTATTCAGATACAGAGAAATTGCTAGTAGTTGTAGAATAATTTGTTATCGTTTAAACAATTTTCGTTTATAATTGTTAATGTTTAAAACTATTTTAATTGTATAATTAACTATATTTGTTTGCAGTACATGTATAAATGTGTTTTGTAGATCCTTACTTTATTAACAGTAAAATAAAAATGTTATATTAGAAACAGCTTGTAACACAGGTCTCTGACCAAGTTCAGGTAATACAATGTAACAACAGACTTCATAAACAAATCTTTTTGTGTCCAATATTTAAATTGTAAATGTTTTCCTTTAGATTAAATATAGTTTTAATGTGACTTTAATACAATAAATAGCCTGTAATATGTTTTGTAAAGACTTTCATTTATTGAATAAAAATTTATTATTATTATAAAGAAAAGGTAATTTATTCAACACAGGCATCATCTTTCTAGTTTAGTCAGATTCGACTGTAAATCTGTTTTTCATAAATCAACTGCTATCTGATTATACTAAACATAGACTACATATCAGAATAATATTATGGTACTATCTATATCAGCTATCGTAGATATGTATTATAGCCGAGACCGACGCTTTACTTGCCGTTCAAGGCCATATACAAAAAGTCACGCATCGCCGCAACTTTTGTATGTGGTTGCCCAGCCGCAAGCTTGCCGGCTACGAAGTTGATTACGCCGTAGTTTTTCTTCGTTACTTCGTCAGAGGCTTCTCAAACGAAGGCGCGTATCCCAAGTAATGAACTCACTTGATAAATAAATAAAAATAAAGCGATAGTACGCCTCTATTACATTGGTAAGTCGTACCGACCTAAGCTTTTAGACTTGCACATCGAGCTCCTAAACTTTAAGCTACACTCATATATAATTCTAAACCAAGCTTTTGTTCCGCAGGGAAATGGCGGGGAGTTCCGACTTAAATAATTTATCCACCTCGACTCTAGTTAACCGTAGACGAACCGGTTAAATACGGAAATGTACGGTGTATTACTGTGTGAGATTTAATAAGATATACGGTTTTTTTTTTAACTATATTATGTAATTTTATTGGTAAGAAATAACGAGGATTTTTTATTTAAGACTGCTTTTGCGTAGCTTTGATTTCTTAGATAATCCATTCTTTAGCATTTACACAAATAAAGATGTTTGATTCGTTATTGTTGTTTTATTAACGTTTGTTTGTAAACGCAGCTGTGGGGGACCTACTAGGAACTATCGGGTTCGATGTCTGATACTGGGCAAGCTAAGAATATTTTCTATGAAGATACTTTTGGTACCAGCAATGCGTCTCGTTATATATCTCTTATATTTGTCATATTATTTAAGCATTAACAAATTAAGATTTTAATTGCCACATGCAATAGGCGACAATTTATTTTAAGACAGCGTGTGGGAGCTAGGTGTAAATTGCAATGTCACGGGTAATTTTACAAAAGCTAAAATTATAGGTAAAGGTACAACCTGTCTTTTGACAAACTATTTGTAAATTAAACTAATTTTATACTGTGGGTGATGGAAAACATAAAACTCGGCACATGATTAGTGGCGAGGCCTTACCTTTAATCTTTACACGTTTTCAAGCCAAAATCTATTGTCCATCGTCCTTATAGAAATACTAATGTATAGACAACAAAATTTTTCTCACATTTCGCTCGCAAACAGATTTTTTTTTTGATGAAATTTTTCCCTATGTCCTTTTCAATACCCCTGACAACGTCTTTGCCAAAATTTCATGATGACCGGTTAAGTAGTTAAGGCTTACAACCAAAACAAACTTACATACGCATTTATAATATTAATTAGCATTCCAAAACCCATCCCGAAATGGCTTATAAATAAATCTTTCTACACAGCAGCTAAATACGTGTCTTATAAAGGTTATTAAGTTGACTGATTACATAATTTCTGTACCTTTTGTAAAGCTTACTGCCGTGCAAAGCATGTGGACCGCGAACCATGTATTTAACTACTTTTAAGAGACTTTAGTATTTATTTAAAATGCAGTGTAGACAATTACAATACCTGAAAGATTTGACTTCAACATGACAGTTATTCTAAACATTAAAAATAAACAATATCAACTATGTAGTTAATCTCGTTCACAACAAAGGCAGGCCGGCTGTTAGCACATAGGTTACATATTATCCCATACAGAAGCACTCACTAGTATTAGATAATTAAGAGTGCAGCTGCGTCTTTCTCTCATCCATCACCCTGTTTTTAGCCGACTGCGCAAACAATGGGTAGTGTGTTTACACTCGTAGTGCTCTACTGTAGGAAATAATCGTATATCATTCATCTCTGATGGAATTTCTGATTGAAGTCATTGCACACGATATATAGTTGATAACACTTATAAATTTTGTCAGTGAAATATATCGGCGCTGGGATAATATTTTCTTCTTAACAGTATTAATATAGTCTTCTAATTCTTCTGAACTTATGCGTGCGTTATTAGCGTGAAGATAGTATGGCATTTACATGGGGTAGGCAAACATGTAATTACGGACACAAATTGCTATCAAGGTTTAACCTGACAATTCTTGGAATGCCAGACACAATTGAAAAGCTATTGAGTTTGGCCGCCGGTGTGCATGAAGGCTTGTGTTCCATTCCCGTGTTGAACTAAGTGTACTGGCTTTTTTAATGAGAAATTACAGTAACAGACAAAGTCAGGCAGATTTTTTGTTTGTTGTAATATTAGAAAGTCTTGTATTATTTTATTACTGATTTAAGCTTATAGCTGTGATAGTATATCAGATGCTCTGATTCGAAATTGTGTGCGTATTTAAAAGTTGACCATTTAAAAAAAAATGCGTAATGTAAAAAAAAACAATCACTGAGAGTTGTCCTTATAATATTTTCAAAGATACGTGAAGTTTGCCGACTTGCCGAGGGCGAGCGTAGTGGAGTATAGCATATTCTCATTAACGATAATTAGTTATTTAATACGCACATAACTTTAAAAAGTCAGAGGTGCATCCCTTGCGTACAAACTCGAGACCACAGTGTGACAGTCCAACCGTCTCTTACTAGGCAATGAGTACTTACTGCTAATGATTTATAAACGGAGCCTATTATATGCATTCTTATATAGTCCTTCTTTAACAATTATCCAGCAACCTAAATGTATTTCATGTTAGTTGATACAAAATGCAAGCTTAGTTAGTGTGTAAAGCAATGTAAGAACAAGAGAATAGTAAATCGTGTGCCAAGTCGTACGTCAGGCACATACTTCCTAATTAAAACGGTGGAATCCGACCTCGTTTGTAACATTGTAGTCAAACCTCTTTTACTGCGAGCACGTTTAACTCAATTAGAATGGCAACACAGGTGCTTGCTTTTATATAATTAAATAACAGATATTTTTCTCGTGAGTCTTTAAAAAATATGCCAGGTAGTATAAATATGGTGAAGCTGACAAGTGATGGCAACACAGAGATTACAAAACTGATTTCGTTTAAACTTAGAGGGACTTTCTACGTGTCAATTAGTTTATTGAAGTAGGAAACCCATTTTACTAAGGAACTTAGAACCTTCTTTTATGTTAAGGTTGTTATATAAAACTCGACAGCTATGTAAATAGTAATTACAGAAAAAAATATGTATGTTTATGCCGATACTGCCAATGCATATTCCACAAAGCAATATAAGTCCCTATTAAAAAATAAATCAAAAGGCACACGAACGTAACGTAGTTTCAAATTGTCAAAATTCGGTCTAAGAACACTAAACGTTAGATACGTGGCTATCTGACTGATTTCGAGACATAATAAAAGAAGTACTCTATCTTCTCTACTAAATTCTAGAAGACAAAGATACTGATGGACTCGCTATAATCATCGGTAATGAAGGCCCAATGAGAGCCTCGATATTATTACAAACATAAAAGTAAAAAAACAGTCTCTTTTAGCTAAGCTAATCGAACGCCACATCAATCTGATCCCTAATTAATTCCTTGTCCCGTGTAAACATTAAAATGTAATAAAAAAAGAAAAATTCACGCACGCCTAAACCTCTCGAGCGAAACATTGGTACTCGATTGAATCAATTTAAACTTCAACCGAATCTCATCTCACAGGGTACGTCCCTAATTATGCCCGCGGAAGGACAGGGGTATAGAAGAGACAAACTTGTATTTGCGCGCGCAAAATTTAAATATAGAACGAATTTGTTCTTTACGCACAGTGAATTTAGACGTTTGTTAAATGTTATTTGATTTTGACATTCTAAATTCAAATCTAGTAGAAGTGTAATCGTCTGTTTCGAGCAGTAGAGGGTGGCATAAGGGTTTCCAAAATGGCGGCCGTAAGATTTTGTTCGGTTATATTAATTAAATCTTCGTAATTTATGACCGGCTCGTGTACCATGTGGTGTTTGTGATTTATGGCTTTTGCTGTATTAATTCTACATTAAGCTGATTCGGGAATGATCTTATGTATTGTGATATGTGAGTGAGTGTGTATAAACTACAGAGTATATAGTTTAATTAACTGTAGCTCGCTTGACAACGTTACATGGTTATTGTAAGATATTTGTAACAGTCTAAACTTTAGAAAATTTGAACTGAAAATGGTACCTAGTACCTAATGGTACCTTTACTATGCTACTGATATGTGTGATTATATTTTATGCAACAAAGAGATATGTTAATCTGATGATAGATAAGAATATGTGGCCATGAAAACGAACGAGATATTTTAATATAACATAAGTATAAAAAGATTAGCGGGTAATAAATCAAGATATTATTTCATTAAGAATAACTACATAATCATTAATATAGCGCGTTATTTACCTAAGTCAAAAATATATTTTATATTAATAAAATATAAATTAGCTTTAACCTGCGACTTCGTTTGTGTAGGCAATAGTTTCCTCTCGACGTCAATTAGGTAAATCACACTATGCCGTATCTCCAGCCCTACAGAGTATAATCAGTAAAATTTTGCTTAATTTTAAGTTGGAAATGCTACCATATTGCAATAAATTCCGTTCAGTTTTATGATGGTGGTGCCGGAACACACAGACGGGAAGAAAAGAAATCTAAAAACTATTGTTTTAGGTTTAGAAACGGCCAAATAGTCGATCCCAATTAGTCTTTTAAAAACATCTCCAATACACAGGCTCGTTCCAGTTTTTTAGGTTATAAAAGAGATAAGTAAACTAATAAAATGTTTATTTTAATGTAAAAGCTTATTCAATAACCCAAAATCTTATTTTACTGGCTAGTATTATTATAGATTTTATTTTAGGGGATATCGATAGATAGAGAGAGGGGAGTAGATTTAGGGGGGGTTTGTACTTATGCCTTTATAGTTGCACTAACGGGCCAAGACCCAATGTGACTCCTACAGGGAGGCGCTGACGGGAGTCAAAATGGCCGTTGTTTCCGCCAACTTTCCTGACGTCCTGTTAGCCGCAGAGCAGGTGGCACCTATATGGGTATCCATTTGGGAACTGTTGGAGGCCACGCCGGATCCTCTGCCGGCTGTAAGTGTCGGTGCACTGCTCGGAGTAGCTTTGCACATATCATGTGAGGGAGAGAGAGCTGCAGAGTGGCTTCGCGGTCTCGATGGGAAAACCGTTGGGAACGCGAAGCTCAAAGTGGGCAGCGCCAAAGAGCTTCCAAGGACAATCAAGACGGCTTGAAAGACCAGGAATACCTGGTGCCTAAATGCCTCCAGGGTGCCGACCATGCTGCAGCGCCTCAATCCCTCTCTAAGAACCTGCGAGTGGAAGGTGCTGGGCACGCAGGTCGAAGAGACGCACAGCAGCCATCAAGGCAGGCGGCTTCTGTCTCCATGCTTGCATGGACAAAAGCACGTTCAAGATCCTTGAGGATCCGAATGTGTAGGGGGTGCCAATCGATGCCGGCGTGGGGCAGGAGGGCCTTAGCTGTGGTGCTGCGATAGCACCACAGGCAAGGGACGGGGAGGAGCCCATGAATCCTGCGGTGGAGGATACCGATACGGCTCTCTACGCCTCATCGCCATGCACGTCCCCAAGGACCGATGACATAATCGGCCACATTGATGGTCTGGCCGAAGGCGCTACCTTATAGGCAGACCGTATGGTGGGACTAAGGTGCGTACAAATAAATCTTCATCACTACATCGGGGCGATGGCCGTTCTGGCCCGCCACCTGCGGATGAATGAATATGATATTGCTCTGATTCAGGAACCTTATGTTAAAGAGGGGAGGATCAGAGGCTTGGGTGGGACGGGAGGTGTAATTTTTCACAACTGTTTCACTAATGATATAAGGACATGTGTATATGTCAGAAATGGCATAAACGCAATCCCCCTATAAAATTTCTGTTCCAGGGATCTTACGACAGTTAAGATCGATGTGCGAGGGAGCGGAGGGCAGGATATTGTTATCCTGACCTCTGCATACTTCGACTATACGTACAAGGAAATAATATCTAGACAGATAAAGGACCTTGTCGAATATGGCAGCCGGGAGAACCTGGACATGATCCTGGGGTGCGATGCCAATGCACACCACACAGTCTGGGGGAGCAAGGATGTGAATGTAAGAGGGGAAAAGCTACTGGAGTATGTGGTAAGTACCTCTTTACAAATTCTAAATAAGGGAAACAGGCCAACGTTCGTCGACTGTAGGCGAGCAGAGGTAATTGACATCACGTTAGCCCCCAACAGGGCTAGCACTAAGATTGTTGAGTGGCATGTGTCTGATGAGATTACCTTGTCAGATCATAATTACATATGCTTTAAGTACAGGACGCTGGTTCCAGCTCCTACAGCACGATGAAGTAATCCCAGAAATACAGACTGGAACTCCTTTAGGAGTGACCTCAGAATAGATCTGGAGGATTCTAAGGGTAAGCTCAATTCTACATTAGACATAGAGTTTACAGCAGACAAACTGGTCCAGACTGTGAATATGGCCTAGACAAGTAACTGCCCTGAAAGGGAACTTAGGGCCAAGAAGGTACCGTGGTGGACGTTAGAGTTGATCAAGCTGCGGCTAAAAGCCAGGCGGGCGTTTAACAATGCTTCCTAGCATATAGTCCTTGGTGGTCCTCCACCAAGGATTGGACCTGGTCCTCCGCCAAGGACTATAGCGGTTATGCTTGTTGTTTGACCAACTACAACAAAGCTGTGTGGAAAGCCAAACGGAAGGCTTAGAGAGCCCACTGTGAAAATATAAGTACTATTCCTAAAGGAATGAGGCTCTCCAAAGCTATCTCGACTATCAGAGCGCACCTATTGACAACCATTAAGGATGGCAATGGGTAGCGAACAGGGTCTGTAAGGAGACACTAGCAATGATGCTAAACACACACTTTCCAGACTGTAAGATAATAGAAAAGGAGCAGGAGGACCCGATCAGCCTGATTGAACTAAGCTACCGTACAACCAAAGCTGATTGGGACACTGCAAGTGGATGAAGGGAAGGTCAGCTGGGCTCTAAATGGTTTTCAACCGTTCAAGTCATGTGGTCCAGGCATGGTTTATCCCATTATCCTACAACAGGGAGCTGCACTCTTGGTTACGCATTTGTGCAGACTACACAGAGCCTGCATAGTTTTTGAATACATTTCAAAGATATGGAGGCTTGTTAAAGTCATCTACATACCGAAACCGGGCAAAGCTGACTACGAAGAAGCCAAGGCATACCCACCTATGAACCTTGAATCGTTCTTCTTGAAAGCCCTGGAGAAGTTAGTAGACAGACATGTTAGGGAGAGAGCATTAAGGAAATGCCCCCTCCACAGGCTACAATGTGACTACCAGTCGGGAAAATCTACTGAGATGACACTACATTTTGTGGTAAATAAGGCAGAATATGCATTGGATAACCGGGAAATATGCAGTGCTGCATTCCTGGATATTGAGGGAGCTTTCGATCGGACCACCTTTGATGCCATTAGTGTGGCATCAGCAAATCACGGCATAGAGCCAACCATTTGCAAGTGGATCGATTGTATGCTCAGGGGAAGAATCAATAGGTCTGAATTGCTAGAAGATGAAATGTATGCAACGACCACCAAGTGGAGTACTGTCACCACTCTTATGGTGCTTGGTGGTCAATTCACTCTTAGAATAACTCAACAAAGGTCCGTCCTCAACGGTCGGATATGCGGATGACTTGGTGATACTCGTCAACGGAAAATTCCCGAGCACGGTATCTAGTCTCATGCAGAAGGCCATGATTATGGTGGAAAAATGGTGCAGTAGTAACCATTTATCGATCAACCCAGGGAAAACTACTGTCGTGCCGTTTACTAGGAAGAGGGATCTGACAGGGTTGAGAACTCTCTCCATGCATGGTACGCTGCTACAAGGTCCACGGAGGTGAAGTATCTAGCCATGACCTTAGATAACAAACTAACGTGAAAACCTCATGTAAACAAAGCCATAGAGAAGGCCCAGCGGGTTTTCAGCATGATTCGTTCTACTTAGGGAAGACCTGGAGGCTGAGGCCTAAGGTCATCAAGTGGCTATACGCGATGATGGTAAGACCCACACTTACGTATGGAAGCATTGTCTGGTGGCCAAGAACTAAACTTGTAACGTGCAGGAACGCGCTGTCGAAGGTGCAACGATTGGCCTGCATGGCTATAACAGGGGCTTTCCCGACTACGCCAACGGCAGCGTTAGAAGTTCTGCTGGATCTAATGCCGCTACACATAGTTGTGGACTTAGAGGTGTTAAAGGTGCAACATAGTCTATCTGTGCATGGGCTGTGGAGCGTCAACATGCCGGAAACTCGATACACAAAATTGAAGATTTCAAAGGATCTCAAAAGGATTATGAGCATGGGATGCGACAAAATGCAACCAATGAACAACAAATATACAAAAAGAATTTTAAAATACAGGTCCCCACGAGGGACGAATGGAGACAAGGTCTACAATCACCTGACAAGAGTTGTCTCATCTGGTACACTGATGGTTCCAAAATGGAAGCAGGATCAGGCGCTGGTATTTATGCCAACGACTGCAAGGTGAGCCAAAGCATGGGCAAATATGCAACGGTCTTCCAAGCGGAAACCTATGCCTGGTTTCCGTTTGATATAACTGCCTGCGCTCAGGAGAATATTAACAATAATGTCACTGACAGGACTGTTTATATTCTCAGTGATAGTCAAGCTGCTCTCAAGGCTCTGGGCTCTTGCAGGGTGGACTCCGAACTAGTCCTGAACTGTGTTAAGACCCTCAACAAACTTGGCAGGAAGAACACAGTCACACTAGTATAGGTTCCGGAGCATGCAGGGGTGCAGGGCAATAAGGAGGCTGATGAATTAGCCGGAAAAGGCTCGCGGCAACCGTTTTCTGTTCTGCAGAGTCTGTGGTGAACAGGACGAGTCCATATCGCACCTACTGTGTGAATGTGACGCGTTGGCTGGATTGAGAATGGGTCTGATGGGGTTGGCAAATCCAAACCCCGAAGACTTCAGGCTCCTCCCTCTGAAGTGTACACTGCGGCTGATGCAGTACATTCATAAGGAAATAGCTAAAGGATAGATCTTGGGGCCGACACAAAAGATCCCACTGGGTCGAAGAGTCGCCGGTCTGCACTGACTGGCTCCGTATTTAAGATAAGATAAGAAAATTATAGATTTAAGTCTATTAAACTAACTACGTTTTATAGAAACGAAATGACTGCTTTTGTAGGACCATACTCGTTCAAAACATAGATTCAAAAACACGATTTAGATAACTCAAGTGACCTAAATAAATTTTCTTTGTATGCCAAAAATAAAATACCGAATCTACCCTCAAAACATAGCTACCTAAGCATGTACAAGTCAATTGACGTCAATGAGATCCTGAATACAGATAATACCATTATACAGGGACCCAACCTCTTTCAACTAACCTCGGCGTAAAAAATTAGGGCATCCCTCCCTGGACCCTCCCACCACCATGCGATAACTCACCCCCCACGCCCGGCCCTTGAGAAAAATAGCTCGAAAAACAGACAAGATTTAACTCGGCCCAGTTTTAGGGTTCTATTCTGAGGGACGGTTTGTAAACGTTCCTCAGTGCTTTTATGGCAAAATCGATGCGGTATCGTTTATACGTCGTTTATATCGGATGGCAATATTACTTGCCAGGATGCATGCGGTGATTGCGATTAGCAGACTTATGAATGTAATATTTTGATTAATGAACTAAACATTTTTGGATATTATCTAAGTAACTGTAAAGTTTAAAAATGTTAAAGACTAAGTTATGAACCTCCGATATAATTAAGTCAATTTTATTTATAAAATTAAACGTTTGTTGAGACGCAAGTTCCATACGCAAATTTTTTAAACTCGTGTAATAATATAAGTAACCTAAATAACAAGCCCATATGAATAAGTACTTAGTAACGTCTTACTGATTATTATTCATACAGCTTTATTCAGGAGAATTAACGTAGGGTGAAAATAGGGCACGGCCGTATCCGTTGTACCAACTAAAAAGTTGACTTATTTATCCGTTAAACTTTTACTGGAATTTGTAACGTGGTACTTACTCTATGACAAGAGTTTAAATAGAAACAACTCTTGCATTAGGTGTTAATACGTGTATTTCACAGACGACAAACATTGAATTAGTGTATACAAATTCGCCCAAAATTAGGCAAGCTGTCTACAAAAATATATATTTTGTTTACGTAGCTAGTGCATATCGGTTGCAGCGCATTGTAGATGTTGACTTTGGACATACTACGCCTGGTACATAGTACGTATACATACTAGATTCCATATCGTATTGACATCGTTACGTCCGCATAAGAGCTATAGGTACATTCCCTTACGCATGCCGTTAATCTAGGCAAATGTACCGAACCCAACCCGCACCCACCTAAACTGTTTGATGTTTTAACTCACGGGATTTCTACAAAAAACTTTGTTTATTTAATCCCAAGCTTTGTATGTAAAGGTACCTACATTATGTATGGAGTAAGGATCGCCTTTGAAGTACACATATATTTTCACTCATCTTTATTATGAAGAGATTATAATCGTACGAAAAGTATTTTTTTAACTATATTCATACATTGTTTCACGCTTATTCTCAATGTTTGGAGGGGTAGACAGGTGTATTAAATCCACATTTTTAAAACTATATCGCGCACTGCGAGGAGTTGAGACTTTTAACATAATAATCCAATGACACTTAGACTAACCAGAGTATTAACACGGGATCCCACAATTGTTCGGCAACACAAAAGACTGACATAATATATATATTTTTTTGCATTTATTTCTACATCTTCTGTGATAGCGACGCAAGAGCGAGTACCGAATGCTATCGCCGCTTTCAGTTCCTGGGAGAAATAGAATATGACTATTCTGTTCCGTCTGCAATTAAAAGACTTGTTTCATTTTACGTGAAATCTAAACATGGGTTCAATATTCTGTAAAATGTTCATAAGCGTGAAGTTATTACATCATACTCGAATATAAACATGTTCACATAAAATAATAAATTGGCGCTTAGTTAGAAAATTCACAAACATTATTTATTTTGTAAAGCAAAAAGGTTGTATGGAAATTGGATATTTGTATAAACTATTTAAATATCCGGCCTATTTAATTGAATGGGCTATAGTATATAAATTTTTTTAATTGGATAATATATAATAAAAAACATTAGTAAACCGAACTGTTTTACTGATTCTAAAGTACAAAAGTGCAGCCAATCGTGGGTTCAACACTCATCTTACATCATAAAATTTTCAATTCGGCGTCTGGTAATCTGCCTATTAGATAGCTCGCGTTACAGGGAACTTAAAGCATATCTAGCAAAAACTGAGTATAATAAATGAATATAATTTAATAAATGTGAGTATATGAGAACGATAAATGCCTCAAGTGCGCGTGGTAGTGTACACGACTGCTGTGCAAGTGCGCTCGATTTTAATTTCTGGGTTAAGCAAATTGTTTTTCTGCCTAGGAATTTTCAGTAGCCGCATGGTGTCTGGAACAGCGCACCATAACCAACAATAGACTTGCCTCCTATAACGTGGAACTTAAAACCATAGTTTGCGTTTTGTGTTTATAATACAGCTCTGCCCACCCCTTAGGGCCTTAAGCGTGACGCTATGTACCTATGTATAAGTATATATAAAATAGAGTAAGTACGAACAAATAACAAACATCAAATAATTTAATTAAAAAAATATTTCGTTTCTTTCACTCAACTTCGTGCCATCCCTTATGCTTAGAACCCAATTTATACATAAGTAAGTCGGTACCCAGGTACGCACACTAGGGTTGTCACACAAGGTAAGGGCTGTCGAAGATGACATGTCAGGTGCCTGACGCAGATGCCAACCCTCCTCAAGTACTTCCAAATTGACCTGGACCCCAATTAATTAATTTGTCTTGTACACGCGTATACTTATAACGTTGGGGTTAATAGACGCAATTGTGGGAGTGCGATATGATTTATATTAGACGCCATCTTGGATCAGTTATTCAGAATCAGACATAGCTTGTATAAAGTTCACGACGTAGTGAATCTATGTATGTAGGTATGTATGGAAATATACATTTAGATTAAAGTTTATATATACATATGTACACAAAAATGTAAGCTGAATTGTATTATATCTATTTTGCAGCCGACGTATTATACTTCAACCTAGTACTACTGATAATACATAGAATTAGCAAAGATTTAATAACATTAGTCCGAACTGGGAATGGCATATAAGTATTGCAAAAGATAATAAAGAGCATAAATAATAAAAGCTAGAATTTAGTTACATGTATAATATTGTAAATGTAGTTTAGATATAATAGATAACTATTTTCATCTTCTTAAGTGTATGACATAGTGTATCATGATGTTTCTATAAGTCTTCTCTCTTAGCCTTTATTATTCCCAAGTCACTGGGGGTCGGCTTTTCTAGTCTAACCGGAATTGACTGGATATCAGTTTTTACACGGAGCGGCTGCCACCTGACCTCCGCTACCTGAAGGTTAACGATACCCTAAGGCTAGACTAGTATCCAGGATATTAGAGGGTACTGACTTTTCCCAATAACGACTGCCATATATGTTCATGGCAGCCGGGACCGACGGCTTAACGTGCTCTCCAAGGCACGGAGCAGGCGGTAATTGTTAATCAATACGCACATAATTTCGAAAAGTCATATACTTTGCGGCAGTCAGAGGTGCGCGACGTGGGATCAAACCCGAGACCCTCTGCATTGCAGTCTGTTGGTCTCCCCACTGAGCTATCGCTACTTATGATTATTCTTGATTTTTCTATAAGTAAGGGGTTTATTTGCCTTTAAAGGAGTTGCACCTAGCTGTATGTTATTGATGAGCACAATGAGATCTTGCACCATAAATGGTATTATTCTATAAAATGGTAATTAGAAAATATAACGAGGTCACAAAAATATATTTCCAAAATATAATAATCGTATCTTCCTTTGTAGCCCTATATATTATCTTCATGCACTAAATGCTCCGTTTTCCCATTGCTGAGTGAAAGAAGAATATTATAATATTAATAGCAATGCATTCATAATATTAATAGCAAGGATAAATAAGTATTTAAATTGAGTATAGTTTGAAGAATAACCAATTTATATCTACAGCCAAAGTAAGATGACAATATCATGCGCGATACCTTCACAACAAAGATACCAAATCACCGCTATCCACACAAGGTGAACCGAACTGCCACTCAAACGAAACCGAAGCCCGATACTTTATAGAAA
This sequence comes from Catocala fraxini, assembly GCA_930367265.1. Classification (NCBI taxonomy): domain Eukaryota; kingdom Metazoa; phylum Arthropoda; class Insecta; order Lepidoptera; family Erebidae; genus Catocala; species Catocala fraxini. Next base: position 7,261,484 of record OV884040.1, on the reverse strand, counting down.
AAGATGAACAAACACTGATATTTCGTCACAGTCAAATATTGATCAGGCTCGGTCAATACTCGTACGAGGTCAGAGCAATGCTCTTGAACTCGATGTTTGTGAGCAAAGCAAAAAGAAGCAACTACGTACTACGCGCTTCGCAGTACTATCCGAGCGGCCGGTCTGATTGTGGGATTCGGGGGTAAATAGCTACGAATGAGACCTGTATTGGAATATGGATGCGATTTTTAATTTGTGAAATGCTATTTTAACGGACTTGTATGCTTTAAAGTCGTGATTAAAACTGTTTGCTGTGAATTTTACTGTTTAATGGCTTTTCTTCTGCGTTATTAATACCGTTTACTTTTAGTGATTGTCAGGTCGGGTTGGGCAAGAGTTAATGCGTTTTCTATAAACTGGAGCCTATATATACCAGAATAAATACGTAGATGAGAAACATTTATCCAGCTGTACATAAGTCCGATGTAATAAAGGACGAGCCTATTAACATTGACTGATATGACCAAGAATTTTCAAAAAAACCTTATAGACATTTTTTTAATCAATAACACTTTTTAGACTTACGACCTCACAATTGGCTACAGGCAGCTAACATAAGCGCAAAGTAAGTAGCTACCGGTCTCAATAATATGTACCTATATTTTACAGTCAAGGTATACAGTCGGCCTCGATGGCGTAGTGGTTAGTGTAACCGACTGCTACGCCTGAGATCGCGGGTTCGATTTCGCACAAGTCAAATATGTGTATGCATGAACATGGATGTTTATCTTGGTCTGGGTGTTTCTATGTATAATGTGTATGTAATTACAAAAAAATATATATATGTACGTTTATCCATTGTATAATACTCATAGTACAAGCTCTGCTTAGTTTGGACTAGATGGTGTTGTGTGTATTTGGTAGAATTTATATTAATATTTATTTATAAAAAAAATGTATATATATGTATGTTTACAACACCATCTAACCCAAGCTAAGCAGAGCTTGTACTATGGGTACTAGACAATGGATAAACATACATACTAGAAACACCCAGACCAAGACAAACATCCATGTCCATGCACACAAATGTTTGACTTATGCGGGAATCGAACCCGCGATCTCAGGCGTGGCAGTCGGTTACACTAACCACTACTCCATTGAGGCCGCTAAGACAAGAAATTCTCAGACGCAGCACGGACTGTTTCTAAAATCTACTTGACAGATAAACCTAAATAGCACTTTTCCGACCAGCAGTTGCATCCACTGTCGCTGTGCCACTCAAGCACTCTTATAGATAATAGATAAACAAATAGATACTAACATATAAAACTTAAACCTACGAATAAAAATAAGTTAATACGTTAATTTACAAAAATATAAACTATGCGATATATTAATATAAACTAGATATACACATAGATACACTTTGCAATGATTGTAAAAGCCTGTTGAATTTTACGTACTTATGACACAATATTTAAGACCTAAATGCCAATTCTTGTAATAGAACATTTTAAAATAGAGTTCCAATGTAGTCTAATAAATATCTAATTAGAACTAAAATGCAATTTATATCCATAATTTGACATTTATTTGAGAACCATTTGCAATGTTTATAACATTGAAATTCAATTCGACTCTATTTTGAGCAGTTTTTATAACAAGAATCGACGACATACAAACTAACGATTATTATATTATAAAATGAATAAAAAAATAAACAAGTGATATAAACAGCTCGCACAGAACCAATTAAAACTACGATCACGAAAGACCATATAATACTTAAGCTCTGCACACAAAAACGACGAACAAGAAAGCTATGGAGGCGAAGTGTTGAGTCCACGGAAGTGTGGCACTCCGGCCGGCGACTCCATAACACTCGACGTGCCTGCACTTTTGTGACTTAAATTTAGAATGTGCATACTGCAGATGGGTAAGCAGAGGTGGAGCATGGCTCAGATAAAGTGTTGCTATTGAAAATTTTGCTCGTATCTGGTAAAATAGTAAAGCGGTTTTACTGTATACGTACATGTAGTTACGCCGTCAAAGTATGTGATCTATTGAGTATTATCAAAACCGAATATGCTTTGTGTTTGTTGTTTAAATGTTTCACGCAACACATTGGCTGTTTATAATGCGTGAGTTGCCTTTTGTAAAAAGTATAAACAGTATTATTAATATTCGACCATGACTTGGTAGAAAGAGCTGCTAAGTTAAAGCTAAATATGCATACGCTAACATATGCAAGTACATAAAGAATAAGGAGATGAGCCGTTATATTTTATTTGATGACGGTTCAGATAACGCAGCTTGTTTAGGGAAGTATCACCCTTAGGTATAAGAGAATCTCTTAAATCTCCGAAATCGGCATAAGCGCAGTACAAATGTTACTGCGTTGAACGTGATGTGTAAATTTCTTAGAAGTTTTCGTAGCTATGAATATCCTTCCATACTTGTCATCCCAACTCTAATCCTTTTTCTAGGATCAGAAATGAGTAAATGGTGCACCTGGCATTGCAAATGACGAGCCGTAAGTGATAAGCTTTTAGGTATATAAAAATAGAACGGTTCGAAATATAAATACAAAAATGATATTTCTCCAAATAATATTTAAATAAAAAGATGAATAAAGAGATACCTGAGCAAAAATAACAGCACCTCTTACGCGTGTACGCGTGCATGTTATCAAGTAAACAAACAACAAATCGACCTCATTACCCATGCCATTAACCCTTAAAATAACATATCGAAGTCACACAAAACTTCGCATACCTAACACAATTTTAATAAAATTTCACCCTGTGAAAACCTGCTCCAATTTCAAAGCTCCAGATAAGTCTCCCTTTGGGGAGAAGACCGCAAGCATCCCCTACAAATACCCTCCCTCAGAATACCCCCTGGATTATGTACGGAAGATAGTTAAAACCCGCCCAGAATAAATTTCGCCCGTCAATAAAAAGGGCTTTGTCCCTTATAATAAAGGGACTGTTTTGTTATCTTGAGGATTGGCTAATTTGACAATAACAAAAGGGTTTCCGTTGTGGGAATTATACCCGCAGATGATAATCGACTTTTTGTGTGTTTACGTGAAAGGATTTCGCTTCCAATTTGTTGGATGACGCGGATAAAAGTGCCCTTAGATACTCGTATATACCGAGAGAAACGGTAATCTTATCTCTACCAATAATAATTATATGAATATGTAATAGCAAATTTTGTGATAATCTTTCTTCAAAGGAATACATACGTATGTAGAATAGCAAAGTTGGCTTGTAAAACATTTTGCTTTGTAAATCATAATATTCTTGTTGGGTCATGGAGGACCTAACTGGAAAGTATATTTCTTTGTTGATTATATCCTCATGACAAAAAGGACTAAAATACGGCGGCACTGCTGTACAAACAGGACATAGTGAATTCTATTTTATATTTTCAGAAGATTATTTCAAATTGACTACGTGGAATTCATTAAAGATGACATTCTCTTTCTTTTACTCTTGATTCTTGGCTTAAAAGTGTTATTAGGTTTTCATGTAAAGAAATTTTTAGTAATAGTGAATAATTTGAAAATGTGCGCTTCGTTGAAGATCGTAGGTCCGTCCCCTGTTGTGTGAATTAAATTATAGTTTGCGAAATATTGGCCTGATTCACCTTTACTAAACTTGTATTTTGATTGATTATATATTTCTTAGAACTATCTCTCACATGTACACACACATAGTAGTAGGTATATAAGTATACGTACGAACAACCAAGTGTCACACTACATGACTAATCCTTTTTCACACTTGTTATATAATGCTACAAGAGCTAGAATATTATATCTAGCCTTTTGGAATAACAATAGCAAAATCAAATAAACTCTTCTCCGAATAAAATTCACAGAACATCAATGCAGCTTATCAAGTATTTTACTGCCATTTCTAAGCCCGCCCACCCCGAATTAAGTAAGGCACACAACTCAAAAATTAACGCCAAGCTATCACGCTCAAAAGCGCTTCGTTTTATTAAAGACATAAAACCTTGCAATTCAACGGTAGGGGAGAAGGGGGCAATTTTAACTATCCTTGTATGTAATGAGGGTGGCTCAGGCAGGGTAGAAGGGGGAGGATTATGAGGGTGCGTCTTGCAAACGGCTCTGCGTGCCTACCCGCGGGCGGCAGCGATTTGTCCTAACATCCCCGTTGCTACCCTTGCGGGAGAGTGTTCTGCGAGTTTCAAACTTGATAAATTTAGATGGAATATTATTTTGTCCGATTTTAGCTTTAGCTTCGCAACGCCTTTATTGGTGGTTGAACGTAGTAGTCTGTTTGCTTGTGAATATTCATAATCGAAATTACGCAGACTAGACACTTTAACTACAACTTCTTCTCCTCTCTAGCCTTTATTATTCCCAAGTAACTTGGCGTCGGCTTCTCTGATTTAACCGGATTTAATTGGATATCATTTTACAAGGAGCGGATGCCACCTGACCAGGCAACCCGGAGGCTAACTATATCCTAAGGCTAGGCTAGTATCAGGATATAGTAGGGCACTGACTTCCTAATAACGACGGCGTTGATGTTCATGGCAGCCGGGACCGACGGCTTAACGTGCTCTCCAAGGCACGGAGCAGGCGATAATTGTCAATCAATACGCACATAATTTCGAAAAGTCATATTAACTTCCGAAAGTCAGCGTTGCGCGACGTGGGTTCGAACCCGAGACCCTTTGCATTGCAGACTGTTGATCTCCCCACTGAGCTATCGCTGCTCATACAAATTTATATTAACTCGTCGCCTGTTTCGTAATACACTTCTGCATCTCGTCTAGTATATCAAAGTGTGTTATAACAAAAAATCTGCCGTACTGCGAGTTAGACTCACGCCGCGGGCTTCGTATGATATATACACTTTTTATCAGATTGTTTATTATAAAATAGGTTTATAACACACATTATGTGACCATTTCAGCTGGCTACCTATTAGTTAGTAATAGACTTACAAAGCCTACACCGTTTATCAGTCATGCCTTTGACATCTTTTGAACCGTGATAGGTAGCCGACTGAAATGTTCACAGAATATATGTACTCATTGACACCCTTTAACACATTTCGAATTTGGCACCTTATGCAACATTTACTCAGACATGTTTAAAATCAAGATATTTACGGAAAACGAACAAGATTTAGTTACTAATATAATTGATAACTGAGGAGAAACTTGGAACATCCAAACTCCACCACAGTGAGCATTATTTATACTTTAGAAATAATCAAGATTCAAAGCCTATTTAACGACATTAACAAAGGCACGTCTGCTAGCATAGTGAGATAAGCAGAAACTGCTGTTGAAAATGGTAAACGAGCGTACGGCCCGCGAGATGGTCAGCGGTTACCGTAATCTACTCGCTTGCAAAACCAAAAGATAAGTAACTCCACAACTACAATATAAGTATTTTATTATATATTCATAAAATTAATGTCAAAGGCACACAACTCAAAAATTAACGCCAAGTTAATATCATAAAATAATAATAATAATATCAACCGTAATAATAAACCATCAGCATACACGAGCCAGCTTTCAGTAAGAGAGGTTCAGGTCATAGTCCACCCCACTGGCCCAATGCGGGTTGAAAACCTTTACACATCTTTAAGAACTTTATGCAGAATTCTCAGATGCGCAGGTTTTCTCATGACGTCCCTTTAAGCATGGCATTTCCCCATCAGGACCCATCACTAAACAACCTATTGATTGTTTGTGTACGTGTTCATGTCTGAAATAAATATATTTTATTTTGTTTTTATTTTATTTATTTCTCTAGCTCTCCAAATTGGATTGCTGATATTTTTTTGCAAAACCTTTTATCTAAAATTCCGAATCAATCATCTAGAGATATCCATTACAAAAATGATATATTTCATATTTCAACAAGGAGATATAATATAAACATATAAAAAAAAATAATGCACCAAAATTTCATCAACGAATGGGCTTAAGCCCCACTTAATAGCTGTCGATCTTATTGCCAGTTAAATACCCAGATACATGGCATCCAACAAAAATACCAAAATCATAAACCAAGAAAACTTTGAGAACCTTTGTAAAAACGTATGTTTACGTCGTAAAAGGTGGTCGATGGAGGCTCTCTGACGTGAACGCCTAACCCTCGTATTATTCGCAGTTAGGTGAGTGAGCTGTAAATTATCGTGAGTTACGTTGAATCAAGTCCAGCTACTAATGCGTATATATGTTCAAGTGTAGGTGTACCTTATGGTAATTCGGCTATACGATTTTATGTGGCATGATAAAATATTGTCCTATATAAAAAACAAACCAGCCAACCAACAACTTTGGCTGTCTGCTTAGTTCTTTATTATAACGAGCTGATATTCTAGCTCTTCATTGAGATTGGGTCTGCGTGGAATATCCTACTACAATTATAAATGTAAGAGTTTGTGTTTGTTTGTTACTCTTTCACGCAAAAATTACTGAACGGATTTTGATGAAACTTTACAGTATTACTGTTTATACATCAGAATAACATAACTATAGCAACTATAGCAGCGATAGCTCAGTGGGGAGACCAACAGACTGCAATGCAGAGGGTCTTGAGTTCGAACCCACGTCGCGCACCTCTGACTTTCGGAAGTTATATGACTTTTCGAAATTATGTGCGTATTGATTGACAATTATCGCCTGCTCCGTGCCTCGGAGAACACGTTAAGTCGTCGGTCTCGGCTGGCATGAACATCTACGGCAGTCGTTATTGGGAAAGTCAGTACCCTCTAATATCCTGACACTGGTCTAGCCTAAGGGTATCGTTAGCCTTCGGGTTGCGGAGGTCAGGTGGCAGCCGCTCCGTGTAAAAACTGATATCCAGTCAAATCTGGTTAGACTAAAAAAAGCCGACCCAAGTGACTTGGGAATAATAAAGGCTAAGGGAGGCGACATCAGAATAACATATAGAACTTAAAAAAATATCTTATTATAAATCTACATAAATACGTGTGAAACCGCGGGCAAAATCTAGTAAAACCATAAAACTGGAAGAGTAAATTTATGATAGTTCATAGGCTAAATTACAAATTAAATTACTTTACTTTGAGAACCTTTGTAAAAACGTATGTTTACGTCGTAAAAGGTGGTCGATGGAGGCTCTCTGACGTGAACGCCTAACCCTCGTATTATTCGCAGTTAGGTGAGTGAGCTGTAAATTATCGTGAGTTACATTAAATTAAATTAAATTAAATTACTCATTATAGTGTATTTTCCTTATGTTGGAGTTTTATTTCGATCAGTTCAGACGTTTCGAAGATTAGCCTGTACGAACAGCCAAACATTAACTTTAAATATTTAATAATTTATGTTTCAGTACCACCTACAATGTAGTCATAAAATATAACTCTATCCCCCTGAAGCCTAAGCGGCGACAAACTAATGGATTCTGTGAATTGACTTTAAAATCAAGCATTTCTAGCTTAACTAGAGGGGGTACCAAGAATATTAACTAGATAGAGTTAAAAGTATAAATATCTTTGAAATATACAAATATTGTTGTACACGCGCATCTGTGCCGAATTCTATTGTGCTTTTGTTTTCTCGCATTCTGTACCTATGTGCTCTGTGGCAATTTACTTTTGTTACGTGATGCTTAAAAGTAACTAAACTAAATGAACTTTACACTTTTTTGTCGTTATTTACAAATATGTTTACAAAATATTTGTTGGTAGGTGATGGTATTAAGAAATATTAAATATAAAGGAAGGCCAAGAGTAAGCTGTCACGCTCATTGCCCCTTATAGAGATTGCACTAGAATATTACCTTGGTTTTATTTTAATATACAAAATAATAATGTCTTATAGATCAAATTGGCTATCTTGGTCAATTCGGTCTATAATTAATGTTAAGGAATAGCTCCTAGTGCGGTTGAAGTCTTTTGTATCAAAAAGGCCTTGGTTAATAATTGTGCAAATGTGCCTTTAAAGCAAGAAGCTTCCGCTCTCTCACAAAGTCTATGACGCAAATAAAACAAACACCGACACCCAATTACCAAAGGGTAGAGACCAATGGTGTCTAGTTTCTACGATCCCGATATACAATAAATTATAAACATTGAATACTTATATAAAATTGCACACATCCACACATACTCGTACGTGCACACAAACACACGCACGCGCGCGCGCAAAGAAGACGTAGTTTAATTTTAGATATTTACAATGAAGAACTATTAGTCAAGCTAACGAAACAAAAATATTTTGAAAGCCTAAGTCCCGCGTCTTCAATTAAACGGCTGATGGAAAACTGTTACCTTAATAAACGTTGGCTATACTGTATCAATCACATGTGTCCAACTCTAGAAAAACTACATTCCTTAATACCCACAGGAAACCCTACCTACATCAAACACATAACACAAATATACTCACATAAAAAAATACAGATAATGCCAGCCCATTCTTGAATTCTTTGTAACGGTTTATGTATCTCAGAAGCGTAATTTGCATGGCGCAAGATGCTACTAACAATTACGCGAACTGTTTTTAAAACGGCAACCGTCACACTGCCAGTTAATAAACCAAACCTTTAACCCTAAAAGACAGCACGTATCAAAAATAAACCAAACCAGATCAAACGGGTCGAAGGTCAACCAACTAACGGGTGACTCGTCCCTTAAAACGTTCACGTCTGACCAGTTCACTAGAGAAAGGGTAAAGATCAACCCTACTCTACTCTACCGTAAACACCTGCAGACATCTTCAGGTTAATACAAGAACCGTAGCACACACTCGAAACAACAATATGTTAACCCTACCAATACATTGTCACGTACGTATTAAAGTTATGAGTAGGTACTCATTGTGAAAGTGATAATGACATTGAAAATTAAAACACGATGCACTCGTCCCATTGACCGGCGAGCGCTCGTAACCAAAAAAAAAATCAACAACACGCAGTCCAATAAAAACGTAAAATTGCCACTGACATTATCCTATTACGTCATCATTCCATTCATGAAAACGATGCGCGAAAAAACAATCGCATCGGAACACGTGTTAAACGATGCCATTAAACGGCTGGCCGTCGAAAAATATTAATTATTAATTAACACGCTTGCGTCGAATTAAAATATTTTTATTGGCGCCAAAAGGCAAAAAGTCGGGAGTTAATTCGGCGGCCGCGATGGCATTGTTTGCGGGCCGCGTGCATAAAAAACCGAAACGAGACCGTGGAAAAAAATACAGACGAAACTTCGGGAAATAAAAAAGTGAGCCGCGTGGAGCACGCCGTGATTTAAAAATAAAAAACGACGGACGTCCGTAATGAAATCGAAAGGTGGTTCGTCGATAGCCATTGGAAAAAGGTAAAAGAAGAGCGGCACTTTCACGCGTGAGAATTTTGGCTTTTTTGGCATCGAGCTCGGGTCCGGCGCGGCTCCGGCGCGGTCCCGGCGCCACCGCACACACGTTTGTGTTTTATCGGGTTAATAAGACAAGTGCTCGCAGGCGTAGGTGACGTACCCGCGCCGAGCACACTGCTAACTCATTTATCCATGTCAGGTGCGGCTATTCCATTTGACAAGACCTTGTCTTGCTTTTACTTGTTGTACTAGATCTAAGATCTTTAACTAAGAGCTAATAATATTTTTAGACTTTAAGCTTGTTGTAACAGACTTTGGTAGAAGCAATAGAGTTTGTTTACTTGGATGCTTGCAACACCATAGGGATCCGCTGTGCGTCACTACCGAAAACTAAATTGTTTTGCTGCCAGCGCAAGAGACAAAGATTATTGGTGCGGGTTACAATACACGCCCTATAAGAGCATAGAATCTTACTTAAGCCATAAGCATAACGAAGGTTACGCTACATTCTTATGTAAGGCATAGGAAATTCCCCAGTCAGACTGCCCCAGTTTGAGCTAAATCTTAACCCGCTCTTAATCCGCTCTACTCTAACTCTGAAAATCTAATCATACTTACGAGGCATATTGCTTACTAAACAATATTCTAACTTTTATTATAAATACAAATGTGATTTTGTTTGTTTATTTATTACGGTTTCACGCCTTAACTATTCAACCGTTCATCATGAAATTCGGCATAAACGTTACCAGGGTTATAAAAAACTGGACAAGTGCGAGTTGAACTCGCCCACCGAGGGTTCCGTACAAATATGACACGGTTAACTCAATTCAAAATTTGGACCGCCGTTCCTTGCATAAAGACGCTGTTTTTTATGATTTAATTACAAATGTATAGTTTTCAAATGTTTCCCTATACTAGTAGTATAAGACGGTATTACTTGCCAAATTTCATAGTTCTAGGTCAATGGAAAATACCCTATAAATTTTGATTCACTTGAGAGTGTCGAAATATAAGATTTTTGCGGTATAAACGGCCATATCTTTTTTCTACGTTAACTTAGAAGTTTGATTTATTCACAGCTTCAAGAAACTGTGTATATCGTTTTCAACTTCAACAATCAAACAATTTCAACTCGATACCTCAACGCGTTCCCGAGATAAAGAGTCTTGACAGACAGACAGCCAGACGGACGGACGAACAGCAAAGTGATCCTATAAGGGATCCGTTTTTTCCTTTTGAGGTACGAAACCCTAAAATGCACATTGAGTAGAATTCATCCCAAAACAATTACTGTTCCCGAGCGAGCGAAGTCGGGGCCAAATCTAATAAGTAAGACAAAATGTTTTCCATAATGCGCACGGCATCTTGATCATACAAAACACCGTAACTTAACTCAACATACTTGCCTATCTTTGATTTTCTTACATTATTTGATGCTTAGTCTATCTTTTTAAAGATATTTAAAGGAGCTAGTACATATTTCTTCCTGCTCTTCCTATAACAATACACAATATACATAAACTACAGTGACCATTAAGACATTCAATACAGCCGTGCTATGCTATAAAAGTTTTCATCTCGATCTCAAATGTTAGCTATGACTATAGTAAAAATAGAATAAAATTCCGAATTTAGTTGCGAGTCGATCATGATATCTTACAGTATTGCACAGCGGGCGACTAATAAAAATCTAAAACAAAAACCTTCCAGCACCTAATATAATCTAACCCAAAAAAACTCAACGACCTATTAAAAGTTTATCTCCTTGAAAATTGTACGGAGTAATCGCCTATTAATTTTAATTAAAATACTAATTAACAGTCAGTCAACGACAGTCTAAATTGGCCAGTTTTGCTCGGTAAAGAGCTTAGCACGAGCCCGTCGCCCTCGCACAAAAAATATTCTTGGTAAAAATCACTCCATTAATAATAATTTTCTACCAACTCTTACCGCTTATTTAGGGCCAAAAAACAGTTGATTATGTAAACGGTTAATCCGTAAAAGTGCTATTTTATTTCGTACCTAGCTTTTGTTAAATGTAGAATAAAATTTTAGCTAATCTAGACGTACGGGTCGTCGTTTCGCTGAGTTTTGGTAAAGCCTAACTTTAAGCTGGATTTTCGTTATGTTAGCATAGATTTAGATGAATAAGACTAATTAAATAGTTGCTCGTGCGATTTAGACTTATTTGTTGAGTGTAGTCCGTGAAAGTTAAATATAAAGAACTGCAGTTCTTGATAAAAAAAAAATAGAGAATATTACTTGAGAGTCACACTGATAGGTAAAAGAAGACCTATTTCTTTAGGATCAGAACACAGAAATTACTCTATCGTAAGTCATCAGCTCCAAATTTTTAAATTTATTCTGTTCACCTTGCATGTGGTATACAAGCAAAATTCATCGTATAGATGTACTGCAATGTAATTACATATATATAGTAAAAAACTTTAGACCTTTCTACTTGACAGTCACAGCAGAGGAATATGGTATATCCACACTTCGTAAATTACCAGAGTGGCAACTACAAAACAGAAAAAATAATGGCATGTACTTCTGTTGTTCTGAGCATAACATTATCCTGCGTAATACGACTTTAATATATAGATTAGAGTGGAATAGAGTACTCTTTGCGCAGTAAACAGAATTTTAGATGCGCGTACTCTATTCAAAATACATAGTTGTGACAACATAAGTCTAATTTGAGTTAAAAAAAAAAAATTATACTTCTATATATTACATAAAAGAGATAAAAATAAGCACGGTTACGGCAAAAAAATATGATTAAAAAATATAAAAAGGAACTCATTATGCCCCAACATCGTCAGCTACTGTTCCCTTCAAAACCACCCTCTAATATAATAACCCTCCCACCTCCCGGGGTCATAACGGCCATCCCTTCAAAATATTCTTTCAACAAAACTCGCCAACCCTTCGGAACAAAAAAGAAAACGCTGCATCACGGTCATTTTTAATTTTAACCCTAACGACGCCATTGAAGGCATTTAACGTCGACCATTACGCCGTCACTATCTGGTGCGTGCATCTTCCCGCAGTAAATGGACGGGAAAGGGTCTGGAATAACACGGATAGCATTTGGGGGGTTGGGGAAATTAAGTAGGCTTTATAAAGGACAAAAAGTTTGTGTCAGTTTTTAAGCATGAAAAATTATTTCAGCTTTCAGCGTTCACGAGCAGTCCGAAGGGATAATTTATGAACGACGGTCTCGCCCGCATTACTATGAAGTACTTACCGTTTCAAACTCCTCACATATACGCTATTATTGTTGCTCTTACTTGTAAAAGCTTGGTCATGTAATTGTTAGCTATATTAAAATGTCATAATGTAAGTTTTAGGTGTCTAAATGGTGAATAGTATTCTACGCGTCGCGTAGTTTGAAAGTGTAACGTTATTTTCAAATTTGTTTTCTAATTTTCTCAATCTTAAAACCTAACGTTGAGAAGTTCTACCACTCTACCAGAATGTTCATTAAAGAATTTGATTGCATTTTCATCACCCACTATATAGAGAAGTGAGTAGTTTTTGAAAAATGATACACGTAATTGTATAGTAATAATAACTGGCCCCTCAATTCACTAGAACCAAGCTGTCTAAGCAGTCAAACTAAAAATATTCAAGAGATTATGTACCCCATGAAAGCCTAAAGTAGCCATGCATAAATACGAGCTCGGAGCATTCATCTCTCCGTCCATATTAATATTAATACTCGTGATTTGCATTTTAGTACTTGGCTCTGTGTTCCCTCTGAGTCTCGCACGGAAAAATCTCTGCTATGACGGACATCTGAGTAAATGGCGCGAGAAAAATAACGCCCGTCGGGCACACGCCACGGAAATTAAGGGAGCGGTAATTTTAAGTGTTGCGTCGAATTCCACAGCATCGCTGGACGAACGGCAACGTCGCATTCTTGGTTTAATTCGAAATATGAATATGTTTTGATGCCACAAAAGCTACGTGGTGAATAGTGTGAGTAGAACTCATTATGTTGGCAATTCTGTGTGTTATGTTCTGTAGGTTGTTGCCAACATAACTTTATATAAACTGATAGAATGAGTGTTCGAAATTGGAACTATAATATAATATTATACATAGAAGAATGTCTATACACAGGCGCCGTAAAGGCTTATAAGGAAATACTAAGTTCGTCTTATTATGCAAAATACACATACCTTGTTTTTTACGTATTTATCCGTTATTAGTGAAAAAGTAAACATCACAAATCCAATCCTACTAATATTAAAGTGCCCACACTTATGTATGGAAGTGAAAGTTGGGTATGCCAAAAGAAGCATGAGAGCAGAATAAATGCTGTAGAAATGAGAGCGCTGAGAAATATATGTGGTGTGGCTCTGAAAGATAGAATAGGGAATAGTGTGATTAGAGAGAGAGATGCGGCATGAAAGTGGATATAGTGACAAGAATAGAAAAGGGTATGTTAAGCTGGTTTGGGCATGTAGAAAGAATGGACGAGGAAAGACTAACTAAGAAAGTTTATAAGGCTAGTGTGAATGGAACAGTCGCAAGAGGAAGACCTGGGCGAGCGTTTCTCGATCAGATCGGAGGCGTTCTGGACAAAGGCCAGGTTAAGAGCACCTTAAACCGACGGGCGTGTATGAAGAATGTGATGAAAGTGAATGAAGCCAGAGAGGTGTGTCAGGATAGTAGCAAATGGAAATCCGTAGTCTCTGCCTACCCCTCTGGGAAACAGGCGTGAATCTATGTATGTATGTAATATTAAAAATGTAACATATTGTGAACATATTTGATACTCGTTATCTTTCATATAAATCCATTTAACAGTTTACACATAAACATTTTAACGGATTTTTATGCAAGACCGGTAGACCATATACTGAATTAAAAGATACCGTACCTTACCGTAGAATTCACAAAGACGAAACCGCGCGCAGAAACTAGCACCTAACTTTTACATATGATACTTTCTAGTATCATGACGTTAAGAGGACATCACATCCGAACATAAAAATAATTACGTCTCCATTAGAATTTGTAATAGGTCAACGTGGTACTTAAATAAAGAACAATGTTAGCTCTTGTCCTCATTTTAGGAACTAATTAAACGTGCTGTACATACTACCTATAATAAAAACATCATGTTATCCATCATAACAAAATAAACAGCGGTTTGAACACAATTACGCTGGCAACTCGGCACTTATCCTCTATTTTTCTATAACTAATTGCAATGCCAAATTAAAATCCTGCATAGCTAAGCGCGATCACTCGATCTTCGTGCTTAATGACTAGTAAACACCCAGTGGGCCGTATTTGGGCTCGTTCCTAAATGAGGCACCGATTATTTGCCCCTAAACCGGGCCTGTTTACCCAAACCTCCTACACTAATTGATGCGAACCGTACCGAGGCTTTTTTACCCCAAGACCAATGTAATGGGGCTCTTTGGAGTGAAATATCTTTTTCGGTTTTTTTGTTGCCCTCCAAAGCCCCTTTGCGTAAAGGGTTGTATACTTACGGAATTGCTGTAATCAGTTATGCTACGGTTACTTTTGACCCTGGCCACCCCAATGCCTGTGACTGTGCCATTTTAATGAATATAATTATTTGCATATATACCCTTAATTTTGCAAGCAGCACATTATACTGTTTAGGTTGGCTGAACATATTAAATAGGTATGAAAAATTTTGCAAAAATGTGTTAATTTTTTTTTGTGTGTAATGTTTTGTTATTTACTTTTATTTATTTATTCACTCGCAACATATACTTCCAGCATCTACATTCAAGTGCAGATTCAACTCTTACCTGTATTGAAATGTAATCATTACAAACTAGATATTACCCGCGGTTTTGCCCGCGTGAATCTTGTAAATGAGTACCTTGTCTATTTCGTTGCAAATGTATATTTTATCCAAATCCATTCAACAGTTTATAGAATAAATAGCCAACGAAAGAGAAAGAGGTAGTCCACTTAGGGCACCCGTCAGAATGACACCTACGCAAATAGCACCTAACCTAGTCCACGAAAGGCACCCATCAATATTTTAGGCAGGTGCTCTTCGTGGATTCAAATTTACTTTTAAATTTTTTTCACGTAGAGCACTACGTCTGAGCAGGCTAGTGCCAGGATGTATTTGTTTTACAGGACGTTATTAAATGCAAGATATCTATAAAAATCACTAGAACGCTCTAAGGCTGATTTTGCAATAAATGTGATATTATTGGGTGCCTTTCGTGGACTAGGTTAGGTGCTATTCGCGCAGGTGCCACACGGATGGGTGCCCTAAGTGGACTATGTCATCTTCACATATTGTCACCTCTATTATATATTTTAGTAAGATTACTCTACTTCGATCTTTTGTGTCTAAATACATATAGACCAATGCGTTTATGGTATATATAAGGATTAGGCAGAAACATGTTACACCCACAATTTTGCAGCTTTGTTTTTAAATTCCATGCAATTGAAAACTATTGCCGTCTACCGGGCACACGTTGAGACTTCATGCTGTTACAGAGAAATTTTTAATAAAGATTGCAATAACTCAATGCTCGAGACCGGAAGCTTACGATCTCAAGCAGATATAAACACAAACTTATATAATAAGGCCAACAGGACATTTGTTTGTTTTTATTTACGCAGAGCTTAAAGTATATATGCAAATTAAGTTTAAAGGTTTTATTTAACTTAATTTCTGGATAGTGCAGTGGTTAAATGGTTGCTTCGCAATTGCCAGTGTAGCGAGTGTTATGATGTGACACCGACACGAAAGAAATATACATAAAGAAATATTCTTCTCAATAATTTTCCGACTCTTGGTGTTCTTAGCAAATTTATTTATAAATATACGAGTTATGACATGAGAAAATATTTTTGCTTTCAAGAACTTATTAGTAACGAATGCTGTCTATGAGATTATAGATCTTCATTTTCAGATTTCCAGGCAAAGTACCATCAGGTTTTCTGTCAACAAATTTGATGACGAGTGTAGCACTGTGCTCAATAGAAATTAACAGTACTTCTGATTACTAGCGGTCGCCTAGGGCTCGAAATTCGACCAAAGTTTGGCTGTAAGATATAGCTGATATATGTCATTATATATTGATATAATTATGTAACCATAGTTACGCGCTTCGACTGCGTGTGTCAAAGGATGGATGTGTGCGTGTAGTGTTTTTTCATTAATTTAATGTATTTCTAATGCATATTTTATAAACGTATTAGGATTCGCCCCTCCTTCTCCATATACACTATAACTGTGCCAAATTTTATACTCTTCCATCTGCGCAATTTTCCTAAAAAGGGGTACAAAGTATTTGCTTCACGTATTAACATATAGATTAGGTACATGCTATCTCTCCTACAACAAAATCTGGAAGAATACGTCATGTCTACATAACAATTCGGTGATTTAGACATAAAGCTAAGTAAATGTTAAGATTTGAATTATAAAAGCGACATACAACATTTTAATGTAGTCACTTTTCTGGACGTTAACTTGTCATTTGCTAAACAATGCAGTTGGGAATATAGTACCTTCATGCTCACTCATATTGAAAATACATACAATACACTACCATCCTCTGTCCTATATGTAATGTGTGCTCACTCTTCTTAACATGGACACTTTCTCGTGCGATTTAAGTACAGTGAGAATACATCTATAATTTAAATCGTTAGATATAACTACAAAATATATTAAATTTATGTTTATTAAACTTACGCATCAATTTTAATGAGGCCAAAATTATTTTGGACCGGCATCACTGAGCAACAAATTTTGTTAGCGGTCCTTTCCCTGGGTATTACGCGGCCCGCCTTCCGTATAATTTGTGCGCTGAATTTACATGTGTCGACTTAACGTTCCCTTCAGTGATTGATGACACGTTCTGAAATTATATTAACGGGCCCTGCGGAAAATAGCCGCCTCGCTACTTAAATACCTAAAGTGGGATATTTGGGGTATCTTGTATTTATAGGGGGCAACAACTATACTTTATATGTAGGTATATATTACTAGCATTTGCCCCCGGCTTCGCTTGCGTAAAAGCAGGTTAGTTTAGGTTAGCAACAGCGCTTTCTTAAAAATAAATAGATAGCCTATGTTACTTTGTGATAAAAAAACTTTCTAATGGAGAGAGATTTTTTAAATCGGTTTATAAGTTTTTCAGTTAAATCCTTACAAACAAACAAAGAAATATCAAATCTTTCCTCTTTATAATATTAGTATAGATAGACAAGGACGTTGGTAGTGCAGCGTTAGTATATGCGATTGCTGTGCTTTAGATAGCTGGTTGAAAAAGGGCAAAGTGGTGTTGGATTTTTCTATAAGAATGTATTTGTAGCAGTAAGGGGTATAACTGTGCTTAGTAGACAGCAATAGATTCATCCTCTATTATGTGGGACCTAGCACCGCAGCAAGCGAAATATAGGTGTTTTATAAATACCTACCCTTACAGGGCCATCCCCGTATGTCTATGAAGACGTGAAACTATGTATGGCCATAGTTCACGCGCTCTCTGTAATTGATGTACACTCAAAGTGCATAATTATATTCGAATGTCATTGAAATACATAATAATATTCTATCATAATAATATTCTATCACATACACGCAACACCATCTAGCCCAAACTAAGCAGAGCTTGTACTATGGATACTAGACAATGGATAAACATACATATATACTTTTTTTTTTTGTAAATTCATACATATTATACATAGAAACACCCAGACCAAGACAAACATCCATGTTCATGCACACAAATGTTTGACTTGTGCGGGAATCGAACCCGCGACCTCAGGCCTGGCAGTCAGTTACACTAACCACTACGCCATCGAGTCGTCAAATATACATAAATATATATATTATACATAAATAGTATACATCACGAATCAACTACACCTATTATACAAAAACCACAACCAAATTCTAAACATCTAAAACCCAAAACAGCGCTATTTAATTGAGTTAACTACTTAAGCGGTACGGGACTGCATCTTCCATCCCACAACCAATAGACACCTGCTCGGCTAGCGTTGTACCACATTTGTACAGATAATTAATAAACGCATCGATGGCGATAAAGTCGCCCATTATCGACTAGTGTTGTGCTCAATGAGGCTGCAGCGACGCCGATACACATTACCGGCCCGTGCTAGGGTATCTAGAATAAACTGTACAGTCTGCAAAAATAGCGACTACTTAAAAAATTCTTGCCCATAAAGATAAAAAAAAAAGATAAAGAAAAGCTGCCCAGGATTATTAAAAATTAAACTTAACTATCTTCAAATTTATTTTAATATATTTGATAATCCATTCTTTTTCTGTATTTTGTTAGTGAAAATACAAAAAAGTCTTGGTCTGCTTATCAGAACAGAGTTCGGATCTATTGTTAGTTCCTTAAATATCACGAAAGACTAGATTGGACCTGATTTTAAATATATATGTATATTTTATTACGAGATTGTCCTCCTGTCCCACAATTACCTTCCTTTACTACTTATGTTCAACGTGGAATCATAGAGAAAACAAAACAAAACTTAATTTCTCGTTGAAGAGGTAATCAATTATTGAGCTGATTAACATAAAAAATAAATAAAAGTTAACCAGTTTCTGGAATACCGTTTATTTATTTAACAGGTTACGTAATTATATACTGTAGTAAAGGTAATGTTAAAAAAATAGGGAAGGCATGAAATACATACAGTGGTGGACATATAATTAGAAACACTTGCGACGTATTTCACATTATACAAGGCACATTGCCGTAAAACTTTTGTTTTTGGAAATAAAATAACAAAATGCATAGAATACGTTCAACAACTTATAATTCATTAAATAAACAAATAAATATCCGAGTTTACAACTACCATTTAGATAATTGGTTACGTACAAACAACTAAACGACATTTGCAGTACCATCCGTCATGGACAAGTAATTAGAATCAATATAGAAATTAGGTAAAAATCAAAGTTATTAACGTGTTAAAGTCATCAATTTCAAATTATTTATGTAAAATTATGTTTAGTTTACTAAATTTCTTAAAAATTTATTTTTAGTTGCATAGCCTTTGTTATTAATGACGGCTCTGCAACGACGTGGCATTGATTCGAGTAATTTCATACATTTATCGAGTGGGATCGAGTTCCATGCTACGACAAAAGCTTCATAAAGTTCATTTTGACTGGAATTACGTTTAACGGAGACTTTTTTTTTAACGACGTCCAACAAGTTTTCAGTAGGATTTAAATCGTGACTATTTGCAGGCCAGTCTAACATGGTAACACGTTGCTCACCAAGAAAGGATTTAACACTGCGGGCCGTGTGTTTTGGGTCGTTGTCGTGCTGAAAGATCCAGGTCAGAGGCAAATGGTCGTCGGTGTAGGGAATCATTGTCTCTTCTAAGATGTTTTTGTATTGAAATTGATCCATTATACCTTCAATCTTATGGACGGGTCCAACTCCGCAACCAGAAAAACATCACCATACTTTAATGTTACCACCACCGTGTTTGACTATGCTCCTCGTGTATTTATAATCAAAAGCATGGTTTATTAGACGTCTAACGTAGCGTTTGCCATCTGAATTCACCATACTTATTTTTGTTTCATCTGAGAATAAGACTTTTTCCAGTTAAGATATTTCTTTGCAAATAATAATCGCTTCTCTCGGTGTTGCTTGGTAAGAAGCGGTACCTTTCGAGAAACCCTCCTGAATAATTTAGCTTCCACTAATCTGCGGCGTACCAGTTTCGAGGAAATGTTCCTTGGGTCATCAGGTGAAAACTTCATGTCTAATCTTATTGGAGCCTTTAAACGGATTTTGTTTAGCTACACGTATTATTTGCAAATCTTCCCGGGGAGACGTTTTCCTTGGACGAGCTTTTCTAGCAACATTTTTAGTAGTTCCGTTTCTTTTATAATGAGCAATAGCGTTGAAAACTTTATTCACAGAACATTCTAGATGATTAGTAATTCTTCTATAAGTCCACTTTCGATCTAAATATAATTTAACAATTAATTGCCTAGTTGACTCGTCACAACTCTTATTTTTACCCATTTTTAACAAAACTTATTATTCACGTAATTTCAAATTGACGTTTAATTGCCGCCGAAACTACAGAAAAAGCGTCGAAAAAGGGGTTATTTTTTAAATTTCAAAAATGGATCGAACCATGGATCCTGTTTCTAATTAGTTGTCCAAGCGGCCAGTAATAGAAATTCAACTATCATTCATATTTAAACTCTTTTAATAATTAAAGATAGAACAGATTTCTTTTTTTATATTTTATGAGTTTTTTAACTCATTGGCTATATTCTGGCATAGTTAATAGTGCTTTAATCTATATATTTTTACTCATAACGATAGTTCATTCTGTGTTTACCTAAGTTTTATGTACTGTTTCTAATTATATGTCCACCACTGTATATGTCAAGATTATACATGATTTTATTTTATTTTGATTTGATTTGATTCAAATCTGTTATCTCTACCTACTCCTACTAAGTGTGAGGATATAGACTCTTTCTTTTTTTCTTCATACCTATATTTAACGTCATCATATGTCTCGTTATAACCTGACATTAACAAGTATTATACAAGAAACTATAATAAAGAAAAGAAACATTCCATCCTTGAATATGTCCGACACCTAAACCACGTAACAAACCATCTCGCAAATCTGCTGACCATACATCTCCGTCGTTACATGGTTAATGGTGTTCCCCGACATATCGTGACGTCACACATAAATGTTCACTTTCACCTCACCGCAAACAAGCATAGTGTTACTACACGTAAATACTGGCCACTGCCTTGTCCCCACTACGCCGAATTGCGGTGAAGACACGCTACAGACGGATACTGCCTATTATGGTTTACAACCAAACGTAGACCGAATAGATTTTAAATTTAGAATTACCTTCGAATTCGATTATAAGTGTTTAAAAAAGGTAATATTCATAATTTTAGTTCTTTTTATAAAACTGATTTTTAAATTGGAACATCTCTCCGATATAGTTTATAATAATTATTAATATAACATTAAAATATATTAAATATATAAAGTCCCTTTTTTAATTCGCAATAAAAGCGAATTAAAAAGTGCCCTCATATATTTTTTTTCATGATTTATTGAAGATGTTGACGGTACTTTTATTCAGCCGTTGCTTTTTTGCATACCTATGGAATATGGGTGATCAATTAGGTGGTAGAGAACTGATTAAATTAATTTATTTCTTGGGGAAGAGCAAGAGTTAACGTTTCAAAGATACTTAAATGTATTTAATATTATTGAAACTTTTGAGGAAATATTAAAATAATAATAATAAAATCTTTATTTGTCACAATTTTTTTTACAGGCGATAATTATTTGATATAAGAACAGATATACATAGGGTAAACATAATAAGGTACTGTAAACTGATACCCAAACTAAGCGAGAGCTTGTATTTTGGGAGACAGCGTTCAGTCGTGTAAAATGACACAAAGAGTCGTTTCTCGAACGGGCTCGCTACTGAAGGGATGTTTCTGGAGTTGGAAATAAAGATTTTTCTTACTATAACATAATTTGTGGTTAGCCTAGCGGATAAACATTAAGTATAAAAAAAATCTTATACTATTCATTAGATGTGTGTATGTGTATGTGTGTGTGTAAAAGCTTTATTAGGTGTTAATATAATATTGTATTAAATCGATCATTTTCATGATAACTCCTCTAAGTTACAGTTTTTTTAGAGTAGTAGAGCCTCGCTGATTTCAGCATGAATGGGCCGGCTCGACCGGGGAAGGACTTTCACCCTCTCACAGAATATCGACGTGAAATAGCAGTATTCCCACTGTTGTGTTTCGTGCGGTGAACGAGAGTTCCGGAAGCCCAATCACCCTCTTTCCCCCATTCCTACTCCTTCTCCTTCCCACTTCCTTTCCTAAAGGGTCGGCAACGCGCAAGTGATGCCTCTGGTGTTGCAGGCGTCCATAGGCTACAGCGACCACTTAGCATCAGGTGGGCCGTATGCTTGTTTGCCAAGAAAGATGAATAAAGAGAAATTAAAAAAATGTGGTTTGGCTACAACAATAAGGATACTTTAATCAGGACTACCTCGAGAACATAATTAAACTGGTCAGACAGCAGGGCTTATGGCCAGATTTTCGGTCTCATTTGCTGTATACTTTCTTGGACAATGTTTTACCGTCTATTAGCCACATTCCACAAAGTATTTGAGTAAGCCTTCCTTAATTATAATAATAATAATAATATAATAATATTCTACCACATACACGCAACACCATCTACCCCAAACTAAGTAGAGCTTGTACTATGGGTAGGTACTATACAGTGGATAAACATACACACATACTTTTTTTTGTAAATACATACATATAGAAACACCCAGACCAAGACAAACATCCATGTTCATGCACACAAATGTTTGACTTGTGCGGGAATCGAACCCGCGACCTGAGGCGGGCAGTCGGTTACACTAACCACTACGCCATCGAGGCCGATGGCCTATTCTTGTTGCAATTTCTTTTAAATGCCATAACGCTCTCAGGAAAGGGTATATTGAACCGATATTTCACCAACTTTGATTTACGTCCTACGAAATAGATAATATAGCTTGTTGCCATCTACGAGACCCATTACCAGACTCCGTGTTTCTACTGAGAATTTCTAAACAAAAATCCCAACAAGAAATTACCCAACACGGTTATCAAACTTCAGACTTCACGACCGACTCCACAGAAGCAGTCAACACAATGCCGACAGCGACATATAAACCGACCATAAATCAATTCAGCTCTCTTACTACACAGATAAACACACTCCCTACATCGTAGTACATACCCGTAGTTGTAGGGTAAACAAACATTAATGCACGGCTCCAGTGCATTCACTTTCACTTGCATCTGACCTCAAACGGCACCTTTGAACCTAACCCCGGCTATCGGACTCCGACTACGTACATATATACACGGAGCTTGGACTAACATTATGTGCAAATAAATGCAAAATTACATTTGGAATTGTAGTTTATTATGGCTGGTTAAAAAATTGTTATATTTTCAATTTATTTTCTTTTGACTTATAAGTATGAAATTTAAGCTTTTTACGTTTCTACACTAAAAGCCGCTGTACCGATTGTCATAAGTTAAGAAAATCCAAAGGGTATCGGCATTTTTGTAAATATTTTTAAGTACCTTTTTCCCGCGATTTTGCTTAGGAAAAATACTTTTCTATCGCCTTTTCTGTACTCTTGACTACGTATATGCGAAATGATCGGTTCAGTAATTAAGTGTTGAAAGCATAATCAAAATTTAACTCACACACACTCACATTCGCATTTAAAATATTTGTTTGAATTAGAATGATAGTTTATTGTTAGGATAAATCGCAAGCGGCGTCGCATATTACAACTAGTGTAAATAATGTTTTGGAAAATTGTAGGTAATTATAATAATAATGAATATACGATAGTAATAAAAGGTTTTCATCGCCGTTATGTAATAGCTAATAATTATGGTATCCGGTAATCATTTCATCGTTATTCGTTATAATTATCTTTTAATAATTTAAATGCGAATTAATGAGCGAAATTAATATAATATGATTAACGTTATCTTTGTCATTTTGATCAGACGCATTATATAGTGTTGTCTCAAGAAGTCTATTTTAATTTGGGTACGGTGTAGACATAAAATTCATAGAAAGAATTAAAAAGAGTTAATATTAATTCATATCGAAACAATACTTAAAAATCCACAGCGTACACAAATAAATCTAAGACACAATGAGAAACAAAAGTAAAACAAGAGATAAAGTTACACAATTTCATCAAATTATATTGATTAAGAATAGTGGAATGATAGTTCAGTATATTGATTAAGAAAGGAGACTGCTTAGTTGACAAGGATAGTGTTCTATAGTTTAATTAGAAAAGGTTTTATGCCACCCTGATTTTGACTCTTGACTAGACTTTGACTTCGCTTGAGTAAGACTATCACGTAGGCGACTGTTCAAAAATGGAGTCTCTATGCTACCTGTGCAAAGGGCTAAGATCACACTGGGCCTTTACAAACAGCACGTCTCCATGAGGAGTATGGAAACTACTTACTAAAGGAACAAAGCAGGTTGCTAAGACGTAATCTTCTGTAAGTAAGGTATACTTTCACTCTTTCTTCTTTCTTTCTTTCTTTTCGTATGGTTAGTGGCCAACCTGTTGTCCTGAGTTGTTCAAGCCGCCCGTAGGCCTCTGACATGGCTTAACGACTGCTGTCAATTTGAGAACAACCGGGACCGACTTTTTACGTGCCCTCCGAAGCACGGAGACGCTCAGATGAAATACCACTAAGCGGTCACCCATCTATAGACTGACCGCACTCAACGTTGCTAAACCTCGCTAATTGTTTTACCGATCAGTGAGTGCAACTGGCTATGAGCGCCTCACTTTCACTTATACTATTTGATCGAAATGCTATGTTCATATATTACGAATTTTCTCATGATTTTACAACGTTTTGTTGTATCATTGAAGCGAGCGCCACTTAACCACTAAATCCACATGTATGTTTGAAAAATCAGATCAGATCAAACTTAATATCACTACATGGCTGTCCAGCTGTGTTTTCACCAGGCTATCGCTGGGCATAAGTGTTATATGTCTAATTCATTTATTATATTTATAGCGTTTGGGTCCTAGAATGTGCTAAATGGCAACATGGTAGGCCTAAGAGACTATGGCGGATCGATTTAGACAACTATAAAAAAACGAAGACGACGACGACGACGAACGAGATGTGGAAAATGAAGAGAGGGATCATATCCTGCAGTGAAACATTACAGAGTGATTATTGTCCTTAGTTTTGCCTATTATCTTAAATGTAAAGTTACGGTCGGCAATAGAGCACGTCTACTCAACAATCAATCTTATACCAATCATTAGTGATTGCAGTTATTCCCCAAATTTTATATGAATCGTTATACAAATACTATCAATATGTACGCTACGCAAACATTTCAACCCAATTTCAAGGAACCGCTAAATTCTAAACACAAACCGCACACAAACAGCCAATTGAAGTCGCTAAATATATTGCCGTCAAACATGTATGTATTCGTGAATGGACGATGTTAAGCCGTGACCACAACATGTGTATGACTAAAACATTCAACACAAACACGTGCACATTTTATTTGAATTGTTTTTGGTAAAGAGTTTGCTTTATGTATAGATAATAGTAGAGATATTAACTGTGATAAATCCTTTCTAATATTATAAATGCGAATGTCAGTTTGTTTGTTAGTTACGCTTTAACGTCTTAACTACTCGACCTATAATCATGAAATTTCGCATACGCGTCGTCAGGGGAACAAAAAAGGACATACGGTACCTTTCATCCAGAAAAAAGTAAGGTTAGTAACCTTACTTTTTTCTGGATGAAAGTTTTTCTTACGTACATTTACGTGAGCGGAAACGCAGGCAAAATCTATAAATAAATAAATTTTATTCGATAGAATTAAATTTTTGTGTAGTATATGGTAAAAGCCGCATTAGTTAATAAATCAGTGTCGTGCCTATTAAGGCGCAGTTCCAGAATGGCATAGCTCTCTTTACGTGAACTGACTAAGAGGTGCTACAATTAGGTAAGTTTTGCGTTTTTACTTTGGCGCGCGTGCTTTCTACTTATTTTAATATATAATATTATTGATTAATATCTATATGCTCTACTTTTAGAATGACTGTTTGGAATATTAACTTATTTATTGTGTTGTGTATGTTTTGAGATGTAATATTCTTGTATATTTTTCTTTAGCATGTAAGCGGTTTGGTATGCTGTAATGTACATTGTAATAAATAAATAAATTGGTATATAAGTATTTTTATATGCAGAAGGCAATTTCTGTAACTATACTTATAATTGAAGACCTCTTTACCTTGGGTAACAATAGTTATGCTTTAATAACATATAACACGATTGAAACTGTGGGCAATCTGATTCTAAATAATACTATAACAATTAAACGAATTTATGGTCGTTTACGTATCAACTGTGGCATAAGTTTGCTTTAGCTGGCAAGTTCGATTTCTTGGTCGGGCCAAGAATGATTGAATTTTCTGTTAGGCAAGGAATTTAGCAATGTGCTTGGTTAAGGCTCGCCCCTATTACGTGCGACCTAAATCCGTAACTAGTGAAAAGCAGCCTGTGTACCCTTTATCAATACAAGTGTCAGTCTAAATTTAATATCCTGAAATTTTTTACACAGAACTTTAAATTAACTCATAGGTATGAGCCTAATAATGTTTGTTGTCTTTTTCATTACAATATAATTTTAAATTTACTCATACATGTACAATTAAGTTGTAGTCTTTGTTCTTATATTAAAGACAATAGCGAAATGAATAATCGGCCAAGAAAATGGTCTAAAAGTTTTGACAGTTTCTGTGAGATCTAATGATCACTAAGGTTGACTTTTCTAACTTGACACATGACACCACCGTAGGGGGGTATACCACATTTCTGTGCGACTGTACATGCTTAGAATAATAATTAATTTAACTATATTTATGTAAAATCATATCATACGAGCATTTCTAACAAGCGATAAATTCTTGATATAACTACTTCATCTAAATGTCAAACGTATACATGTTTCGCGAAACATTTCTAATAACACACTCATTGTGCACACAGCTTTACCTGTATCGTCTATGTTTATCAATGGGCACAATATGTTATATGTGTCTATGGTCTAATAGCACTCTCGCTATCGAGCCACGCACGTTGTATGTATTTGTAGCTATTACCGACCCGGTCAAGGCGTCACTTTCACTGTCTTTGATTACTAAACACATCTAGGGATGCTACCAAGGATAGCTGCCGAAGTTCGACTAATCGATATGCAGAAACAGTTTCGATATATCGTTCTGGTTTTGTTAAGTTGTGTTTGAAATGTTAATTTTAATTTAAAGTGTTATTTTTGTGTTAGGTTTTCTTAACCTAATATTGTCTTACTTTTACGCTAATTGAAATTAAACTACTTTATATGGATTTTGAAACACTATTACTACTTCGTGTTTATCTCTGCATCACCCTACGGTTGACTGGAAGAAAATCCCCTAGGCTTTATGTCTTCCGATGATAATTTTGAAACTTCAAACTACTATAACACTGTTAGGTACTAGTTTTCATAACCTAGCTGCAGCACACCGGCGGCTAGACAAAATTGATTTTCAATTATGTCTGGAATTTCAGCAATTAACAGACTGACAGATTAGTTGTGTAATTTTCATTTACAATTTAACCTACATATTTGACGTTTAACTAATGATACAACGAGAAATTATGATTTCACAATAATAATTTTCAGCTGCCAGATTCCTGGAATTTGTATACTAAAGTTCGAAGTGCTATTTTCTGTCGAGTATTTTTAATGAATAATACCTCATCATATTTGTTGCTAGTAATAATTCACAATTTTTCATAAAGACTTCTAGCAATCTGGTATACGAATTACTAGTAACCTTAATATCCCCTACAGCTTGCCTAGAATGCTTGTGTTAGAAATGACTTCCCATTGGCAGAGCGTCGGGATTCGATCGCACGTCTAATGCCATATATATTGAGTTACTAATAGGATACTATTATTAGACGTTTATAAAATGTACTCTATCTACATTATGAAGTTTTAAGCCTAAAATGTTCTTGTGTCAAATTTTGGCGTTCATGTTCTAACTAAAGTCTATAATCTATACTAATATTATAAAGCTGCAGAGTTTGTTTGGTTGAACGCGCTAATCTCAGGAACTACTTATCCGAATTGAAAAATTATTTTTGTGTTGGATAGCCCATTTATCACGGAAGGCTATAGGCTATATAACATCACGCCACAAGCAATAGGAGCGGAGCATCAATGAAAATGTTGCAAGAACGGGGAGAACTCTCTTATGTGAAGCAGACGAAGTTGCGCGGGTCAGCTAGTCGATTATAAAGAGAAACGATTTGTTTGTGACTGATAGATTCTTATGCCGGCGCCAGACAGGAGTTCAAAGAAGTGATCACTTCTTTGAAGATTTTGCTCACACATTTGGTCACATATTATTGTATCTGCCAGAAATGTGTTCAAAGATTTGATCACTCCTTTGAGCACAGTTTTCAAATAGACTTCACAAAACATGGACGACGATTTGGTCGATACAGTTTGCTTATATTATTTATGTGCGTGTAATTATTTATTACACGTGCAAATAAATCAACAAAAACAGCCAAAAGAAGACGTGAATGGATGTGTGAAAATAATAATAATATAAATAGTATCTAATGCCCGTGCCTCACATGTGAACACTTATTTGATCACATCTTTGAACGCCTGTCTGGCGCCGGCATTATACTAAGTACTAACCGATTTCAATCATTCCTTCACCATTGCTAAGCTACTTCAACCAGAAGTAATAAAGGCTATATACCATTTCGCTGCGAGCCACTGAAGAGCAGTAATCATGAACATGGGTAGTAGCGTGATATATTATAGACTGTACTGTTTAATAATTCTATCATCATTATGATATCTTGTAGACGGTACTTTTTAATAATTTTTGTACCATTAGAAATCTACTTTATCCAAAATTAACACAAGCTATAAAAAGACATCACGCTACAAACCGACGATCAAGCGATGAAACCGCGGGTAACGAAACAGCTGGGTAATAAACAAGAGAAAATACTAATTTTAAATGAACTTTTTCCATAGAGTTCTGATAATCAATAGAAGCAAACGAATAAAATGCTTCATACAATTTAATAAACTAAACTTGTAATAATTCCAATGTAACAAATACATTATTTCTGTGAAATAAACTCTGAAATTTGTACTGTGGAAATGTCAATTTCACAGCGACATCATTTGTTCTAACGTTCACTATAAAATGTGCGTGCCTTTTTAGAAATTTGATGTAGTTTGCACGATGAATAAAATGTGTGTTCTGTTTTTAAATTCCTTATTTAGACGTCCATTTTTCGAAGCGGCCATTATTATTTCACTGCTATTCATAAACTTAGAATATGATTTATGTAAGTTTAATTTTTTGTGTTGTACATACAATATAAAATACTAAAGGAAGTACTAGAAATTGTAAGCCAACATTACAAACTGTAATTGTTGTTCATTCTAACAAACCCAATTATAAGGATATTTTATATACTCATAACATTACCCCAATATACGTAACAAAGATATCTAAACCCGAATCAACCCCTAACCAAAGTCCCCCCGCCTACGATTAAAGAAAATTATAACGCGGGCTTTATCGACCGGCCAAACACGAAGGCGGCGTTGCCTAGCAACCAGGACCAACGAGCCTAACCCTTCAGACGCCGCGAGCCGCTTACTTTGCGGCCAGGCCCGCCGCGGGGGACACAAACCCCCGTTTTTCGGCATTGATCCGAATACCACCGCGCCTGCGTGTTGAACGAAAAACGAATCGAGGAAAAGCAAGGTCACATCACTACAAGTTCTTTTTTCAAATTCGAATATTGAATGGAGAATGATTGCGTTCAGAAATGTTGCTTGCCGCTTTGTACAGTTCAGTGGGACAGTGTTATGGTGTACGCCGAGGTGAATGGACGTACTACGATTGTTCAAGATTACCTGAAAACTGCCACGAGTTCCGAGCACAACAACAAAGCGTCAGGCCGGCTCCACGGCTAACTTCACCTTTCTACAGTATACTGCTATATTGCGTCATCGATATTGTGTTGTCAAACTCATCGATGATACCATCTAACTAAAGAACGATAACTCAATACCTTAGTTTAAATATATATTTCGTCAGCTATATATTATTCGTTATATCGTTCCACGTACATACCTACTAAAATTTCTTAAAATAGAAATAGGAGTTCTGGTGGCACCTCTTGTAACACCAGGAGTCCGGCTTGCTTGAGTAAAATACAGAATATATAATTGTTTATTATTTTCAGGTTACCTACATATATTACTGTGTTTTGAAAATCTAGATACACCACTCCATTTTAAGTATCCCTGAAGGTGAGAGGCAGAGGTGTATTAACTCAGATTTCACCGGCTACGTCTACATAATAATAATATCAGCCCTGTTTAAAAACTGACTAACTGCTGGACACGAACATCTTCTCAGTGCAAGAAGACTATGTCTATACGTCTCATGACTTTTTTCTATACTTAATTCACTTGGGGCAAGGTATCCCAATTGTCTATAACACATTCGTCCCCTTATTCAGTTACCACAATAAAGCACTTATATATAAAACTAAACTACTTTATTCCGCCCCCAAGTATAAGCCGCCACAAATTCTTCCATGAAAAATGAACACTTCAATCAAGACATACAAATCTTCTAAAACACATTCTTCCATTTATTCCACTAGCAACAAAGTATGATTTTACATTGCAATCTAACTACTTTATACCTATTTTACAACAAACTTTACAAAATATAACGCTAGTTATCTGCAGAGCTAGCGATAAATATAAAAATGAGTGCATACGGCGCAATACATTGTTGAACAACGCACGCTGTCTGGCACCATTCGGTACTATTGACGTTACAAGTTCGATTAGCGAACACAAATATTTGCTACAAGCACTCAAATCGAACTGCAAGTACTGTAAATAAAAGTGCTCATATCATTATATGGTGTAGTTATGATTATCTATTGTCTGTGTATACGTTATTATGTAGACTTCTGACAGACCTCTCTCCTATGTTTTACTTTTTGCTGTACCCGACAGGGTCCATAGTAACTCGTTTAAATATTTAAGTTTTACCATCTTAGTATACAATTAAATATATAATTGAATTGATATGGCACCTTTTGGTATATTTTCGAAGTGACAGTCAAAAGAACATTTTATATCTCGGGAGATATGAAATGTTCTTCTGACGATATATATGAAGTGAATACCTATACCCATATTTTCCAAATACCTATGTTTTAGATTTCCGTTCATGTATATTCGTTAGTTACAGCCAATGAAGAACTTATGTCATAAAATTTAATTTGACAGCTGTTTGTTTATAGTACATATTAAACATTGATTTAGGCGTATGTATGATATTAGATGTTTAAGGATAATGAAACATTACTAAATCAGAGGAACGACCATCATTGAAGCTCCACGTCAGAGGTCTCGAGTTAGGCATCTCGGCATACAACTCAGAATTAATAGTAAATTATCACCCAATTTAACTAAGAAAGGAAAGTATCGTGAATTATCCTACACATCCTAAAGTTCTACATGACGTTCCTGAAAGCAAGTGAAGTCTTTAAAGCAGCCAGCAAAATGGATTGATGATCAAACTAACTCAAAAACAGGTTTTAAATCAGGGCTTAGTTAGTTATTATTATTACAAAAGAGCAGCGATAGCTCAGTGGGGAGACCAACAGACTGCAATGCAGAGGGTCTCGGGTTCGAACCCACGTCGCGCACCTCTGACTTTCGGAAGTTATATGACTTTTCGAAATTATGTGCGTATTGATTGACAATTATCGCCTGCTCCGTGCCTCGGAGAGCACGAGAAGCCGTCGGTCCCGGCTGCCATGAACATCTATGGCAGTCGTTATTGGGAGAGTGTTGACACAAAAGATCCCACTGGGTCGAAGTGTTGCCGGTCTGCAGTGACTGGTCCCCACATAAGATTCATATTCATATTATTATTACAATCACAGAAATCGCCGTAGGTATAGGCAGGGATGTAATCCTCGAGCAGAAAAAGAGCCCAAATACAACTCGACACATCGCTCTACTACTACTATTTAGATTTTTATAAAAATGTTACGTAGCTGAAACTCAATGCCGAGCCAAACCACAAACCCGATACCTCACAATCAGCAGTAAGCGTAGGCATTATAATTACAGACAAGTAGCATTAAATAAAAAGTATGGCCAACATTCAACGGTGTAATTATAGAATCTAATTACTAGGGACGCACGCGATCCGTTCGGAAATCAAATTATCTAATAAATTAACGGGCATCGATTATATCGGAATAATTGAAAAGGAATCGCGGAAAACGCCACTAACTAATCGTTTTGTCGTTTCAATTAACTTTAAATTGAGACAAATCCGATATAAATAGTGAGGCGGCGTTCACAGGGTTGGCGGTTACGTCAATACAGGCGACAAGTTGGGATTGAATCACGGGATTTTGTACTGGCCACTGCTTTTAATATGTGTAGTATACACGTAGTAACTTTTTAAATTATGTTACATTCGGAGATTATATAACATTATAAAATAAGTAACATTTTCAAAAAACATAACATTTGAAACGAGCCGAAGCAAACTTTGCAAAAACGGTTTACCATGAAAAATGCCGTAGATTATACCTGCAATAACATACATATAGTTCAAAGTTAAGAAATGTAAATTCACAAGAAAATTGATTCGGATTTTAATAAACCGATCCAGGTAAGTCGCAGTCAGAAACATAAACCAAATCTTCTTACGCTAGAAAGCGTCCCATCATAAGATTGACTGCAACTCAGATAGCTGCACCGCAAAATAACTGAAGCAACTGCATAGTAAAAATATACAGCGATACACGCGACAGATGGCTACAGCCTCCCCCATGGGTCTCGGGGAAGTGTCCCTCTCCAATCAATCACAGTCGTAGCTCACACCTGATGCTTACCCCACTCCACCACTAACCGTCCAAAGGAAAATATAGTCGTTTATCATAATAAGCTATCGAAATCATAAGTTTATCGGTTTAAACCTCTCAACGAACGCTAGGATGCCAGCATCCGAGCTTAACAAGACTTTTTAAAAACGTAAATTATTGTTATGATAGTCTTATTTTGTTTGAAAAGCTATTTTCTATTTTCTTATTTTTGATAACTGGATTGGTTGAGAGGTTAATAAAACTACCAAACTAGCATCGAGACTAATACAGATACCTTAGGATTGAATATTCAGATTCGTGCATTAATTCATGGTACGCACTTCGGATTTCACCACGTTTGTGCGGTTCAAATAATGTATTTATAGTAAACAATGAAGGAAAACGCCGTGAGGTAACCTATATGTAAATTGTTTGTGTTCCGAGAAGAATGAAAGGTGAAAATATTGGGCTCCGTAAGGGAAATCTCATTAGTTGACTGGTAATAGCGCTACTCGGTAAAGGGCACTATGTCTACTACAATGGATTTAGTCATAGCTGTTTATACTATTGAGCTAGCAAACAGTTTCAGTAATTGCGCTGCCTACGGAATAAGCAAAAATGGTTACTAATCTCAAGCAATACAGATCATGTGAGCCTGGATACCTTACTCGTCTTAAAACCATAACAAAAGTTGTTGTTTGTTAAGATCGGTACGGTACGGTAAACTTACTGTTGTATCCATAATTACTTTGTAATTAAATGCTGACATCTGCACTATTTATATTATACTAGCAGCTGTCAGACAGAAGTTGTAACGTACAAACGAAAAAAAAACAATTCTAAACCATTCTCGAATCCACTTGAAAACACACAAAAAATTTCATCAAAATCGGTCCAGCCGTTTAAGAGTAGTTTAATTACAAACACACGCACAGAAGATTTATAGAAATAAAGATATACAGCCATAAGCCACGCGGTCGATCAGTTGCAGATAGATATTATTATATATTTCAACAGTGCAGTTAGAACAGTCCCAGATAGACATTTTTGTAGTAAAAAAACGTGAGATTGTAGGCGTTCGTACGTGTAAAATCTTTCTGAAATAAACTGTGGTTTTAGCTGAACTAAAAGTGTTTTTTTGTAAAGGCATTCCGCCTAACATTACGTTCCTAAGTCAAGGTGAAACAGCTAAATCGAAATTCTAGACCTTAACAATGATCTCACTACACCCTATGTCTTATAAATAAAATCTTATATAAAGTAACAGTATTTTAGAAGTCATATGGGATGTTGTTCTATCTGAACGCGGCCTATCTGATGCGCACAACAAATCTGTTGGTGGAGTCCGACTACACCATAAATACTTTATAGACTATTTAGCCGCGCCGCGCGTCGTCTACGCACAGCCACCGACGTCGCACCGGAAATCATAACAACCGCTCTTATGAGATTATTTAACGAGGATTATAGTCAACATGTTAGTTAATGTTTAGATACGAGTAAAAATTATTAGAATTCGTAAAACAATACGTGTGGCAGAACAAAAACTATCCTATAAAACAAAACAAATTGAAGTTTGATTTTTATGACGCAATTTGCGCGCACGAGTTACATGCGCCAGCTTTTTACGCGAATACATGCGCAAGCTTCTCGCGTGGTTTTCATGCACAAGCTAAATATGCGAGTTACTTGCGCGGGCGTCTCGCATTGTCAGTCGTTTACACTGTGTTTATCCGCGTGGTATACAAAGTAGTTCAAACGCTGGTCACTGATTTTTTAATATAGTTGCTCATAAAAAAAGCTTCTTACTTTTATATGCACTGTACTTAAATGGTACACAAGTCAAATCAAATACAAACTTAAACCAGATAATAATATCTGTATTAAAAACACTTGGTATTGATGATATTATGTATAAATATTAATCTGTACTTATAATCTTTTATTGGCAGATAAACCACTTGCGATAACTTATAAAACAGTAACAGGAATTAATGCAACCGTCCTATCATCGCATTTACGAAAAAAATTAAAGTCAACGCTTCAACCAGCTTCCATTACTCGGGGTGGCAAAAAGATTGACCAGATTTTTCTTACTACCACGGCACTGTAAATTTATGTAGACCTAGCGTAATCATATATATATCGTCACATTTTTATAAATCATAGAAAGATTAAAAGCTAGTAAACACAAAATAAATCAAATTTCATGACTCACCTAAATCTCCATCTTGTCTAAACCAACACAACGAACTATTAGACTTGATCCACACAAGACACTACATCTCTAACCGTCCTTCGTCTCACAATAAATTGCAACAAAAAAGCGAATTTTAATTACCCAACCCTACCAACGGCTACTAAAATAAATTCGTTGAAAATTTCACATCACGAAACTAAAGCAATAACTTACCATTCTGATGCAAATAAACTGCGAGAGAAATTCTTCAAAAAGCAAGATTTATTTATTTTTACAAAAGCTATGTAAATTACACCAAATAAACTGTGCAAGTAACAGGTGGGGTCAAATAGGGTAAAGGGGTCATCTTAAAGAATGGACCGTGGATCGTAAAACTAATTAGAATAACAAATGGGTCAAGATTTCACACGATCCGGATAGTGAATATTCTTAGTATTTATGCAATAATATGCATGTTTATTCTTTGGTAATGTTTTTGAAATAAAATGTGCATATTTTAATTTGGTCTTGGGAACTGAATTTTTAGTGCACGCATACTGCAAGGCTCATAGATGAATTAAAAGTTGTATGTGTTTGTGTGTGTGGGTACTGGGTTGTATCAATGATTTGAATTAGATAATTTTGCTAGAAATACAGGATGCGTTATAGTAGTACTAGTAATGGAATTACTACTACCGAATAATATAAGATATTAAAATCTAGTGTATTATGCTAGTTGATGTGAATTGTAGTAATTGATTTCACTGTGTATTACATTTGCATAGAAATTTATAGATTCTAGTTCTTTACTTAATTTATAATTTTTATTATTGTAGTCGTTAAATATGTGCGGTATATATGGTAGGGAATAAGATTGCTGTCCACAAAAATTTTGTGATCTTCCGTCAAAAAATTATCTCTCTGTAGCTGCACGGTGTCTAAAACAGTCTCCGGTAGACGGCATAAACCTCACCCGCTTTTAAGTCAGACCTAAAAGCATATTATAATTGTAAGTCCATTACACCCTGCCTTCCTCCCCGAAACTTAAGTGTGAGAATTGTATGTACTATGTCCTTCATATGTATATATATTACTATAATTGAATATATTCGTTAATAAATGTACTAATACCGAATCTCTAATAAATTAAACTTTACTTATCTATAAATAATAATTAGAGAAATCCCTTAAAAAGAATTATACAACGATAACTTTAATTTAAAATGCAAATAAAACAAAGAACATCTACACCTACACACACACACTATGGTCTGTTTAGATTGACATACATTTTTCTAATTAAGAGAGTAAAATAACATGCAGTAAAAGTCTAATGAGAATAAATTTTCAACGCGCTATTCTTACTTACTATCTTATCCAAATTCATAATCCTTTCCCAACCGTCGACTAACGTTCTCATACTTAACCCTAACGTGCTGCAACAAAATTAAAATGTTTAATTCGCTTCTAAAATTTCGCTTTATGCAAATTATTTCTCAAGGTTTGGCGGACAAAGGGTCATTCTTGCGATCTGGACCATCCTATTGTATGGTCCAAATGACCCTACAATGGCATCTTTATGTTAATCCGGCACACGTAGGGTCAGAGGTCTCGATCTTTGGACAAAGTCATGA
The DNA here is from genome assembly GCA_930367265.1 of Catocala fraxini. Taxonomy (NCBI): domain Eukaryota; kingdom Metazoa; phylum Arthropoda; class Insecta; order Lepidoptera; family Erebidae; genus Catocala; species Catocala fraxini. Next base: position 7,224,697 of record OV884040.1, on the reverse strand, counting down.
ATATTCCGCAGACAGGTCTGTTTGACCTTTAACCCTGCGTTCTCACGGTTAACCCTCAGACGCTGCGTGGTCTTTGCACTTAATTGGGTTAAGGTGAGCATTTAAAAATCTAGTTTGAAGTGACAATTGGAACAGTGAGTGTGTTTATAGAATATGTAGTGATAATTTTCATAAGTGTACCTATAATACCTATAGTGATTTTAACTATGTCGTTGGTTTCGCGTAGTAAGTTTGCGTTTATGTTGTCGTGCGTTTCTAAAGTTCCGGTTTGATTCCTAAATCGAGCAGAGTATTATTGCGTTCTTCTGTTCAGAAATGTGCAATATCATCACCGTGTCTAGAAAAGTGTCCAGTTGATGACAATTGACTCATTCCGCATTACGTGTGACCACAAATTATTGCTCACAAAATGTGGGTATATACATATTTGCTGACCGCTTTGAGGATGTTCAAGAATCTATGTGGTATGTACTTTAACTTTACCTATAGTAGCTTCTAACTGCGGTTTTGACCATTCTTATGAGAGAGCATAATGGGTTTAAAGTTCTGTGTCTAGGACAAGGGTCATCTATGTACCAAGTTTCATCCGTGCGTCACGCGTGAGTGAGTGACAAATATCTTCATAATCTTTCACATTTATAATATTAGTGGCATGAGTGTCAGTATGCGTGACATTTAAATTATAAGTGGAGGGTAGAAATAAAAGTTTGTTTGTTGGTATTTTTACGCCATGTCGGATAATTCAATAACTGTAGCAATATTGGTATAAGTTTGGAAAAGAGCGAGCAAACGATTTTACTCTACTGGTTAAAGTCACACTTCTAATAATGTAAGACATAAAATTAGCTGGCAAAGTGTTAGTATAATATACTTCTAATTTGTGATTCGGGTTGTTGACTACTTTGCTGGCGTAGAGATAGTGCATGGGGTTTTGGATTAGATACCCGGGTTGAGCAAAAAAATATTGAGCTTTTCTGTTAATAAATTATAGGTATAGCAGTCTTTTGCAGATTTTCTGTTAATAAATTATGCAACTGCTTTCATTAAAAACGACGTGAAGCGGTTTGTAAACGGGACCGATATAGTATGTTTTTGTTTATATATATATAAATAATGCTTCTTAAAGGTATAGTTATTAGACGACCGCCTTGTTGGTGTCAGGTATAAGTTGCACATTTGATTGCGATTGTAACATGACAATAGGGCTGGTGTCACAAGAAAATGCACGGCAGTAAGTGAATAAAAAAATATTGAGACCGAATGCGTGATTGGGCTTTCGGCATTCTGAAAACATACCTAATGTATAAATAAATGCATTACAAAAATAACCCAGTAGTTTCACAAACAAACAAATAATTATTTATAACATTACTATCGTTTGAAATTCAAATATTTATTTTGCAATATTTAATAATACCTCAATAAGTGTTTGTTACATTTAGTTTCACCAAATCCTATTACAGCGGCATGGAAAATTAGTACAAAATAAAATTGCATTACAAAATATATGTATGTTAAATTATTTATTAATTACGTAATAAAAACCTAACATCATTATTTGTCGTCCTTCTAGCAATTTTTTGACAGCAGTGCGTGTTTTTGTCAACGTTTTTCTCATAAAGAACCCCTCTCGTACCCCTTGCTTAGAACTGTCTCGTTGGGGTGTACGTAAGTGTTTTTCTGTTTGCACACCCGTTGGTGTTCTCCAGCCCACGTTGTACCCTTACGACGACGCTTGAAGGGTTAAAGCATGTTTTATACCTATATTATATTTATTTTTAACTATATGTTTATTACCCAGATGGCGTAAGTTTTAGCAATCGCCTCGCCTCTGCAAGTATTATGGGATCGATCTCCACACAGGGGAAACATTTGTGTGATCCAAAAATGGAGGACAACACCTCGTGTTATCCACATATAGTCGTTCCGAGACTGGGTGTTCTTTGTGTCCGTTGTTTGAATAATTATGTAAAGTCCTCCGCGGCACTAAATTTGTTCCTAGTGCGGGAATTGTCTTTATAATGACACAACAAAATAAAAACCTACGTCTGCGTGAACTATATTCATTCGCGACTGCATTTACGCGGCTGTGCTGTGCGGTCGGTATATTTCTAGATCTTTTGACCAGAATTATATGACACTAAGTTTGGTTTTTAAGTTAAGCCTTAAGCTATTAAAATATCGATACGCATCAATAGGTATATGTTCGATGATAACACATAAACAGAGAAATAATTATAAAACTATTGTTTTGAATCCAGACGCCTTAAAATAGTCTAACCAAAATATTATATTTTAAATGTGCTTTGTACATATAGGCTGTATTTAGTTGAAATTTGTTAACCCTTTCGCTGTCCCGTGATAGACACAATAGAAAATCTATTGTTATGTATCATATATGATTCATCGGAACATATTACAGATATACTTTTAGTAATTTTATTGATCTATTGCTTTGCATTTTAAGCAAACAGAAGTAAAGGTGTTTACCCTGTTGTTGCAAGCGTGCATAGGTTACGATAGCCGTCTACCATAAATATTATTGACATCAGATGTAAATAAAAATATATTTATTGAATGTGTTGTTATAAATCGGCTATCTATGTAATAAGTCTATGACTTTTCATTTAAATTTGGAAAATGTTATCAAATATGCGTTTTTAAGATAAAATTCTTAATGTTTTAAGGGTATAGTAGGTATATCGGAAAAGTATACGCAGAACCGTCAATCAGTGTTTAAAAATAAATAAGTGTTATTTGTAAAAATTTGCGTATGTTTTGTGTAACACTTATTAATTGCCATTTATATTCCGATGCTTCTATGTGTTTGATTGCTTATGCATATACGCACATGATATATAACAAGACTAGGTTTTTAAAATCAACGGAAATGGTCGTAACTGTCCGCCGTTTCTTTGACAGTAGGCATCACTGGCTGCCGGGTGATTACATTATGATTAAGACAGCTTTTTGTAATAATCCTAACTAATATTACAAATGTGTATATGAGTTTTTTTGTTTGTTTTTTACGCTTTCACGCCTTAACTACGGGGCCGATCACCATGAAATTACGCATACACGTTGTCAGGGGTACAAAAAAGAACATAGAGTATCTTACATCCAGACAAAAGTACTGTTTCTAACCTACATTTAATACACTATATATATATATATTTATATATGGTTGATAGTCCTTCTTGAATAATACGTGATACGGTTATCACTGTAGATCGATATGTCTGCTACCAAAGGCAATAAACATCTTATAATGACGAGTATAATTATGAATAGCAGCGATAACTCAGTGGTGAGACCAACAGACTGGAATGCAGAGGGTCTCGGGTTCGAACCCACGTCGCGCACCTCTGACTTTCGAAAGCTATATGACTTTTCGAGATTATGTGCGTATTGATTGACAATGATCGCCTGCTCCGTGCCTCAGAGAGCACGTTAAGCCGTCGGTCCCGGCTGCCATGAACATCTATGGCAGTCGTTATTGGGAGAGTGTCGACACAAAAGATCCCACTGGGCCGAAGTGTCGCCGGTCTACACTGACTGGCCCCCACATAAGATACATAGATACATCATTATTAATTGTTAAATTACTTTCTTACAGTTATTCAATGACAAGAGATATTTTAAATATCATTCTGCTAAGTTTATTTATTATAATATTTATGACTACGTAAATAAATACATACCAAGCAAGACTCACGCATATAGCAGAAGTAATAATAATAATAATAATATATTAATAATAAATCCATTTATTCTCTCTCACAGAGGTGTTTTATGCTAGTTTACAGAAATGCCATAGTAAATCAGGTAACTTTGTGAAAGACTGGTGCCTGAGTAGGTTTAAAAAATACCTGTAATTACAGGTCACCAGGGCCCTCTCGCAGCAATGAAAAAAAAAATATAAGGCTAATTTTGTATAATTAAAGCGTTTAAACGAACGATATAGAAACAATAAAATAATAAATAGAAAAATGTAGTAGAAAACCGGCGCCCATTTGTATGTGTTGTAGTGCGAGTGTTTGATTGTGTATATTTAGTGCTTAGAGTGTGAATGTGATTGGGAGGCCCTCATAATAGAAGTAATGGACATAGGTACATCATTCCACATTTGGCCTTTATATTTTAGGTCTTTTGTAATAGGGAGCAAGCTACATAGCCAGACTTCGTATTTCTAACGAGAATTTAGTAACGGAAGGTTCATTACCGTTGTATCGAACCCCGGATCACACGATCCGTAGGCATTATGAACATAATCTTAAAACGTAGGATCACATATAACGAAATATGCATTCTGTGATTGATATTAAAATCATTCTAATTTCAGAATTATCATATACAACATATTCTATTTTGTTTAAAGACCGGGTAATTATTCATCAGTTAAATAAAGGAATTTTAGTATATGTTAGATATTTGCAGGGGCATGCAAGCGTACAAACTTTTACATACAACGTATTTACTTACATACAACGTATATCTTATATAAAGATGAATACATACCTACATTATGAATCCTACTTACTTTTACATTGATCAAAATGATTGATGTTTTTGAGACATTCTGTATTTTTTTTCTCCGTAAGATATAGGTAGCAGGTACTTATTACATATAAACTCTTTTGTACCAATCTTTTACTATTAAACCTTTATGTTACTGGCTGTATTGGTATCTCATTTAGAATAAAATACAGCTAATTACCAAATGATGTGCATTAAATAAAATAATCATGTACTTATCAATAAATAGGTCTGACCACCTAAATAAGCGACACACATTATAGATCTAACTTTTCAATAATATTTAATTGCTTTCCATGTAATATCGGAACCACTGAAACGCAATACAAACCAAATTTAATACATTTCCGGTGGCCATCGATAAAATTATTTCATAAAACTAAATACGAAGTAAAGTTTCAAGTTAATTAATTAGGCGAGAATGCCAGCCAATCAGGGCGTTTTCATCATGATCGAAAATCATTTTTGCCAGTAATCATTTCATATTTCTGCAACGCAAACTAAGTACTCCAAAAACCGTGATTAAACATGCTCTACACTATTCATTATCTATAGAATAGCACGTGAGTATAAACCTCCCCTAAAACATTACACGCACGCTGGTCTGCACCCTCCTCACACCACACCACCCCAAAACGCAACGTTTTTCTCCTCGGCAAGATAAAGACCAAATAAAAAAAGAAAACGCGAAAAATCCATCTGTCTCTTTTTTACTCGCAGCGCGGACACCCGTGTGAGCGGTGCGATATCTAATCTACGAATGACTCACGAAAACTTGGGCTCCGCCCGAGACGGCCGCCTCTATCCGTCTCTCTCACTTTTTCACACTTTTCATCTGACATGTACGACAGCGTAACAGCGCAAATACTGAGCGAACTGCAATCGAAAACGATCTCTATGTTCTCTTATTAAAGTTTACCCTTCTCTGACAATATTCGCTCAGAGAAAATATTTTAGAATGAAAGCGTTTGAGAGTGGAAGGTCTCTCTCGCTCGCAAAAAAGCTGTACCGGCATGCGGGGGAGGGTTAGATGGCGCGAGGAGGGGGGTGCAGGGATAGTGGCCGCCATGATGCCGGCCGACGGCAAACCAAGACCCGGTATTAATTTCGGCTTAATTCAACCGTTGATTTCAAGTATTTTATTGCTAATACCATCAAAATTGTACGTGCAACTAAAATGGATGCTGCAAAAAAATACGAAATATCTTTTTTTACATACATTCCACTTTTTAGTGGTTTGATTTTAAAAATGTTATTTCTATTTTATTATGTAAGTTTCTATTACTGCGTATTTGAGTATTCGTTACGTTTGTAGGAAATATTGTTATTAATTTATTGGAACTCCACCTGTCCAAATATACGGAGTATATAAACAGTTCACTGTTATGTAAATACATATAACTTAGTTCGATATATTTTAAATGGTTTTATTAATATAAAGAATTTAGTAAGCCCTTTTATTTAAAACCGTGTCCTTTTCATCGGTATTTTATAATTCAAAACATTCAAAACGAATTGATAATTAACATAAAATGTTGCTTTTTTATTAAAGCCTATTTGCCAATTTCTTAGTATTATGAATAATTGGTAAACCTATATTTCTGCTAAATGAATTCAATTGAAATAAAATAATGATATTTTAATGAATGTAACGATTGTATGGGTGCAATGTGAGGATTAATTGTATAAGTTTATTTTCAAGCGTCCTATTAACCGAATCATGCTATATTTGTATGCTTGCTTGATTTCAATTTATTAAAAAATTATTTTAATATTAAAATATATAATTACAACAGTTATTAGCTATCTGTATTATGGATTATTAATAACGTCATATAGAAAGAACAGTGGTAATAAGTTTGATGAATGTATTATGACGTATCCTATTGATTTTTATTAATGGTATACGTGATACATTCTCAATCTAACAAATAAACTAACTACCTATTTATATAATACCTAATAAATAAACATAACATAACCTACATATATGTAAATTATTATCTAGGCATCCAATAAAAACACACGTACCTAATACTGTAGGGTGGTCTTATTTATTATAGAAAGATTTACAAATAATAATATTCTATATTCTATCACTTACACACAACACCATCTAGCCCAAAATAAGCAGAGCTTGTACTGTGGGTACTAGACAATGGATAAACATATATATATACTTCTTTTTTTGTAAATACATACATATTATACATAGAAACACCAGACCAAGACAAACATCCATGTTCATGCACACAAATGTTTGACTTGTGGGGGAATCGAACCCGCGACCTCAGGCGTGGCAGTTGGTTACACTAACCACTACACCATCGAGGCCAACTAATAGTAATATAATATAAGGACTGTTTGTAAGAAAGAAAGTTTATTAAGAGCATATATGTATACTTATATATTCCCTTATTACCTATTTCAAAGCTATCAAGGGTCGGGTTAGGATATGTTAAGGAAATGTCTTAAAGATGGCCGTGAGTATTTAAATACCATATACATAACTTTGTTTCGACTACTTATATTGTTTACTCTTTGTAAATACATAATACACACATATATATATATCACAAAGACAGAGGCTTATAACACTTACATTTTGCCAACTATGTCTTACGCCCTACGTCGTAGGGCAGTCTTATAGTCTCTTATTGGACAACTTTCCAGTCTCCGTTCTACTGCTGAAAATGGACTTACACAGTTGTCAGAATTAATGATTGCCTAGAATACATGATAAAAATCCTATGAATTGTTTGAAAACCCTAGCTGTCCTCCTGCTATTTATAATCATCGGCCGCCAACGCACTTGTAACTCCTCTGGTGTTGCGGGTGTCCATGGATGGCGGTAATCGCTCACCATCAGGCGATCCGTATGCTCGTTTGCCTCCTAATCCATAAACTGTCGGACCCGGTGTCGAACCTTGTACCTCGTGATCGGCTGCAAACATAAGTTTATGTCACGAGACTTATGAGTTAGACAAAACTAGTATTGTTTACAATATTAAATATATTTTGCTAGTCGACAGCAATGCTGACGAATGTCACGCCGCCTAAACCAGTTATTTAAATATTATAATATATAATTATATCAGCCCAGTGTAAAAACTGTACTATTATTGGGCACAAGCCTTTTCTAAGCGTGAGAAGGGTTAGGCCATAGTCCACCACCCTGACCTAGTGACGGTTCGCAGACGTCACATGTTTTCGAGAACATTACGGAGAACTCTCAGATATACACATCACGTCCAAAAGACAAAGGTCGATGGATCGAACTCGAGATCTATGCATGGCAGTCCAACTGTCTTCCATTATGCTATCGCTGCTATCTTTAAGTATTAACTTGTTGTCCTTATTATTTATCGCCTGTTTAATATATGTGTACATAATAAAACCTTGTATTAGGAAGTTAACAATAATAATGGAAATATAATAGTAGCATTTACAGAAGTTTGTGTGAAGATCACAGAACAATAACAAGTGGGAAACGGCAATGAATTGCCGTAAATCTCAGAGTTCGATAAATGGTATCACGTGACCTTGAGGTCAGAGGTCAAAGGTCATAGTCATTTCGGGGGTATATCAACTATGCTGAGTCGAATGGCGTTGACAGCGAGTCTCTAACTCTTACGGTTCTTGAGTTGAAAGTTGATTAACAGACAGACGGACGGACAAAGCTGTTGTATAAGAGTTTTTTCGAACTCTAAAACGATAATTATTTTATAGAAATGAAATGCTTTTTATTGCAGCGCCCCTTTCTTTGCGGTTTGGCAACAAGCTCCATCTGTGATTATATATATATGATATATACTGGTACAAAAAGAGTTATATATCTCTTGTACAACCCTTTAAAATTACGTATGAGAGTTATTATTACAAACTTGTACCCAAAGAACACCACGCACCTTTAGAAAAAAATGTATGTTGTATGTCACTCTTCTGTCCCTAATGTATCGCTATGCAAACAGTAATGTCGTTCTAGTACGGATTGGCAGACTTAACATACCTTCAAAAACATTGTGGAATACTCTCAGACATGCAGGTTGCCTCACGATGTTTTCCTTCGCCGTTGAAGCGAGCGATACCTAATTAAATATTTAAGACTGCGCCGAGCGAAATGTGCCAAAACAGGCGGTCACAGTTAAGTGAATAAAATCAACACTTTTTGTTTAATACAAATATAAAATATACATTTATCATAACAATAAATGTGTTTACAATTAGGTACTCCGTGTAAAAAACTTAAAATAATTAATATTTTCGCCTACAAAATTACGTAAACTTGCACGAAAAATGAAAAAACGTAAGCGAGTTACGTGATTTTCAGATTATAACAGTAGAAATCTATCCTATTTTACAGCTTAAACGAAACATAAATAGTTATATTACAATTTGTCCGTCCCAAATATTTAAGTTATTGGTTGACAATAAAGATACATATTTATCAAAAAAGCACTTCAAATCCTCCATACAATTTTACTATGGCGGCCGCGCGCCGATTTGAATATGCGCCGCACGAACTCTGTCATTATCTGTCTTACGCTCGGCGCAGTCTTAATATGCACATAACTTCGAAAGTTTGAGTTTGAGTTAAGCACAGCACATAGGTATATTATATGCTTTTCTACTGTTCACGGTAAAAGCCAAGGATATGCCATTGCTTAGCTGTAAAGCTATTGCCACAATACCGTATAAATCTCATCAGAATTCTAAGCTGACCGCTACGAGGCATCGCGTTTGAATACAAACTGTATCGAAACAATTGAGAGCTACGGTCTTACGTGGGTTTATAACCGGGCCAACCATGACGACCGCTTTCGTCCAACGTTTGGACAACCATCAGCTGTCGAATGTTGGTTCCACTTGAGTGAAATCTTCGTCAAACTTAGAACCAATCTTTGGACGAGACTTTTGTCCAAATGTTGGATGAAATAATGTACCTAGTACATGAAAAAAAATGTCTCGCTTGTTAGTATTTTTTTTAAGAAGGATGATTATCAATTTGCCTTTCAAATTACTAGTATTCTTATTGACCACTCCAGCTAAGCTAGAATGCTTGTGTTAGGAGTGGGTTGACGTCAGTAGTGCAATGGGTTTGTATTTCATGCGTAACTATACCACTCATCAGACTGTGATGAAACTTTCGTGAATTGTTGTGCTCAAGTACGCTTAGTTTTCTATCAAGAAAATCCATAAACAGAATGGTAATTTCTATGTATACCAGGCATTAGATATGCTATAATAATTTATTTCGTGTATAAAGTAAATTAACAGTTATTTCCAAGAAACAATTACATAATTATATTAATTAACATAATTTGCGGCTTATTTTGTTTAATGTGTGATCGACAAATGGTTGTTCTGTGTCTGGGTGATCATATGTGTTCGATATTTAAAATTTTGTCCGTGTACCGATAGGCTAGCTAGCTAGGTTAAATTTTGTAAGATTGAAATAAATAAACAGCTGTGAACGTATTAATTGTTCTTTATTAGGTATAGCTGTCCGTATTTACAATTATTATTGTTGCGATGATTTTGAAACTATTTAAAAAACGCAGGAGGTATCTTAAAATTTTAAACTAAGGGCATCATTTTAAATTTAAATGTAAAGACATAAAGAGAGTTGAAAGATTTTGCAATCGATCACGATAGATGGAAATTGCTACACCGACAAGTGCTTAGCACTTAAGTTTTGGATAGATGGACCTAATGTTGTTTTCCCTTGATTAACATTTACGCACACGTAATTTATACAACATCATTTGTTTATTATAACAATACAATAACAGGGTTATTAATACAAGAGAAAATAAACAAAGTTTTTAAGTTCACAGTCGACTGGTCGCGTGCCCAGAAGACTGACAACATTGCCACGTTGAATAGCAACGCTCATTCATTCAGATCAATAAGGACCAGCTTTCACGATTACGAGAAGCGTTAAACAGTCATTTAATAATATGACAAATCATAACAATATGTAATAAATACATTATTTGCTTCAATATATTTAATACATTTAAATAACTCATCATCACGCCTTATTATTTCACACTTCGTCAATGTTGTACCAAAACTTTCCATCTAGGTTTAGGCTCAAAATACTTACAAAACATAGTACTGAATTTTTTTTCGACTGTATTCTTGTTACTCTTTACCTTACACAAAAATCAAACCAGCGAACCACCTGGTGCAGGAACTCACCCAGGTCTCCTGGACGTACATTAATCAAACTTGTTTTTTTTATAGATACCACTAGAGAGGCAAACAAGCGTACTGCCCGCCTGATGTTAAGCGGTCATCGTAGCCTATGAACGCTTGCAGTACTAGGAGTATTACTCGCGCGTTTCGTAAGCAAAAGATTCACTGCGTTACAAACGCTAGGCATGCAGACGTCGAAGGAGTAAAAACGCTTGTCACCGCAGGGGGATAACACAAGGTCTCAATTAAAATTGCGTTTTTTTGTAGTAGGAAGATACTTTCTCAGTAGAGCTGATACCATCCCAATTTTCTTTTGGTCTTTTTATTATTTTAAAAGACATTTCTCGCACTGGTAATAAGTCCTGTGGTGATGCATTACAAACATTCAAAGAACGGGCACAAAAAATGCCCCGCCGTCACAATTATATATGGCTTACGCAATTTTATAGCCATTTTGGATCGAACTCACGACAGTCGTCACACAGCGCCATAACTGCAGTAAAAACTAAGCAAAATTATAGATTTAAGCTGAGCTTCCACCTACCTCCTTTTTTCAGGTTATACCTAGCTAGAGAAATAACATTCGTAGCCAATTTAAGAAAGTAAGTAAATTAAATAAAATTAATCATTTTTGCTTCTCACCTCATATATATAATCTGCCTCGTCTATGACGCGGCATTAATTCGCGATCTTAAGGTTCCGGTTGCGATGCCCGCGTTAAGCATAGTACTATTGGATTTTTCTGTTAGTGTTTAATAGCAGCATAGGGTCTAGAAATGTGCCGGTTACACAGCAATAATGCCTGCATGCCCACTTTTATGTGGGACCTCAACACATAACTCGCAAAATTTGAGTGTACACATCTCTACCAACCCTTTTAGGAATACGCAAACGTGTGATATAGTTGCATTCAAATAAATATAATGAATTATGTTATATAATTTATATAAGCAACAACATAATAAATACTCCTAACGCACTATTTGCCTTTTACTTCCTTTACCGTAATCTATTTTGTTTTTCTTCAGAAATATTGTGCGCAATGTCTGAGTCAGACAGGGAATAAATGCTTTTTCCTATTGCAGACCATATTAACCTTTTGAACGCCAACGTCGTCTATACTCGACATGCGCAAGCGTGCCCTGTGCGCCAACGTCGTCTATACTCGACAAAACTGTTTTTTGTCGGTTCACAGAAAAATACAAAATAAACATATTAAATCATTAGTTTTCTGTGTTTTAGTAATACAACTTAAAAATTGAATCCCCAATTATTACTTAATTGTATACAGCAAACAAAATTGTTATTAGTTATTGAAATATTTGATCATAAAAAACAATATATAATATATCGATTTTCAGGCTTGGCGTACAGGACATGGAGGTGCCGTTATGGCGCGGCGTTCAAAAGGTTAAAAAGGATACAAACGCCAATCAACCTTAGTTTTATCTAAACTCATAATCTCCCCTTCTGATCAACAGATTGCGAAACGTGTCAAAAATGACCCCGGGGTTAGCCCCCTCGTTATAACGTCTGTCAATTGGGGTCAATCTAACTCCGCCATGTAGAGATCGGCAAACTCTACCTTAATCCTACTAATATTATAGGTGAATATTAAAATTTATAAAGATTTTTAGATGTTTGCTTAATCATGCACAAACCGTCGAACGGCTATGGATGGTCTTAGTTGGATTATTTTTATACTTAGTATGTCATTATTCGGATTCAGAAATTATTTTAAAATTCTTGAGGCGTAGAACTCTCTTATCTATCTTTTTATGTGTTGAGGTATTCAGCAATAGTATTGCATTATATGAGAAGCATGTCACCTATTCAATAGCCCTCTCTATGTTAGAAGTGAGTTCAAGTCAATGTAATGAATTAAATTCGTATCATTAACTATGCAATTAGATGTATAATGCATTCACTATCTGACAAGATGGCCATAAACCTCGAAAATATTATAACACACCTATACTTGATGTAAATTAAATTACGATTTCATAAATATAGAAGAAATATTTGTTTATTAAATAAGTGCATTCGTAAGCCTTACAAAATCAAATTCCCTATGTTTTAGGCAAGAAAACTTACAAATTCATTCTAATAAATTTACATTTTCAAACATAGACTTATGTTAAAAAGCAATTGCAGTAATAAGTAAAAATTTACGAAAACTTTATTTTTAATACAACTTAATACAATTTAAACTACAACTTTACGTATTGCAAGTAACTGCTCTATACTATATAGTACATAATTTATAAATAACTGAATGTTTCAGGTCACAAGAGTTGAACGTAACACTAATGTTTATTACTTCGGGGAAGGCTGTCACTTTGTAAATCACGGCCATTGACTGTAAAAGTGTAAAAACCACAACAAAGCCGATCAGAAATTTTAATATACAAAATTAATTCACAATCCATTTTAATTAAAGCAATAAAGTTATGAGGTAATTTTTGATGACCATCAAAAATGTACTTACGAAGTTTCATAGTTACTTTGATTAGACGAGACGAAGCAATGATAAAGGCTTTTAAATATAACTGTTTAGAAACGCCAAGACACAAGACATTTTAAAGAAGTATATATAAAAAAACATGCAGACACACTAAGAACCTCTTCCTTTTTGAAGTCGGGTAAAATAAGTCGTTGTAAACTGCACACATGACATCTAAATAAACACGTTAATCTACATAATAGAGACTCAATACTACGTATCAGCGAAAGAGGAGTCAGAATCCGTGGTACTACTGGCAATTTCTTAAACGAAAACCTAATACTTTTCTAGGATTCAAACCGGTAACCTTACAATCGGACGCAAACATAAGCACAAACTTATACCAGTTTCTCGGATCGGTAAGTAGTGAAAAGAGATATCCACTTGCTACGATTCTTGCATATCGCTCTTACGTAATTCACTTTTATTACATTCTTAATGCCCTCTCATCGGCTTAGAATATACTTTTTTTTACGTTGTGGAATGCTTTGATTCATATCTCTCCGCGGGGCGATGGAGAGGTTATGTCGGGCTCACCGGGGTAAAGATACTCTGGTAATACCGACTAAACCTACCACGACGTTTCTCGATATAACCATAGACAGCGAGGCCGCGAGAATCGGTTTCACTTGCAATCGCGACTCCGCCGTAGAATATACCTAACCTAACCTTTCTCTAGAATATCTCTGAATGTCTATCCTTGCTATAAAATATATTCCAAATAAAGTGCCGATCTAATCTTATAAACATCAAATGTGAACTGTAATGCAATTTATGTTCACATTCGACGTTAATTTAAATTTAGGAGTACAGTAATACGCCGAACGTATGCGATATATAAAATCGTCAACTGAAGTTATATTCATGTAGAAGGCTTTATAAGATATAACAAAGCACTTTGACGTCTCAAAGATTTATCTCCCGTAAAATTTTGTCAATTACAATAGTGTAGGGGCAGTAAGTCTATAATCGAAAATCAAGAGTTGTGTGGTCCTCAAAAAAAAGACGAATTAACGAGATTTGAAAATCGCGTAACTCTGGGTTCGCGTAAGTCGAGGTATTACTGTATACCTTTTCTGATATTTATGACACAGACTAGATAGAAGTTCTACATTGAACAATTTTTATTACAAGAATTTGTCTTCTGTTCAATGAACGTTCTTGAAATAGCTTAAATAGTTTTATATCTAATGTAATTTATATCAATATTGCGTTATTGAATAACAGCCGTGTAACTTAATTAGTTCTAAACACAATTATAACCTATTAGTTGTTTCATTACCGACATACTGAACTATGGGCGACAATAATTTAACCACAGAACAGGCGACATTGTTAACTAAATAACTAAGTTTATAATCATTTAGTTGTATGATAGGTTTATGAATATTAACTTTTAAAATAAGCAAGGTATTTTCTTTGTTTTAAAACGGCTTATTTTCTTTAGAGTTGTGTTTTTTTGTTTAAATCTTTTATTTTTGCTTGGTCGGCTTTCGGAAGATTTAACTATTTTTTACACATAACATATCCCTGCAAGTAATATGCTTAAAAGGCCATAAAGATTTTCATCGCATAATTATATATACCTACTTTAAGTTAGTTTTCGTGGCATACGTAACATAGCGAGGTCCCGACTTCAATTCTCAGGTAATGTTACTGGGTTTATCTGTTAGGAAATCCTTAATAGTAGCATGTGGACTAGAAATGCATAAATGGATAATAAGCTCGTCGTCTAATACGTTAGACCTAAATACGTAGATGGTGAATTGAGACTGTAATACACATCTTTATAAATAACTCTTTCAGATCGACAGGCGACAGGCGAATGTGTATGTTTGTAAATTATGTTATAAAATAGGTATCCATTATTATGTAATACTTTCGTAAGTAAGACAAACAGAGTTCATGTTCAAATAATTCTAAAAAAAAAAATTATGTCCTAAATCAATGGAATATAAAAATAATATGATGTGTATGAAACTTGTTGTAATATGTTAAAGTATTTTACAATTTCCCGCCAAAACATGTAACTACTCGACTTTCGTGCATTGTAAAAACATTATGATAGTTTTACGTAATTATTACTGACTTTTCGTAGTTTGGCTTTTATTCGTTAAAAAAGTAAAAACAACGAATGATCAGTATCTAAATACTCGTACAGTATATAATACCTAAATATAGTGAATTAATAACAAAGTTTTGAATTAAAAGCAATCCGATAGCAAAGATAAATCAACAGGCGATTCATCTTGAAATAGTAGCACTCAATAGAAATATCGCTTTAATAAAAGTTCACGTACCCTGCACGGTGAAGTGCATCGAACCGGTTTGAAATACAAACAGGATGGCGGATAAAAGAAAGCAGTGACATCTCTTGTCGAGTAGTCAAAACAAAGTTTTGAAAATGTTTTATTAACATGTAATTTATAATTATAATTGTTACCCAAAAATACTTTTTATAATTTTATGCTTCTATTTTCCCTTTTATATCAAATATACGTTTGGTTAATGACTTCATATCACACGTTATATTTTGTAGTTCGTAGTCACTTGTGTAGATGTCACTGACAACTATTTTACATAATATTAGATTTTAACAATAATTATACATACAACTGAAATTAAGCTTTAGAGAGGTTTTTATAATTACTTTAATGTAAAACCACAAATATAATGTAATATTGTGTAAATCATCTACTCATTAATTTTGATAACAAAAGTGTTGCTGCTACTCGCCGCTAGATGGCTATCGCTTTGTTATCTTCTTATTGGATTGCACCCCGTCCCGAAGTCTCGCCGACGTGTAAACAACACAAGTGTGTGTAATAGATAAATTGAATAACAGTTTTTTTCGCAACACGAATACGAACGAACAGGTTGTTTTTCTTTCTTTACCTTTGCGTAGGAATAGTTCAGTATCTGTTTTTCTTATTAGTAACTGTGTTTTTAATGACATATTGGTTTTGAACAACGGCTCCAATTGCTTTTCGTATCAGAAAATAATTACACTTTCTACTTATCATCTATATGAGAGCAAATATTGTGTTTACCTTTCGTATTTACCATAAGCTAAGATAATTATATATCAAAGGTAGTATGCTAATATTTTTGAGATATTTATTTTCAAGCGATTCTTTGGATCAATGCTATTGGTCAAAATTTAATTGGTCTAGCAACAGCTCCGCGAAGAAGTGAATCTTGGGCTCCAAACAATTGAAAAGCAATTTCTTATGCCGCCTCCAAAAAACAACTATTTTTGCAATGGCAACGAGTAAACGTGTTCCGTGTGAGCTTTAGATCGAATTCGACATAATTCTAAGGAATAAGGTATCACTTCATACATTAGACTAATAACAATAGGTACCTAAGTGAAAGTTACAGACAGTTAGTATAACAAACTGAAGTCAAATAAAACATATCCGGCAGCTAAAAGTCTGATATCCAAAAAGTAATTTAATATAGCATTTCAATATTTGTTGGAAGGTTCTCAGAAATTTGTCGAAAGTTAACCTAAATAGACCTCCGGCACAGAGAGTAGGTACTAGTTACTTTAAAAAATGATCTGGGAGCTTACGTTTTGATCAAATTGCCTAAAGCTAATTTTATAATATAATCTTTCCCTTTGTTTGTTTTTAAACGTCAAATTAAAACCTTAAAGTAAATAACTACTTGAAAAATTCGATTGTGTATCATCGATACGCTTTGAAATACTCGTAATATACTATTTATAAGTTACGCGCGTTTATTCAGGGCTCCATACTTCTTAACTGACCCAGAGGCTATTTTCCCCAGCTTTGAAGCTATTTCCATGGAAATGTTGCCAAAATCTCTCCAAGAGTTTCTTCTCTCTTAGCCTTTATTATTCCCAAGTCACTTGGGGTCGGCTTTTCTGGTCTAACCGGATTTGACTGGATATCAGTTTTTACACGGAGCAGCAGCCACCTGACCTCCGCAACCCGAAGGCTAACGATACCCTAAGGCTAGACCAGTGTCAGGATATTAGAGGGTACTGACTTGCCCTATAACGACTGCCATAGATGTTCATGGCAGCCGGGACCGACGGATTAACGTGCTCTCCGAGGCACGGAGCAGGCGATAATTGTGAATCAATACGCACATAATTTCGAAAAGTCATATAACTTCAGAAAGTCATAGGTGCGCGACGTGGGTTAAAACCCGAGACCCTCGGCATTGCAGTCTGTTGGTCTCCGCACTGAGCTATCGCTCTCCAAGAGTTTATACGTCAAAATTATTTATTTTAACTTTTTCGTATGTACATATATGATGATTATTAAATATGCATCCGTATGTATTAGGTAAGGCATACAAAAGCATTCTGAATATTAGATATCACATCTGACTGCCTGATTGACTGGTTTATGTATCTGAGTACGGGTGGTGCAATTGCTCTAATGACCAACACACACCGCCACGCGGAAGCTTGCAAGTTCGAATCCAAAACAGAATAATATTGTTAAAACTACAAATAGTTGTGTAAAGCTTAGGTACTTACATTTTGCCCGGCCCGGAAATCGAGCACCAGCTCTTATACATAACAGTGGTATTCACTACCGCTACGCCGATGAGTACTATTTGTAGATCACAGCGAAATTATGTGATCTATTAAAGGTTGTTCAGAAGCTGGCTGTTCTTTGTCTACTGCGATATACCGCCGAGCTGATACTGATATTACCATAACAGAAAACCAAATACTTCACCCTACCCTGAAATGGAACCACCAACCGCAAATATACAAGCAAATAGACTTGTAATATACATTTGAAAGTACATAGCAAACTAAATAATACATGGAAATATATACGAACGCACATTATACCCTTCACAAAGCTGAACTAATTATCCCAAAGCAATCGAATTATCTTAACGTCACAGAAGTATGAAGACATGTGCTCTCTTCAAGCTATTAGCCCCCTCCCGCCGGGGGGACCGCGGCCCCGCGAGCCCTGGGGGAACGGGGGGACCCGCACGGATCCGCCAAATCATCTTCACCCCACGTTTTCACTGATGAAGATATGTAAATTCGAGATAGTTTGTCGTTAAACATCGACCTTTTAGTTTGAGCCCAGTTTGTATTTCAATAGTTGCCTGTTTCGTAGGTACCTATTATATGGGTATATCTACGTAGCAGGTATTGTTTAAACATGGGTATTATACGGTTTGGGTAATACGATGCTTCAAGGAACTTCTTCGTTAGATACATAAATTAACTGCCTCCATGGCGCAGCGGTAGTGAATGCGACTGCTGTGCATGAGGTCTCGGGTTCGAATCCTGGTTCGAGCCATCAAAAAAGTTATTGGGATATTCTGTTAAGAAATCTTAATAGCAGCCCGGCGTGTTTACTTGTGTTTGCGAACACGCTAGTGCACTATAATATCTCCTGCGCAGTTCGCCAACCTCCGCTAAAATTGGCCGCCATTACCAAAATTCGGTCTGGAGAACATTATATTCACGACTGTATACAACCGAAAGGATAAATGTTGGGTTATACTCACATTTTGCCTGCTATGTAATAAGTTTCAATAGAGAGCTTAGCCTGCTATATTACTAGACTCCGTTCTGCTTGTGCTTATGCTATAAAAAGCAATAATTATATTGTTGGTGCAGTAGTGCAAGGATATAAAATTCTTAGTGGCTTTATGGACTCTGAAAATGTGCCGCGCAATGGCACGCACCCTAACGTGAGAAAGCGGAGGTGAGATATGGGTTTAATATAGGGTATCCCTTCGCAGAAATACAACAGCGTTATATGTACTACTTATGAGAATTTCCTTACTTAAAACACAACACTGCTTGATTTGGTAATTGAACTCGCAATCTCATAATAGGCCTCAAGCTTTAATGTAAATTGAGTTATAGTACCAACGGGATAATTATTCCTTTTGGTAAATATTTGTACCAAAAGGAATCATTATCTCGTTGGTATGGTAGCATGGAATTTGTTTGATATTAAGCTACTTATGTAGTCTTTAAATGCTTTATAATTCGTAACTTGCACAATGCTTAGAGAATATTTAAAATTAAATAATGACTGCGCAGATGGCGTAGTGGCTTCAGTGGTCGATATTATCTAACTATCGCTTCTGAATCTATTTATTTGCATACGTGCCAAGTCCAAAGTCCAAACATGCATTATATCTTATTAAAAATGTAGAATGAAACTCTTTGTACTTTTTTCAATTGTTATCAATCATTCTTGTGTCGTGGGAGACTTTACAAACATTCAAAAAACGGACACAAAGCACATCCAGACTCGGAACAACCATTTGTCGATCAGAATGTCTCTGTGGCGCAGCAACGGTGTACGCGACGCGACTGCTGTGCATAATTAGGTCTCGTATTCAATTCCCAGGCCGGCTAAACTGTCACTGGCTTTTTATTGTCAAGAAATTCTTAGTAACAGAACAGAGGCTAGAACTGTGCTCGGTATGATAAAAGGTTTGCCCCATATTACGTGGGACCTAAAGTTATAGTATTTTATTTTATTTATTACGGACAAAAAAACAATTACATTTACTTACTTTAAATAATTTAACATAATCAACACCATTGTCCACGTATTAACAAAGAAAAATAAAAGCGATGGAGAACACAATTGAACGAATTTGACCATTTATAACAAACAAAATCTAAAATAAAACGTTGTTCTTAACCTAAAGTGATTTAAACAATTCAATAGCTTTCTGTTTGAATTGTTGATGAGTGAGAGAAAATATGTCCATCTGAAGAAGATAAGTATTGTATGCTTCAACAAGTCTATGAAGAGGCGCACGCACACCGGCTTTTGTTCTACATAATATGTCTGTACAGAACAGACAGAACACACGTGTGACTATATATCGCACACCGGGTGCAATAACGTCATAAATACTAAAATTTGTAAAATGTCTTTTTGGTCACAAATGGTGTCTAAATATGGTGCATTAATGTCATGAAAGTACCTCTAAAAAAACGTCATTCGTTATTTATGACGTTATTGAACCCGGTGTGCGATATTATGTATATTAATAATAATATTAAATGCCCTACGTGAAAATTAGCAATAACCACCTACACTCAATATAAATACATATAATAGACAACGAGTGATGTACGCGCACAAGCAATAAAGAGGACTGATATTCCTTAAGATGTTTTATACATTTTAATACTGATGACGAGATATCTCTCTTTCTCTCTCCCTTTTTTAATTTGCCTCCGTGGCGCAACGATTTTGAATGCGATTACAGTACATGAAAAAAAAAAGGATTTGAATCCTTGGCCGGACCAATAAAACGCCATTGGGTTTTTCAGCTAAGAAATTTAAATAGCAGCTGAAATTACGCAGTTGTATATATTAGAATCTGCACTTGTGTTTGCGCGCACACTTGTGCACTATAGTATTTCCTGCGCAGATGAACAGTTAAAGCAGATTGGCCACCATGAAGAAAATTCGGTCTGGAGGGCACTATATTTCTCAGTAGAGAATAGAAATAAATAGCGGTTGATCTCGAAATCTCGTCTATCGAACAAACAGACAAACTAGTTTAGACGGATTCGTTTTTTGAAAATTAACCATAATGCCAATACCATGTTTTATTTTTTATTTTATGTTTTGGTTAGAATTAATAAATTAAAACATATAGGTATAGTATTGGACATTGGTGCTTTTCAAATGACTTTAAAAAATAAAATCTATCTCAAATAAAAAGTATTGCAATAGTATAATTAAAAGAAGGAACATATTTATAATATAATAATAATATCAACCCTGTATTAAAGCGTCCCACTGCTGGGCGCAGTCTTCTCAGTGTGAGAAGGGTAAGGCCATAGTCCACTACGTTGGCCCAGTGCGGGTTGGCAGACTTCACATATCTTTGAGAACATTATGGAGAACTCTCAGACATGCAGATTTCCTCGCGGTATTTTCCTTTACCTCTAAAGCAAGCGATAATTAACTATTTACTACACATATAACTTCGAAATGTCAGAGAGGTGAGGTGAGGTTCGAGAGCTGGCAGTCTAACGGTCTCCCAAATAAACTGTTGCTGCCTCACAATATTACTTAAATAAAACAAACTGAAATAATTAGTAAATCATTTATTAAAAACATAAAATGATAAATAAATAAATAACAAGTATGGCACACAAAGAACAGTTACTTTTTATAAAAACAATAAACTGTCATTGTTGTTAGATGTTGTCTCGCTTGATCAAATCGTACGCTTCTGCTATCGGACCATCGAACACAAACTACATATTAAAAAAGCTGGGTATGCGTTTGATTGAAGTCATGAGGGCCATCATTTTTATCCCCCAGCCAGGGGTGTTTCCTTGCAGGTAGAGAGCGCATCAGGTGTCTTCAGGCAACGCGAGCGCCGATGATTAATTGAGCGAACGGACACACTACAAAATTGTGTTCCACGCCATTCTATAATATAATAGTCATGTATTTTTACTTACAATGTTATTTACGGTAACAGTAAGGTATAATTTATTAATATATTAATAATAATATAATACCAGCTCTGTTTATAAGCTACCCCATTGCAGGATACGGGCACCCTAACTTATATTATAAATACCAATATAGGTTTGTTTTGGTACGCTTTCACGGCTTAACTACTCAAACAATCATCATGAAACTTCGCATACATGTTGTCAGGGATACAGAAAAGCTGTTTCCGAGTGAAGCCGCGGGCAAAAGCTAGTTGTAATATAAGTAGCTTCGCTCGTTCTCATTCAAGACAGTACGAACTTTTTTTCTAGATATAGTTATACTATGTGCTTTTCTGTGCCATTGATAACATGTATGCTATATTTCCTTGCAGGTCGAGTAGTTAGGTGTGAAATCGTAACCTCACATTCGCATTTATAATATTAGTTAGGATATCAGGCCGGTTTATAAGATGTACCATCGCTGGGTACAACAGGTTTAACATATTTGATCGATCGGATATTGTTGCTGTCTTTTGAGTAGTAGTAAGCTAATTCTGGGTCTAACGATTCACAATGAGCCAGCATGAAAGATTTTTTTTGATCATTTTTATATTGAGATGAGGATGACCAGCTTTGAGTTAATTTATAAGCAGGACTGCTTTAAGATAAAATTTAAGTGGCAAGCCTGATGTTGTACAGACAGGCCTTTGGCGTTAAGAGCACTGCAGCAATGATCTGAAAATTCTGGAATACTAGGTATCTACACATGCTCGATTGGAAGAATATTCTTCCAATCAAGCTTTATCGAGCTTCACACTTCTGTGCCTTCTTTTAACTTTAACTTCACAGTGTAAGCAATCGCCTCATAACTGACTCTACGCCGAGTATTTAAACGGTTTGCAAGTACATGTAGTCGGACCCTAGGAAGGTTTCTTTTTTAATACGGGCTCACTATTTAATTCCTTGCTTTTTGTTTGCAGTGATAAGTTTATTTTAAAAGTATCCGTTATTTATAAAAAGTATTTTCATATCGTCTATTTAAATAAACTAGCGGTCGCCTAGTGCTCGAAATTCGACCAAAGTTTGCCTGTAAGATATTGCTGAACTGTCATTATATATTGATATAGGTAACCATAGTTACGCGCTTCGACTGCGTGTGTCAAATGCATGTTTGTGTGCGTGTAGTGCTTTTTCATTATTTTAATGTATTTCTTATGCATATTTTATATAAATATTAGGATTCGCCACTCCTTCTCCACATAAACTTTAACTGAGCCAAATTTCATACGCCTCCGTCCACGCAATTTTCGTAAAAAGGGGTACTAAGGTTTTGCTTCACGTATTAATATATAGATAGCATCCGCACTAGCGTCTTTGTTGTATAACTCGAGGGCCGTATATTTTGTGGCCCTCGTATAGGACTTGTCTCACCGCCCGACGAAAAAGCGAAAGGCGATCAACTATTTGCTCGCTTAAAATATGTACAAATTATATAAGATTTCATATAAATAACAAAGATATATATTTGAGTTGATCGCTGGATTTTTTCGTCTAAATTAATATTCCTGATTCATATAAAGTGTTACTGAGTTTTCCTGTCAAGTAATTCCCAGTACAGTTCTTGCAACTCACGAAGGCGAGCGGGCTATACGTGTACATGCACAGTGCGGTAGTATGCATGTTTGACAGAGCGCTCAGTTGCGAGCGACTTACACACACATATATAGCCCGCTCGCCTTCTTGAGTTGCAAGAACTATAGCAGCACGGTATCAAAAATTCCCCGGTAGACGGCAAAAGGCTCGCCCCGTGTTACCTGAAACGATACCAGGTAAATTATGGGTGTTACACTTTTGCCTACGGTATAGGCGTGAGAATATGTATATCTAATTAATTAGTATTTCATAAGTGTTTACACACGGGCGTCTCAACCGCAGCGTTTGAACCGCTTGCCTGGCGGCAAACTCCTCGCACCCACGTAGCGAAGATCATTATCTGGCACGAGAAAGTTGGGAGGAATCTAGTTAGAGCCCTCCCCGCGCGTGCTGCCTCAACCCCGGACACACCCCACAGCAGCCTTAACTTGTTATAACCAGTTTAAGCCAGTTCGGTTTAGTTGGGTACCTGCGATACAAGCCCAACTCACGGTTTGTCTTATGTTTGATTGTTGGACTTGTCTTTGTTTTTGCTTGTTGGTACTGTGTTGGTATGTTGGTCACGTTGGCTATGAAGTTGGCCGAAGTGCGGCTATTTAGGAATAGCTTAACTGCTGCTGTGGATATCATGTGTAGGTCTTGCATGTCTACTCTTAATGAGATGCGTTTTATATTTAAGAAAAAGGATATTGAAACCCTTTATATGAACTCGTACTTACTTACGTATTTGAATCGCTCGCAAGTTCTTTCAACAGATCGCCAATTGGATAGTATTGGCGATCTGTTGAAAGAACTTGCGGGCAATAACATCAATCCAGTGATCCAGTGAGTCATTCAGGCAAAAGATTGAGCCTATGAGAAGATAGCTAGAAGAAATTCATGGCAACTCTTTTAAATCGCCGTCTAATAATGAGCCCAATAAACGGCAATACATTTATGTAGGACTTTAAATATAGCTAACGAGTATGGGTATACCACTTCTGCCTTTATTTAAAAACGAATTATATCCCAGCTCGAACAATAATTGTAACAACAAGAATACAGAGATCCATATTATCTATCAATGAAGTTCACAATTCTTTACCTCGCTCGAGCATTCGCCCGCAACACTCGGCGATTGTAACTAATTGGCAGTTGCGAAGTGACCACGTAAACCACAGCTCCCTTCATGCACTTAATAAGTGGTTTCAATAGTTAATACGTTTAGAATGTATCTTTTATATATTAAGAGACGATATTCAATGGTTAAATAGCTTACACAAAGAAAAATTTTTCCGTAGAAGGCTGTCAAAATATCGTTTCGAATTTATCCCATTTTATTTTACTTTATTAGGGAAAAACGTTAGTAGTTAATGCAATAACCACAAATTTTCTTTTTTTTATATATTCTCCTTTCCCGCACAAGGAGCCTTCCTTTTTTTTTACTTGGACGAATGCTGTGACACTGTGACGTATACCCCTCCGCGGAGGCGGGCGGTGGGGTTATGTCAGGCTCACCCAGGGAAAGATAGAAAGTCCTGAGTCCTACCGACTAAACCTACCACGGTGTTCCTTCACACGGTCTATGGCCGGAGCGCAGGAATTGCTCGCGCATTCATCCTGCAGCCCCGGCAAAAAGGAGTAAAGTGTAAGACTGTGTCGCCCTGATGTTGCCCAAATGATGGAAAGTACATCCACAGATGATAAATACCTAGATATAGACTCGCAGTGTTACGTGTAACCTTATTTAGCAAAATATAGCTGTAACACGCCTCACCCTGCCCCTTCGGATACACACCTACGAGACTATATAAGTATTTTTTTGTATATTAGAGTAACAGACGGCTTACCCAAACCGCTGTATGTCCAATCGCGCCCAGAGTACAAGGTCGTCCCGACACATAAAATCTTATAGTCTGTACAATCCGTCTGGCGCTTATCTCTCCGGCTCGGCTACCTTGAGCCATTAACATAAGCAGATTAAGCCATTCGTTTATCTTAACATAGCACCGAGGAGCTCTGCTCGACGCCCAATTATATGTCTACTTTATTTATAAAGCTTTTAATTTATTTGTTTGAAATATAATGTCTAGCTTTGCCTATTTATCGCTGACTTTGCGGTTATATTCGTGATGGCGTACGAAATGGTGTATTGCATCCGTAATCGACATTTATCTATACTCGTATTATAAAGAGTAAAGATTTGATCTTTTGTTTGTTTGTAGGTATGTTGATTTGTTGGTAACGATTAAACTCAAAAACAGCTTAACCGATTTTACAAACTCTTTAGAAAGCTATATTATCACCGAGTGACATAGGCTATATTTTATATTTAAAAAAGTTACTGTTACTAACATAAACTAACCTAACCTACTTATACGCGAGCGAAGCCGCGGACAAAATTTAGTGTTTTTAATATTTTAAACGCCTAACGAGATTTTTTGTGATCAAGAGGTCATGGGTTTAAATCCCTTCCATGGCATTACTAACGTGAAACTCCCAATGCATTTGTTTTAGCTTAGCTGAATGCTTAAAAGATTACTAGTAACCTGTTACCTAAATAACGAAAGATACATATATTTTATTAAATGCCTGCTCTATGGGTGATTTTGATGTCGCGGGATACATCAAAATGAAATCCAGATCCAGATCGCAAATATACGTGCAAATCTATGCCAGAGGAGCAATCCGTTTTCTTTTTTAACAAAGTATTATTTGATTAAATACCTAATAGGATTTTTAGTAGCAGCCCGATGTATACAAATGTGTCTTGCAATATGCCCTAAAATAAAGCAAATTATTTTCATATATTTTACAAGCAATCACAGCGTGCGGCGTCGCTTAATATATCGATTGAAATACTTATATACCATATGTAGACGTGATTAAGTGTGTGTAATAATTCACCTCTGCCCCTTCGGAGACTTAGCCGAGACGTTACATGCAGAAAATACAAGTTATAATAATTTAACCTTAATGAAATGCCTCCCACCAACTCCAGTTTTCATTAAGTCGATCTACAGATTCCTTGAGACCCGTGCCAGGAATACGACTGCTTTATTATGAGTGCAAAGCAATCTATTGTAACCACCAGCGCTGCTTGACCCTGCCTACCTTGTAAAATTGAACATTAGAAACTAAGTACATCAATGACAATGTGTCTACATAAGCTGGCCGTATCTAAGCTAGAGATATGTACAGATTAATGAATAATTTAAGAGTAATATGAACGTTTTGGTATTAAATTATCAGCCTGGTTGGTGCCGTAGTGTAAAGTAGCGACTATGTATACGTGCGATCGCTAGGTCCCAGTTTTTCGAACCAGACAAAAAATTTGGAAAATTTTAAAATACCTATCTTTATATATATAATTCTACTGTACGTGTGTATGTCACTAAACTACTCCTAATGGGCTGGACAGATTTTGATAAAAAAAATTGTGTGTGTTCATGTGTATTCGAGGATGGTTTAGAGGTGGGTTTTTTTTTTCGTTTGTACAGGACATCTTCTGTCGGGACAGCTAGTAGAATATAAAATTTTAAAATATGTAGTAGAATGGCAATTGTCAATGAGCTCGAAAGCCAGCAACAGGCTTGCCTTCTATTATGTGAACTTAAAATCATAGCTGTCTAAATAGCAACCAACTTTTTCGCATAAGCAGCGATAGCATAGTGGGAGATCGTTGGCAGACTTCACACGTCTTTTAACACAGTATGTTGAACTCTTAGACACGGAGGTTTCTTTTCTCCTTTATTTTTTAAGCGAGCAACTATTCAATACGACGAGATGTCATGTGCCATCTAAAAGTCTGAAGTGCCTTGGGATCGAAATCGAGACGTTTGCATGGCAGTCTAACGGTCTACCATCTAGTCTATCGCTGCTGTTTATCTGTATACAGGTATTTTTTATTATACTAGCTGTCCCGACAGACGTTGTCCTGTACACATGGAAACAAAAAGAAAAAAACCCACATCTGAACCATCCTCGAATCCACATGAACAGACGCAATTTTTTTATCAAAATCGGTCCAGTCGTTTAGGAGGAGTTTAGTGACATACACACGTACAGTAGACTTATATATACATATAAAGATATTAGCTTCTGAGTTACGCACTGCACGCTAGAGTAGGTACATGTCTCTCAGTATAAAAATATGTCGGTAAGAAGCGCTAGGCGTAGGCGTGTCACGCTCAGTAGGCAATAGGGTCGCACGCACCGCACGCATCGCTGACACCCCAGCCGACGACAATAAGTAGTGGGTTATTATAAGCTTTTCTGCGTAAATGCGTTTCTGTCTTAGCTATAATTATAATATACATATATGTAATATATTACCTACACATATGCTGCAGCTGCGGCAAACCTCAAATGGCGCAAATATTGTAACTTCGTTGGTAATTCGTTTTTGAGCCGATTGGGGTAGAGACGCTAGGTTCAAGGGGTTCGGGCGCTCGTGCTCTTTTCAGAGATCTGATTAAGCGGCTATTCGACGCTTTGCACAAAGAATGAAAGAAGCAGCACTGCTATTCAAGGTGGCAATGCAGACCGATGATGGTGCAAAAAATAAATATTTTTTTATTGTAATAATTGTGTTACATTTTTTTAGAAAAGGTCGAATTTAAAGATAGTGACAACCAAACATACCTAAATATACATGTTGATACAAATATATTTCAAATTAATATAGTTTATACAGATTTTATAACGGATTATAATTAAAACACCAGTTTTTATTACTTTTAAACTATTTAACATTACATATATCTACACTTTTCTATATAAGTTATAACTAAGCTTTTCTGCGTATAATCTCGTCCGTCTTAGTTATATAATGATACATTAACGTCAAATTTAACACACACGATGACGACGTCACAACTACTAAATTAAAAGTAATATGGAGCAAAATTATAAGCACTTTAGCGTAGTTTAAGTATGTTAAAACACTGCTCTTTTGCCATTCAAACTATATACATAAATATTTTAGCAGCCATGATCACGAAGTGACTACAATCACAGTCGTGTCAATAATTTAATGGGTACTTATTTTGAAGTACCTTATATACTTTACTTGTGAGTATAAAGCGGGTTCAGATAAATAATAAAAAAAATATATATATATATTTATATATATTTTATCATCGAAAAATATATGATATTAAACTGCACGGTTAGCGTAGTGGCTTAAGAGTCAGCCGAGTGTTGTGGGTTCGACACACGGGACCAAAATTTGTGTGATCCACAAATGGCTTTTCCTAGGTGTTCTTTGTATATGATGTTGTCCGTTGTTAAAATATTCGTAAGGTATTTAATCCTACTGCAGAAGATGTATATTTATTATTTTTTATTAGAATACATTTTATTATGACAAGGTTCTACAGTGGCTAAGGAATCAATGCTAAATTCTACATACATCATATAAGCTTACACTGTTTGCGCAATAAAACGATTGTTTTATTCGCTCGAGGTGAGCGCTTATCGAGCAATCAAACGTAAGCGATAGTCAAACTACGCACGTAACGACGTCGTACGCACATAAACTGTTTATCTACACCATGCCTTAGGCACCGGGCCAGTGTGTACGAGGCATAAGATGCCGCGATTTTGCTACAGTGCCTTGGTGGTGTAAAGGGTGGACTTCTGTATATAAGGTAAAGGTTGGATTACCGGGTTGGCTAAAGTTTTATAATTTAGTCTTTATATTCTTATATTTAAATGTGTCTCTCTAATAGTATACATGCTGGTCTGTATTACTGTATGTATCAGCCATTTACTCTTTAATTAGCGTTATGTCAATGTGTAATATAGTTGCTGTTGATAAACCTAAATATAGTGCTCACATGAGAGTGTTATAACACCTCTGTTTACGCCTTCAGGGTTATAGGCGTGATACTATGTATGTATGTCTTTATTTCTAAAGAATATACAAAATTATTACAACAGATACCTATTTTATGAGGTAGGAAGAAAATCATTACGATCTGAATCTGCTACGCGTCGTCTACGACGTGCTGCTACGAACTTCGTAGACAGCGCGTAGACATTCGTAGCTACATTTGTGGACACTAATTGTATTCATACTCAATTACAAGTATACATATACAAAATTTTACCTGCGGCTTCGCTTGTTAATGTAGATTTTGTCAATACATTTCTATCTCTTGAGAATAGTACTTTTCGCTAGACGTAAGGACAGACCTTTTATGTACCCATGACAAAGTGTATAAAAAATATCAACATGATCGGACGACTAATTATAGCGAGAAATCGTAACAAACAAACTCAACTTAAAATTTATCATATTTGTTAGGATATGTCAACATATAAATATATACATATATACGTCTTACGTAATGTATTTAATTTCTCGAGGACTTACTAAAATAACACCCACAATAAAACCAAAAATCTTTCTTGAATGTTACCTCATCTTCCCCACAAATGTGCAGCCCGCTCATCTCTCGTAACTCAGTAACGTAAGAAGTAATTATCACGAGGCGATTGTAAAGTATCGTTATGGTGATTACATTGTTAGTAATTCTGTTCAGAGCGCTAAGTCATTTCGTTCCGTTGGTCCGGTACCGTCGCCGCCGCCGGCTATCGTTGCCTCGGTACCTAATTAATGTTTACTAACTTTTAATGTTGTTTACTTTGTTGCACTCGTTGCGAGGGTACGCTTTGAATAAGAGGGCAATCAAATTGATTTCTGATTTCGTACTGACTGTTATAGTTTGCCTTTTGTATTATTTATTTACTTAGTTTCTAGAAAGCTTACAGACTAATATAAAGATATTTACAAAGGAAAAATATATTGACACAAGCATCCACTTATAAGTAGTAAAAGTATGCCAGCGATACAAATTGGTGTTGTCGTCTAATATTACGAAAAAAATGAAGTAAAATAATAAAAAAAGCAAGAACTGTGACGATGTATTAAATCGTAGATCTGCCTTTATCGTATAAAGCGTCCACATTAAGAAGACTGAACTCACATTATATTTACATGATAGAGAACGATAGTGTACAATTTTCAATATTATGTTTGCATTGCGTCGGATGAAAACTTAACGTTCTGAAACATGACCATATTTAAACGCAGTAACCTGCATCAAAGTTCAGGATTACTTTTATATTAATATTTTTGATAAGTATGCAAACTTTTTAGATTAAACTAAATGAAAATGTCGAGATTGTCAACTAATCATAAAAAAAAAACAAAATTAAAAATTAAACTGCTGTAAAAGATAGAATTTTAGCCGGGCATATAAAATTTATGCGTAGTCACAAATTCGTGTGTTATTAGAGTAAAGTTTGAAATTAATTCCATTAGTATTTTTTTCATTTGCGATTTAAATTATTGTTACCAATAATATTGATTATTAGTCTTTTAAACTCAATAAAGTTTCGTAACCATAAATATGGATACTTCTCCCGAACAAGCCGCTCTAATTGTGGCATTGGTGCAGGAAGGCTTGGATCAACGAACGATTGCTAGAAATTTAAATTTAAACCAGTCTACGGTTTCTTGAGTATACCGAAGGTTTGTAGAGACAGGTTCTTACAAAAGGAGACCCGGTACCGGCAGAACTCGAGCAACCACCCGTCGTGACGACCGATTTATTGTTTCAACTTCCCTACGAAATCGTTTCCTCACGTCAGTAAACATCAAAACAGAGCTGAATGAAGTGCGTGGAGTAAACGTGAGTACACGAACAATAAGAAAGAGGCTTAAGGAAACGGCAATCACCCCTTTTAGACCAGCAAATGGTCCAAATCTGTCTGCAGCTCACAGACAAGTTCGTTTAAGATTTGCGCGTGAACTTCTTAATTGGACTGAAGGGCAATGAGCCTCCATATTGTTCACCGATGAGTGTAGGACATGTTTAAATGGTGCAGACGGTCGCAGAAGAGTCTATCGTCGACGTGGGGAGAGATATCCTCAAAGTTGCATTGAGGAGCGTGTTCCTTTTGGAGGCAGTTTGTGTATGGTGTGGGGTGGTTTTTCGATGATCGAGCGAACGGAACTTGTGTTCATCGACATGGTTCGTCATAACCGTAGAAGAGGTGGTTTGACAGCACAAAGCTATAGGTATAAAAAAGGTTTTAGAAGCTCACGTGGTACCTTACATGGGATTAATAGGCGAAAATGTTACTCTAATGCAAGATAATATCCGACTCCACGCCGCTGCACAATATTGCATTGTTTGACAATATTGCGAAGAGGTTGGGATACGTACCATGGCTAATTGGCCAGCACGCAGCCCGGATCTTAATCACATTAAGCAAGTTTGGGACAGTTTAAAAAAAGCTGTATATGCGAGAAATCCTGTGCCCACAACAGTGACAGCACTAAGAACAGCGATTTTACAAGAATGGAACAATATTTCGCAAAACCGTTAAATAACCCTAATCAGATCTATGCGGAACCGATTAGAATCTGTAATAAGGGCACATGGAGGTAATACACCTTATTAAAAGAAAAATAAACCTGTGCTTCAACTTTTTTTTATTATTGTAAAAACCAATTTTTCGATAAACCAACCATAACCAATCTTTGTTACATTTATTGCTTTTGTTCAAAATAATTGAATGGTCCTTTCCAGTATACAAACATACACTAAAGGATATGATACTACGCTGTTATGAAGTTAACGAAGTAAACTATAGGTTTCAATTTAAATTTGTATAAAATGTTTGAATATTTGGTTAAAATGTTTATTTCAAAGGCGTCTTCAACATTAATGCAGTTTATGAATCCGTCAGTGTACTTAGTCTGGCCATAAATACTGATACAATTAAAAAAACATAATTTTACATTTAAATTTGGAATCATTGTCATTATTATATGAATAATCATTGTTTTCTCTTTTTTCACGCGAAACGGTGTTAAATATTTTTGTGATATTAAAATGGAGTGGGGTGATAAAGAGAACCGAACTGCTGTGATAGCATTATACAAAGTAGGTACTGAGCCAAATACAATTTTTGAAAAACACCCTCTACTTGACATTAGTCGAATGTTTTTGAATCGGGCTATTGGTAGGTACAATGAAACCTGCTCTGTTTGAGATAGAAAAAGATCTGGCCGTCTAAGTAGTATTCGTACGAAAAAGGCGATCAAAACAGTGAAGTAAATTCGAAGAAATCCTGTCCAGTAGCAAAAGATTTTATCTCGCGAAATAAATATAGCACCTAGTAACATGTCGCGTATTTTAAAAGATGACTTAGGACTTGTACTTGTATTATCCTGTTTGGTATAAGTATACTGCATTCACATTTTATCGACTATGGCTTAGGTCAAACGTAATAGAGGTGATCCTTTTGCTGATTACCAGGCAAATTTCCAAAGTCCATGCCAGTACTTCATCAGAAAAACCCAACACTTTGCCTTGAACCTCAAACCTACACATGCAAAGCAGTCGCAACGACAAGAACACCACTAATACTGTTGCATCTAGTAGAAACGCGACGAAGTATTACGTGTTCTCTAAAACACATATGTATATTACAAGTTGTGTACATAGGTATGTTGAGAGACGCCGGAGCCACTCCTACCTCTGTTCGGGTTCATTTCCTGCTGCAAATCGTCTCGCGGACTCTATGTCTACTCATGTATGTACAAATTATTACAATAATATTTCTATTTCTGCATACTGTTCTGGCATATTATTTTGTGTACGTATTCGTAGTCACTAATGCTTATGGTAAGTGCAGTGGCGTAGATTGCGACTGCTGTGCATGACGTCTCGGATTTGATTCCCGGATCAAACAACGTGTTTTGGGATTTTAGGTAAGGTTTTTTTCGACGTTCCACTACCATGTGCTCACCACCTATTCACGTAATAAAACCATAGTTCTGCCGTCCGCTAATGAAAAGCCGTTTAACAAAAACTTTTTAGTTTGTGGACGGCAGAATTGTAGAAATGCGTGTTTCAACTAAATTCGTACAACCGTATACACAACACTAGGTAACAATTTATAACACTACTAGCGAACCGCCCCAGCTTCGTACGGGTTGTCATGGCAGCATGAATTACTCTGTCTATTGATGAAAACCCCATGAAAATCCGTTCAATAGGTTTTGAGTTTATCGCGAACAGACAAACAGACCCGTCGGGGGACTTTGTTTTATAATATATAGTGATAGTGATGCCGCGATAGACACAAACGGAAATAGAACCTAATAATATTAACTTATATCAAAAGCAGCGATAGCTTAATGGGAGACCGTTGGACTGCCACGCAGAGGTCTCGAGTTCAATCCCAAGGCACGCATCTCTGACTTTTTGAAGTTATGTGCGTATTATAATAATTAAATATCCTTTATGACGGCGAAGGAAAACATCGTGACATAACCTGCATGTCTGAGAGTTCTCCATAATGTTCTCGAAGATATGTGAAGTCTGCCAACCCGCATCGGGCCAACATGGTGAACTATAGCCTCACCCTTCTCGCATTGAGAAAAAGCCCGTGTCCAGTGGGACAGTAGCCGATAATATATATTATATAATAGAATTCATTGATACCTAGTACAGATTCGCCACTCCGTCGATACTCCTAATAAACTCGAAGTCGATAAACCGCAAGGGAGTTAGTACAACCTCCACGTTTAAATACGAATCCGATACTATGAAAGCTATTGATATTCTGTTCTACTAACAGCAATAATACTACACACAAGTTACATTTATACTAGTATTATAGAGAAAAAAATAGATTTTTTGTTTGTAAGGATTTAACTCAAAAACTACTCAACCGATTTTAAAATCTTTCATCATTAGAAAGCTATTTTATCACCGAGTAACATAGGCTATATTTTATTTTAAAAAGGTACTGATAGTAACATATCCTAAGCTACTTTTATGCGAATGAAACCAGGAGCAATTAAATTAATTTATAGCATTAATAAGTAAAACAAGTGATAGGAAAATACATAAGTGAATTAGGTAGCTACCATTTAAATGGTAATCATTTAAATGATAGCTAGCTAATTCACTTATGTATTTTGCTATATGCTATAAATTAACGGCGTGACCAGATTTTTAACGTCAGTTATTATGAACTAGTTTTCTCCACTCTTTAAATATTTGTCGTTTATCCACAGCCATTTTTAGATTTAACTATACAAGTTATTGTATAATATCGAAATACATATATTGCATGCTTACATGTGATATGATATTTCTTGTGTATTACTCCTTATCCTTACTAATATTATAAACGCGAAAGTTTGTACGGATGTTTGTTAGTTACTCTTTCACGCAAAAACTACTGGGCCAATTGCGATAAAACTTGGTATGTAAATAGCTGGAGACCTTGATTCACAGATAGGCTACTGTTTATCCCGATATTCCCACGGAAACGGGACTTACGCGGGTGAAACTGCGGGGAAAACTAGTTATATATAATAATACAATCACATACACTACCGCTTTGCCATCGAGACAGTCTTGTAAATGTATGTATGACTAGCTACATTGAGAATAGCACTTTTTTCTGGATGATGAAGGTGGGTACCCTATGTATCCGAAATTTCATGATGATCGGTCAAGTAGTTAATGCGTGAAAACGTACCAAACAAAGAAACCCACATTCGCATTTATAATATTTGTTAGGATTAAGGTTAATAGTTAGTTTACGCTTGCTTTAAGATGTTTAAAGTCCACCGATACCAGCGCGGTGGACTATAGCCTAACCCTTCTTATACTAAGAGGAAGCCTGTATCTGGGAGCGGGATAGTTTCAAAACATATTATTATTTAAATTATTAATTTTGTATTTCAATCTTTTTTCGATTTAAATACATATTTAAAAGTCGCACAAGTTCGATTGTGATGGAAAAGAATTATGCTCAGGGATGAATCAGTTTAACATCATAAATGGGCCAGTGCACAGGTACTCATTAATAAATACCATATATGCCACTGGCTATAGTAACTAATTAAAAAAGGCATGACAAATTACGATGCCATGAAAAATTAAACTATTCTGAGAATTGAGAATTGGTATGAGAGCACCATTTCTCTGAATTGAAAGCAGAGCAGCAGCAAGATCTATTCTTGAAAGCTGTAAATTTGTTTTCTTCGGTTGACAATTCACAGTTGACAATCAAAATCTATTTACTGTCCAAATGGCGTAGTGGTTAAAATGGTCGTACGCCATTACCTTTGCGTCGAATATAGTGGGATCGATCCCCACAGGGAACAAACATTTGTGAGCTCTACATTAGTTATTCTTAGTCCGGGTGTCATTTGTGTCCGCTTTGTGAATATTTGTGAAGTACGAGAAATATATTTTAAATTATATATACATACGTATAGCTTTACGATATATCCATACAAAGCTACACTCTACATATCACCGCTCCGTACAGAACGTCTATAAGTCTGCAATTCATTAAAATGAATCCAGTTAAACCGGCATCTAAGTAATTCCCAGTACTTTAGCTGCAGACGTAATTGCAAACGAAAGCAATGGACGATGTGAGTACTCGGTACATAAGTACTAATGTAAATGTTGACCGCGCTGAGTACGTCTTTGATAACGTCAAACAGCGTTCGGTAGAGCTTGCATAGAAACAGACCAATGTGAGTTGTGCACGTTTTGTTTCTGTACTTCTAGCTTGATTGAGTAATACGTGGTTGTAAGAAACGATCTGTGGATTTAGAATTTTACTTTTTGTGCATTGGTGGTATTTTAATGCTAGTCCATAAAATATGCAAGGATTTAAACCTGAGAATTTGTGATTACGGATATTGTTTTGGTACGTTAGGAAAAAACCCGGCTCTTGGCAGGCTTACACAGGGGCATGCGTCCAACGTGCATAGGTTCTGAAAGAGGTTTAACCTAGACACCAGCCGCTTTAGGTGTAGGAGACTATCATTACAAATTAAAAAAATTCAATTACTATTTATTGTGTCAAATAATTTGTTACAAAAAGTTGTTTTCGGAATCTTCTTTTAAGCAAATTATGCTTGTAGTAGAAAATCCTCTATGGGTGGTTGATAGGCTGATTATTATTATATTACTCATTGTATAACCACCGCGTATATCGATGGACCATAATATACGTGTCCACAGTCTCATGCCTATACCCTTAAAGGAGTGGGCAGAGACTTCACGGATGTCGTAGTGGCTTAAGTAGTCGTCTCATCACTGTCACTGCAACGAGTGTTGATATGATCCATGTTACCATGGGAATAAATACCTTTCAACAGAACTCGAACCACTTCTTTAGTATGTGTTTCTATTTTCGTTGCTCATGTTTGACACCGTGGGTGGCTTAATGGTTTAAATGTTCACCTCGCCACTACGACTACGCCGAGTGTAGTGTTCGAATCCCACTTGGAACCAATATTTTTGTGTTCCACAAATGATTGTGCCGGCTCTGGATTTTCTTTGTACTCGTTGTTTGATACATAGATTCACGCCTGTTTCCCAGAGGGGTAGGCAGAGACTACGGATTTCCATTTGCTACGATCCTGACACACTTCTCTGGCTTCATTCACTTTCATCACATTCCTCATACACACCCGTCGGTTCAAGGTGCTCTTAACCTGGCCTTTGTCCAGAACGTCTCCAATCTGATCAAGAAACGTTCGCCATCGTTGTTTGAATGTTTGTAATTTCCCTCTCGATACCGGAATTATTCCAGATTATAAGTTGTGTATATTTAAAAATATAAAGAATGTTGTGCGTGTTTTGTTTCTGTGCTTTTACCTTGCTTGAATAATAAGTAATATTAAAACGATCTGTGAATGTAGAATTTAATTATAGTACTAGCCATAGATAAGACACTATTACTAGCTGGACATGCGTTGCATAACTTACGCGCGCTACGATGGTAGAACGCCATCACATTGTTATTTGTTATTTAAAATTAAAGTTTTAAATGCGCCTTACTAGGTTCTTTTAAATATAGTCACATTTCTGGATGTTATATGTCACGCAATGCCAAAATGACCTCTGAATTATAAATGTCTTCTTCTCTCTCAGCCGTTATTATTCCCAAGTCACTTGCGGTCGGCTTTTCTAGTCTAACCGGATTTGACTGGATATCAGTTTTTACAGGGAGCGGCTGCCACCTGACCTCCGCAACCCGAAAGCTAACGATACCCTAAGGCCAGATCAGTGTCAGGATATTAGAGGGTACTGACTTTCCCAATAACGACTGCCATAGATGTTCATGGCAGCCGGGACCGACGGCTTAACGTGCTCTCCGAGGCACGGAGCAGGCGACAATTGTCATTCAATACGCACATAGTTCCGAAAAGTCATATAACTTACGAAAGTCAGAGGTGCGTGACGTGGGTTCGAACCCGAGACCCTCTGCATTGCAGTCTGTTGGTCTGCCCACTGAGCTATCGCTGCTTTTTTTAAATTATTTTCCTCAGAATTATTAATATAAATAATATAATATCAGCACTGTATTCAATCGTACCAAAGCTGTGCACGGACCTCTTCTCAGTGTGAGAAGAGTAAAGAGCAGTCTAACACGCTGGCCCAGTGCGGATTGGCAGACTTCACATATTTTTGAGAACATTATGGAGATCTCATAGACATGCAGGTTTCTTCACAATGCTTTTCCTAACCGTGAAGGCGAGCGAGAATTAATTATTAAATACACAGTAGTGTGGTCAGAGGTGCGCTCCTCTGGAATCGAAATAAAGACATCGCGTTGCAGTCCAAGAGTCGCCCACTAATCTATCGCTGCTTTTTAATAAATATAAATCGTACTATCATCTCACACATACTAAAAATTGTACGCTGTTATCTCTAACTAATATGTGAGCTCACTCTTAATATAGACACTTTGTGCCATTTAGAAACATTTCCAGAGTCAGTACTACCACAAAAAATTTATTGACAGAATAACATTATGCCCGATCAGGAATCGAATCCAAGACGTCATGCAAAGCAGTCGCATTCATTACCGCTGCACCAAAACTGCACTTTTATTTATTCAAATCTTTACAAAATACTCTTATGACATTTTTCAAGCAAGAAAATTAATAGATTGTCTCTTCCATTTATTGTCGGTGAGACTAACGCCTAGGATTTTTAAAATTATATAAATATTGTTACTTTTTACATACGCCCCTTAAAAGGTGGTACCTAAAAACATATGTAGTTGGCAAAATATGTGAATTGAAAAATTGAGGCATATAGGCGTGATACTATTACTATATTAACACATTCACAGTCAATCTTTTTCTTTTACTTACTGATCAACAGTACGGTCAAAGACAAAAGAAAAATACATCAGAAAACAAATTCGATATAATGAGTATGCTATACAACTGTACCTACTCTTTCGAGAATATTTCGTCAGACTATGTATGTATATATTTTTAATGTTTTTATATATATATATATTAGCAAAATGACAAAGATTGTAATAGATAATATCAGTGCTGATAAGTAGCAATAAGAAGTCTGGCATGCTCGGTATATTGCAAAAGGCACAACCCCAACAAAATATTTATTCTTACTAATATTATAAACGCGAAAGTTTGTATGGATGTTTGTTACTCTTTCACGCAAAAACTACTGGACCGATTGCAATGAAACTTGGTATGTAGATAGCTAAAGACCTGGATTCATACATAAGCTACTTTTTATCCCGATATTCCCACGGACACGGGACTTACGCGGGTAAAACAGCGAGGGAAAACTAGTGTAACATATTCACACTAAACCTTTTACTTTTATTGACTAACTAGATTTAGACCGCGGCTTCGCTTGCGTAAATGTAGGTTAGGTTAGATTAGTAACAGTACTCTTTTCTGGATGAAAGGTACCCTATAGTAGGTCGCTATGCGAAATTTCGTGATGATCGGTCTCGTAGTTAAGGCGTGAAAGTGTAACAAACTAACAAATAAACAAACAAACTCACATTTGTATTTATAATATTACTAAGGATAAACGCTACGATAACGGACGGCTAGAAATAAAAATACATCAGAAAGAATTCATGACCTATTTAGACCTTTAATTATTCTTACAAACACTGATTCTCCCTACCAAGACAGTCAAAACTCAAAATTCCCACAGAATCCGATCTCTACATAAATCCCACGACACCGACTAACACTAAAATGGTTCAGGGTCAAAATGACCATGGGTTCAAATCTCCTGTATTCTAACAAGGGGATGCTGCAAGCAAAGTAATGTATGCACACACCTTTATGTATAACCAACATATCGATACCTCTTCACAAATAAAAGCACATTCGAATTTGAGCTCTATGCGGACTACATAAAGTTTAGGGAGTATTTTATGTAGAGGTAAACTTATCTTTGTCACTTACTCAGCACCCTTAATTTGTAGAGTAATAACTGGTTTGTGCACAATAGTAAGGCTTATTAACATAACTCCTTGACCGGACACAACTGGACACTTATTAATATTTATAAAATTACTCGCACATGTATCTGTTAAAAAACGTATCGAAAATACTTAGTTGTTCGAGTGACGCCGTTCTGACAACGCGTGTGATTTGAAAAATGCTAGCCGTTGTGATTAATCACCCACCATATGGGTAAGTTAATGTTTTATTACCTTTTATATAGTCTTAAGTTTGTGCATTCGAATTGTAGCCTAATGGGAGACCGTTGGACTGCCAGGACGTCTCGAGTTCGATCACAAGGCGTACTGCTCTGACTTTTCGAAGTTATATACGTATCAAATATTTTGTAATCGATCGGTTTAACGGTAAAAGAAAACGTCGCAAGGAAACTGCATGTCTAAGACATAATGTTCTCGAAGATATGTCAAGTCTGCCAACGCACAAAGGGCCAGCGTGGTGGACTATCGCCTAACCCGTGCCGAGGCACGCGCCTCTTCTTAGTGTGAGAAGGGTATAATTTATGTACAGGGATGATATTATATATTATAGATTTAAATTTATGTATGTTAGCTGCCTCGTCGGTTAAGCGGAACCACTAGTGCTATTCCCAGGTCAGACATAGTGTTATTCACGTTTTCTAGTTAGAAATTCTCAGTACCAGTACGTATTCTTTCACTGTGTCCACTAGACGACAATAGGCACGCCTTCTATTACATAAAACCTAAAACCATATCTGGTGAAATGTGGGTCGGGAACACCTCAATCTACCTCTTTGACGATATCGGCATGCGATTAGTTGACGATCTGTTTCGCTGGTCATGTGGTCTGCTGGTCACGAGTTTGCATGTGGTAACACTTGCGGGTCGAGTAATTTTCTCCGACCAATATTCTCAATATATAGATTAACACTGTGTTTGGTAGACATCCTATTACCTAGAAGCTATAACATACCTAACGAAATGTCACTTATGTTCACTTCTGATACCTATATATATAAGAGTGATAATACTATATATACGGATGCTATATCTACACTTGTCCCGACGTTACGGACATGTAGTTCCGCTTCCATTACATTAGACGGCAGCTTGCCTAAGTTCCTTTCACTTACTATTTCTACTATTGCAAAGAAACACAGCTTTAGCCATGAGCGGATATAGGTACCACTTTCTCTTTGATATTCGCCTAGCTCTTTCGCTATACAAGACAATAAAAAAATTAAAGGCAAAATTAAGCTGTAAAATATTTGACGCAATATTTTTTCATAATATAAGCCTTAATTAAGAACAACAAATAAGGCTTAATTGAGAAATATTTGGTTGATTTTGGTGTAAGTCTTTGTGTAAGAATTCTATTATATTTATTCCCTGGGTAAATTATCTAACAATTTAAGAGCACCCAAAAGTAAAATAACTATATTATTTTTGGATCAAACAATCTTTTATCTTGTTTGGGTTTGAAACCTACAACACTTGACGCGGCAGCAATAGCGAGATGACTAGTTAAACCACTGAGCAATCCGTTTCAGTTAGACAGACCTCTATCTAAATGAAACGGAATGCGCAGTGGTTAAATAAATATGTTAATATACCTATATTAACATATTTTCCAACTATCTTCAGCAGCTGCGCAGGCGCATACATTTACATCAATTGACCAACGAGGGTTACAATACAGCGCATTGCTTTAACTTTTTTATTCTTAATTTAAATATTGTACTTTTTAGCCTAAAATTAAGTAGAGTTACTTAAGTATACCTGTCCTTTAGAGGAAATTACAAACACTAATGTTTGTAATTTTCTCTAAAGCCAATAAATACCAATGATTTTTATTAACAGTCTTACCAACTATATACATCGATTGCCAGCCAATTGACTTAGATTTTAGACCTCATCTGTTTAAAAGAATCGAGTATCACTATAATTACATATAATTGTATAATTAAATTTCATTAGCGCCGTGAGAGGTTGGAAGCCGCAGCGCTCATCGCATAAATAATGTACTAGCCCATCAAACCAAAACGCCATTCGCTCAACCATTTCATACGTCTAGACTTTCAATCCCTAACTACAACTTTGATAACTATCAACGTTGTTTCGATTGCTCGATACCGTGTCCCATCACTAAAGAGCCAATAAATCGATAAACGTCGCGCGAGCCAGCCGTCTCATCACTAATTTACAATTTTATGGCTTGTGGGATCGTGTGGGGGTGAGCGGGCGGGGTGTTAGGTCGCCACTCCATTAGTGGAGTTTGAACCCCCCGCGCGGACCGGTTAACCCTACGGGACTGGGCGCACAAAAAATAAGTTTTCTTCAAGATATTTTAGATCATCTTTTTCGTCAATATGGCGTGTCTGCTGAAAATGTTCTACATCATATTGTTGATGGATATTCTTTGAAGTGATATGCAGAATAACTCGGTTCTTAAATCTAATAATCTTATATATACCAATATGTGTAAACTTAATGTTAAGATTTCGCTCATGTTAATAAATAAACACATTTACTTAACCTATACATATAATTTAATATACATAGCTCTAAATAATCAAATAAAATGGTTTGCACTCGGTTAGGAAGTGTGTGTTGTCAGGTAACAATACAAACAACTAAATAAGAAAGAGATATAATTAATTTATA
Source organism: Catocala fraxini (assembly GCA_930367265.1). NCBI lineage: Eukaryota > Metazoa > Arthropoda > Insecta > Lepidoptera > Erebidae > Catocala > Catocala fraxini. The sequence continues at coordinate 7,182,398 of OV884040.1, read as the reverse complement.
CCTCTATAAACAATACGACTTTTTATTTTATTAATAACTAGCGACTCGTCCCGGCTTGGCATGGGTAATATAAAACCTTAACACATTATACCTGCCTAATGAATAACTCTGTCTATTTGTGACAACCGCATGAAAATCCGTTCAGTAGTTTTTGAGTTTATTGCGAACAGACACACAGACGTGGCGGGGGACTTACGTTTTATAAAATGTAGTGATTTACAATAAATATCATTAGTGCGATCGGCTGCTTTTCATTTATTTTCTGGCAGCATCTCTTGCGGAAGCTTTATGAATTAAACAATATGTGCATCACAGCTATATTTATCGATAATGGCGATCTCAAAAAGACCAATTAACACAAGACACAATTTTTAAAGCAAGTGTTGTGCTATATTTATCTTAATTGGTACAAAAATCAAGTATAGCTTGCTTTAAGAAAATCGTCTCTTGTCTACAAGAGCCAACGCTAAGCGTACAGATAAGCTGGTTTTAGATTGCCCATAGTATCGTAGAATAGATTTGTAAGAGGAATTAACGCGGTCTTGCTTATTCTAAAAGTTATTAATACATGTAACTAATTTATCATTTACATATAGATATGTAGTCTTAAATATCATGTGAATGATGTGTATAGTTTTAATTGGACTTCAGATTGGAAACTATTTAATGTTTAGGTAATTGAATAATGTGTAATACTTAATCTGTTGTCTGTTATTGTACCTATTAAATAAAAATAAAATAAAATATAACGTCGCTTCATTCATATCATTGTGAAAGTGATTTATTGTTGGTAGTCTTTGGTATAATTATTATTTTGTTGTTTTTGTATATTTGATAGATATAATATTTTTATAATTAAACACTATTGTTAGTAAACTATATGATAATATTATGTCATATATTTATTTAATTTCAGTATACATTCAAAAATACCAATATTCTTTAAAAGATGTCCCAAGAATCTTGAGAAGCAAATCTATGCTACAAATGCAAACACGATATTGCGTTGTGTTTTGTTTAATATTACACTTTTATCATGATCCTCGTTTAATATTTTCTAAATATTTACGATATTTTAAAGATGCACAATACTCGATTGATTTAAAACGCTGTACCTATTTGTGTAAGACCGTCGAAATTTGGCTAAATATCAGATAATAATTCATGAAGGATAGGATACCAATATTCTAAGATAAGACCAGCGGGCCAATTTTCGTTAAAAAATATGCTCGAAACAGAGTTCTGATCTAGTCATAAGCCATCAACCAATAAACATCAAATGTGAATAGAAATCGGATTCAAGTATATACGTAACGTTTATTAAACTAGATTAGAAATAAATTTTATCATTTTTAGAGTTCGAAAAACTCTTATACAACAACTTTGTTCGTCCGTCCGTCTATTTGTTATACAACTTTCAACTCAAGAACCGTAAGAGCTGAGATTCGCGGTTAACGCCATTCGACTCAGCATAGTCGATATACCCCCGAAATAATAATAATAATAATAATATTCTACCACATACACACAACACCATCTAGCCCAAACTAAGCAGAGCTTGTACTATGGGTTCTAGACAATGGATAAACATACATATATACTTTTTTTTGTAAATACATACATATTATACATAGAAACACCCAGACCAAGACAAACAGCCATGTTCATGCACACAAATTTTTGAATTCAATTGGAATCGAACCCGCGACCTCAGGCGTGGCAGTCGGTTACACTAACCACTACGCCATCGAGGCCGACTAAAATGAAATGACTATGACCTAGTTTTTCCGAACTCTAAAAGTCTTATAATTTAATAAATAAGTGAACAAATACCTTATTCACATCATTATAGGACAACTAACCACCTAAACCAATAAAAATAAAAACATAATTTTAGACAAACGCTGACTTAATATGCAAACTGTACAATTTCACGCCTCCCGACAAGAAACGCGTGCAAAGGAGAAAGGACAAAACTGAGACGGGACAGAGAGGGAGATCTTTAAGATACGTTGTCATGGCAACCGTGACACGCACACATCCACAGCTTAACGATAGTTACCACCCACACACGCTAACTGTAGGTATTAGGAGAATTCGACCCGACCCCCAAAGTTTCAGTTATTAAGCAAATGCTTCGTAAACATTCTGGGTGGCCACCTTTACTTTCGTACTATAAATAGGACGGGCAGGGCTTAAAGCTTCAATTAAGTAAATGTATGTAAAGGTGCTGTTGTTCAAATCTAGACGGGACGTTGAAGTTTTATGTTATCGCCGTGGAAAATACCATCGTTTTGTACTTATGTCTATTTTGTTATAAACTGTGGATGGCTTTCTAAAAAAAATATAGATACGATTTTAAATATAGAACATTGGTAGAATTTTGTCACTATAAAGAGGTTGAATATAATTAAATTTCTTGATGGTAACGCTGCCTCTATAGTAATTTTGGGACTTATTAAACGATTCACACTGTTGAAGAATATAGAAGTACTAGCTGACCGGCGCAACTTCGTGTGCTCTACATAAGAGAATTTTTCCCTTTTTTGCAACTTTTACTACTTTTTAATTCGAACCAACAGTTCCTGAGATTAGCGTGTTCAACCAAACAAACAAACAAATTCTTCAGCTTTATAATATTAGTATAGATCACATATATCACATACACACAACACCATCTAGCCCAAACTAAGCAGAGCTTGTACTATGGGTTCTAGACAATGGATAAACATACATAGATACTTTTTTTTGTAAATACATACATATTATACATAGAAACTCCCAGACCAAGATAAACATATACATATGTTCATGACACAAATGTTTGACTTGTGCGGGAATCGAACCCGCGACCTCAGGTGTGGCAGTCAGTTATACTAACCGTTACGCCATGGAGGCCGCTGACCTTAAAACCTTTTTGCATTAGATCCGTTTTCTTATTAAGGCCGAGGTACATTTTACTACTACTTACGAAAAAGACGTAATAATTGGCCTAACCGTGTGGCACAGCTAGTATTCAATTAATGTTCTTTTTCATAATTAAGATACATTGAGGGTTCGATGCCCGCACAAGTCAAACATTTGTGTGCATGAACATGGATGTTTGTCTTGGTCTGGGTGTTTCTATGTATAATATGTATGTATTAACAACAAAACAATGTACATATGTATGTTTACCCATAGTACAAGCTCTGCTTAGTTTGGGCTAGATGGTGTTGTGTGTACATATGTGATATAATATTATTATTATAACACTATGTGCTAGATCCAATATTAGCGGAACACGTTTAGGTATCGAACCTACAACATGCAGTACACTGACTTAAACCACTTACAGGCAGTCTAATTTTCAACTCCTAAAATGAACTAAATAGGTATATAAAGAACATAAGTGACAGAAAAATAATTATCTCGTCGTGTCTTGAAAATAGTGGTATGTATGTATCTTATGTGGGTGCCAGTCAGTGCAGACCGGCGACACTTCGACCCAGTGGGATCTTTTGTGTCGACACTCTCCCAATAACGACTGCCATAGATGTTCATGGCAGCCGGGACCGACGGCTTAACGTGCTCTCCGAGGCACGGAGCAGACGATAATTGTCAATCAATACGCACATAATTTCGAAAAGTCATATAGCTACCGAAAGTCAGAGGTGCGCGACGTGGGTTCGAAGCCGAGACCCTCTGCATTGCAGTCTGTTGGTCTCCCCACTGAGCTATCACTGCTCAAAATAGTGGTAACAAAGAACATTAAATTTTAAACCAATAGGAAAACAGTCACACGTTTGTCGCGTTCAGAAAACGAATCTCTAATATTTACGGTCTTGGTCGTAGCCAGGTTACTAAACCATTGCACACGACATATTAAAACTCTTAAAATATATATGAGAGATTTATTTATACATACGTGTATAAATAATAAAAATAACAAATACTTAAGAATAAGGAATGTTTGCCATCGATCGTGAGGGTGGCTTCGATTCCCAGTTTAGACATAGTGTTAACGATATATTCTATTAGGGACGGAATTTACCAATAAGCTCAATGTTTATCAGGCAATAGCTTTAAATCTGCTATTCATTCATTTATAGTTAATTAAAACGATAGAAAGGAATAACGTTAATTATTTAAAGTATTATAATTTTAATAATAATATAATATAATAATATTCTATCACATACACACAACACTATCTAGCCCAAACTAAGCAGAGCTTGTACTATGGATACTAGACAATGGATAAACATACATATATACTTTTTTTGTAAATACATACATATTATACATAGAAACACCCAGACCAAGACAAACATCCATGTTCATGCACACAAATGTTTGACTTGTGCGGGAATCGAACCCGCGACCTCAGGCGTGGCAGTCGGTTACACTAACCACTACGCCATAGGGGCCGACAATTAAATTAAAAAATTACATAAAGTTACTACTACTACACATGATCATTATATATAGGTCCTAAACTATAGCTGGCGTAATGTTGAGTACACACTGCCTACCCCCTTAGCTGATATACTGACCTAGATATGACATTTTTTAACAGTATTATAGTAAACATAGCAAGCCTATCTTATCAAATAAAACGAGCAGTGATTGTTCTCTGATAAAATTGGGTCACTCCGCTACGATGAATGATCAAAGGAAGGAATTGCTATCATCGTTTGACAAATGGATCGGTGTCCATCCACATACCTCATTCTACTGTAGTAAAAGGCATCTAACATATAGAGAGGAACCTTTGTATGCTATAAACTCTTTACTACACATAACGTGTTTTACTTAGTTAGTAGCGAAAGTTCTTAAGCTGTTTAGCCCTGAAAACAAATAAGCAGTATGATTATTAATACCCATATATAATATATATTATATCAACGTGAAATAGCAGTATTCCTACTGTTGTGTTTCGTTTGGTGAGTGAGAGTGCCGGATGCCCAATCACCCTCTTTCCCCCTTTCCGCTCTTTCCCGTTCCCACTTTCATTTTTTCCTAAAGGGTCGGCAACGCGCATGTGATGCCTCTGGTGTTGCAGGCGTCCATAGGCTACGGTGACCACTTACCATCAGGTGGGCCGTACGCGTGCTTGCCACCTTAGAGGCATAAAAAATAATATTTTACTGGTTTGATAGATAGCATCGTATTTAATATATATGTATACATATGTATGAACGCTTAAAGAATGGTCAAAGGACACTGCTTTAATAACAAATGCTCCCAAAATATCGAAAGATCCTTTTCTATTGATTATAACCCAATGACATATTGCTATGTCATTGGGTTATAATCAAACCAATCACTACGTCCAAGGTTTGATGTCTAGGCAAACTGTTTGACGACTCTCATAAGCAGCACGGAGTTTGAAAATAAGTGCGCTTGAAGGTAAAAGGAAAGACAAGCGATATAAGATGCACCTATTACGTGAGAATTGAAAACGAGGTGCAATACATATGTATGTGTCTAACATTACGAGAACATTTATTTCGAAAAAGAAACAATAGAATTCAATAAAAACATTAATAAACGGTAGACGCACACTACCATCTACATGTATATATATTCCACTACATACAGCTTAGCAAACGACAAGAAAACCTCAATCTACCTACACCTACTTGTACCGATCATCAAAATTTTCTCCTTCCACTAAAACACCACACTTACAGGGATCCTACCTACTCACCCCTCTCGAATAAGTGGTGTTCGACCAGAGGCTTAAGTCGGCGTCCTTAATTCGCCCCCCCCTCTTCTCCCTAAGACATATTTCATCGGAACTTCCAACTAGGGAGGGTAGTAGCAACTTTACGTAATATTTCACAGATAAATAATATACAAGATACGTGGAAAGCGGTTGTAAATGTGCTTGTACGAAATGGGTGGTTAGTTCCAAGTGTTTTTTGATTTAGGAGTTCTGTACATGTTGGGTATTAGGTATGAATAGAGTTTAAACAGTAATAGCCGGGTAGTTTTATTATTTATATACTATACATCATATACATATACATATGTCTGAGAATCGTATCATGTATGCTATGAGAAGTTATATAATTATGAAAAAGCTTTCAACAAATTTCATATTTACATATTTTGTCATTAATTTTATATTTTTATCTTTACTGTTCTTATCTTATCTTGTTACGGGGGCCAATCAGTGTAGACCGGGGACACTTCGACCCAGTGGGATCTTTTGTGTCGGCCCCGAGATCTATCCCTGAGCTATCTCCCTATGAATGTACTGCATCAGTCGCAGCGTACACTGCAGAGGTAGAAGCCTGAAGTCTTCAGGGTTCGGATATGCCAATCCCATCAGACCCATCCTTAGTCCAGCCAACGCATCACATTCACACAGTAGGTGTAATATGGTCTCGCCCTGTTCTCTCAATCTGCACAGGAAGTCGTTGGTGCCAAAGTGTCCAGTGAACGCTCCTGTGAGCAGGCGTATTTGGCCCTTGTTGTACCCGCAGAACTTCCGGGTGAAGCCCGTGGCTCTGTTTGCAATGAATTTTTTGGAGTGTTCTAGACCCCTAAGGGCCATCCACTCCAGCCTGTGTTTATCATTGCCATGTGCATTCATAGCTGCCTTGGCTGTACTCTCAGAGAGTCCTACGAATGGCTCGGGGCCAACAAATACGTGCTCCGAGCCCTTCCTGGCTAATTCATCAGCCTCCTCATTACCCTGCATACCTGCATGCCCTGGAACCCACACCAGCCTGACTGTGTATTTCCTGCCAAGTTTGTTAAGGGCTTTAAAACAGTTGAGGACCAGTCCAGAGTCCACCCTACAGGAGTTCAGAGCCGTAAGAGCAGCTTGACTGTCACTGAGAATATAAACAGTCTTATCAGTGACATTTTTGTTGATATTCTCCTGCGCACAGGCAATTATAGCATAGGTTTCCGCCTGGAAGACCGTTGCGTATTTGGCCATGCTTTGGCTCACCTTGCAGTCGTTGGCATAAATACCAGCGCCTGATCCTGTTTCCATATCCATCTGTACAGTTACTATACAACAATATTTTAACATGAATACTCTAATTTCTGAACTATCAGCAGGAATTTAATAATTTGTTTTGCATTTAATAATTCTAATTCTTAAGAAAAGGTTATAGACAAAAACGTGGGTGATATCACAATCTGGTAACTAGGTACTACAAGGGATAGCTAATTGTATTAGAAAACTTAATTAGAAGGGTAACACAATATATACATACATAATGTCACCTTATATCCCCTAAGGAGTAGGCAAAGCTGTATTTTACTCACATTTGACTAGCTACGTTTTAGGTCCTGCGTAATAGGAGGCGAATCTATTGCCATTCACCAGAGATTGCAAGCTCCGAGTTGCTATTAACAATTTCTTGACAGAAAATCCCAAAAAACTGCCTGATCCAGAAATCACAATCACACAGTTTAACTTATCGCTTTACTTAATCGTTGGTAACGTACCATTAGTTTGTGCGCAAGCTTAGGATTGAGCAATATTGATTTATTTGTTTAAGAAAATTCTCAATAATAGAACAAAATAACTATGCCTAACAGTTGGCGTAAGGTGGACGCTTTACTCTAATACGTAACCCCATGTGGATCTTATAAAAAGCGTAGAATAATGAAAGCCTAATCTAAAAACACACTTTAACTGTATCTATTATATCTAATTAATGTATCTATTCTATCTAATTAAGATTCCTTACTTAGATAGAATAGATACATTAATTCTTGTCTTCGAATTTGTTTACGCATAAATGATGTGTATGGATATTATAACTTTAAACTTACGTGTTGCATGAATACTAATATAATTCGTAACGTGTACTTAACCGATCATGCATAATGTTTACGTTTTCGATGCTTGACGTTACACCGGCCGCGGTCACAACCTGACATGTAATTGTATTTCAGACACTGTACGGATGTAATTGTATTTCAAAAGGCCAATTCGCTCAATAAATCCTGTTCAAAGTAGAGTGCCGATTTAGTCTAATAAACGTCGAATGTGACCTGAAATGCAATATAAGTTCACATGTGACCGCACTGATGGCTTGGTGGTTTGAGTGGTCGTCACGCCATTGCTATCGCCACTTCGATCCTCAGACGGGACAAATATTGGTGTGATCCACAAATGGTTGTTCCGAGTCTGGGTGTTCTTTGTGTCCGTTATTTGAATGTTTGAAAGTCCACCGCGACACAAGAATTATTCCTCGAGCAGGAATTGTCGTTTTTAAAAGCAAAACGTGAAGTTTATTTTAATTTAGGAGAATACTATTTGTAATATTTATGACACAGACTAGATCGAAAGTTTATTTGGAATAGTTTTATTACGAGAATAGGGCCTAAATTCTCCGTTTCCGTGCATGTTAAATAAATTGCACATAGTCCGTTCTGATACCTACATCTACGTCCGGATTTATTTCTTTAACCTCGAATCGTTTCTAAGTCTAGTATCGAATGACAGCCATTAGGATATTAGCAAGGCTGACCATATTAAAAAGACAACTCGCGTACTCAGAATAAGTACTGTGTCGCGTTGGACTTTACAAACATTCAAAGAACGGACACAAAGAACACCCAGACTCGGAACAACCATTTGTGGACCACACAAATATTTGTCCCGTGTGGGGATCGAAGTGGCGATAGCAATGGCGAGGCGACCACTTAAACCACTAAGCCATCAGTGCAGTCACATGTGAACTTATATTGCATATCAGTTCACATTTGACGTTTATCAGACTATTATTTTATTATTTATCATATTTATTTGGCGTTCATAAGTGTTACTTAGTATCTCAAAAAACAAATTATTTTTGACTTCGATCTCTTGTATGAAAATCGAACCCACAACACGGCACACTACATCATCCGTGCAGTATCAGAAATATGGCTAACTTACTGAAAGACCCGTTCAATATCTAAGTCTTTCAGAAACTAGTTAGCCCATACATATATCTTATGAATATCAGTACAAAACAAACCGCCATCAATAAGCCGTGCCGTTAGCGCGTATCGAAGCCTTGCAAGTTTTAATGAAAGCCTCTACAAACACCCTGTATGTAATGCTTACTACATATATTAGTGCGGACTATCCCCGCCCGCTGGGTACACTTGCGATTTATTCACTGTTTATGTGTGCGACAGTATAATAAGTGTTTGTTGGTTCGAGCTCGATAGTCTCAGAAACAATAAAACTGATTTAAATAACTCATCTTTAGATAGCGTGTTTATTGAGCAAGGATATGTGCTATATAATGTCATTCTGAAAGTCAAAGACGCGGAGCAGTAATTAGAAAGTCGATAAGTGCGGGTGAAACCGCGAATAACGCCTAGTATTCTATTTATTTTTATTATCCTTAAAGCAATTAATTATTTAATATAAACTTTAACTGTGCCAAATTTCATACACCTCCATCCGCGCAATTTTCGTAAAAAGGGGTACAATGTTTTTGCTTCATGTATTAATATATAGATATTATCGATATTCAATGTTTATGCTGCGGCCTTCAAACCCAACTATTACACTATCGACATACATGGTAAGCTCTTAACACAAGCATTTTTGCTTACTCGGAGGAGCTATCGAGAACTTAAAGAGCAATTTTTTTAATAATATTTTTACTTTCAATGTGCTTGATCCGCAATGTCATAGTCGGCTATTTTAACGCGCTACATTAAATCGGCCATCTGCATCACTACGTAATCTGTGACAGCGTCATACAACGCAAATAATTCCATCCAAAACCAACAGAAGCCATACAAGCACTTCAAACAAATGTACACACCAACTACATTCACATAGATATCCCTATACATACATGGTAAATGGTTACAAAAGGCGATAGTTTGCAGGCGCGGGGAGGCGGGGTAAGGGTAGAATTACCACAAGATTGCTGCCATTCTTTAGGGCTCGGGAGACCCTTAACCCTTAGAAGGTTACCCCGAATTTGAAACCTTGCGTGAGATAATTTAATTAATTATTCTGATTTCAAGTAAAACGGCTGGCTTAGAACTTCAAATAGAATTTAAGAATTATAATGGCGGTCAAGTTTTTAGTTCTTAATGGTATTGGAACATTGATGGTTGAAAGTTACTATTTTGTGTAAATTTAACTTTAAGTTATAATTTAAGGCATCTTCTCTCTTAGCCTTTATTATTCCCAAGTCACTTGGGGTCGGCTTTTCTGGTCTAACCGGATTTGACTGGATATCAGTTTTTACACGGAGCGGCTGCCACCGGACCTCCGCAACCCGAAGGCTAACTATACCCTAAGGCTAGACCAGTGTCAGGATATTAGAGGGTACTGACTTTCCCAATAACGACTGCCATAGATGTTCATGGCAGCCGGGAGCGACGGCTTAACGTGCTCTCCGCGAGGCACGGAGCACGCGATAATTGTCAATCAATACGCACATAATTTCGAAAAGTCATATAACTTCCGAAAATCAGAGTTGCGCGACGTGGGTTCGAACACGAGACCCTCTGCATTGCAGTCTGTTGGTATCCCCACTAAGCTATCGCTGCTCTAATTAAATTTTAAATCTAATTTAAGGCATATAATATTTATATAGCCGTTGCCCCTATATTGCTAAAGAAGTTGGCAAAGGTACTAGCTTTGTTTTCAGGATCCACGTAGCAGAACGTTCCCGTATTGCCTTCCATAGGATACACAAGTTCTATCTCTAGTTCGAGCTAAGTCTAATTATTATTTTTTATACCTATTATCATAATCGGCGAAATGTGGTTGTGTAGCTACGTGCGTTATTAATAAGAATTGTAATTATTTTCCCACCTATTATAGAATCCTATAGAACTGCCAAAATATATAACAACGGATAGGAACGTCTGACTGTACGTTCGTACTCTTGTAACTCGTAAACCCCTAGTCCGATTTATGTGATCCTCTTTTTAGTTTGGCGATTCATTCTTTGACCAAATATTGGTATACGTTTGGTAGGCAATATGCAACATAGGGCATTAATAGCAGGCATAATATGTCAGAAATAAAACAGGGCAGGGCGCCGCCGCGCCGGTCCGCTCGGATAATAAATACATAGTACGAGCAAGCGGAACCACAGAGACTGCGTGGGGTACACTAATTGAGTAAATAAAAATATTTAGTTTTCTTTAACCATTAAGAATGGCTCGTTACTAGTATTCACATAAATCCATCAAACGAAACTAAAAGCAGTTCGCTTCAACAGTATAACGAACGGGATTAAAAGTTTCAAATGAAAAAAGAAACAATTATATTCAAACACAGCTTAACGGCATTAGACGCGTTTGTAGCATTTTAAGTACGACTTAATACCCACAAAGTTCCCAAACCTTTTCCAAAGCAATTAAAATGAAAGCCGAATAACTTTCTAAACGTATTGCCACTAATATTCTTAAAGCCCAAACGAATTCGAACTGAACCAATCGTCTGAAGACAATTTTCCACTTTTTTCACAAGTAGGCCAGTGAAACTTGGGCGTAACTATGGTATCGACGGTTTAACAATTCACGACACGACAACGACACAATTTATTATCGATTTGAGTCTCGATGGACACGACACGAAGAATGAATATTACGAGATCCACAGTTATTTGCTTGCTGCAAAAATATGAACGGCCATTTTTAAACATATCTCTTACTTTTACTCTTTGGAATGGCTATATACCTTCACATATGTATAAGAAAAGTATTTAAAGTTTTACGATAACTTATAGGCTATATGATTATCATAATTTATCAAGGTTTTGTAGTACTAATCTTTTAATTTCGTTGTCTTAAATAAAGTCAATAAAGAAAACGATATAAAACAAAACAGTTTTAGCATGCGAGCGTCCGTTATTGCCAATGTCATGACGAATCGAAGCACGGTGCTTCTTTTTCGAGCGAGCTAGGTCATTCGTTATCTTACAAGAAACCGCCGTAAAAGACGTATCAGTTTTTACGTTTGCGTTTCGCCAAGAAAAGTTGCAGAGACCCACATACATACTACTTACGATTCCTTTCGATATATTGCAGTTATTGCAACCGATCTTAGACTAAAATAACCGCTTATTACGATGCGCGCCGTATGCTTGTTTAACTACTACCATAGTTGCATAAAGACTATCAAACCGAAATTGTTTCCATGTCGTGTCCTGTCCCTCCCTCGTATCGATATTGGCCCCATACATATCGTCGTCGTTAACTGTAAAACGGCTCGTAGGGTCGGTACCTCGGGCCCTCCATGCTCGAGTGAAGGTTGGCCGAGCTAACACTCAAGGAAATTGGGTCATTTGTCCCTTCTGCCGCTAGTGAACACTTTGTTTATACCCACTCCGTTTTTGTACAAACGTGATTTCAGACCGGCTAATGGCCTTGAACGTGGACATACACGTATATCTACGCACCTTCTTATACCCCCTACCGTTGTTCAATGGTTTAGTCGGACAGTGTTTTGTTTTCTTCTGCCGCATCTGCCACTGGCTACGCAAAAGAGAGATAGGCGATATCTAATTCATAATGATTTTGGTAAGGACTCTTAAAGTAGGTAGTTTATTGTCAATGTTGAATTGATAGTTTTGTTGTTTGGTAGTGGTAGATTTCAATATGTACGTTCTTACATGGAGGGTTGTTGTGATTTTATTTAATAGATTTTACATGATACTGGAATAAGCAGATAGATGGACAAACTAAAAGTATATTCTAATATTCTACCACATACACACAACACCATCTAGCCCAAACTAAGCAGAGCTTGTACTATAGGTACTAGACAATGGATAAACATACAAATATGTTTTATTTGTAAATACATACATATTATACATAGAAACACCCAGATCAAGACAAACATTCATGTTCATGGACACAAATGTTTGACTTGTGCGGGAATCAAACCCGCGACCTCAGGCGTGGCAGTCGGTTACACTAACCATTACGCCATCGAGGCCGACAACTATCCGTATATATACTATTGTTTTGGATTGACACCTCTCTAAATATTTAAATACAGTTGACAAGGACATATTTTGATTATATACATATACAGACATGGTATGATAGATAATTTAGAATATATTCGCGAATTGTGTTCTCGTTTCTCACGAATGTAACTTGTGTATGGCCCCAGCTTTCGAGGAAGCTTGTTAGATAGACAATAGGCACAATTTCCATTACGTAGAACCTAAAAGTGATTGACAAAAATAAGTAATAGACCTCTGTCCAGCCCTTCGGGGATATAGGTGTCAGGCCGTGTATGTGTGTTACAAACAGACATACCTAACTACTTTCTCATTAATTATATTACTTTAAGTACGGATTACCAGCTCCCACACTGACAATAGATAGGTACATGTGTGACTTTAAAAAGCACCCGAATTCTAAAGAACGTATCTGAATTATTCGGAACATATTTTGGTTTCACGATAAGTTGTCGAATTAGAACACAGTTCCACTTCTGTTGTCTCGACAGTGGACAAATGGTCGTATCACTGCGACTACTTTTCCATCGCCTACACTTTCGATTAAAGAGCCGTCAACCGATAATATATTTTATTTCTACCATCGTAAGATCATAAACAACATATCTTATCCATCATAAATTTCTAATATAGCGAATAGTTTTAAACAACATAATATTAACATCCTAAACTGATAAATATTAATTTATTAAAGGATAGTTTCGTCAAATATCGATCTCTCATAATTACACCCAAACTCACACACCCAACTATGATTATATACAACAGGCAATTTAATAATGTTCTTAGCACCCCCAAGTTTAAGAACCCCCTCGTTCTTAACCCCGCGGGGTGTGAACCCGCCTTAAAATTGGGGGGTCCGTTCACCCCTTGATATTAGTTCCCACCGAAGTAATCTTAGGGCCCATCTGTGATGTTGCTTGTTTTAATGGCGCTCGCTAATAGTAGAGCCAATTTTAAGGCAAGCTTTCTCGTATAGAGCGTCATATTTCCTAATATATAATATAGATACTACAGTATCTACTACTGTCGTAGACTGCCTCAGTGGCGCGTCTGGTTTCGTCTCGGGGTCCGATCCCAGTTTGGGCAAAGTATTGGAGGTTTTTCCAAGATGCTTTTAATAACATCACGGTGTCTGAAACGGTGTCCAGTGGACGTCGAAATGCACGCCTCTATTACTTGTGATATAAAATCGTAGTAGTTCTAGTCATTAGAGGCGAATCTTTTTATGTATACCGGGCACCAATATCTATCTATATAAAGACATAGTTAGTGAAATTTATATTTGAGCGGTGACATAGACGTGACACTATGTATTAATGTACTACTATAGTCAAGCTAAAGCTAATCCGCAAAGTCAGGGTAACGTGTCTATTACAAAGAACTAGCGGTCGTCTAGTGGTCGAAATACGACCATAATTGATTTAAATTTTAATTTTGATCGTTATTAAGGTTTTATTGTCTATAACTATACCCTTATAATCACATTTCATTCAGTCACCTACTCTACATACATATGTAACCATAGTTACGAAGAATTCTACGACATCAGCTGAACAATGCCGAAATACTACGAATGCGATTCGACTGCTTGAGTCAAATGCATGGTTGTGTGCGTGTAGTGCTTTTTCATTAATTTTTTATATCATCATTTATGTCTTATGCATATTTTACAAAAATATTATGATTCGCCACTCCTTCTCCATATAAACTTTAACTGTGCCAAATAACATACTCATCCGTCTGCGCAATTTCGTAAAAAGGGGTACCAAGTTTTTGCTTCACGTATTAACATATAGATTTACGAGGCGCGATGGACAAGAAATGTACCGGCCAATTGCGTTTATCTACGACACCTGTCAGAGAGCGTTAACAGTCTATATGAATAACCTTTACCTAGAATGAGTTGCTACAAAGAAACAAAGCATAAAGATTTATTTGTTTAGAAGCTACAGTTTGTGGCGATGCTTCTAAACAAGCGAATTTTCTTATTTTATTCATCATAATCTTAGGCTGTATACCAATTATCTATCTGCAGAAATCAACACTTTGGCTATACTAGGAATAGATTTTAGTAATGATTTCATTTAATGACTGCTTGGATGACGTAGCGAGCAAGCGGTAGCCTCACCGCTGCCACACCTAATGTTATGGGTTCAAATCTCACACAGAACAATATTGAGTGATCCACAAATAATTGTTCTAAGTCTAGACAGACTTACAACAATTATTTGTGGATAACTATTTGTGGATCTGTACTTCGCGTCCATTAATTGTACGTGGATAAAGTCTTAACAGGGATCACCTTCAACCATGATACACATGTCTGATAGTAAATACAATATCAAGCTTGTAATACGTGTAGATTGATTTTATATTGTCATCTATACTGCTGTTTATCATGTCTATCGTTGTATATGCTTAACTACTATAGCATGGCATATAAAGTTTGCAGAACTGGTCATATGTCCAGCTATATCCTAGACGCGAAAAAGGCTTTCTAGCTATTTTATATTTAAAGACAACTCTAGAACTCGGTAACGGATACCTATGGGGCGGTGTACTTTAGAACATTGAAACAACGGTCACAAAGAACACCTATACGCGACACAACTAAATGATGTAGATCAAATGATCTCAGGTGTATATGTACTTTGCCGTAGTCCAATAAAATAAAGAACCAACGTGCCAATTTCAGTTCTACCCGCCAAATTTTTCGTAATATTATATGTTGATTCGAAACCTACCTACACGGTCTACACGTGTATATGAAAAACCTAATCTTATGTAAATCGCTCTTCACAATTTTGACCTGAACTAAAGCCCTGGCGCTTTACATAACTAGGTTGACTAAGGTGACCAGTCTTCACGCAGTACATAACGAACTTGTTCCATACAAGCTATTATGTTCTCACTCCGCGGTTAACGTACACCCAACTATTGCTTTCTAACTTTCTCTAAGGCTGTATTCATGGAGGACAATATGATGGCACAAGCCTTATAAACATGGATATAAAAGTAGAAATGCGAAGTTATATAAAATATGAACGTAAAGGAGAATAAAAAAGATATTGTCTTTATTTTTGGTATGAGTAAAAAGACACAGTTCCATAATTCTAGCTGTCAATAACAGTAACAAAAACATAAAGCAAAGAAGACTGTTTTAATTCCAAACACAAATTAGGGACTCGAAAGTTCTAAATTCAAAACATTTAGCAGAACACACTTCAATTTAAAGTTGTAAAGAGGCATCTCATCACGCAACTGAGAAGGTCGGCGGACAAAGAGGCCCGAGTGCGAAATTTAAATCCTACCCGCAGCTGCGGAATAGAACGGACCTTAGAAACAAACAAATCGCCCCGCCGCGCGCACGCTGCCTCACCCCCTTGCTCGCCCCACCCCGCGCACCGAGCGAAACACGAATGGCCGCCTTATACGACCACATCTTACAGGCCCCAATTCCTACTTCCTTTCCATTACACAGCCAGCGCTGACTAAACATAATCGCCGAACTTCCTTACGACTCTACCCTTCCGGCCAACTGCTCGCAAATGTAACACAAGCCAAATCAAACTTTAATACATAACAAACAGAGTCTATTATATTCCGATAGACGTGAAATTCGCCTATCAATACTGATCGTTCAATTTTAAACTAAAACACTATCATCAAAAAGTCTATTTTCGTGCGTTCGCATCGCAATTTCCAATTTTCCTCGAACGACCGCTGAAGCACCCGAGTTAAGAACATCCCGAACAAGTTGTGCTGTTAGCTGCGAACGTTTGAATAGTTTTCGTTGTCGAAACTTGTTCTCTGGGTTGTTTCGGGTGTATTTCTTACACAAAAGATGGGGGCTAGGGTGGTAGGGTCATGATAAATGGCACAATATTAATACTCTGGGCTTGCGTTGTATAGTTTTATGATCTTAGTTGGGTAGTAATATAAATCTGCTTTTCCGGCCGGCCTCTCTTGTATAATGCCCCAGTTTAGTGCGGAGCTGTATCTACTCGAGTATTTAACTACCTAACAGCTAATAATTTCTATTATCGTAAACAACACCACCGCACTTTATGTTTACGTGCGCTACCAGTTCGCACATAAACTTAACTCTTAAAGATGTTCGCTTTAAACTGCATGGCATGGCGCAGTGATTAAGTGGTTATTAATGCGAAAAGTATTACGAGTTTGAATACCGCACAAGATTTAATGTATTTTAATTTTGTTACGGGTTTTATAATGGACATTATGGTTTGTATTTTTAGCAAAGTTCACGTAACCGATTTGCATTTTATTTTAAGTGATAGTAATACTATGATGATACAGTAAAATATACAGATATGTGAAAACATAGCAGGTAAAAATATATAAATAAACTGTTATTATTATAATTACATACATAGTATTACGTCTATATCTTCATGGGTGTAGGCAGATCTATATCACATTTCACTAGCTAGTTTTAAGTCTTAAGTAATCTTTATATATATATAAATCTTCTGTGCGTGTGTTTGTAATTAAACTCCTCCTAAACGGCTGGACCGATTTTGATGAAATTTTTTGTGTGTGTTCAAGTGGATTCGAGAATGGTTTAGATTTGTTTTTTTTTAATATATTTTTTCGTGTGTACTGTGCAACGTCTGTCGGGACAGCTAGTATAAGATAATCTATTACTGTCACAGTTACAAATTCTGTGGTGCTACTGAGCATTGATCATGAGTAACAAAAAAAACACTATAACCCTTTACCCGACCCAGGAATCGAACGCGAGACAACACAGTGGTAGCAATCACGGCCACTGCATCATCGAAAATCCTTCATATATTAAAGAAGATATAAGCTGCCCTCAGATTGTGTTCTGTAACCGCTCGAGTAAAGGTAGTCGGACTGATACCTAGATGACATCGATACTAATCCCTCCTAATTCTCTAATTAATAGACTCCTGACTGATGGCGTCGTGATTTAAATGGTAAACACGCGACTTGCGCTACACCAAATATTATAAGTTCAAATATCTTACATGACAGAGATTTGTGTGATCCACAAATATTTGTGTCCAATCGGGTGATCTTAATGTTCATTTCTTCAAAGTTTGTACAGTCCTCTGCGACACAGGCATTATTTCGAATGGGGTAGTTGTCATGTAAGCCACCTCCGTTGTATAAAAAAATATTTGAACTGATTATATTATTCAATACCAGTCATCGTCTTCTATTTCACCCAATTTTTATTATTACTGCGCCGCTCCCGTGATTCGTAGTAATGTTGTATATAATATATGTCGCATCAATAAACATACAAACTAATGCAGAAAAGAAAACAAATCGGACTGACTGTACCAGAGATAAACGCGTACAAACAATAAAACGATTTCTTCAGCTTTTTAATATCCTTTAATTCGCAACGAAATCTATAGATACTAATATTATAAAGAGGAAAGATTAGATTTATTGTTTGTTTGTAAATCAAAAACTATTCAACCGATATTAAAATTATTTCACCAATAGAAAGCTATATTATCACCGAGGTGTGACAGTACTTTTATAGTCTATGTTAGGCTATGAAAGTACTGTCACACCTAACCTAACTGAACCTACTTTTGAGCGAGAGAAGCCGCGAGCAAAAGTCAGTTAAAAATAAAATAAAAACTGATTATCGATTATCCTATTTATTCTTAGGGTTCATGGTAACCATGATCGTAGTTTTGGAATTAAATCACTTTATACTGATTTTATACCATTTTATTTGTAAAACACTATCTATGCTAATATTATAAAGCTGAAGAGTTTGTTTAATTGTTTGAACGCGCTAATCTTAGGAACTACTGGTTCGAATTGAAAATTCTTTTAGTGTTGGATAGCCTATTTATTGAGGAAGGCTATAGGCTATATAACATCATGCTACGATCCACGGGGGCGGCGCAGTAACGATAAATGCGGGCGAAACTGCGGGAACAGTTAGTTATTGATAATTTTAAAACTATTCAAAATATAATATTTGCATTAACGTAAGACAATATTACGTGAATGTCGCGTCAACACTAGTGCATCAAAGGCGTAGTAGTCTAAGAGGTCAATCGGATTCGAATCCTCAACACTGGCGTCAGAAACAGTTACGAGGCGACTACTTAACCCACAACACCGTCCGTGCAGTATATCGCTAATATGAACAACAACGACAAAGATACGACCATACAAGGGATCACATGAGACTTGTTCAAAAGTGAGACTTTCCTTATCGCACACAACAGAACAATATTCATAAAGGGACGTCCGCGTCGGCGAAGGAGACTAGATTTTATTACACGCGCAAGACCCGACCGTCGTAAACCATGTAATATACTGGAGAATAAACTATTTCTCAGTGGCCCACAACCTTTTTATATTCGGAAATACGAATATTTTTATTTATGGTAAATGTCTTGTTGGGATGTTTGGACCTATGTTTGAAGTCAAAAGTAAGGGCTCGGTTTAGAATCTCGAATCGATTGAAGGTTTTCTTTAATTCTTAGTAGAAGCATGAAGTCTCACTCGGTCCCTATTATGTGGGGCAATAGCTTGTGAAATAAAGCTGTCTTCCACTTTCAGGATATAAGCGTTAATTGTATTGTTTTTATTACTCCATATTCATTTTCTAAAGAATCTGCTAGTGCAGATTGGTAAGTACCAACAACTTCTTGGATAGCATCGACAAAATTTTAAGTCCATGTTGTCAATCAGTAATAGTTTTTTTTATAAAAACCACCTGATACATTACCAAAACAATAAATATCTTCTAGCTTCATTCACTAAGCTTTGAATCAATATTCAACTGTACATTACATACGGCTTTAATATACATAGACATAATCAAACAACAATTTATGCAAACTGTATTGCGGGTAACTTTATAAACATTGAAACGACGGTAACAAAGAATACTCAGATTCGGCAATAATGTAAGCTTTGTTTGATGTTAAACTAAGACTCGGCAAAATTATTCATGTAATACAAAAAATTATCTAGGAGCTACTTTTTATCGAACCCACAATACAATAGCAGTGCCAAGACTACCCCTGCACCGTCCATGAAGAATAGAAAGTGTCCCCAGGTTGTCGACACACGTTATTGATCGTATTCTCGCCGGAAGATCCTCGCACGCTTTCTGTTCGCCGATTAAGTCTAATTGCTCTTAAATTTATCGCCTACTACACTGCTATTATAGTATGATATCTCTTATTTATTATACGCAATTTGCTTCCAACAAATTATGTCATATTATATTTATTATGCTAACGTGGAATGTTACTGGTTTTTGGGAGCAAATATAAGTGTATTAGTTTCCTTTCATATATTCATAAATACATGTCTTTAAATTCTCGGACATTTATACAGGTGTGTATTACAAACATTCTCACATTGCAATGCAGCCATGCAATGTTAGACGAAATAAAAGGTGTTTGGCAGTAAACTATTGTATATTGAATACACTTACAAACAATCCTTATATTATATAGTAATGAAGACGCGTCACACACAAAATTTCGTTACCTATGTTTAAAATTAAGATAGATGATCGCCTTTAGAGAGCAGGTTTCCAAACTTTGTGCTGCTACCGAAAATGCTTTAACAGAAGATCATAGGAACAGTATCTATCAGACCTCATAGTCAGCCGCAATGATAAACACAAAGTTTTGCCAAATAAAAAACGAGGTAGCCTATCAATGAGATATATTTTTATCTTGTGTTTAATTATCTAGCGAATATAATACGTAAGCAAATTCGCTATTGCTTAATAACTCGATATAACAATATCTAATACCAATGAAATAACCTTTGTGTCAGGACGACGGCGTCCAAACGTTAGGACCCAGATTATCATAAGCACCCAGAGGTCGATGCTTAAGTAGAAACAAATGCTATTAGCGTTTTCTGTTCGATAATCCTAAATATGATAAATGCGAATGTGAGTTTGTTTGTTTATAATAGATAATAATCAAGAAATTTCGCATACACGTTATCAGGCGTACAGAAAAGGACATAGATACCTTACATTACGAAAAAAAAGTACTAAATAAATAAAACTAAACTAGTAGTAAAACTAGTTGTAAATAAGAATAACATTGCGCATACGCAGTAAGGTGTACTCCTTGTTATTATATATACATAGCTCGCTGACGTGACGTCAATCAACTTGCGTCATAGAGTCGTTGCATACAAGTTGATATTAATATAAGTTCACGTGACACGAGTCCACGAGTTGAGTTTTTCTATTTATAAATATTAAATGTCAATATTATTATGTTATATATGTTTGTAGTGATTCATGATCAGAATAAGCCGTATAATCATTCTGTACATAAGGCAAGAATGCAGATCAACATCCTGTATGTGTATTTACGAGGGCTAACGCCTAATTCTGTAGAGCACACTTGAGTCATTGGTCAGGCATAATATATCAAAATTACCTTCACATATATAATCACTCATATCGTGTAGAAGAAAAGTATATGTACAATATAATTAGTCTCAGGCATATACCTCTGATGGGACATTTATAGGTGTATGCTTATCGAACACAATTTCAGACTCCGTGCTGCTGAGAGAACAGAAAACTCAATACCAAGGTTATTATTAGGTTTTCCTGTTCTTTGAGGTTTCTGGTTCAATCGGTCAGGCAAGTACCCGATCAGGAAATTGAATCTAAAGCCTCATTCACAGTTATATCACACTAGCTGACCCGCGCAACTGCAGCTGCTTCGCATTTTTGCAACGTTTTCGTTGATGCGCCGCTCCTATTGGTCGTAGCGTAGCTGTTATATAGCCTATAGCCTTCCTCGATAAATGGGCTATCCAACACTAAGATAATTTTTCTATTAGAACCAGCAATTCCTGAGATTAGCGCGTTCAACCAAACAAACAAAATTTTCAGCTTTATAATATTAGTATAGATAGAACACCTGTCAGACAAATCGAATGTAACTTATAGGTAAAGTTCACACACAGGTATTTTTAACCCTTTACAATACACTGGCCGTTGCAATGACCTGTGGGTCACGGCTGTGACCGAAATGTTTAAAACTATACACTCGTTCTACTTTAAGAATAATAGCAGAATATTGACATTTTACGTATTGAAGCAATGTTTTCTCAATGTCTAGCGTGACTGCCACTTTCTTTATTGCTTTCTATTTGTATTCAAATGGAACAGTCGCAAGAGGAAGACCTAGGCGAACGTTTCTTGATCAGATCGGAGACGTTCTGGACAAAGGCCAGGTTAAGAGCACCTTGAACCGACGGGCGTGTATGAGGAATGTGATGAAAGTGAATGAAGCCAGAGAAGTGTGTCAGGATCGTAGCAAATGGAAATCCGTAGTCTCTGCCTACCCCTCTGGGAAACAGGCGTGAATCTATGTATGTATGTATTTGTATTCTAAGTCAAAGAAAAATCAAGTATTAATTTAGATCACAACGTCGCAATTATAAGCGTCAAAGTATGGTTTATAATGAGTTTATAGTAATGATAATATAAATCAAGCAAGCGATTAAGCCTGAGAAAAGGTATATAACATACATAATGACATTTGTTTTTTACTGTCGTTTAATTAGTTGATAATTTACAACGCATGTTTGCAAGGTGTCATCCTAAATAATATTCTAATGCAAATGTAGTTTGTTTGTTACGTTTCACGCCTTTAGTACTCAACCGATTATCATGCAATTTTGCTTACACATTATCAGTGGTACAGAAAAGACATATGGTATCTTGCATCCAGAAAAAGTATTGTTCCCAAGCGAAGCAACGGGCAATGGGCAAAAGCTAATTAAAGAACCGGCAAAAGCTAATTGTACAATAATTATGCTTCTGAATACACTCTAACCCTTATGTGACTATAATGATTTAGGTTAACCTATAGTACTTTTGTACTATCTAGGTATCAAACAAGCATACGGCCTAACTGACGATAAGCTGATAACATTATATGAATATTTGCAAAAACAGAGACATCATTAGTAAGTTATGGACTTTGTAAACAATAATTAATTACGCTGTCAGTACTGTCCCCCGTATTGATTTAAAGAACAATTTGCCTACGGACACCAGAGCGCTTTCTTAAGGTATTCTAAAATCTCTGAGTAAATCACATCACAATAATAAATTATTTAACTGCGATTTTTTGTAGAGTAGAAGTATTTTACTAGGCAACTTGCCCCATATTCAAATGCTATTGAGATTCCCACATTCGATTTGAATGTCATCCAACTGTCAAGCCAAACTGACCGATTGGGTCACGCTCGCGACCTATGGGTCACAGTATTGTAAAGGGTAAAAATGTATCAGAGCGTCCTCTTTGATACATTTTTTACCCTGTACAATACTACAGGAAGCTGTGATAATAAATAATAATGTCCTCCAGACCGAATTTCGGCCACGGCGGCCAGTCTTAACAGAGACTGGCCATCTGCGCTGGAGATATTATAGTGCACAAGTGTGTGCGCAAACACAAGTGCACTCTCTGTTCCCTAACTCTCATGATCCGATGGGACGGCAATCCGACACGACCGGAGAGAGATCAGGCGCAGGACCAACGGCTTTACGTGCTTTCCGAGGCACGGGGGTGTTTGACACCGCCAACTTCCTAACCCCGGGCTGCTATTGAGATTTCTTTACAGAAAAACCCAATAACTTTTTGTTGGCCCGACCCGGGATTCGAACCCGAGACCTCATGCACAGCAATCGCATTCACTACCGATGCGCCACGGAGGCAGATAATAAACAAACGTATAATTGATACTAGTCTGATGCTTATATCCTTGATGGATAAGCTAGGGACTATAGTAGGTACCTATACCTCTGCCTACCTTGCAGGGATAGTTGGCGAGATGTGGATATATTACGAAATACCCATTCGAGTTCAATTACCAAGTCTGACAAAGGGGTATTCGGGTATTTTAGTTGAATAATTACTGTTGTAGCACGAAGTCAGAAATTTCCTCAACAAACGACAATATTCTCACCTCCTATAGAAACCTTAAAAAATCATTGTTAGTTAAATTTTGATGGTACACTTACCTCCGCGAGAAGATATAGGTACTTAAATGTGAAACTTATTTACGTTGACATTAAATCATATGGCACAAATAGCTTAACAATACTCAAATAAAATAGTTGTTGTTTTTATGTATGAGAATAGAAACGGCGAGTATTTTTTTAACCCTTTCATCGTTACCGGTCGCATTGACCCGCAGGTCGCTGCTGTGACCCTCGCGACCCGCGGTCAACCCGCCTCGACGGTTGACGCTCAGTTCTCACGATCGCGTTATGCCAGGTTGACAGATAAACTACAGACAGCAACATCTTCTTTATTTGAAATTACTGCGCTTATACTAATAATATAAAGATGGAAAATTTGTATGTTTTAACGCGCTGCTCTCAAGAACTACTAGTCTAAAATGATAATTCTTTTGGTACGATAGCACGTTTATAGATTAAGATTCGAATCGAAGAATCGCATGTCAAATGCTACCTTACCTTGATTTTGATATAAGTCGATATGATAATTAAATACTTAACAATGTGATAAAAAGGTGACATACAAAAATACACTCCAGACGTTATTTTTTTAAAGTCAGCCTTTCGCACTAGGAATAACTCCTATGTCGCGGGGGACTTAACAAACATTCAAACAACGGACACACAGAACACCCAGAACTCCCAGACTCGGAACAACTATTTGTGGATCACACGAAGTTTTGTCCTATGTGGGAATCGAACCCACGACACTCGGAGCGGTAGCAGTAGCGAGGCGACCACTTAAAACAACTACGCCATCCGTCAGTCAAGACATATACAGCATACAACCTAAATAGTTACGAAGGACTTGTTAGTCGAAGTAATAGATAGCGAAACTATCAACATGATAGATTGCGAAACTCTATGCCGTTACTGCGAATTTCTTCGTAGAGGAATAGCAATTCTCATGAACCTGAAATTGAATCTGTGTGATGGCTCGCAAGCCTATGCTATGCAAACTACAAGTTAGATAGTCTAGCATAAAACAATGTGACAAACAATAAAAATGTATTTTAAGGCTAGTCTACCTGTTTGAATAGATCGCCGAATTGGCATAATAAATCATGTTTATACTAAAGTACCAATCTAGTCTGATAAACGTTAAATGTGAACTGATATGCAATTTATGTTCATATTTGAAGATTATTTTTTAAGGAAAATGCAATTGGTGATATTTATGTCACTGAAACTATATCGAAACTCTATTTTGAACAGTTTTTAATATGAACATTGGTCCTGAGATCGAGATTGAAATCATTTACCATAAACTTAACATATTTCTTTACAAAATGTGTCACTTTATTTTATTAGTAAGGTACAAAAATCCCGTTACAAAAACAGGAATCTTATGTGAGCTCATCTCGGTATTCTAAGCGCAACATCACAGATGTTGTTCATGACGGGTCAGTTATGACCCCGGGTCACGGAGACCCTTCATCTCCGCATTTCTCACGACGCCGCAGCATTCAAAGGGTTGACTTGCACAACTCGTTCTTTAAAAATTCCATAGACAATTTAACCGTTTTTAAGATTAATTTTAAAAACTTGGTGAGTTGAAATTGTCTTTTACACAATATCACGTTCTAATATAGTCGAAAGTATAAGCAGAAGGCTGAGAATTTGCACAGATGGCTTAGTGGTTGGTCACGTGATACCACGTGACCTTTGCATCAGTTGGTCAGAGGTTTTCGGGGGTATATCGACTATGCTGAGTCGAATGGCGTTGACCGCGAGTCTCTACCTCTTACGGTTCTTGAGTTGAAAGTTGTATAACAGATAGATGGACGGACGGATGGACAAAGCTGTTGTATAAGAATTTTTTCGGACTCTAAAAACACTATTACCAACCTAACCTACATTTAGGCGAGCGAAGTTATTGGCAAAAGCTTTTATTATTATAATTATTATTAAATATATAGTCTAACGTCTACGTTTCTGGGATAGAAAGGATAGGCAGAAAAGTGTATTTCACCCATAATTCGGCAGATTGGTTTTTAGGTCCCACGTAATAAGGTCGATAGATATTGTCGTCAACTAAGCATATCCCAGATAATTCCAATAACTCTTTGCACGTCCCGAAAATTGAAACCGCGACCTTGTAAACAGCTTTACAACTGTTTATGTTTATCTATATATTAATACTTGAAGCAAATACTTTGTACCCCTTTTTACGAAAATTACGCGGACGGAGGAGCAAGAAATTTGGCACAGTTAAAGTTTATATGGAGAAGGAGGGGCGAATCCTAATATTTTTATAAAATATGCGTCAGAAATACATTAAATTCATGTAAAAGCACCACACGCACACAACCATGCATTTGACACACGCCATCGAATCGCGTTCGTAGTATCGTTCGTAGTTTCGACATGGTTCGGCTGATGTCGTGTAATTCTTCATAACTATGTTACAAACCTTAAGTACCTATTGCAATTTCGCGGTATACAATATAGGTAATAACGATCAAACTTAAAATTCTTCCGTGGCGTAGTGGTTAGTGTAACCGACTGCCACGCCTGAGATCACGGGTTCGATTCCCGCACAAGTCAAACATTTGTGTGCATGAACATGGATGTTAGTCTTGGTCTGGGTATTTCAATGTATAATATGTACGTATTTACAAAAAACAAGTATATAAGTATGTTTATCCATTGTCTAGTACCATAGTACCAGCTGTGCTCAGTTTGGGCTAGATGGTGTTGTGTCTATGTGGTAGAATATTATATTATTATTATTATATAATTATGGTTGAATTTTGACCACTTTGCGACCACTAGTAACATTTAACTAAGCTATTCCATGAACATAGATAAATAGATTCTGCGAGCGGCTTCGATCCCATAAATATAGGTTAAGTTGGTAATAGTGTTTTTCCTGGATGAAAGATACCGTATGTCCTTCTCTGCACCCCTGACAACGTGTATATAAAATGTCATCATGATCTGTTGAGTAATTAAGGAGTGAAAGAGTAACAAACAAACTCACATTCACATCTATACTAATATTATAAACCTGAAGAGTTTGTTTGTTTGTTGGTTTATTTTTTTTGGTTGGGTGAACGCGCTAATCTCAGGAACTACTAGTTCGAATTAAAAGGTTCTTTCAGTGTTGGATAGCCCATTTATCGATCGGCTATATAACATCACACTACGAGCAGAGCATAAATGAAAAATGTTGCAAAAACGGGCCAAAAATTATCTTATCTAAAGCAGACAAAGTTGCGCGGGTCAGCTAGTTTATAATATTCGTTCAGATTAATCAAAGATTTCATCTGACTTCAGACTTTAATGATTTAATCATTTATCTCGTTAGATCTCTGTAATTGTAGCTACGTCAATATAATCATTATTTAGTAGAGCTCGGTAGAGACGGATCGGCTCTTAGCCAGCTATACTTTCCCATTTTCTTACTATTTTAGTCGGCCTCGATGGCGTAGTGGTTAGTGTAACCGAATGCCACGCCTGAGGTCGCGGGTTCGATTCCCGCACAAGCCAAACATTTGTGTGAACGAACATGGATGTTTGTCTTGATCTGGGTGTTTCTATGTGTAATAGGTATGTATGTATTTACAACAAAAAAAGTACATATGTATGTTTATTCATTGTCTAGTACCCATAGTATAAGCTCGGTTTAGTTTGGGCTAGATGGTGTTGTGTGTATGTGATAGAATATATCACATAAAATATATCATTAAAATTCTTCCAACTCTCTTATTTTAAGAATCATAGCGTCACTCTGTTTTTTAAATAAATTCTTGATAACCATATTAGTGCAAAATTAGGTACCTACTTTCTTTGTTTGATACATTTGAGAAGTTTGGTTTGGAAACAGCTTTAAACAGTAAAAGACATATACACTAATTCTTCTGATATTATAAATGTGAAAGTTTGTGAGGATGAATGGATGGTATTTATTACACTTTCACACAAAAACTACTAAAGGATTTTACAGAAATTTAACAGTATTATCAGTATAACATATAGCCTACTAAAAAAGATACCTTATCATAAATCTACATAAACGCGAGCGAAACCGCGGGCAAAATCGAGTACCTAGTGTACAAAACTTCAAACCTATTACTGTAAGTTCACTTATTTCTTTAAACAAGACGACGCTCGTGGTATATCTTTTAAATATAGTCTACGTTACACTGGGATAATGTGGATTTCTATTAATCACTTTTTGGAATTGGTTTAGTAGGTAGTTCCAGAGCTTACGCCGACGTATAAACAAGCACATTTTGCCTCTTTATAATTTTAGTACAAAGTAACATAAGGGTCTACAATAAAGTTGAGCCACAATTGCTCTATTTTAAAAACAAACTCCTTACAAAAAACAGACGTCACTTCATCATAAAAACAGCGGTAAATAGTCACGAATTCCAAGTTCAAACACAGCAGCAAGCATCCATGACAGTATAAAAAAACACATCAAAATACACGAAAATAACGTCTTAATTCTCCTTAATAATAATTAGAGCGTTATCTTCAAACCCTCGCAAGGTTATATACGTGTATATATATATATATATATATATATAATTAAATTATACGTGGGTCCACACTAAGGCCGATAAGACCGAGTGGGCGGCACGCGGGGGGGCGAAACGTAATGTTCGCGCCGGGGGTGGGCGTACGTGAAGACAGCGGACTGAAGACGTGCGGTCATATTCATAGAACTGATATTGCCTACGTTTTAGAGTTTTTGAAGTGAAAACTTCTTTAGGCGCGTTGAGCACTTTTTGGGTGAACAAAAATCATGGAACTCGCGTCATCGAGTCGCGTCATCGTCACCGAACGCATTCAAAATTCAAAAATAATAATCTAATAGCTCGACGATACAATTCACAAGTTACTTAGTTTTCACTTTCATCGGCAATCCCCAACGACTGCCCCGCATGTTTTTTCTTTTGTATTATGTGTACGAGTTTTTAATTAATTCTTACTTATTACTTTGATTACACGTTACAGCCGTAGGTGTAACTTAGTTTAATTAACGACATTTGTCAAGTTTGTCTTTAGTGCAAGTAATTTAAGAATGGATTTGTGCTTCTATAGGTTTTCGTGTGTGATTTCCTTCTGCGCAAATAAATAATAATAATTATTATTTATTTATTTTAGTATAAGTTCTTAGTTTTACAATTGCATCTTAAAATAAAAATCTTAAAATAAACCAACTATGCGATTATTTAACCACACGTCTCTTATTTCGGGAGTTTAGTTATGGATATGTACCGCAAGCCTTTTGCGAAACACCTGTCTATGCTTATATATTAGTAAATAATACTGTTTCGCAAAAGGATATCTTTTTTCTATGTTGCTAAACTTATCAAACAATCAGAAGAATTTGATCGCACTCCAAGAATAGCGTTTCTATTGACAGTACATATAAGTTAAGAAAACGATAAACTTACATATGTACATATATTTACCGCTGTCAGGTTCAAACCAAAACAAGGGAAGAGCCTATGATAAAATGCCTACTTACACAATCCTACGGTCACTATATTAAAATGCACTTAAGTTATGTACAAAGACCTATATTTTATAGTTATATGTAAGTACAATCATTACACCATGGCCAATTGGCCACTTGAGGACGAATTCTCTAAATATGTTTAGATTTGCATCCCGATTCTGTCTCAGTGTCTTAAATAAAACGAATATTTTCCTTCAAAATTTAAATGTGTACAAAAATTACATTTCATTTTATATTTGACGTATATATATTAGACTACGAACTACATAGATTGGAACACAATGTTGAACAATTTTCGTTACAAGCATTAGCTCTCATAACAAAGTGAAAATATGACGGCGTTCCAGTCGACATTCATCAGTATACCTAATAGTATGACAGAGACTAACATTGACAAACACATTTTATGGCTTATTTGAAGCAATGGATGTCGTCAAACAATCATAATTAGGTACATGTTACAAAAAATAGTTTTTCAGATAAATTAACCATAGATATTATGATGTTAAAATAAAGTAATCGTCCTACTGATCACATATTTGCATCGGTAGCGTTAAAGTTATCTATTAATTAACGACTTTATGTTATCACGTAGCC
Organism: Catocala fraxini; assembly: GCA_930367265.1. NCBI lineage: Eukaryota > Metazoa > Arthropoda > Insecta > Lepidoptera > Erebidae > Catocala > Catocala fraxini. The sequence continues at coordinate 7,152,322 of OV884040.1, read as the reverse complement.
CGAGAAAGACGTTTTATATTCTTTATTGATTTATTAACTATGATAAAGGCTAAATTATGTAATTTCAATAGAATTAAAGAATCGAAGAAGAAAAAAATTTTTCATTAGAAATATATATAATATATTTAAGTAATCATCATATTATTACGCAAGCATACGACGAGTTTGATCTCGATTCCACTCTTGTGCGATAGAAATCAGTGTATTATTAAGTTCTTTTTTTTTATGTATGTTAAATCTATAATGGTCTCCTTGTTCCAGGTACTATGCGTGGAGTACCCAAAATAGAATATACTGAAGAAGAGATTTACAATATGTATCAATAGGCTTACACCATGAAACCAACAAGCATGACCGAGACAGCAAAACAACATACAAGACTAAGAGCTTCCTGAATTCATCTGGCTAACCTACCTACGAGCAGTCATCTAAACAATATCAATAGCAAGAGTGCTACCAAGAAAATTGGGAATCAAACGATATCTAGGAGAATGATGTTGGTTTGAGTAAGCTACAATCTAACTCTTAATAGCAAATACGATTTTGAATAATAGCTGTCTACTAAACAATTCCACTGTAGGAATATTTTTCCTAGGCGGTATTATCAACTCTATACGATGCCCTCATGGTCCGCTCGAGCGGAGTCCGGGCGACTTTCGTTAGGGTGAAAGCAGTTTGAAAGTCGGGTCGGTATTGATCGAGTGTCTTGCCCCCCCACCGCTCACCCTCCGCGGCCCGCACCCCTCCCCCGCCCGCGTCCATAAGGAGCGCCCAATTCTGAGGATGCCCGTCTTTAATGTAGAATTAGGGCTATGTTAGTTATAATGCTTAGCTAGTGTATAGATATTAAGCTTATTAATTAACGTCTAGAGTTAAGATATGAAGCAACGATCGGTAGAAGTTGTTGACTCACATGGACCACGGTTCGTTTTTTGAATTTGGAATATTATGTAAAATCTTTTTAATTTTCATGGTTACTGTGACAAATGTTTTAATATCGAAGTCGCCAAAAACGCTGTGGGATATAAGACATTCTTTTTTCGAAGCCTTTTTGGATTTATTATATTTTAGTAACATTTAGAACATTTATGACTATTTAAACATTCATTACGCTGATTGGAAAATAGAGAAAAGTAAATAAATAATAACTTTATAAGTAATCATTTTGAGCTCGTTTTAGCTACATCAAGTTTCATTATTTAATATAATTTGGGAAAATGTTTTTAATGTTGTTTCGGTTTAGAAGCCGTTTAATAGTCATCGGATCATTGATAATATACATTTAACGTATTTATGACATATTCCGACATAAAGCCTTTCTCGCTAAATTTCAACGAGTAGGTACTTACATATTATCTTATTCTTCCTTTACTCTATATAACAATGCAGGGTAATTAAACCTTATATCGAAGTTAATTACTACATACCAACAACTTAATTAGAACTATTCGTAGAATTCATCTATCGTAAACAACTTAGTACTTAAGTAAAGTATGTAAACCGCCAGACGAAATATATTATGCACTAATACTTAAAATATCTAAAACATGTTTAAAACGACTATATTCTAAAGCAAACAGACTATAATGTAGGCTACGCCCTACGAGATGACTACTTATCATAGATAATGATGATAGGTAGACACAACGATCTTACATTACGCGCAACCCTATTAACGGCGGGCGACACCTGAGAGGCAACCCTAGCGAGATCGAGGGATGACACCCGATACGCGGCCTTATTCTGAATATTACCAGCAAGTTGTTAGAAAATATATTAATAAATCGAACACAGTTGAAATATTTATTCATGTGGATATTCTATTTTCAAAATATTGCTCAAACTATTGCGTAAGTAATAAGCGTGTTTACGGTTTTGTCATAGATAGTTACAATATTTCTGTACTAAATGCAGATGTTTTAAAATTATGTATATACTTAATAATCTTGTTATTGGACTGTGAAACGCTGACTGGTTAGTACCATACTACAACTAATCCAGAATCTGTCGTTTCTATTCCTTTTCCATTCTCTTTCATTTTAAATGTACTTCTAATAGGTATAGTTAGAAGTAAATACCTACATGTAAATTAAAGAATGACCCACAATGAAATAGATTATATGTTTATATAGAAATACCTTCCATGCATCCATCATTACGATTTTATCTATGCTGTATCTTTTTCTTTACAAAAATAACTACCTTCATCGTTTTCATCGTATAGTAAATACCAAAGTAAATATCCATTAAAACGATATTTTAAAATAACCAGTAAAACTAAAAACAACATAAAATCGATAAAGTTAGTTAGAATACGACCGCAGGGCTAGCACGGTACACTTTCGTCCGATCTCGCCTTACATTCTCGACTTGATTAATGTGTGTACCGACCGAGTTAATCACCCACTCGAGATGCCGATGATAACCGCTTGTTTGTGCCATCGCCAACCTTTAAAAAAAAATATAAGATTGTTATCTATGGCTCCAATTTGGAATTGATTTGAAATAATGACAATATGCCATTTTTGAAAAGGAATTTATGTCCTTTTGTTTTAGATGCGTATTCATAGGTATCTTTAGATATTTATTGGTCCCATAGCAACGTTGGCTACAAGTTCTATTGAAAATTATTTGTAGAATTTACTTCAACGAACGTTATAGAAGTGTATTTCATTCAGCTAATGCTGAGCTAGAGAGCCTTGCGCCATATTCTATCAAACATTGCCTTTGATAATGTTTATGTAAAAATAGATACATTTTCAATCCTTGTCAGAGATATCCGTTTATTTTAATGTCATTTTGAATACTTATCTTTGATGTTTTTTAAATAACAGATTCTGTTTCCGATGCCATATATTTTTAAACATGGAATAGCAAAGTAGTTTATGTTATTCAAGCATTGTATACACTTCTGCCTACCCTACACTAGACATAGTCGTTATGGAATGATGATCTCAATAAAAATATAAAGCCTTTCCTAGCATTAAAATTAATGCAGTCTTAATATGTCACTTATCTCACATTTAGATAATGAACTTGGGTCGTCAAGTTTCGTACGTAAAATCGTTTTTCATTAATGTAACACGTTTTGAAGACAGAAGAAATCCTTTCCATTTATAAATGTCCTTTGAGATCCGTTTGCGTAGGTAGACGGCATTTTAACCCGTTTCAAAATATTTTAAATATGGCGCGTAATAGTATTTAAGAAAATGGCATGGTGGTATTTAAATGCGTAGGGCATGCTTGAATAACAGTAAATTCAAAAAAATATTATTGTTTATTCTAATCTTCATTGAAGTTTTAATGTATAATTTTATAATTTAAAATAAGTATATTTTTAATTTCTTTTTAATAATTTTCAATATGGAATGACGGCCGCGTTTTGACCAGTTCAACTTTTCTCACGCGAGTTTCATGCTTTAGACATTACATAAAGCTGGGTTCTGTTTTAATGTCCTCCAATAGCTATTGGAGGTGAGACAGGACCTAAATAAAACTTTTGTAAAGGGTCTCCTGACAAACAAATATATATAAAATGAGTACACAATTTTGTTACACGCCGTTATTAATCGTTTTTGTGTTATTGGTACAATACCTACATTCTCTCTACTTTTACCTACTATTTTACCCAAGTAATCTCACCAAGAAAAAATAACATCACGTTTTCAAGAAAATGAAATGTTAATTTGTCAATAAATCCTCACACAGTCTGCTACTCGGAAGGTTTTTAAACATTGAAAGATCGGACACAAACTACATCCACACTTATCAGCTAACTATAGTTAATACAATTGCGATTATCTGAAAGGAGTCTCACTACACTCAGTGCATTACCTCAATGCTGACTCTGTAAAGCTCTGCAACGCGACTGCTATGCATGCGGTCTCAGATTCGATTTCCGAAATATGTATATGTAATAAACCTACCCCTTCGGGAGCATAGGCATAAGAGTAATATATGCATGCATTAATTAGTTTATTTTTGTGAGTCATTACAGCGAGAAAATACTTAGCAAATTCGACCAATATTCAAGTTATATAAGTAACTACTGGAACTCTATAGGTTTAGCATGTGAGCAAAGTGACCAATTTATTTACTTTATTTGCTCTGTATCATGAATACAACCTTTTTAATCATTCGCCTACGATCTAAGAACTACCATCATAACTAACATTATAAACGCGTACATACGAGTATGTGAGTTTGTTGGTTACGCTTTCATGCCTTAACTGCTCGACCGGTCATCATGAAATTTCGTATACACGTTGTCAAGCGTACAAAAAAGGACATAGCTTTACCAATATTATACCCATCATCCAGGAAAAAGTTGTTCCCGAGTAAACGAAGCCGAGGACAAGCTAGTAAGACTATATTAAGTTTGTTGCCTCATTAGTTTATTAAAAAGCCTTTCTAGATTGGTATTGTCTTGTTGTCCTGTTCCATACAAACATGATATCAAGCATACATTAGTAGAGTTATATTTCGGGAGAGAACACTGTCTACGATTCGTTTTACAATTTCACGTGCCGTGGTCCGCCATAATGAATGGTTACCACAAACTGGCGTTAAGAAGTGGCCGGTGGGAGGCGATCGATAACATACACTTTAAGGCTCCTTCCTTCTAGAGGATTGTAGCGTTATGGTGTAACAGCAACCGGTTGCTTATATTACATAACATTCAAAAGACTAATTCTCTGCAGTTTGAATTGCCATCCTATTGCTTGTAGTCTCTTTATTTTAAGTGTTTGAATATGAAACTTACATTTCCATTGCTTACCAGTTCATGAACGCGAGTTAAGTTGCCGCACGCGAAAAGAGAAGTATGAAGAAAAAGAAGGAAATGTGTAACGCTTCTGTAAATCTCAGTAGTGAGTTCAGCTTTAGTTATTCTCTTTGTTAGCTAACAAATAGTACAATATAGAGAGAAATAGCATTAAAATAAACCTTTGATACAAATTTATTTAAAATATTTTGTTACCAACTTATAAGTTAATAAGAAATGAAATGCCTAATAGAATAACTGAAACCATCAACGACGGATGTATCTTTCAAAATAAAATCACGGAAAAAAAATAAAGCATTACAATGAGCTGCTACATGCGTTAACTTTATTACAATAAATACTAACTAAAAGTTAAGACAAATAAAATCTGAAAATAACGTATGGATACCATAATGATACCTAATGAATCTTATGATGGTGGTAAACACACATTAACACATTATTATTAATTCATTCTATATATTTGAATCCAAAACATTTGATATATTAAGTGAAGTAAAAAATTTGAAACAATCTCTTTACGTTAGTTGCACAACAACCGCAACACAAAACTACATAGCCGTCGCAGTTCACAGCGATACCCCGCGGGGAGTTTCTTCTTACGTTCCTTACTTCCCCCGCCACCCTACCAGCATAACAAGAACTTCCAAAGTTCATCGTGCGTTGTTTCCTCTTCGTCCAACGTCCTCATTAAGGGGGGTGGGCAGTCCAAATTAGACTGGTAGTTTGTATGTTGGTTGGTCGGTTGTGCTGTATGTGTGGGTTTCCTCAACTTTAAGACAGTTAAGGGGTCGCAATCAACTAGCAGTGCTTTTCATTAGTCCAAACGGTTATCTCTCGGCGTTTCGTTTAACGTTTGTTTTGTATGTTTGATCTACGAACTTATTGATTCAACTGAAAATATTGCTGGCATTGTTTATATATAAATTCCAGAGGCCAAAATTTCGTATTAAAATATATTCAAATGAATTTCCAATGTAGTCATAATCTTACGGCCCCTACAAATGGTCGTGAATTATGGTCACTTCGTAGATATATTTTATAAATTATTTGTAATTGCAATAGTCATCTCATGGCCAAAAGGCCACTTGTGGGCTAATTCTCGTAATAAATCTATTTAGAACAAAGTCTCGATCAAGTACTAGTGTTTTATTGTGTATTTAATATCACAAATGTATTTCTAAATTAATTGACTTTTGAAGATCATTAGACTAGTTCGGAGCTCATTTTTGCATCTTATTAGGAGAATTGTTGTTTTTTTGTGGCGATCAAATGAAAACAGTCCACATACATATTTTTAGGTACCTACTTAAATATTACATAGTCGCTCGTATTTGAAAAAAGGTACGTTGGTACGTTTAATGGTCGTAAATATAAAATGACGTTTACGAGTACCTATTTTAACGTATCGTAAAACTAAATATTCATAAAAAATGTAATTCCCAACATCATGTCTCCACTATCTGGCAAACAAACGCTAAAGCCACAATCACAACAACTATTGTATTTACACATAAAAAAGCATATAATTTACGTCTCAATAGCCAACTACTTGACTGTTTATACTTCTGACATTGCTGAACTCCATGAGCGACGGTTACCACTTACCGGCTGGGTCTACTACCATTAGCATATCTGCCACAGTGTCTTTAGATACAATAAAAAATAAAAAGTTATTACGCAATTATTATTCCAAATTCAAATATAGAATAAAAGACTAAAGCATTTTTCTAGGTGCGGCGCTAGTAGATATACATACAATACATATATTTTGTTTTAAAAATATTACCTGTTTCACTATTTTGCTGCCAAAGTTATTTTGCGCCAACTCGATCAATAGAAATATCGTTTTTTATGCTATTTAAGGCAACGACTACATTCTCGCAAGTCTATTGAGGAACATTCTGCCTGTTATTAACTTTTTCAATATTAAACAGCAATAGCAAGTCTATTGAGAGCCGACGAGTTTTTAAAGTGATTAGTATTCGACCCCTGTACACTGCACTTCTTTAATTCTCACACAGAACATATAAACGCTGGTCAACGGACGTGACCAGAAAATGTTAATCTTGGAAATATGTTTAATTCGTTTCGTATTTATTTGTTTATTTTTGTCTTATGATTATTGAGTTTATGCTTAGCTTACTCGCATTTATATACATATATGTTTTGTAATGCATTAGCCAAAGGCTTTAAAAGTATACTAGTAGTAGCACATTAATTACATACTACAAAACTCGTTAAGAAAGTCTCGCGAATATTTTTTGAGCGCTTCCAGTATCGACATGAGATCATCCCAAAAGAATTTAATAAGAAGACATATCTTACAATTATTAAGAAAACATAACTTAGCTGAACCAAAAACGTCCTAACAGGGTTACATGTCTTTCACATGTACCTAACCTTCTAGGGTGTAGAGTAGAAATACGTCCCATGAATACAAAATATCATTATTTTAAATTACTTACTTCTGTGACTTACTATTGGCTTTGCCTATATACAACTGTCACATTTTTCACTCATAACTTAAATCGGGGCGAAGTGTAAAAATAAAAAAATCTGCATGTAATTTCACATGACGTCGAATTTCTAATTATACCTACCTATCATACTTTGTATGAAGCCTTATAAAATCTTTAGTCGTAGTAGACTAGTCGCACGTTTAATATTTTATCTAATCCCACCATCAATTTTGGTCAGAAAATTACCAGTATTGCCTAGACTTACAGTAAACAGTGCAAACAAAGACGAAACTAAAATAACAGGCATGTAATAAAACATTCAAAACTAAGATTCATATAAAGAACGTGGGCCGCAAATGTCTTTTAAAAATAAACCAGTCGCTTACTCGACGCCCGCTGCCGCGCCCGCGCCCCGCAACGAGTGAGTCGCTTCAGACTACACAAAAATTATTTTCAGTACATTCCTAGATTAGGGCTGCCTCGCCTTTCAAGATATCTAGTGCTTTACTGCCGTTGTTGCATTTAGAGAAAAGGTTCGCAGTCTTACACAATTTGCATATAGCTTGTATGCAATACAATCAGAATAAAATACAGTATATACAAAGGTGTTAAGATTTTAGGTGCGCTTGTATTTTCCATTTACAGTTCGAACTAATTAATATTATAGCATAATAATATGCTAAGAACTACTAATTACAAATATAACATGTTAATAACCACGCAGAAAAATCGCTAACAATAAAAAATATATCATGTTTGCATATACTAATACATTAATTTTAGTAAGATACGACTATAAAATAAATATTACTCACATATCACACTTTTTAAAAGTCTATGTTCTTCAATAGAAATGTAACCACATCATTATATACTAAGAATTATCGAAATCGACTAAACAGTTTAGCCGCCAAAACATTTGAACTTAAAAGCAAGACTTTATTTTTCATTTACTTAAATGTAAATATCACACCAAAATTTTTACATTTAGCTATGATAATCCTGATTTTACGTCTTAAATGACCAATTAAGTACGTCGAATTCATTCTTTAATTGCCTAAAATAAGTTACAAAAAGAGACGTTTTAGTATCTCAATAAAATTCAATTAAAACCTCACTTTCAAATCAAACTAAAACAAAACGAAATGCATGTGTTACATCTAATAACACGCTTTAAAACAGATTAGAGTTAGTCCGATATTAGGTATATGTATCCAAACTTAGACATAGCACCAATGCTTAGAGACTAAAGTGATTCAGAAATTACTTTGCAGTTTTGCACGCGGCTTAAATATCAATTAAGTACTCGTACGGACCTTTTAATTAACATAGGTATACTCGGCTAAGCTTTTAATTTTAGTTAAAAGACGGCTCGCTACCAAATTCGGTTTTAATTACAAGTTGTTTATATTATTTTAGATTTTACATTTTAAAGACTTTATAACTTAATCGTAATAGCTGTAGATGAAACACTTAATTGAAAAGAAGTTGGAACATAAATATATTTAAATTCCAATCCATTTATGCCTATTTATAAAGAGCTAGTAATCTTTTTTTAAATCATTTAAATTACGAACATCATCTAGCCTCAGTATCTAGCCTCATTACTACAGTCTATGGATCGCAACAACTTATGTTAGCCGTAGACAACAAGATGACCTCATAGACATTGTGTCGTATATCATTCCAGCAATAAGTAGATATTAGTTTGAAAATTTTAATATACATAACATTCACCATGTAACGAAAGGGTATGGTATTATTTAAAGTCGTTGATGTGCATAATATTTAACTAGCATAAACAACAAAAGATTAAGTTATTTTTATTATTTACTTTTTACAAAATTAGTTGTTTCATTTACATTTTCTTAACATCATCAATAAGGAATTCTATAAGGAATTCTGAGAATCGACAAATGAAAGTTTATTGTATTCAATCTATTCAATAAGGAATTCTGAGAATCGACAAATGAAAGTTCATTGTATTATCAATTAGTACTCCAAATGTTTATCTATGTGGTTGCCGAGTTTTATCTTATTAATAGGCCTCTTTACGACCCTTATATATGGCCATATCGCAATGTTACAAGCTCTATAGATCACATATCATAATATATGACGTCAGTATATCCACGAAGAATTATTACGTCACGCGTTACTAAAGTCCGTGCTGCTATTGAGAATATACTGATATAATAACCCGATGTATCATGAAGTTGCTGCATAATTAGTTCACAAGTATCATATTTGTATAAGATATAGAGTATATCTTGTAATAATATTATTGTAGATAATATGAATTGTATACAATTCTCATTCTTATAATTTGAACTTTTCTCTATTGTGATCTGTATCTTTGAAATTAGGTACTTACATAGAAATTTATTTGTGAAAGCTTATCAATAGTAACTTTTACTATACATTGTAACTTTGTCCTAGAATATTAGTCATTACGCGATGCAATACACTAAATAAATCAATAAATATAATTTACTAACGCCGCGGCTTTAAAACTATATAAAAATGGCCGCGTACAGCCCTAGCTCACGTTTGTTCCTCGAATGCTAAAGTAGCGGAAAAAGATTTGCATAAAATTGTCTTCTTATAAGGTCCAGTCCAACATTAATGTTACTTTTATTATTTTCCACTCCCGCGTTTTATCTTACTTCTTTTTTCAAATTAGTCTTTAGTTCTACGATTTTAGATGCTCTTTTATTTCGAATGAGTTGTTTTTCTTTCGTCTTCGTAATGCAGGTTTAATTATTGTTAATGCCATTCCTGTTTTATGACCGGCCAGTGACCTTCGCTTTTTATGTTCCAAAACTGAATCTAGACCTAAATCTATCATGCTGTAGGTAGTCTTCATTAAAAAGGAGATTTTAATTTTACTTATTAATAAAAAGGAATTCTCAAATCTCGTGTCAATGTAAAATAGAATAAGACACGTACAATCCAAAAGATTAACTCTGTAGAACGATGCAAATGGTCCCCCAGGCAACAAAGCGAGCCAACCACAATTCTAATAAAGAAATACCGAATTGTCGCGTTGTGACGCAACGCAATAGAAATCTCCAAGTGTCCCGCGCGAAATCGTAAACGGACGACCGGGCTGAATACAAAACAGCTAGGGGTGGCGCCCCTCCCCGAGCCCGCCCCGCCACCTCACCCCCCACACCCCGTCTTCATGCCCTTCTTCCTTAATGTGTAACAAAGACACCCCTCTTATGCTTCAATGTATTTGTGTAGTTTTTACCTCTGTGTGAGTTTAGTTTTACGTTCGTTAATGTATTGTACACGCGCGCGTGTTTGCGTGCCGCGTTTGTTGGTGTTCGGTTTGAAATATTTCATATTAAATTTCAGGCCTCTATCAATATAGGCGTGTTTGGGTTATCTTTTGTGAGGTATCCGTTATTGTATAGTTTGGAATAACTGTAGATGGACCGTTAAATCCTTATTACTGTTGCTAGTGTTCATGGATAACTTTTATGTACCTACCACTCCTAGTTTTATGTTCGTTTTACGAACTCAGAGCTTCAACTTGACATTTATACAATATATAGGTAGTAAATCAAAGATTATCCTTAAGTAATATACAAATCCAAATCGAAGTCCAAGTCACAAATTAAATGTACTAAATCTAAAATTAGAATCAGATTTGATATTCCAATTAAATATAAAGCTTCTTATTAGTTAAGCCAAATCTTATACAAAACTCTGTTCCAATAGGTACTTATTAAATCCAGTTCCCACTCAAAACGATATAAATAAGTCTAGTCTAAAACTTTCACACAAATGGGTGTCATTACGTACTTAACGACAGCGAAGGAAAACTCCACACAGCCTGCATTAAGGTGAATGTGGAGAAAAAGTTGGCGCGAAACGGCTAAAGTGTGAAAACTTTGAGGCGTCTAACCCCTGCTTACTTTACCCATCGCGCAACTTATTATCTCAGTTTTATAATTGTCACAGCACTATTACACGTCGCACGGAGTTCTATTATTCAAAAGAGGTCCACAAAAAATTTTTCTTTTTTCAAAGTGTACTTGATTCTCATAGACGTTCCATTTTTAATTATTTGAAGCTAATTGTGTTGTATTAAAATAAACTTATTATGAAATAGCACAAAAGTAAATACGAGACATATAATACTACCTAGCTAGTTAATGCATTTTATATAGACCCCTGATTTCTATTATGAGTCAAAATTTGTAACTAAATACTTTAATTCTGCACTCATTAATATATTATGTATACTAGTATCCGCAAGTTCGATCGCATGGTATGTGTATGCTTTCGAAAAGGTAATTCTAATATTTTAAATTATATGTTCCTGCATCTAAATGTCGATCGATTCCTTGTCGCTAAGTATATTTTCAATCTTTTCTTTGATAAAGGCAGCATTGATATCGGTCGGAGTCGATCAATCCTATTCGGTGATGTATCACATGGCTTCAGACGACAGTAATAACCTTTTTTTAGGTCTTTCTACTAATATTTATATGCCAGGACCTAATACCGTGTGCATTGCGCTGTTGACATTCCAATTAAAGCTATTACGTAATAAAATAATAGTTATCGATATAAAAGTACTGTTTCGAATATTTTGATATGCTTGGATTTAAATAATCCAACCCTTACAACATTCCTTTTTTACTAGGACCTAGCGTAACTTCACTATTACAAAAAAAAAATGAGTCGTTTCTGTAACTGATTCCAGAGATAACTGGCTCCATATATCAAAACAAATGTTGCCTCTTCATAATATTACTACAGATTTAGTACTGCTGTGTCATTCCAGGACAAGGCCTATCTATGTGTCAAATGTCATTCAAATCCGTTCCAAATCTTTAAACGTGATTAAGAAACAACCACATTTTTCATTTATAATATTATAATTGTAGGAGGTAAACTCTCCTCAAGCACACCTTTCCCTACAAGTAGGTATACAATTAAAAGAAGCCCTTGCGATATAATGTGCCAAATAAAACAACGCAATAATATCTCCCCTCTGGTCGCGCGTCGTCTCAAGTCCCAAGTTTGTCTTTCTCCCCTTGATTAATACTCCCGTCTTCCGTCTCCGTTGTCATTATGCTAATCATACCGGGATATTTAAAGGGTTCTGTTCATTCTTCATTCATATGTGTACCCTTCCTTGTTCGAGAAATGGCAGCCCTTTTGGAAGGCGCGAAAATTATGTGAAAGGCGCGAAAAAAGTCGTGGCGCTAGTGGGTACAGCGTTGTTGTTGTGTTTTTAAATTAGTGGTGGGCGTAACCGACTGTAGTCGGCCAGAACGTAAACATTTGTTTTATTGTAACTACATATATGCTATACTTGAAAACGCAAAGCAGTTTTTAAACTACTCATTATTCATTTCAATTGTTAATTGAAGGATGCCTAAACCAATAAAAAATAATACACCACGTTATGTGATTGAGGAGTTACAATTTACTCAAAGGCAGCATTATTAGTTATATTGAATCGGAAATAGTTTATTAAGCAGATAGCTTTCGCAAACATTCATTGTAATTATTCGATGAATACATTATATTGGCTATATAAGCACATTCTTACAGGTTTAATAATCAACAGATAAAACAATAAATATGGCAATTAATCCTAATACATACTTGATTTTAAATAAGCAAATAAACCTTTACAAAAAAAAATTGCGTTAGCTTTTATCAAATTCAAGATAATGACTTACTTACTCAGATACATAAGTAGCTACTAACGGTTTGACAATCAGACCTAATTAATAAAAAAACGCTTATCAAAGTCGTTTGATAAATTATCAAACAAAATAATAATTTCCAAATTTGGGATTGATTCCATCTCGTTCGCAGCGAAGTTTACTTATTGCTGTTTGCACACTGTTTGCTAAACTTCTATCATGCCATTTGCAGTCCACCAATCTATCACATTGCCAATATGAAAGTTTCTCAGCACTAACATCACACCAAATCCTTTTTTTTTTCTTAACATGACACTACTCATTATTATACTGTCGTCTACAATCGAGAAATTGTCTTTTTGGATTTCTACATTCAGAATTAGACGTCCATGTATCCATGTATATTAAGCAATTCTACATTTAATTACCGGCCACAATCAATGAAATCATTAAAGTATTAGACAACCTAGATTCTAACAATAGTTCTGGCATCGACAATATTTGCACAAAAGCTATAAAATCTGTAAAAAACTTAATAGCTAATGAATTAACTCACTGTGTAAACTATTACTTACAACAAGGTAAATATCCTTTTTCTTTGATAATTGCCAAAGTAACTCCTATTTATATATGTGGTAGCAAATGTGAACAGAACAATTACCGCCCTATATCTGTGCTCCCAGTACTATCAAAAGTTTATGAAAATATTATCTACACTCGATTACAATATGGATTCAGACCAAAATCTAACACCTTATCTGTTACTGTAGATTTAGTCACTAAACTGCGTAATAATATCGACGAAAGAAAATTGCAATTAGTGTATTTATCGATTTAAAAAAAGCATTCAATACCGTCAACCACAAAATACTTTTGGATTAATTAAAGAATATTGGCATTACTGGTAGCGCATTCAAAATACTTGAATCCTACCTTTACGAGCGCTACCAAGTAGCTATGTTAGATGAGCATATTAGTGATCCAAAACGTATTACATACAGCGTACCACAGGGTTCCATTCTAGGAGCTTTGCTATTTTTGATATATGTAAACAATATCAATAAACTAAAACTCAAAGGAGACATCTCACTTTACGCAGATGACACTAGCTTGTTTTACTTTAGACATTTTAAATAATTGATTTCAAGCGAATTTACTGACAATCAATCTCACCAAAACACAATTTGTAATATATGCAGCAAAAACAAACAATATCAAATTACACGCCATTAAAAATAAATAGTCAAACTATCAGTAGAACATATAGTGAAAAGTATTTAGGTCTTACTCTAGATTATCATCTTACATGGATAACACATAACAGCAGAATAAAACAAAACTGACATCGCTTACTGGAGCTCTTCGTGGTATAGTACGCTGTCTTACTAAAAAACTCGTTATATTATTTACAATTCGTTAGTGAAGCTACATATTGACTATCTAATAGACATTTGGGGATCAGCTGCTAAGACCAACCTTATTATTATACAAATAGCACAAAATAATATAATTATTCCACTACGATTTCCTGACACCGACAACAGTAATATATAAAGAAACCAGACTATTAAACATAACTAAAACCTATCAATATTATTCATGCTTACTAATACGAAAAATACTCAATAAAGACATACACAATCATTTAACATTCACTAAAAAAAGAAGAATTCAAACTAAAATATTAACCGGTCGTATACCGCCGGCTCGCATACCAGCCGGCAGATTTGTACCCGTCGTAGGCCGGTGGCTCGCATGCGAGCCACCAAATTGGTTTTACGTTAGCTTAAGCTAAAGCGAAGGCGGCGCGCGGCGTTTTGGCGCCAATTTGGTGGCTCGCATGCGAGCCACCGGCCTACGACGGGTACAAATCTGCCGGCTGGTATGCGAGCCGGCGGTATACGACCGGTTAAGAAGCGCGGATAACCTAATACTACGCCCACTCAGAAAAAATTACGGAAAATGAAATATTACTCTTGAAAGTGCGCAGCTTTACAATAAATTGCCAAAAGATATTAAAGATGCCAAAACTATAAAAACCTTCAAAGATCTATTAAAGACGTACCTACTACCTACCTACATAATAGTAATTAACTTTCTCGTCTACCCACATCTAGTAACTTAAGCTCCGTGTATATTGGTGTACGTTATACTCGTTCTTGTTATGATGGTACCTACTGTGAAGTATAACATTTATTTATTCACCCACAATCTGTTTTATTATAGCTCACTCTGATTGTAAACGTTTTTTTTTTTATATATTCTTAAATAAGTGAATTGTAAAATTATTTTAAGAATAGATTATCTTTAAACCTAATTACAACAATTTAATTATGAATATAAATTGGTACATTTATTTATCAAGAACTTAAGCGAACGAAGTTGCAGAAATATAGATTCAAAAAGAAAAAATAATCTAAGTAATTATTTGTAGATATTATAACTGTAAAGTTAATGACATTAACAAATAAATTAAATATAATCTATCAACATTTTTGTACGAAATATTAACCTTAACAAAGACGAACGTACGAAACATTTATTTTAAATAAAGAACGTCCATGTAATGTTGCTCCTAGGCATAGACAGACATAGACAGTTATGCAGATTTATATTACAGAGGTATTAAGCTAAAGCTATTGACAAGCGTGAATTAGTTTTTATCAGCACCCACCACTAAAAGCTCACTAACTGAAAATTAACCTTAATAAGGTACCGTTAACCACGTTAGTGTTTAGCAGGTCATGGCTGCTCAGATAAAGCCTATATACCTACAACAAATTAAACTATTACTTCACTAAAAACATAATACAAGGAAAAATAAACTTTACTGCGTAGTATTACTGTTTCATTTATTTTAAATGAACGGTAAAAACATGTTTGTCGAGGTATTTTGGACAGGCCCGTTCGGTAATTTTCTTTAGAACGCTCCGTTGGCGCGAAAAATTGTGTTTTTCAAAGGAAGAGCAGCTGCCAACGCTGTGGAAGATTGACTGCTGTTTACTTGAAATAGGCTGCAAATTGCGGCTGGTCAGTTTAACCGGCGCCTTTCAATACTTTAATATTACATATTACTTGTAAATTAAACAATAAGTGTACTCACGCGATCTTTCTTCTTTTAACATTTCAACAAAATTATAAGTATATTTTATAACTTTTGTGGCTACTAAATCTATACTTTTTACAAATACTAACATAATATGGTTTTATTTATGGTCATTTTCGGTTAAAACTTTTGCATTCAAAACTGTAAGATGTAAAACTCAATATTGATTGTAATATTTCTAAAATCTATTCATTAGAACAAATTTTTAAGTAAACAAGATGATCTTAAGACCCATAATGCCATCTAGCATGCAATAGCTAGAACGAGTAGTCTTTCCTATTACACGAAAGATGTCAGCATTAATAAATTTAGTACTACTATTTGCCGCTAGTGTCGCTACTGTACGCTTGCTTTATACTACATCTAGCGTCGAATAGAAAAATAAAACAGAATATTATTATTTTTTTATTTCACACATTATACATATTATTTTATAGCAAGTAATACGCTTTTCTGAAGCTTTACAGATTTTCCGTGTACTATGCAGCAACAAAATTAACTTGATAGGATTCAACATTAAACAATGTCGTATGTTTTAAGTTAAGTTTTACGTTGGAAGTCGACTAGGTATCGAATAATATATAATATATATGACTAATATATATAATAACCAACATATAATTTCATTTTCTGTTATAAAAGACAATTCTTTTCAAAAGACAACACACACACTGAGAATCATTCCTGTGACGCTAGAGACTTTACAAACATTCAAACAACGGACACAACATTGTGGAGGCCAACCCGCAACACGGTTTGACGTTGGTCGCCGAACATTGAAACCACTACGCCATCTGTGCAGTCTTATCCCTGCAATGAGTGGTAATTACATTTAATATTGAATAACCTTATGTGTGTGTGTGTGACTATTAATTAAACATAAATACCATAAATTGAAATGTTTTACTATGCAAAATACCAATTTACTAATTACAAAACAGTTTCAACTAAGACGCCACCTCAATTTCCAAAACGGTAATTCACTAATAAGATCTCTTATTATATACTCGAAATCTTCCCATTTACGGAGTACAATATAACGAGTAATTTCCATTCACTAATATCTATTGAAACTGGACACTGAAATATGGCGAGCGTATACAATAGCTTATTAGAATAACAAACAAACAGATCGGACACAGCTGCCGGACCGGTCGCGACACCGGCGTCGGACCAACAACGGCACTCACAATACCATCTGTAATCTATATTAAAGCACAATTCATAAAAAAACAACTTTATTTAAATTATTTTAATCGAGTACATAGAGGTGTAATATGGATGCATTATAGGCGATTACGTATTCCACAAAGTATGTCACAATTTGTTACCTGTTAAGTCTATATAGCAAGAAAGGAAGAAGGTAATTACTTTTCTTTCAGCATCGGATAAGCAAGAATCCTAACTAATATTATAAATACGAATGTGAGTTCGTTTCTTTGTTTGTTTGTTACGCTTGCAAACCTTGACTACACAACCGATCATCATGAAATTTTGCATACACTTTGTCAGGGGTTTAGATTTAGGGACATAGGGTACTAGGTACTACTGTTCCCGAGAGATTTTAACAAATTCTACATTAACGCGAACGAGGGCGCGGGTAAAATCTAGTAACTCTATAAACTATTAACAGCGGGCAATCATAACAAAAATTAGCCATCGGCATCTTAACGTAAACTGGCGCAGTAGAAAGCACAAACTCTAACAGCACTCTCTATTCTCTATATGTCATAGTCTAATGGGTCAGCGATCCAAAATTTGCGAAGAGTAATAAGGCGCAGGACGGAAGAGTTTTCGGGGCAAAGACACACACACACAGACAAAGCCTTTTGTTAGCCCGAGATTTGAACCCAACCCCAATGCGCTGCATTCACATTCACCACCGCTACGCCAACGTACTTTTTATTTATAATATGCCCAAGGCAATTTCAATTCAGAGAAATAAACATCAACCTGCTTTTAAAGCCTTTTCTAGTTAATTATGACATGTCTATTACGTATAATTATTAAACTTAAAAAAAGTCTCTCATAGTCTAAAACATTAAGCACCTTTTCCGCATTTTCAACATATGTTTTGTACGTAGCAAGAAAAATTAGTATATTTGCTTAATTCTATAAAGTGACAAAATAAAAACCACTCCAATTCCAAATTTAAAATATAATATCTTTAATGACAGAATCTGTGAGCTAATAAACTGTATAATGTCGGCTCGATTAAATAACACGAAGTAATATTCACTCAATTTAAAAAATATCAGTAAGTTAACGGGTGAAAAATAAAATGAATAACCATTTAAACTGTTAATAAATTACTGCTTGATAAAATTAACTTTATTTCGTTTTTTTCGTAAACACCTCTGGATAGGCCGGGCGTTAATTTTCAGGATGAAAATAAAATGAGTAGGTAATATTTTTATTGCGTTAATTGACCGATCGTCTGATTCAATGGGATTATATTATAATTTGCACCGGTTTCATTGTTACGGATGTTTATTAGAGTAAGTAAGAACTTCTCTCTCACAAAGCTTACTAAAACCAAAAAAACGTCCATTGTGGCCTACGACTTGCTTTTACGAAGAATTTATAGACTAAAAATTCCAATAGAGGCCATGATGTCGGTCTTAATTGACGACATTAACTTTTCTTGTTCTTTTGTTCCAAACGATGACATCGCGTACTCTTTGTGTGTATTTCCAAGTGACAAAGTAACAGTTTAAGTACCGAAAGTAACAATGATATGTTAAAGCACATTTTCTTTTAACGTTTAGAATCCTAAACAAACTGCGTAGTTGGGGCCGCGGCATAACTTTGCGTGCGATTATAAGATCCCGATTCCAGCAACATGCTATTGAAATTTTCTGTTGAAATTCATAATGGCGACTATACCAAAAACCGTACACGGCGAAAAATAGGTATTACAATACATATACGTCTAAAGTTCCCCTTTGTGAATATACCTCTATATCGTGCGTATATGTATGTGATCTATTTACACAATTATTTAGCTACGAAGCTGAGAATAGCTAACAGCACCTTCGTCAATTTGCAG
Source organism: Catocala fraxini (assembly GCA_930367265.1). Taxonomy (NCBI): domain Eukaryota; kingdom Metazoa; phylum Arthropoda; class Insecta; order Lepidoptera; family Erebidae; genus Catocala; species Catocala fraxini. Next base: position 7,133,250 of record OV884040.1, on the reverse strand, counting down.
CTGGTTTTATTGACAGATATTCCTTTTACCCGATTACACTTTGTAAAAACATTATAGAAGCTAGTGGAGCTGTCAGAGGCACGCGCCATGTTGCTAAATCTGCACTATGAACATAAGCTTGATGGAGCAACCCTCTAGTAAGGTCAGACATTTATTGCTCAGACTAGTATACATACGTTTATACTCTCGTGGGTTTTGCGACGAGGTATGGAGATACTTTATTATCTAAAGATATTTTTTAAGCGCTTAGATTAAGAAACTATACCATAATTATTAAATTTTTAAAAAAATTATCATCGTGGACGAATTAACTGCAGAAAAATGAATAACAGAAGACATACTTTTGAAAAGCAATTATAATATACCTTAAAAATATCTAACTCTTTAGCAAAAAAGTGAATAGGCTGCTGCCTTATCAAGTTTACTCGTGCTTGTTATATATTGTGGCATTTGGGAACACTGCCGCTACTAAAACATTAATATAAAATGCATGATGTTACCTAAAATTAAGCCAAATTGGCGCAATACATCTAAGAGTTCAAAGAGATTTTATTAAAATCTATTTTCGAGTCTTAGTGATAGGCGTGATTATACGTCAATTTCGTGATAAAAATTGTTACATTGTACACTTTGATTTATTTTTCAATCAGCGTAATTCTACATTTCATCATACATGATTTGTTGTAAGTTACATTCATAATATAATCTACGTGAATGTTAAACTTTAAGTGTAACATTCCCCACTAAAAAAAAATTACTGTAACTTTGGCCACTGATTATAATTAATTATTATTATTTATCTGTAAAGAAATTTGGAAACTCTAACAACACAAACAACTCAAACAAGTTGATTATTTTAGTCATCAATTTTAATCTACCTGGCTACAGAAAGAGACAAATTCTAACGTTACCCAGGTCAGTTTTAGACAAAACACATCGAAATATAGGAATCAAAATTATAACAGCGTCGAAAATCCACTTGAATCATCCAATACAAGTGTAACCGATAAAATATTGTCATTTATTTGGCGCTTTGCACAAAGCACAAACATTGAGACTGACACCCCGCCAAAGAATAAAAATCGAGTTCGGATACACTCCACTACAAAATTGTTTGTCACATTCAATCTCTCACACAAATATTAAACAATAATATATGTATCTATTATATCTGTAATGCTACTTATGTTTAAGAATTCATAGTGTTATAAGTAAATAAATGTAATTCAATTACTATTGAACCTGACTCGGTGCCATCTTGAATCGTATTAGATATTATGTAGAAAAAACTACTTTTTTAATCAAATTCCCAAAACAGTAACTTTCCTTTTTTAAAATATAATTCTGAATCCGTTTTTCATAATTATTGTTCTAATGTAAAATACAAATCATATTGACGCCTTGTCCAACTTGCAACTTGTGTTTGCAAACAACTTATGTTTGCACGTTCGACTTCATATAAAACAAACGAGTTTAGATACTGTACTAAGTATTAATTTACACATACCTAAGTCACTCAAAATAAATAATAATGTAAATGTATCATTATTATTTATTTTAAAACAATATATGTACTTAATAAATAATATTGTTAACATACTTGTTTAAGGTTAATTTATTTTATTATAGATTTAAGTTAGTGATAAACAACTACAGGACAATGTTTAAGTTTGTTATTAAAAAATTGAATGTCAGTTGTAACAAATACAACTATTTTTATCATTCTCATGTTTTGTTTAATAAATTACTTACAACTATGAACAGTTTTGTTATCTTTATTGTAATTTCTGTTCTTTAACCTCTTACCATAAACAGTCACATTCCTTCACCGTGAGTGACTAAACTAGAATAACAAGCTGCACGTATTAGTAGAAAGCGCAAACACCGTTCCTCGCGCCAGTACCTGTTGAACGTGGCGTCTTCTTTTTATTTCCCGTACACCGCGCGCGTACTAAAAATCGAATAAATCAAAATAACCGATCACGGGACAAAAGCTCATTCACAATTTTAAAACCAGTTTTTTTAATTCTCCTTTTTTTAATACGCATGAAAACCGCGACGGACGCAGCATCCGCGGCCTTTCTGTATAAATCTTTTGTGAAATACAAAAGACAAAGTATTGATAAACCGGTTTTTATTTTATTATATTTTTTCTGAATCGCTATTTAGGTCACCAACGGCTAGTTGTTGTGTGTATCCGAATCAGTTTGGAGTGAATCCCGATGCGGGCCGTTGCTTTTGGTGAAAAAAATATTCGATTTTTAAATTAGATAGGTACGCTAGTTCGTGTTAAAATGGAGATTTAATTCAGTGACTATGTGTTTGTGTATTTTGGCGCCATGTTTTAGAATCGTTTTGACAAAAAATGTGCTGGTAACTTTATTTTGTCAGATAATATACCTAGTAGTGATAGATTTGTTTAAATATTGATGGTGAATTAATAATACGTACAAGAATCAAAGTATACAGAGAGTAAGCAAGGCACACTTTAGAATAGCTTTAAGCTAATTTATTATTTTACAGACAGCTCTTGGTATGTATGTATATTCTGTATTGCAGTGTGCTTTATAATGATAAAAACAGCGAATCTCAAAACAACCCACAATTAGACTCGGATTAACAACCTGTGAAACAGATAATTTTTTGCCACTTGTAAGAATCGAACCCACAATACTCTGAGTTGGCGGCATACATTGGCCAAGAAGCCCACGTAATAGGGAGCAATCTTATTGCTATCTACAGTACACATTTCTGGACTCCATAGCACATATCTCTCTCTGTAGCACACATAGTTTCCTTACAAAAAACATAATATCACTTTATCCAACACGGTAATCGAAACCGGCATCTCACGATTGTCCAAATAATTAAGCGAACGCCCGTACTGAGTTTGTTTGTTTGTAAACGTTCTTTACATGTATGCAAAGCAGACCGCGTCGTATGGAAAACATCCAAAGAGCCTGTTATATATACCAAAGAACCTAGAAAGCCTAATAGCTAAAATAATAAATAGATTTACTATAAAAAAAAATGTAAGTACTGTCATTTCATACACACCCAAAATTCCATAGACATTTAATTTCTTCCATACTCTGCGGGAACGTATTTTCCCGGCATGAAAACCTTAAGCGGACTATCGGCCAATCAACCAAATCCATTGAACGTGACAGCGAAATTAACTGTTCTTTGATTCAAGTTAGCTGTTCTCGAAGCTTCCATTCATCTCTATTATAAGCTAGTTCCTGAAAGAGGATTTCTTTATTCATCGATCATATAACTAGTTTCATCGGTCCAGTGGAATAACTGCCGATCGTAAAGCGTTGGATTCGATTCCGGCCAATGTTAATTTTTCTTTTAAAAAGGCATCTCCCGCATAATGCTTAACTCTTGTGTCGCAGGGGACTTTACATACATTGTTTGACTTGTGCGGGTTCGATTCCCGCAAAAGTCAAACATTTGTGTGCATAAACATGGATGTTTGTCTTGGTCTGGGCGTTTCTATGTATAATATGTATGTATTTACAAAAAATCCGCCGCTGCGACTCAATAGGTTAATTTTAGTAGTATACGAACACTATGCTTAATGTACCGCGTAATAAGAGCCGTGTCTATTACCACCTATCGGTCGTAGTATAGTTACTTTACACAATCTCCCTTACAAAAAACTTATGGATGGCGTAGTGGTTTAATTGGTCGCTAATAATATTCTATCACATACACATAACACCATCTAGCCCAAACTAAGCAGAGCTTGTACTATGGGTACTAGACAATGGATAAACATACATATATACTATTTTTTTGTAAATACCTTCATATTATACATAGAAACACCCAGACCAAGACAAACATCCATGTTTATGCACACAAATGTTTGAATTCAATTGGAATCGAACCCGCGACCTCAGGCGTGGCAGTCGGTTACACTAACCACTGCAGCATCAAGACCGACGATAAATGCATTTAAAGTTTATCCAACCAGATCATAATTATATTAAGAACTTATTTTATTAATTTAAATCAAAAAGATTTAGCTGAAGATAAGGATATGAAATCAAGCGTGTATCCCCAAAAGGTTAAGTAGATAATGCAAGTTATAATATCTTGTGTCTACTTGCGTGTCGAATATATCCAAAGATCAATCTTAGTACAAGTTTTCATAACTGCCGATTAGGTTAAATGTCGACGTCCCCTACCCATATTATATTTCAATTAGTTAATCAAACTGCCCCTAGACACACTGCCACAAGATATTTTGAGATGGCGACTACAAACATTTCTACTTGAGACATGGGTTAATTTTTATTTATTTCTTGTTTCTAGGCGGTTTGATATATACTGACTAATATAAAAACTATATTAGTCAGTATATATACACCAAATAAAAACATACATTACACTGGGGAACAGTCATTTTGCGGTGTGGTAAGTTGAAGTCACTTTTGTGTAAGTTCAGTATGCTGAATACGAGAAAAATATCAGATTAATTAAATTGACTCTAGTTTATGAGATAAGACTTTATAACTATATGACTGAAAGATGGTCGAAATAAAAATACAATTACATTTATTAAATATATATTTTAGAAGCGGCTATATAATAACGACAAGAAAACTTAATACATACGCTATTAACAAAACATCATAAAATAAAGTATTAGAAGAAACTTTATCTGTAAGCTTTTCTATTGTGTTTATGTTCAGGACAATCTCTTATTCTCCCTTTGGCCTTGCTATCTTTCTTTGATTGTTCTGATGTCCTGATGGAACCGTTCTTTATGTTGAATATCTCAAGAACTCTGGTTCTTGAGATATTCAACATAAAGAACGGTTCCACCCGAAATGTGTTTACTTTGTATGGATTGACTCTGGTCAATCCATACAAAGTAAATACATTTCGGGTATACCTGATGAAGGTGTTTATTAAAACCAGTAACAAAATTAATGGCGCACAAAATATATATGTTTTTTGTTTCCCAGTGTTATTAGAAAATATAGGTAAAATAATTTCCATAATATGTATGATAGTATTATGTCATATACTTACTTAAAAAATAACCTATTTGCAAAAATAACTTGATAGATATTGCCAGCAGCTATATTTAATATACTGTACGAACAATCAAACACGTTGTAGGTAAATGTTATTTTATAATTTGGACGTTTACCGTACTTTAAAAGAAGAGCGCAGCAGTCTTGGAAACTCGGTCCATCCTTATCTTGTATACCTGCAACGAGTAGGATACCCAGACTTATGGCGAGGAAAGTGTTGTACTGTCCGTAGAGAACGAATAATATTGGGCCCGCCGTGTGTAGGTCAGCAATGAACGATAATAATAGGCTATAACCACTTGCCATCAGACAGACTGTAAGCTCGCTTGCTACCTTGGTCGTGTAAATAGAAAAGTACATATGTCTCACCTAAGTTTTGTCTATTGAATTGTTCTAAGCATGTAATGGTATAATTATGTAACTTTGTTACACACTAAGTTTTTATACAATTTAGTAAACTTGCGGTATGCGGCTAATATCTACTCACCTATTTATATTACGAATCTTTTGTTAAGCAAACAATTAGCTAAATTACCCATTATGATTACAAAACTTAATTTCTTTAAAAAGAAACGAAGACTATTGAATGCAGATCTGTCAAATTAATCCAAGACGTACAATAAACTACAAAGCAGACGCCATTTTTCAAATAAATATTCAAAAAAGGAACGCAAGAAAACGATTCAATAATGAGTACATACCGCCATTCGGGTATCGATTTTGAGATCCCCTTTCTCCTATTATTATTTTTTTTTACATAACAAAGCAAGAAAATATAAAGGAGGAGTTTTGCAAGGGCGCGCGCCCCCTCGCGGCCGCGTGCGCGTGTCTGCGTTAGTGCTGCGTGCGAATAGTGCGCGCTGTTGTGTGTGTGTGTGTGTGTGCAACTTTGAGACGATCGGCGGACTCGAGTGAAATAAGGGGAGTGATTTGTAGTGGAATACGCAGTTTTGATAGTTCGCGTAAAGAAATTATGTTATTTATTGCCGAATGTGCGCAAGGCGTCAGTAGTCTGCGCCAATGTCAAATGGGTCTCGTAATTAATTACTTGTGTCAAATCTAGTTTAGATTATTTGTATTTACTCCCACACTAGGAATAATGTCTTTACCGCAGGGTTTTACAAATGTCGAAACAACAAGTATAAAGATTTTTGCGTCGAAGAGCATCGCCGTATCTGACCACACCTGACACGATACATTCACAGTGGCAATATGATTATTTAAACCAAAGCGCGATATATGCGTACTAACCTTTTATTTATCAGTATTTACAATCCACTAAAGCACTAAGTAATGCGTATAATTATATTCAAATGATATTGGAAACCAGACGTACACACAATAAATCAATCTTTATCTTTTATCAACGATCTACCTATTCTCCATAATCAAGGTCCAGCGCACGTACTTCATGTATTGTGCCTTCAGCACTATTAAGAATAATTCACATTGGTATATACCACATTATGATGATACTACCCTAATATTTATATCGCAAAATGCAAATAAAAAATGCGTGATCTCACTTTATCCACTGCTCTCAATTGTAGCAAAAAATGCAGCGTAAATAGCGATAATAGAATCCAAAAAAGAGCGTAATAGCTGACAACGCGTATCTACAGGCGTCCCTTATACTAAACATATTCACCATCTACGTGGCACAAAATAGCTATTGAACAGCCATTTTCCCTTCTCCCTAAAAAATAAGCTAAAGTTTCATAGTTAATTTACGCCAAAGATGTCGAAATAAAAGGCACGCTTTTAACGCGATAGAGCGACCTTAGTGCAAACCTCGCGCTGCTACTTAGAATCGAGTAACTCGAAAACTTCATCTAGGTATTGAACCCGGCACCTCACAACCGGCAGTGTAAATGTATACGCCATCGTGTTTGCTATAATTATGTTTATCATAATCAAGGATAGCCTATTAGTCTATATAAATACTGGTAGATCGTTAAACTGCTACGCAGAGGTTTCATATTCAATCCTCAAACATTTCGTATGTATTCAGTACATCATTCCCGCTCGTTTTGACGGTAAGGAAAAACATTAAGTTAGAGTTCTTCATAAAGTTCACAAGGAATTGTGAAGTCCTCCAACCATTACTGCACCAGCATGGTGTTCTATGGACTAAGCCTTCCCATATGGACAAGAGGCCCATGCCCAGCAGTGGAACAGTTTATACAAAGGACTGATATAATATTAATTATCATGTTTGCGCCACTGTCGTCGTCGAATCTATGCCATGAATGAACAGGATGACCAAAAATCTTGTTATAAATATTCCTACACACCAAGTATCAAATCTTACAACTACTCCTATAAGAAACGAGGGTCCGAAGAAAGCATCTCTTAGCATCCCCTCCTTGCGCACACATACACAACCTGTATCTGTGTATTAAAAAATATACAACACATACATATATAGAGCTATCAATAGATTCATTAGACGTATTTCTTTGATACCACCCGTGCTTTTAGCAACCTCTCTCACAACTTTATCTTTGCTATTACAAACTCAGTTTTTCACACCATTTTCGACCTTATTGCTTTCGGAATTTTAGGGTTTTGAGTTATTAAACTGTATTATAATTTTTGCGTAGAAGTAATTGCGTCTTTGCTAGGCCGATTTTTTCTTCACCCTTTCTGTAAGGGGTCGAAGTGGGAGCTGCGTGTTTGAAGTCTTTTAAGAATGGCAGTTTATTATAAATGTATAAGTATCGCTCAAGGCTGGAAGCTTTAGTGGGTAAGCAGAGAGCTCGGTCGATAAAATGTAAACTTAAAAACGCAAGTGTAAAATAAAAATGCTATTCGTGTTTTGGTTGGGATACTTTGGGTAGCAGGACAGGCGACACTGTCCAAAAACAGAAACAGGTGGAATAGATAATTTAAGTAAAATCTAAGTGGAATTCGCTCCTTTAATTCCTTTTTTTCTCGCGTCATCTAATGCACTCCTTTTACTCAGCTTTGTCCTATTACATATGGAAAATAGATTATTAATTAACCTTTCCAAAATGTGTCGAACATTATAAGTATATTATATCAATGTAAAAGCGTGTTTCTGGGTTTGCCCTCTCTTGTACAAGCGGTGCAACGGATCATCATAAAATTTGCGTAGAGATAGTTTATAGAGTTAGAGAACAGGCTGCTTTTTTATCGAGAGTATGCACTTGGGGGTATGGTCCTTACAACCACAGTGGCAAAGTCACGGGTAAAAACTTGAGTACCTTGATATATGTACAGGGGTACTACCGTGAAACGCGTTATACGCAATTGCGTACGTTCGTTCGTGCTTATTCTTACCATGAAACTTCATTCGCGCCGACATTCGTCATGAATATCGTCGTATGACATTTGTACGTCTTAAAAAATCCGAAGTGTTTTCATGGTAGGTATATGCTTATTATTTCTTTCGTAATTCGTTTCGGCACGTCATTGCGTAAAAACATTTTTACGGTAGACCCGCAGGTATGAGTGTGTATGGCTATGTTAAAGATAGAGTTTATAAATGTAAATCTGTTTTTTGTGTTTTCACAGCTACACCGCTGAACTAAAGATTAATTCTCTTAATACTACTAGTATGCAGTCAATTCAACGTAAAATGTGAACTAAAATGCAAATGATGTTCACATTTGACGTTTGTTTTCATTTAGAAGAATATCATTTCTGATATTTATAATGTCATTGAGACTAAATCGGTACTCTATTTTGAACAGTTCTTATAACGAGAATTGGTGCTCTTTTAAAGATGTAATTATAAATATAACTTAAAAGTGGGGAAATGCGTGTTTTCTGGTAAAAGCTCCTTACTAATATTATAAATTCGAATGTGAGTATGTTTGTTTGTTATTTCACGCCCTAACTACTCGACATCACATTGTCAGGGGTACTGAAAAGAATATAAAAGGATACATTTCATCCAGAAAAAAACTACTGTTTCCAAGGAATATATTGACATAACCTCTATTACGTGAGCTGCGGGCAAAATCTAGTTATGTTATAAATCACAATTTTCCACAGTTACTCTATAGAAAGAGATATATAATATACATAGTACATTAAGCAATAAAGGGTGTGCCATAACTGATCGATTTCAATATTTGAGCGGTACTAACCGCAAGTATGCCTCGTCTGGGAGGGCTCCACTAACGATATTGCTTCACATACATACATCTTAATATTTACACAATAGTTATGTTAAGTATTCGCTGAGATGTGCGTCACAGTCTGGCAATTCTAATACCTATTTATTAGATCGCATCTTTGTTTATTTTTATAGGAAAAGCAGTCTTTCGTCCTTTAGCTACGAATTTGTTATTTAAAAAGTAAGCCAACGATCTTGTCCTAATTGAGCTATATAAAAAAGATAAAGTAAGTAAAACGGAAAATAACGTTTTACTTTTTATGCTGACATGACTTTCTCAAACTTTTAAATATGGCTAGACTTTACTACGACACGTTATACGTAGTTGTGCAGTCTGAAAGTGCATATTTTTCAATAAAACTGCGGCCCGAAAGTAGGCATTTAACGCTGCCTATAATTACACACTACATCAAGTACCTAATCTTAAAGTATATAATATACTTATTCATACTAATGTAAAAGCATCTCTGTCACTGTGTTTGTTGTTTTTACTGAGTCGTTTTCATAATATGCATGCTATGAAAAATCGCTACTATAAAAAAATCTGAACGTACATCAACTTGATTTCCAAATATTGGTACTTGGTATTGGTATTAAAATGTAATAGGAATATCTTCAAAATAATAAATCCTTATTTCATACAGGCCATAACGATAAGTAAATATAATTAATAATATGAACACATAATCCGTGCACAGGTTGTCCCCCGTATCGAGGTGTACCGATGCATGTAATGAGTCCATCCAGCGCAGGCAGCGACGGCCGCCCCCGACGGCGCGCCTCGCTGAGACGAGTTACTTGGCGTCGCTCTGATCCGTGTGGCACAAGTGTAAGTGACCAGCGGTCAACAAACTATGTGTTAGTGTTAAGTCCATCCAGCGCATGCAGTGACGCCCGCCCCTGACGGTGCGACTCGCTGAGACGAGTTACTTGGCGTCGCTATGATACGTGCGGTACAAGTGTAAGCGACCAGCGGTCGACTAACTATGTGTTAGTGTTAACTCCATCCAGCGCAAGCAGCGACGCGCGCCTCTGACGGCGTGCCTCGTTGAGTCGAGTTACTTGGCGTCGCTCTGATTCGTGCGGTACAAGTGTAAGCAACCAGCGGTCAACTATGTGGTAGTGTTCAGTCCATCCAGCGCAGGCAGCGACGCCCGCCCCTATGCAGCGCCTCGCTAAGACGAGTTACTTGGCGTCGCTCTGATCCGTGCGGTACAAGTGTAAGCGACCAGCGATCAACTAACTATGTGCTAGTGTTACGATGGCGCACCTCGTTATGATAAGTGACTTGGCATCGCTCTGATCTACGCAGCGTAAATGCAAGCAACCAGCGATCAAAAAACATTATTTTTGCATTAATATAGCTATTTACTGTACTTACGCTATATGTATAAGGTCCAGCAAATTCAGCAACGCATACGGGGACGTGTATGTGTTTTCATAGATTCCATTTTATTTATAATCTGACTGCATGAATAGCGTAGGTTAAGCGGTCGCCTCGCCACTACGCTGCAACGAGTGTAGTGGGCTCGGTCCAAACATTTTTGTGATATATTCTTTGTGTCCGTTGTATGAACGTTTGTAAAGTCCTCCGCGACACAGGATTATACATACAAAAAGCTTGATATTAAATATTGGCATTTCCTAAAACAGCTCGTAGCTTGTGCCGCCGCATAAAATATATCTAGTCCACCTACTTGGCAACTGATAAGTGGAGGACAGTCCGTGTGGATACAGGAAACATGATATACGATTATACGTGTTCAACTCGTTCACTACATACCTATATACTACTGTTATATTTATATCAATATTATGTCTTTTAAGAGAATATATACCTGTCAACGGATCTCGAATGTCATTTCCTCGGTATGTCTTTCGATGTTTATGAGTTCTTTAATTTTGCCTGTCAGGTGGTACAACGGAACGGTGCATGAATTTTTGAGATCGATACCGTGAAGTTACATATTTATATCATGAAATTTGACAATTTCGTCGGCTGGTGAGTCGGTAGACGACGTTAGGTTCGCTCTCTATATCGTGGAATCTGACTGAAATGAGATTGTAATACATCTCAATAGCTGACTCGGTGGTGCAGATATTTAAGGCAACTACTATGCATAAGGTGACGGATTCACTGGTCGGGCAAAGTGCTATTTAGATTTGTATCAAAAACTAGCTGACCTGCTTTTTGTATATATCGATAGTCGTTATCCTGTCGATATATACAAAAATACACTTCACGTAATTAAATTTAATATCAAAACGTCAATTAATATCTTTTCATATAAAAACACCATTTAAATTATAGACATTTCCCGCGAAATTTTCACAAATTTTCGTCCATACAAACCTTGTCCTAACAATTACAAACACAACAAAAAATACCGCCAAATTGGTTCAGCCGTTGCTCCATCATACATGTGGCAATTGATTTTTATTTATATGGGAATCTCAACAGCAACATGGCGTGTGAAACTGTGGCTAGTAGACGACAATATGTTCACAAACACCCGGGTCCTACAAACATACATAGCTGATGAAATGTGCATGTAATATATACATGTAAGACTATGGATATATGTATTAATCACTGACTACATTTGTATACAAAAATAATTCTTCTGCTTCTCCTAGAAGTGCTTTTACAAAATGCAATGATATGATTTGGAGAGTGCAATCAAAAGTACCGAAGTGCATTTCGAGATATGAAACGCAGGGGTAGACACTTGCCTACGTTCGTTGCGTTTCTTGTGTTCGATGACTGAATCACAGAGGAAATTATCAATTGCAGCAATTAGCAAGTTACACCTTGCAAATGTCAAAAGGTCATCAATTATATTACATAGAACTTTGAACAGTTATTGAAATATGGGGTACTAGATTTTAAATTTAGGCTAGTTAGGTTATGTTTGTAACAGTACTTTTTTCTGGATCCTATTCCGTACCCCTGACAACGTGTATGCGAAATTTCATGACGATCGGTTGAGTATTTCAGGCATGAAAACGTAACAAACAAACAAATAAACTCACATTCTCATTTATAATATTAGCAAGGATTACACCTCTGCCTGAATTTTTGTGGCAGATAACAAATATTTATTTATTAAAAACACACACGTGACTTATAATTAAACTTTACCAAAAATGGTTATGGAATATTGTGAATCTGTCACTTACAGGTGTGCACAGAACGTGTATGTATAAAAGGTAAACAATAAAAACATTATTTAATTTAAATCTAATTTTGGTGCCTATATAAATAGGCAAAGGGAAAACAGTTCTGTTTTCTTTCCTGTTTATCATCTGATTATCTTATTTTTTTGTTTTATTTAGTTTCTATTGACGAGGTTGTTCTATTAAGAAGAAAATTTGAATGTAGATTTTTTTTTAATTTATTAGTTTGGCAAAGACAAAATATTTCAGTACTTTTCTTCTTTGTTTGTCAACCGATTTCCTATCCTTTGTTTTGCTTAGAAGCTTCTGATGAGCTTCAGTATAAGGTTATAATAAAAAATATTTTAAAACCGTTATTTTTTATATGAATAGTTAAATACAAATCTGCTTAGTACCTTTTTCTCCTATATTTGACGAGCTATTTTAATTTTTTTAATTATTTATTGCCGAATAAATGTGAAAAATTGAAGAAGAAATAGTATTGTTAAATGTAAATTCATATATTATATATGTTTTCCTCAATTTTTAGTAATGATGATGGTCGAATATCAACCACTAGTTAAATTAGATTTTTTATTTGGATTGCATGAAAACATAAATACGTTAGTTTTGGTGTTAGACTGATAGCAAGAGCAGAATATACAGTGTCTCCAAAAAATAGAGATACAGGATTAATTGAAAAATACTAATACATATTTACCCGTCACTTGTTTACCTTACTTAAAAACAAGCAACAATGGCCTAGTGAGAGGCCGTTGGACTGCAATGCAACTCAACTCATCTCCGACTTTCCGAAGTTATGGGCGTATCAAATAGTTAAATCGCTAGCTTTAACGGCGAAGGAAAATATCGTGAGGAAACCTGCATGTCTGAGAGTTGTTGGTCTAATCGTACAATTAAATCTTAAATACTACAAGCGGTCGGAAAAGAAAGCAGCAATTTAAAAGTAAAGTTTAGTTTTTTTAAGTGATTGAACAAATTTATTAAGTATTACGTAAAGAAGACTCGGGTAAAAGGTTATTGATGTATTTTTAATTGAACCATGTATAATAAAGACACGTGAGTTTGCTCGTTCAATAGCCGCGCGTGTGGACGCATGCCTCCTTCGCACAATATCACATCACTCGCTGCCCACATGCCAACGTGCACTCTCTTGCAGGTTCCATTATGACTAGCCACTAACGAATATAAATCCTTAATTTATTATATAACTTGCTTGTATCCATTATTTCGCAGTTTCAAATTTTTATAATAGATGTTTAAATATAACTAGCGAATCCCACAGGCGTTGTCCAGTCCAACCGAACCGATTACAAAGTCACCTATCAGGTCTAATTGTGAATCGAAACAATCCGGGAACTATGAAAATCGGTCCAGCCGTTTAGGAGTTAAGTGACATATACACGTAGGTACATATATAAAGATGTACAATATGTACATGTATGATTTTGATTACTAATAATATAAATCCTTATTTTATTAGGTACTAGTAGTTTTCCCGCGGTTTCACCCACGTAAGTCCCGTTCCCGTGTGAATAGCGGGTTTCACCCCTTTCACCCCCTTCGGGGGTGGAATTTCCAAAAATCCTCTCTTAGTGCTCCCCTACACTCTCCAAGGAACATACATGCCAAATTTCAGCTTCTTGCGTTCAATAGTTTCGGCTGTGCGTTGTCTGTCAGTCACTCAGTAACGGAAGAGTTTTATATATATGGATATAACTTATATGTATCATAGATTTCTTATTTTTGTACACTTATACTTAAACTTTTATAATAAATGTTTTAAATATACTATGCATTTTAATTCTGATTACTGGCATCCTTGACATTGTATTTTTCCCCTTTTTTTTTAAGGATTACTAGGTTTCAAATTACTAGTATTTTTGTAAACCCCTCTAGCTAAGCTAGAATGCTTGTATTAGGAGTGGGTTCATGTCGGTAGTGCAATGGGTGAGATTCGAACCCGCGACCTCGCGGTCGCAAGTCCAATGCCTTATCCATTGGGCTACCGATATAATAAAGATAGGTAATGAAGAATACCTAAACCTATATATATGGGTGTTTGTTTGTTACGTAAACCGTTGAAAGTATTTGAGTAAAACTTGATAGATAGCCTACATTTTGGAATAATACATAGGGTACTGTTGATCCTAGTCTGCGTTCCCGTGGTATTCACGCGGGCAAAGTCTCGTCAGTAAACAAGTTATTTTATAAGACTGCATCGTTGGTCCCCTAAAAAGATTACATTATGTTTGTAGCCAATCACGACACTCCGGTTTCAATGCAAGATTGGGTAAAAGGTTATGGTAATTTACCTTTCAGAGCCTATAATACTTACAGATACCGTGTTACCACTAAGCAATTCTTAATGTAACATCGGTTCGTCCAACCCAGCATACGGCGCTAAAACTTCACAGTCGACCGCTAACTTAAACGCAAACTTTGCCACGAGCCAAAAAGTCATTCATATTATTTTACGTAAGATCGGAATATTATCACTCGTGTCCATAAATGAATCGACACATCGAAATCACATTAGGCCCGTAAGTGGAATTGCAATTAGACTGGTGAAGGTAGCGCTCTTCACTTCCGGCGGAAGTGCCGCCCGCCCTCCGGCCGCGGGGACCCGCCCGCGCCAAGACAGTCCGTCCTTGCGTACCGTGTTTACTAAAAAGGTAAGCTTGTTTCTTGCATAGGTATAAAAGTTTAGTGAGAAAAACGTTAGATTGTAAATGTAAGGGTTTTGGGTTCGAATCGTCTTGGTTCCGTAGCAGAACATTTTAATTGTTTTCTTATTAAAAAAATAAGTAAATATATTACGAATAATGCCTGCATCGCAGACAACAGGAATAGGCACTAAGAATAACCAGACCCAAAGCAAACATTCGTTAATCAGACAAGTGTGTGTACCATGTAGGATTCGAACCAGGGAAGTTGCGAATATTCTCATCCGCATCCGCAATTGCGGAGCTTCCGCATTGATTTGGACATCTCAATAATCAACGTGGATTTTAAAGCTGATCCAGATATAGCGTAGGTATACGATAAGAAAGAAATCAGTTGTTCAGTAGTACATGTTTAATTTATGAACCTTTGCAAAACAGGCTTGAACCTGCGAAGGATAAGGAAGGATATTAGATACTTTTTATTAAATAAGATGATCAATTTTCATCAACATCGGCATCCGCAATTGCGGAGCTTCGTCATCGATTTGTACATCCGCATACGCGGATGTCAAAAAATTTGCATCCGCAACATCCCTGATTCGAACTAACAAAACAACACTTCGCTTTTGGTAATGGCGAGGCGACCACTTAATCATCCAGTCTTTGCGCTTATTAAATGCTCCGGCTCCTGCGGTGACGCAGCGGAAGTGTAAGCGACTGCCGTGCATGAGTTCTCGGGTCCAATGCCCGGGTCGGCCAAAGTGGTATTGGTCCGTACTGTCAAGCAATTATATTCAATAGCAGCACAAAGTTTAGATCTGTGCCTGGTAAAACGGCAATAGACTCGCTCTCGATTACGTGGGACCTCGACGTTAATTAGCAAAGTGTGGTTAACTATACATCTGCCCTTTGTGGTTAAAGACGCGAAACTATGTATATATGTATGTATTCTATTATTTGTGTTCTCTGGCATAATCTGAATGTGTATCCTTAGCCAATCTGTTAGCGAGATACGATAATGGCTGTACAATGGCTAAAGAGTATAATACTTCGTAAATGTTGAAAAATAACAAGGGATACCGACAGGTAAGAAGCGGCCAAACATAAAAAAATGACCACCCATCAATAAGCACGATGGTGGTAACGTAGCCTAACCTTTTGAATCGATCGAATGAGAGCCGAGCAGTTATACGACGGACTCTTATATACATTTAAATGTAGATTAAGCATATACTAGGTAAGTGGTTGTCAGAAGTTTTTAAGAATGATGGTGGCAAGATAGCTCACCCTAACCTTTTGGATGTACCGAAGGAGGGCCGAGCAGTTATACGACGGAGTCTAATCTACATTTCAATGTAGATTGAGCATACAAATGGCTCACTTATAAGAAACGATCGTAGAAAATAGTCTGCTCTAGTTAGGCACGAGGCACCAGTGAGCTTGTAAGACAAATTAGTTTATGTCCGCGGGCCCGCACGGATCTGTGTGCTATAGAAATGCGTAGAGTAGAAATATAAGTATTTTGGACGTTTTACTTGTGAGCAACTTTACAGCGGGCAATTTTTAAAGGGTTATTTTCATAACAATAACTATTAAAATTTGAGTGCCGATTTGATCTAGTAGGCGTCAATTGTAAACGGAAATGCATTTTATGCTCATATGTGATGTTTATGTAGGAGATAATCTTTTCGGGAATCCGAAAACGAAATTTTTAAATTTTTATTTCTTTTTCCGCACAAATCAAAACATTTGTGTGCATAAACATGGATGTTTGTTTCGTTCGAGGTGTTTCTATGTATAATATGTATGTATTTACAAAATATATATATATATGTTTATCCATTTTCTAGTACCCATAGTACAAGCTCTGCTTAGTTTGGGCTAGATGGTGTTGTGTGAATGTGATAGAATATTATTATTATTATTTGTAATATTAATGAAACTAGGGCTAGATCGGAACTCTATTATAAGTAGCTTTTATTACAAAATCTGGGTCTCAGCTTCCTGTAAAAGAAGTCTGATTTAGAATGTACCTATTTATTATCTGTACTGTGTGCCTCGTATTAAAATATGTAAAAAAAGACTGCTGGTCTATGCTCATATACGTAGTAATGAGCTGAAATATAATGAAATGAATTAGGATGTAAACGTAAGACCGTAAAAGTCAAACAAAGTTAGTAAGAAGTAACTTTATTTGATTATTTATTGTTGATTTGCCTCATTAAACATAAAAACGTAACATCCCAATCTAAATGTAATAATATCCTTATTTAATATTACTACCATACCTATAACACAGCATATTTGCTAAATTTTTTAACGTTACATTTGAGAGTAATCTATCAAACTGGTGTTTATCTTATTACTAAAAATAAAATATTTAAAAATGTATTCTTAGTTTTTATTAAGACATCTCATTTAAATTTTCGCCTGAGTTTCCTATCTACTACACCAATTACTATTTCCAGCCTATTTTTAAAATTATAAAATTATCTGAAAGCCCTGTCAACTACACGTATAAAATAAAATGGCCTCACTTTCAAACTAGAGAGTATACCTATGGATATTAAATACTAATTTTAGCAAAGCTGATTGCTTTTTATAATTGGCATATAATAAAAATTTGCTGTGCTAAAATTTCGTAGGACGATGGCTCTAGCCCACTAGAAGCATGTATAATTAGAAAAATATTAGTTAAACTACTACCACAGATAATTATAATAGCTACTACTAATAAAACCAATTCTCGCAATAAAACTGTTCAAAATATAGTCCCGATCTAGTCTCAGTTTCATAAACAATATTCTTATTAGCCAAAAATAAACGTCACATTTGAACATAAATTGCATTTTAGAATATTTATTAGACTAGATCGGCACTCTATTTTAAAAATATTTTATTACAAGAATTGGCTTTCAAAACTCTGCAGAAACTTCAACTTGCACTTAACTCAACATCTTTTTCTGTGTTTAGTCCACTAATTATGATCAGAGGTTCGCTGTTGGATAAAATGGCAGACACACCACGTGACCGGCCCTTTTATTAATCCATAAATTATTTATAGACTGAATTGTCACCCGCCAACCGCACGCCTTACAACTGACTTGCGTACTAAATCACCTTTAACTTTAAAGAAATAAGGTACATTTTTGCAATGAACTGACTGTAAATGTATTTTGTTTTTTTTTTGTATTCTTTAGTAACCGGCTATCGATGGATAAATATTTTCAATGTTTATTTACTTTCAGTGGTTTTTTATACGCTTGTCGCCGGTTACCGAACCGTGTAGTATTTATACCGCCGCGTTGCCAAGGTTAAGTTAAGCTTCCGTCTGAAAATAAAGTTATAAATACAAACAGAAATAACATGTTATTATATTGCGCGTGTTTTCAGGACATTCTTAGGAACGGTGATGACAGTCTTGACGTTTTTTATGCTGAACTAACACAGTTCCATGTTATATTTTTATTATATCTATTTTAATTGTTATTTATTTGTCTATTAAGTAACTATATGAATACAAATTTAAATTATTTTGGTGGAAACTACGTATTTTCTGCTACGACTTTGTTTGTATGTATGTATAACGAAGAAGAAAATCTCTCAATCTGTATATATATACACATTATATAGAACCATTCCTACATCGCTGTAATAGGCAGAAGTGTGTTAAACCCACTTTTCGACAACTATGGGTTTAGGTCGCGAATTTGATCCGCGGGTCAGAAAATGTGTTACTGGGGGTTTCTGTTAGGACATTCTCAGTATACGCTCGTTTTCATTGTTATTTATTTATCTATTAACTATATAAATGCAAATTTGTATTTGGTTTTCATATTTGCTTGCAAGAATTGAACGATGAGAAGCCATATTTTAACAAAATAACTAAAGTAGCATTATAACGATATTCATAGTCTCCTGCATTGGCATATAGGCCTCTGCCTAGCCCTTAGGGGATAGGTATAGATCTATCCTCTAAGGGCTAGACAGAGGTGTATTACACCCAGTTTTTGCCAACTACAATTTTAGGTCGTCGTTCGTAATAGAGAGCCTATTGGCGTCAACATTTCATTTTTAAAAGAATCTCTCTATTAGGTAATTATACATTGCCTGACTTGGGAAACGAAACCGCGACTTCGTGCACAACAGTCGTACTCACTATCAGTGCGCCACCGACGCAGTCAAATATTAAGTATTAACAATTTAACACACAGACTTGAAAAATATGTTCAAAAATATTTAACAAAATATTAAGTTTACGTGTGAAACCGCCTATGGTATCAAGTAGGTACTTACCTTATTAATTCCTTGATCAATAAAATAAATCCATATCGAATGGGATACCATTAAACCGTATTTTATGACTTCAGATTAACATTACAATAATTTAATTCTTAAAATAGCAACCGCAGCAACTTAACAAACAAGTTATAAGAGGGGAAGAAAAAAATATAGCCCTATTCTAAATTCGAAATTACGCAATGAAACGATAGCTGAGCCCGCGCGAATTTGCGAATTGGTAGCCCGCGCACCCCTAGTCTCCCCTTCGATATTTGAAAAATCAAAATGGCGCCGTTTCCCCGCGTCTTGTCTTTATCTTTTCCTTATGTAAATGACTTGGAATTATTCGATGTTTAATGAGGTTAAGAACTTTCTAGACGGCATCGGCGCCAAACCTCGGGGCGCTCGTTACGCGATCCTACCCACTTCCTGAGCTGCGGAAAATATTATCTTTTTTTTATATGCCAAGTCTTGCATTCGTAACAATCGAAAAACAACTTCTTTGTGAAATTGTCGATATTTTTGGGCATTCTATCGAACGACATAATGAAAACAACCTAGGCTTAGAGAGACATGATGATACTCACACGAGGACATGTATTAAACAAGTCCCTTACTAAAACGACTGGACAAAATATTTAGATTCCATGCTCGTATTTGTGATACTATTTATCTAAATAGAATTAACACTCCGCGAAAATATAGCCTGTCTTCAAAATCTTACTATGTATAAATAACCATTCACATCAACGGCAAAAACATTTTCAAGCATACAACTGCATAAGTTCAAGAAATTATTAAATTCACTACACTTCTTATTTTATACAATACATCACTAACGGTCCAATATTCACTATTTTAAAAATCTACATATGTATACTTTCACTGACCCGCACTGTTTACGAATGTATTTAAAACAAAAATAGGGGCAAGTGGCCCAATTATCGTAATAAAATACGTTTAAAATTGATATCGATATAGTCTTATAAGTGTCAAATGTGAACTGAAATTAAATTTATATTCACGTTTGACGTTTACATTTTAATTCAGGAACATACCATTTGTGATATTTATGACACTGTGACTAGATCGGAAGGCTATTTTTATTATGCATTATCAAATAGCAGCGATAGCTCAGTGGGGAGACCAACAGACTGCAATGCAGAGGGTCTCGGGATCGAACCCACGTCGCGCACCTCTGACTTTCGGAAGATATATGACTTTTCGAAATTATGTGCGTATTGATTAACAATTATCGCCTGCTCCATGCCTCAGAGAGCACGTTAAGCCATCGGTCCCGGCTGCCATGAACATCTATGGCAGGCCTTATTGGGAATGTCAGTACCCTCTAATATCCTGACACTGGTCTAGCCTTAGGGTATCGTTAGCCTTCGGGTTGCGGAGGTCAGGTGGCAGCCGCTCCGTTTAAAAACTGATATCCAGTCAAATCCGGTTAGACTTGAAAAGCCGATCCCAAGTGACTTGGGAATAATACGCTAGGCCAGTGTCAGGATATTAGAGCGTACTGACTTTCCCAATAACGACTGCCATAGATGTTCATGGCAGCCGGGAGCAACGGCTTAACGTGCTCTCCGAGGCACGGAGCAGGCGATAATTGTCAATCAATACGCACATAATTTCGAAAAGTCAAATAACTTCCGAAAGTCAAAGGTGCGCGACGTGGGTTCGAACCCGAGACCTTCTGCATTGCAGTCTGTTGGTCTCCCCACTGAGCTATCACTGAGCTATTGTTGTCATCATCATTACAACAAATAATGTAAAACAGGAATAGCCTTACGCTCAATAATTCTTAAGACTCTCTTAACTCACATTAACAACGAAAACATCGCCATAACTTGAGTTTGTTTACATTATGTCACCGTATATTGTCTTACCCCACTGGCACCCGCGCCTCACGCCAAAACCTTTGCCAAAACACTGGCGAATTTATAGCAGGCAGAGGAAGTCTTCGCTACTTCCCGCGACGTCACAATAGCACATCCGTTTCCGCTCCATACTTGAGTATAGAATATATTATTAGTCCCCAAAATATATTAGTATTATTCAAGTCCCACAGGTGTAGTAATAAATTTTAAGCTCAGCTTTATGCACTCTATTCGTATCTTATTTAAACGTTACGTACATAGATATTAATAATAGTAATATAATAATAATATTCTATCACATACACACCACACCATCTAGCCCAAACTAAGCAGCTTGTGTAGGTACTAGATAATGGATAAACATACATATATACTTTTTTTTGTAAATACAAAAATATTAGACATAGAAACACCCTGACTAAAACAAACATCCGTGTTCATGCACACAAATGTTTGACTTGTACGGGAATCGAACTCGCGACCTCAGGCGTGGCAGTCGGTTACACTAACCACTACGCCATCGAGGCCATCTAACTCTAGATTATAACTACAGGTCACCCATGGTGTACTATGTACTTATTTCCATGGCAATGTCTGCAATCCATCGCGTCGCCTTCGTAGCGCGATGAAATACGATATTTCCGTCATCGCCATAATTAAGACATATTTCGCGTGTAATATGTTCTCTTGAATGCTATTTCTGCTGTAATTTTCCAATTTCAATTAGTCGAGCATGCATGTTCGAATTTATCAATTACTAATACTTGAGCGTGTATTTTATGTGTTAGTAATTAGTGGATAATACTTAAGTTAGTATGCATCGCATCAAATTCGACAAGTCTATACACATTTCTCTTTTAATCGACTTCAAAAAGGAGGAGGTTCTCAATTCGGCAGTATGTTTTTTTTTGTTTGTTTGTTACGCGATTACTGCGCCAATTATGAATTGATTTGGATAAATCTTTTTTGTTGAAAAATAACTGCCGCACTAGAAATAATTCCAGAATCTTGCGGTATACGCTACAAGCATTCAATCAACGGACATAAAGAACACCCAGACTCGGAAAACCTATTTGTGGGTCAGATATTTTTATGTCCCGTCTGGGTGTCGATTCCACAACACTCGGCGCAAAGACATGGCAAGGCGACCACTTAAACCACTAGGCCATCCGTGCAATCAATATTGATTATTTTTTAGCAGTTTCATTTGTCATGCATTTAGAAAATATATGCAGACATGTGGACGGTCAAACGTGTCAAGTTACGCTAAGAGCTTTAAAACACCGACCCACAGAATCCAAATCACTGTACATCTGTATAATACAGAAACCAGTAACCAGCCGGACAAGCGGAGTCTTTACAAACGAAACAGGTATTGACATAATGGGGTCTTCTCGGACGCTCCCTGATCTCACTATTGTGATCGGAAAACAGGTTATCGGTAGCTACAAGACAAGTTCGGTAGTAAACGGTTAAACTCAATTCTATAACAAACTAGATTTTACCTGTTATTTTTAGCTGAGGAAAGGTAACAAACAAACTAACTCACAGTCGCATTTATAAGTTAGGCAAGATCGGATTGCGATTAATTTGAAATTATTACAGTTTTCTTTTTTTGTTTAAAGATGCAACGCGTTAGTAATAATTCCTGTGTCGCGGGGGACTTTACAAACATTCAAACAACGGACACAAAGAACACCCAGACTCGGAACAACCGTTTGTGGACTACACAAACTTATGTTTCGTGTGGGATTCGAACCCACAACACTCGGCGCAGTAGCAGTGAGAAGGCGACCACATAAACCACTACGCCATCCGTGCAATCATAATATCAAATAGTAATTAATCATATAGTATTATGTTTCTTTGCCCAGCTTTCTAGGTATCTCTACTTTCGCTACAAACTACGTCGTGGCCCCGTGCCATAGGTTTGGGCTTATGTTTGCGTGCGATCCTATAGTTTGAGGCTCGACTGCCGGGTCGGACAAAGTATAGTTAAGTATATATCAAGATGGATGAATTTTGCTTCATATAAAACTAGATTTTTCCATGGGTTCGCTTTCGTTGATTGTAAAATTCTCGGAAACAGTACTTTTTCCTGAATATTGGTACGTTACGTCCATTTCTGTACCCCTGGGGCCTAAGTCTGCTATTTTTATAAATTCGTCATTCCGACACGACGTAACTGCAATTCCATTGTCATTTTGTTAAAGGTTAATCTGCTAAATTCATAATGGTCGATCATTGGTCGGTCAATGGTCTCGTAATAGGATTGTGGTAGAATGACATGTTCTATTGCCATTATTATAAAACCCGTCAGTAGAAGTGATTTTTGAAAACTAGGAGGCCTACTATTAAATTCGAACATTTATTCATGCCAGATTTCGTTTATATACATTTTTACATATTATTTAATAGTGTTAAAAGTAATTTGATCAAAGGAACTGTCAAAATTTTATCATTTGTCATTATGTACGAGATTACCATTCTATGCCACTTTTTCAATGGAGTGTCAGTGGTTGACCATCGGTAAGTCATAATGACGCCATTATATTAGTAGATTACCAAACTTGTCAAAATCAACAATTATGAAATCAATGATAGACCATTCTGACACTATTGTAATAGCAGAATTGGGCCCCTGACAACGTGTATCGATATTTCATAATGATCGGTGTGGAGTAGTTAAGGCGTGATAGCGTAACAAACAAACAAACTCACATTCACATTTATAATATTAGTTAGGACAAATAAAAACATTTGTCAATTATTAAAAAATACGTAAATAGAATCACAATGATCTAAATACATACTACATAAGCCTAAAATATTTTACCTCGGAGGTTGTTGCTATGTACTGAACATTTTTATACATAGAACGAGGGTTAGGAAACATTTAAAAAAGGCATTTGAAAAAGGATAGGCAGGACATAAATAGGCTTTATACCGTTTCGTAATAATAGCCTTTGAAACATTTTTATTTTGGATAGCGTGAAACGATTATATTATACGATATTTAATTTTGTATTTTAATCAGTATTCTGTAAAGCTTTGAGGATTCAAGGTCATTGTCAATGTATTCATAGTATATGTAATTAACAATGATAGAAATCCGAGTAGTACTTGATTATATATATATATGCCTGCAGCACAAGGGTTTAAATATTCATCTCACGATATTCAATACGACAAGTGTTTTGGGTTCCATCAATCCACAAATAGATGAGTCTGGTTGTTTTATTGATTCTTCCGGGGGACTGGAGAATACATAAATTATTTCTAGTGAGCAAGTGGTTTTTGGTTGCATTAAGTAAATAATACAAATAGAAAATATTCAAACTGATATTTAAAAAGGCGGGATATTTGTATCTTTAATAAAAGTCGACCTGTAGCGTAGAGGTCTTTACAAACATTCAAACAACGGATTTTATTTTATTTATTTATTTTATTTTTTATTTATTTATTTATAGTTAATTAAAACGACAAAGTCAGTTACATTAATTAACATAGAATATCTAAATACAATCTAAAAACTTATATCTAACATAATTTAAACATACAGACAAATAAAATATAACAAATAAAAAGAAACAAAATTTAACACAATATCGTTAAAAAACAATTAACATATATACTCTTAAAGTTACTATCCACTAATAAGGAATAGAAGATATCCTGTCATACCTCTTCTCGCAGAAAATCAGACATTCTCTCAAAATCTTCTTCCATTCATCCGCAAACAAATAAAAATAGAGGATACAAAACAGAGCTCAGACTTGACAAAACTATTAATGGATTATATTTTTTTACCCCGTTTAAGGAACGAATTCACAACTCTCGACACACTGACAAAGGCGAGTTACCATTTCAACCCCTGCGCCATCCGTACTATCAAATTTAGCCACTACATTGACAGATTTGGAAAATGTACACATTTCGTAGCTAGTTTGATTTAGAAGTATTTGTCTACCCGTTAGTAGGGAATGCGTGAATCATCTACCTTATCATGACATTATAGATCGTAATAAAATTATCTGTAAACCGGATTTAAATCTATTAGGCAAGAAAAATGAACAGACAAAAAGTACACCTAGACTCCGATCAATTATTTGTGAAGTGTCGTGTGGGATTCGAACCCCCAGTAATGGCGAGGCAACTGCTTGTCCGCTACACTATCATGCTCTTCCTTTGCATCCACGCTCTTGTATACATGAGCATATACCTACATAACATTATATTTGATTTTTACAAAATCTATAATTCATTCCGATACTTCGCCTGATCTATAACTTATATTGATATAAGATCGTTGTATAACTCAAAGCAGTTAGTCGTACCTGTCTGGACTATTCGTTGAGAATCGCCAAGTATTGCCAAAGTCAAACAGCGTCGTAATTTATAACAGTACGAACAGTTTGCTCACAATGGCGCATTGTACGTAAGACAAACTATAAATCTATCTGAACAGTAGATATTCAATAATTCGACAAGTTTGGAAGTTTCCAAACACCGGACTTACGGACCAAGAAAGTATACAACTCGCTTACTGACCAGTTTAACTAGAGTGGGCATGAATGCTGAACAGTTATTATCGATATCGATAATGTGTTAGTAACCAGTTTAATTACTAAATCACACACTTTTCACAGAAGTGTCAATGGGTACACCATGTTGGTGAACTGTGAAGTACCCATGACACAAATTGTGATTTTTCCATGTCGAATAATAACCGTGCTGGCGAAAGATTGGCGTGGTTTGCCGTGTATCATCAACCATCACCTCACCTGGTAAAAATATGAATCAATAATTTAAAAAATATTTGTCACAAATTTATTTATCTACTTATCATAATAAACCTAATATTCAGATGAGATCTACATTAATCAAAGTCTTTATTAAACTTAAAGCAGCGATCAATCTTAATGTTTTACTATAAGGCTGTAAACCTGTTGCATAAACTTTGCTGCTAAACTGAAATTGAAATTTACTCAGTCTTATTTGTTGAAATAAATAACCTACTACTTTTAAAATATGACACAGACATAATTGACCAATAAGAAGTATTACTTTAAACTAAAATAATTTAAATTAATCGATTATCGACAGTATCAATGTTTCCAGTGGCACGTCCCTACACTATCGGGTGCGGTGTTTACGAGCCGCAAGTCTAAGCATTTAAGCTGAAACAGTAGCTTACTTATTACCTGAGATGGCACAACTTGCTCCAACACAACTCGGGCACCACACGCAAAACGACGTTCCTGAACATTGCGCACATTTTATTCTGAACACAAATACAGTTCAATCTAGTCTAATAAATGGTAAATGTGAACAGAAGTTAAATTTATGTTTATACTAGATTTGCCCGCGGCTTCATCCGCGTAAATATAGATTAGGTTATGTTAGAAATAGTACTTTTTCTGGATGAAAGATACCCTATGTCCTTTTTTGTTCCACTGACAACGTGTATGCAAAATTTCATGATGATCGGTCGAGTAGTTAAGACTGCGCCGAGCGATATGTGCCAAAACAGGCGGTCATAGTTAAGTGAATAAAATCGACATTTATTATTTAATACAAATATAAAATATACATTTACCATAACAATTAATGTGTTTACAATTACTCCGTGTAAAAAACTTAAAATAAATAATATTTTCTCCTACAAAATTACGTAAATTTCAACGCACGAAAAATTCAAAAACGTAAGCTCGTGTTACGTGATTTTTAGATTATAACAGTAGAAATCTATCCTATTTTACAGCTTAAACGAAATATAAATAGTTATATTACAATTTGTCCGTCCCAAATATTTAAGTTATTGGTTGACAATAAAGATACATATTTATAAAAAAGCACTTCAAATTCTCCATACAATTTTACTATGGCGGCCGCGCGCCGATTTGAATATGCGCCGCACGAGCTCTGTCATTATCTGTCCTACGCTCGGCGAAGTCTTAAGGCGTGAAAGCGTAACAAACAAATAAACAAACTTTCATTCGCATTTATAATATTAGTTACGATTACGATTAGGATTAGGATTTGACATTAATTTAATTTTAGGAGACCATTTGTGATATTTATGACTCTAAGACTAGATTGAGACTCAGATTAATTGGCCCGCATACGTACACGTAACACAAAAAGAAAAAATAGCTACAGAATGTATTTTTAATAGAACCGGTAATATAACATTAATGAAATTCGTTTTTGAAATATGTATATAATGTATATATTGCAAAAACGTATTTGACTAAGGTTAGGAACATGGCAATAACAACTATACATAAGTATTATGTGTTCTTCTAGAATTTCAATGCCTTAGGTACATTTTGAAGTACTACTACATTACACCATTTAAGAGATAATTACAACCTATTTTGGCTATTGTCAATTATTATCACTAGCTGATGTATTCACGAGGGGTGCACAACACTTAGTAAGCTGGGCTCGCGTCAGCTCTATCTCTAAACAATACATCGAAGTATTAATAACTTAAGACTTCGTAACTTGTCCGCCAGCTGGCGCTCTCCGCCGACCTCCCACCTAAAATGGACTTCTATTTCATTTGAAAATATTATAATACTGACTAACACCCGCGGCTGTGTAGAATAAAAAAAACATATAATAATAATAATGACTGTCCTATCCCACTGTTGGGTATGGGCCTTCTCTCTGTGCGAGAAGGGTTTGCCAATAGTCCACCTCGCTGGGCCAGTGCGGGTTGGCAGACTTCACACATCTTAGAGCACATTTTGCACATTGTTAACTGCATTTGTAGTCCGAATGGGTAGACAGATGTGTACATCACATACAGCGGCCTATTGTCTCTTACCGGGCACAGTGCCTGATTCCGTGCTATTACTAATAATTTCTAGACAGAAAAACCAATAACACGTCTTTCGACCTAACCTGAAACCTCATGAACAGCAGTATTTTTTAATAAGTGCTACGGTTTTTAATTGTACTAAGCTTCTTTGTATCTAATTTATACGAATTATTACACGTGTCAGCTGGAATAATTGTGTAAAAAGTAATCAAAAAGTACCTACCCCCGTACTTCACTGCACCGATGGCATAGTGATTTAAGTGGTTATTCGATTTCGGTTGGTTCGATTTCCACTCGGGACAAAAATTGGCGTGTTCCACAAATAGTTGTTCCGAGTCTGGGTGTTCTTGGCGCCCGTTGTTTGAATTGTTGTTTATTAAGTCCCTTGCGACGCAAAAAATATTCCTAGACCGGGTGATGTCCTTTTATATAAGAAGATATACCTACATATTTTTATTCACCACTCAATGTTTTTAATAACTTGTGGCCTAATCTGGCAAGTCTATAAATACCAGACATAATTTAAAAATATTGTGTCGAACCAGCGATGTGCCGGTGCGACTCAATAGATTAAGATGTGCGTTCGATGATTACACTTATAAGAAGTCATTAATACAGAACTTACAAAAGACGCACAATATCGAATAAATACCGGTGGCAGCTAAATGGTATTCAATATTGTGTACTTCGAACGTCGGTAGAGGGCGGGAGTGGCGCGGCGGTCCACAGATTCGTAATCAAAGATGCGGGCTGCACGGATCTTAGCAAATTGGCGAGGGAGACACCCTCGTGTGCCAGGGCTGCCTACCCAACAATAATTTTATCGAGGACATTTAATTCTGAACGATGTTTTTACGCGACATTCATAATTATAGAAATTAATTACAGTACAGATGTTTTTTGTGGTAACTAATACAGTATGTAAGCAAAGTGACATGAAGGTGTATTATCGCCAATTCTCGCCTGCAATAGTTTTAAGTCCAATAATATATAGTACTAGCGCCTGCTCGCAGCTTAACTCACAAAACAAAAATCTAATGTTTCCTCTTAATAATATTACTACAGATAGAGGCAGCCAATTGCGTTTTAAGCGCACCATCTCAGGCTTTGTGCTACTACTAAGATGTTCTTGACAGAAAGCAGGGATGTTGCGAATATTCGCATCCGCATCCGAAATTGCGGAGAATGAAACTGACAGTAAAACTACTGAACCAATTCTCAAATATCTTTAATTTATAGAAAACTATCCATCCCCGCGTAGCATAAGCTATGTTTTAATTACATATCGCCTTAACGAAGCCACTGACCGAAGTTAACCATATATCAATTATTTGCAATAAAACTAAATACTGATTTGCACAGCCCTACCGTCCCAAGGAGCGCGGTATACGTTTTCTTGAGTGGTGACCGGCACCGCTAATGTTCCTCAAAGAGCCACCAGACACAGTCATACGTATAATCGGACTGCGAGGGGCCACGCACCTAATCAATTAATACTACAACCCATGCTAATATCATTGTAAGCGTGTTACCGATCCTTGGGACTGAACTTTCAATGAGTGTAAAGTTGGTCGGACAATTTCTTGAATGTATGATTTGCCTTTTATGGTTTTATCTAGTTTCTAGATTCATGTATAGACTTGCTGTTTGCATGATATGTGTGTCAGCCTGTGCAACCTGGTCGAAACGTCTAAGACCTAATAGTACCTAAACCTATTTCTTTTACGTTTTTAAGGCCGCACTAATGTTTTATTGTATGCCGCGGGGACATTACAGATATTCAAACAACAGACACAAAGCATCCCAGACTCGGAACAATCATTTGTGAAAATCAATTTGTTCGTAGGAATCAAACCCACAACGAGGCAAACACTTAAACCACTACGCCATATATGCGTGAGCGCATTAATTCCCATTACGAATATAGAGTTGTCTT
This sequence comes from Catocala fraxini, assembly GCA_930367265.1. Lineage (NCBI taxonomy): Eukaryota > Metazoa > Arthropoda > Insecta > Lepidoptera > Erebidae > Catocala > Catocala fraxini. Next base: position 7,103,280 of record OV884040.1, on the reverse strand, counting down.
TAATTCGAATACATAATTATATACCGTCAAACACACCGTCTGTATACCAGTCGCAACAAACACGACATTAGCTCAACGATGCTATTACTTCCTCAGTAGTTTCATTTATAATAAAATAAATAAAATTTTAAATATTCATCCAATGCGTAAAGAAGAATGTAAAAAAACAGTTATAAAATGGTTACTGGGATTGGATTACTCTGAGATCGAAAATTTCATCCAAGTAATAAAATAGTCAATGGGTATATTTTACTCTTGTACCATTCTATCTTACTTACACAAACCCAGATGCATATTTTTATAAAAACATTATACACACACTCACACACAAATACACATATAAACACACTCCCACACACGCAAAAACACACACATTCACATACAGATTTAATGTTAAATTTCTCATTTCTTATCAACTAAAATATAAAATCTGTTAATTACTAAAATGTAAAACTAAACTAATGACCGGAGAGAGAGCCTGGAGATCTGTCATACAGATCTTGAACCTAGTTCAGACTCCAGCTCTCACAAAGGTGTTACCACTGTTACTGTATTACCTTTATGAGAGAAATAAACGATATATTATTATTATTATTATACCTAGAGGTGTATAAAAGGCCAGTAAGTATATCCTTGGATACGAATTTCGTATTTTGAAAGTTTGCTATGTTTTCAGTCTAACCTCATGAAACACGCGCCCAGCTTAAGTCGCTACAGGGAATTCTCTAACAGAAACCACACAAATTTTTGCAACTGTAGCTCGAATCCGAGCCGGGTTTGCATTTACCTCAGGGTCATGGGTTCGATCTCCAGTCAGACAAAGTAAATGCGACTGGATCAGTGATAAATAAATCTGCCAAGGTACGTCTAAGAAAGCCTGTATCGGGGTGTCGGTGTGATCTTAAGATCACTTAACACCCAGCACATAATTATGTACCTCAGTAATATCTCGATGAGAAAAGATTATAAAGTTTTGCGCGTCGTACTAAGCACACATAGATTAACAAAGGACCTACTTATTATGAGTTTTATAGCTTCTAACACAACTCGACTATGATCGTTGGTTTGTCTTTCAATATATTTTGATTAGTTCATCGACTTACCGCTAGGAACGCTTATAGGTTATATATGCAAAGGTATGAGATCAAACTGATCTTGTTGCATTCAGGGCTATGAAAAGATATGGTAGAGCCGACGAGCGTTAGTAATTTCAAAATTATGATAACGAGTATTATTGCTTGTATTACTCGTTAACATAATATAATTTGGGTTCCAGTCAGAAGTTAAAAATAAACATCATAGTTCAAAACCAAGAAAGACATCTGTTAGCTAATAGCAAAACAACAGTCACGTGACGCCATCTATTGCAGAATGGCTTCAACTTTGCCACCTAGTATCAAAAAGTGGTACTAATATTTGTCATGCCATCTATTATGCAGAAGCAATAACAAAATGTATCCAAACTTCAAATCCAAAACTTCTTTAAGAATAATATTTCTAATGAACCTGACCTGCTTTTATATCCAAACTAATAATTCTTGGCATAGCAGAATTTTATTGACAACAGAAAAATAAAAACTTCAAAGAGTCACTTTGATTCAATTTTTACTATGGTTTATTATAATTATCGAAATAAAATATAAACAGTTTATATTAATTTCGCCTAACACAAAATGTTTAGAAGAGTAATAAGACCAGTGCATCATGTAAGTATTTTTGTAACTCTTACTTTTTTCATAAAAAATATCCAAGTTACTAAAAGCTTAATACGATGGGTAGTTAAAATACTTAGTTTGATTAATATATACATCGTAAAAAATCTTTATTCATTTATTTTCTGTAAACCTCTATACTTAACATACAACGTCGTTATTATACAAGGTAGCATTCCTGTGCATTATTATGAACTATACTTTACTTTAAAGAATTTTTACTTATAACCTCTTGTAAGTTTTTTTAATATGGCCCTCATACTCCAATATTGACCTGCATAAATTTGGAAGCGCGACCGTCACAAAGGACCTTAATATGACGCTTCTGCAGGAAACTTGCAATCCAGGTGCACAGTTGAGGAAGCAAGCCATAGGCCGGAAGCTTGGAAAGAAGAGCCAGACTCTATCGAAAGCTTTGGCTATGTCAAGGCTGATAGCCAAAGACTCGCCGTGCTTGTCCATAGCCTCACCCCAGAGGTGCGTGACGAACGCTAGAAGATCAACCGTTGATCGTTTAGCCCGAAAGCCGTATTGGCGATCATTGATCAATGAGTAATCTTCCAGGTAGCGGACAATTTGGGTGTTTATAATCCCCTCAAACACCTTGGAGAGCACCGAGGTGATAGCTATGGGTCGGTAGTTGCCTGGCTCGGAACGGTCCCCCTTTTTGGGAATCGGTTGAACGTTCGCTCCTTTCCAAGCCTCAGGCACAATGCCTGCGACGTAAGATGTCTGGTATAGACGAGAAAGTGTGGGAGTCAATTTCGCTGCACATTTTTTGAGGACCACAGCTGGGATGCCGTCATGTCCACTGGATTTCCGAACATCGAGAGACTGCAGTATCGCACGAACGTCACGTTGCCTGATACGTATATCAGGCATGGTGTAGCCGCAGTTGGCAATGTTAGGCGGCTGCGAACCACAGTCATCGATTCGGGAGTTGGCCGCAAAGAGATTTGCAAGCAGATCTGCTTTTTCCTGCGGCCGATGAGCCAGTGATCACATATTTAACATATAGACAAGTATGGTATATGAAAACAGTTATTACGTAATCCTTCTCTAACAAATATTGTTTATTTATAGATTGTTCGTAGAAGAAACTTAAGCACAACACAAAACACAAGAAACAATGTATGCCGAGGACTCCAATGTTCTGTCGCTTTACAAACAACGTAAGCTTCGTAGAATAACATTATTAAAAATATTTATTTACATTTCTTTTCCTTTTTAAAATCTTTTTTAAATCGGTATTGGGATCGATTCCTTGATCGGACAGTGTAATTACACACGCAATCTGGAAACATGTCCATTAGACGGAAATACGCTTGTCCCTTAATGACATAGCATGCGATATGTGGTACAGTCGTGGCTCTGTCTCTGTATGTATAACGGCGTGCCTTTATTATTACGAACAAAAGTTAATTAAGTATCAGAAAAATGATGAAAATCTGATGATAAATTGCTTGCTAATATTAGGTAATACTAAAATAGAGGTACGTAACGAAAAATAACAACAATATATATTATATATCAGATATGAGAAGCTATCGTTGGTGAGATGGCAGCCGACGTTAAAGATCCACACAGGCACACAACTGAAGGCAGAGGAAGAAGTAAAGTCGCCCAACTTTCCCGACTCAGTGTCCACTGGTGATATCAAGTAGGAGTTTATCTATACTATTTTCTTTATAAATAGGCAAATGTTGCTGATAGATCTAATTTTATAAAATACTCAACCTGTCAAACAGAAAGCAAAAATTATGCCAAAGATCCAAATCTCGTTAAAAATGGGCACCTGTTCAAATTAGAGTTCCGATCTAGTGTAATAAACATCAAATGTGAACTGAATTACAATTTATGTTCATATTTGAAGTTTATTTTAAATTAGGAGAATATTTGTGTTATTTATGACATTGGGGCTAGATCGGAAGTCTATTTTAATCAGTTTTTAGAGTTCGAAAAATCTCTTATACCACAGCTTTGTCCGTCCGTCTGTCTGTTATACAACTTTCAACTCAAGAACCGTAAGAGCTAGAGACTCGCGGTCAGCGCCTTTCGACTCAGCGTAGTCGATATACCCCGAAATGACTATGACCTATGACCCTTGACCTCAAGGTCACGTGGTATCACGTGACCTTTGCATATTACTTGAACCATTTTTTCGAACTCTAAGATTTATGGCAATTCATTGCCGATTCTCACTTGTTTATTACGAGAATTGGCCCTTTGAGTAACATTAATTAAAGTTTGCCTGCACGGATGCCGTAGTGGTTTAAGTGGTTGCCTCACCACTGCCGCCTCGCCGAATGTTGTGGGTTCGACACAGAATGAAAATTAGTATGATCCACAAATGGTTGTTCTGTGTCTGGATTTTCAAACAACGGACACAAAGAATACTCAACACTCAGAAAATCCATTTGCAGATTGCACTAATGTCTGTTCCGTCTGGATCGCCACACGGCAAAACACAATATAATTTGGCCTTGATTTTTTTATAATTTAAAGTAAGGTTCCATTATCTTATTTTTATTTAATATTGTCTTCTGTTTACGCGAATATTATTCATTGAGAATTAATTTCAAAATTAATAAGTTTAATAGTAGTAGTAGTGTAACAATTTTCAAAATTATGTAATAGTGTCAATTTAACAACGTGATAAAATCCGTATATAGTAGTTTATTTTTATTTACTAAAAAATATATATTTTTGTTGACCATGAAATAATTATTATTAGGCAGAGAAACCCACCACGCACATCCAACCACTTATGATTAGAATCGAAAAACGTTGAAAATACCGAATTCTCTGTTGGTGATCGGTATGTCATGCAAATTGGATTGGACTTCATAGACATGAACACCATCGACGCCCATGACGTCAAATCCGATTTGCTATATTTCGATTGGAAAACAAATAACATGCTTCAACACATATTTCATCTTCAGACGAGGTAATGCGGACGACTGAGCTTAGTTCAATTTAATATTTCCACAAAGCAACGCTTGCTTCAATATATTATTACCATAGGGGGTGGGGGTTACTTTATATTTGTAAATTGTAAAAATGTCTACGGTTTGATTCAATAAGCTTACAAAACGCTTATAATTAGACATTAAAGACACATTCTGAAAAGTATTGTTTATCATAATACATTGCTATCTTGCTAAATACGGCTAATAACGGCTCATAAATAATGTTTTTCACAGAACCTTTTCTAGACTTGCCAAATATTTTATATTAGCCCTTAGCACCTAAGAATTATTTTATGAATATAACCTTTATTTTTGCGTGGGAAAGTCATTAGGTCGCGGAAAAGACTAAAATATGTAGAGGAATTATAAGGGACTTGCGGGAAACGAAAGTATCACCAATATTTACTATTTCTTAAATTCTATTCTTTAAAAAGGATATCTACCGTCTTAGAAAATAATAAATATATAAATATATATATATATATATAATAAACTCTGTATCGTGTGGTGACTATACAAACATGGAAACAATCGACACAGAGCATTCGGCACAACTATTTATGGATCATAAAATTTTCAGCCTGTATAAGAATGTATAAGAAAACTCTATTATATCTATCTAAGCACTATTCGTGTTGTTCATTTTATATACCTTTATTATACTCTCTATTATAGGTTTATAAAAAAGGAAGGCGATGCGGTGGCGATGGATGAGATAGTGTTGGAGATAGAAACGGACAAGACGGCGTTGCCGGTGATGTCCCCGGGACACGGCGTCATCACCAAGATGCTGGTCAAGGATGGCCAGGCTGTCAAACCTCAGCAACCACTGTTCATTGTACGGTTAACGAGCTTTCTCTCTCTTCTCTGCTCTTGCTTTGTGTGATAAGGAACTTGCATTGTTGCATGATTGACATTCGAAAAATATATTAAAATTGCATCCAGTCCGTCGAATTTTACATCGTCGCAAATTCAACACAAGTTCCGTATCACATAAAGAAGAACAGGTTTATTGATTATTCGAATCGCGATTGGAATAATCAATAAACCTGCTCTTGCATTATGTGATAACTTACTTGCGTTGTTGCAAAATTGTCATTCAATAAATGTCCGAGAATTGCGTCCATGCATTCGAAATTCGTGTTGAATTTGAATGATTTAGATTATTCGAATCGTGATTCGAAATAGTCTATAAGTATTAGTCGAATCGCAATTCAATGCCGCGGTAATTCGATTTTAGGTCTTACTGTCCTTTCGATCTTGCAGAAAAATGAAGGGAACATAAACTCTAATATTTGTACCTATAAATTTTTAAATTTGGTTAGCCTGTCGGCTGCTGGCAGCCGGACACAATAGGTTTTTAACTATGTTTGCTTTCCAAAACTTGACAGGTTAATATAAAAAGGTGGACATAAGCTCCAATAGTATAATAAACATATATCCTAATAACTATAATAAGCTGTACTATTAATATGAAATTGGCCTCGTTATGCACAATGCAGATTCTGGGAATTGTCTATCAGGATGAAACCTGTCAGAGGGATCAATACGAGAGCTTACGATTGATGTTATGTTACATCGCTATACCAAAAGGCAGTCATTGCTGAACAACGAAAACTAAGAACAAGCTTTTATTGGTACCTGTTGAACACGGTAAAGGAGGTAACAATCAGCGGTTTTTTTTTTAAATTTATAGTCGATGTGCCGCCGATTAAACGTATAGAGCGCGTCAAATCTTATATACAAAGCCATAGCGAGGCCACACATAAAGCAGCAATGGTTGTTGTAATGTATTAAAATCTGCCATTGTAGATACGATGTACTCTAAACACATGACTAATATGATGAAGTCTATTTCGCATATATACCCTAAAACTATCACAATAATTGGCGCAATTCTTCTATAAAGTTAAAACTGACGCGTGTTGGCAAACTTTAAAAAGACACCACACGTAATTTCGGATGCGATGCTTTGTCTCAGTTTTCTTACCGATTTTGCACCTATATATACTTTTCACTTGCACATTGCTTACTGTCATCATGGCTAGGTACATCTAATGGCTTAGTCGCAGAATGTCCACTTCGTAAAATGTCTACAGGTCGCAATGTCCCTTTCTCAGAATGTCCTTTCGTAAAGGGAGCGACATTCTGCGAAGGAGCATATTTTTACAAAAGAAAAATTCTGAGAAAGACATTTTGCGACCTGTAGACATTTTGCGTTTTGCGTAGTGAACATTCTACGACTGAGCCCATCTAATGTCAAGACTTATGAAAACTCATACTACCCATTATCCAGGTGAACGTGACGGGGCAAGCCCCTGCGAAGGCAGCGGCGCCTGCGCGTCCGGCCGCCGCCCCCGCGCCGGCCGCCGCCCCCGCGCCGGCCGCGGTTGCTCATGCGCCGGTCGCCGCGCGCGCACCCACTGCCGCCGCCGGTCCCTCCGTAGTCACAGTCAGCAAGGCACCTACTGTAAGGTTCTCTTTTTACACTAACACATGGTGAGAATAGTTTCTTACGCTTACGCATACGAACTCGTGCTAGTGCACGAGTTCATATGCGTAAGCTACTTGCTCCAGCTATATGGTTGATCAATTACTTCTATCTATACTAAATAAAGCTGAAGACTTTGTTTGTTTGTTTGGTTGAACGCACTAATCTCAGGAACTACTGGTTCGAATTGAAAATTCTCTTAGTGTTGGATAGCCCATTAAGGCTAAGGCTATAGGCTATATTCGTATTATAGAGCGTATTCTATCGCCTCTATCATGGCAAGAAGACTCCGAAGAGTTATTTGACCTCATCCCACCTTCCCCTTTCCTTTTGAGAACTAAACGTGCCGGTCTTCGTAACAACGGATGGGCGGTTAGCACAATCCCGTCTCGCACCAAAAGGTTCAGCAATTCCTTCTTATGCCGTACCATACAACTTTCGAACGGTCTTCCGGCACTTGTGATCCCTCCCTTCTATGACTTTGGGTCCTTCAAACGTAGTGTGAAGAAGCATCTGTTCAGACCGGCTTGACACTGGCGACGGCTAGAAGACATCTATCTTCTCCTCGTCGTCACTGTCTCTGGACTGTAATTGGGCTTTCCATCAGGTCCGTTACAATCACTATGCCGAGTCACTATAAATAAAAAAATAAAAAATAACAGTACGCTACGATCCACGGGGGGGGGGCGCAGTAACGATAAACGCGGGTGAAACCGCGGGCACATCTAGTCTTTAATAAGAGACAACTTGTGCGCTATAGATATATAAGACACAAAAAGCACCCAGACCAGAAAAAACTATTTGCCAATCAAACGAATGGCGTTGTGGTTTAAGTGAACGCCTCGCCGCCGCCGCTGCCACTGCGCCGAGTGTTGTAGGTTCGTTCAAATGGCTATTCCGAATCTGTTTTTGTGTCCGTTGTTTGAATGTTTGTAAAGTCACCCGTGTCAGGCATTATTACTAGTGTGCGAGTTACAACAAGTTAACCCCGACAAAAGAAACCGATCGGTAAAAAAGCCACGACTTAGGATATGTTTCAATTTATAAAATCGAGTCCTATTTACAACGAATTTTCATAGGTCCAGTTCCTATATCAAGAAACAAGTCGTTTCACCTACGGTCAGTTAATTTATGACACATATTCTTGAAAATCATGTTATAATTTATCTGTATATAGCTAAAATGACTCGTATTTTAGAGTTCGAAAAAACTCTTATACAACAACTTTGTCCGTCCGTCCGTCTGTCTGTTAAACAACTTTTGAATCAAGAACCGTAAGAGCTAGAGACTCGCGGTCAACGCCATTCGACTCAGCATAGTCGATATATCCCCGAAATGACTGTGATCTTTGACCTCTGACCTCACGTGGTATCACGTGACCTTTGCATATTATTTGAACCATTTTTTCGAACTCTTAAGATTTACGGCAATTCATTGCCGATTCTCACTTGTTTATATAAAATCCGGACCATAGAATATGTGTCAAAAATTTACTGTTTGTAGGTAGAAGATTCGTATTTTGAATATTGTAACTGGCCATTAAACTATTATACCAACCGTGCAGTCATTGCCATTTGACAGCACGCATGGCTTAGTGGTTTAAATGTTGGCCTCACCACTGCAGCCGCGCCGAGTGTTGTGGATACGATCCCCACACGGGACAAAAAATTGTGTGATCCACAAATAATTGTTCCGGTTCTGGGTGTTCTTTGTGTTCATTGTTTCTTTGTGTTCGTTGTTTGAATGTTTGTAATTTCTCCTACGATACAGGAATTATTTCTACTGCGAGAGTTGCCTTTTTTAAAAGGTAAAATTGCATTATGTTTTTTGCGTCTGTTGTCTGCTGTTATTGTCTTTTGCGCGGTTCTTGTTCTGCGACGACAACGTGCAACTTGCGTCAGTATGTCGAATTTGGAAATACATACTGTGGAACATAGCCACTAAAAATATAAAATGTGTTTTGTATCCGTATTCAGCACGCAGCGAAGCTATCGGATCCAACACAGTCGATATCAGGCACGCGCACCGAGCACGCGGTGCCCATGAACAAGATGCGCCGGCGCATCGCCGAGCGACTCAAGGAGGCGCAGAACACCACCGCTATGCTCACCACGTTTAATGAATGTGACATGAGGTACGCAACTATATTTATGTAAAATTCAGTGGTCTAATCGATCTAGGAAAGCGTAGTACATCAATAATTCGTAAAAGAGTAACAGAGTTCAAAAACGTGTTAGTATTTATAAATAAAGCATTAAAAAGCGGTAAAGCATTTTAGAAAGCAAGCGTGGTTTGTCGACGTCGCGGGTTCGAATTCATATAAAAATAATCTTGCAAATGCTTAGCGTGTAAACGTATTAATACGCAAAATAGAGCGATGACAGCCGAATGATAAAGGATAAGGTTTCGAATTTGTGTTAGCGACATCGCGTCGTGGTGATCGAATTCCACCCATTGCTCTACCGACTCGAGCGCACTCCAAATACTAGTACCTATATACCTAAGATTAGCTGCTGGGCTTAATATGAAAACGAATAATTTGTAATTCAAATTAATAGTAATCTTGAAAAGATTCTTAAGCAATTGCCAGTCAGCTATTCTATCAGCAAATTCTCAGGCCCATATCAGTCACTTATTATATTATATATAAACTGTCCCACTGCTGGGCACGAGACATTTCTTAGTGCGATAAGGCTTAGGCCATAGCCCAACACGCTGACCCAGTGCAGATTGGCAGACTTCACATTTCTTCGAGAACATTATGGACAACACTCAGACATGTAGATCTCGTCACGATCCTTCACCGGTAAAGTAAGCGATAATCAACTATTTAATACGAACATTACTTTGAAAAACCATAGGATTCAACTATCTGTTAATAGGCCCTAAACACCGCTTATGAAACTTGAGTGTAATAACTAATATCCTTCACCCTCCTTTGCCCTTAAAGATTATAGGCATGCTATTATGTATATAATACATAATTTTACACATTGAATAATCAAAAAAATTATATAATAATCAATAATTATATTTTCAGTAAACTAATGAACTTCAGGAAAGCTAATTTGGACACCTTCGTAAAGAAATACGGCGTGAAGCTGTCATTCATGTCTCCGTTCTTAAAGGCGGTGGCCAACGCTCTGACGGACCAGCCCATCGTCAATGGCGTCATCTCTGGAACTAATATTATTTACAGGTGTGACAACCTTGAGTTTTAGCGGTGACAATTGCCACGTGAATTGCCGCGGGGAATATTGTCCTTATTTTTAGGGTGGAAAAGCCCGCTAATACAAAAAAAAACAGTAATAATATGATTGATCCTGCTAGCTCGGAGACTGACCACTTTCTTATAGGCAACGGTCGTAGAAGTAGTAACACTGGTATCGTAAGTTCTCCAAAGACTAAAGAAAGATATGACGAGATAGGTACCCCTTCCATCACAACTTCGGTCGGCGAACCGCTGTTATATTACAAGCGATTAAATTACGCTAACTACTTACTGTCAGGTGTGCCATATGCATGTCTGCTATTGCCTTAGTATAAAAAGATGATGTTCTGTCAGTATCCAGCCCATTTGCCTCTTCAGCTGGGAGCACAGGTACTTCTTTTCGAAGGCTGAGCAACGCGCAAATGATTCTCTTGGTTTTGCAAGGGCTGCAAAATGTTCAGTTAGTTATTATTGTTCTCAGAAACTATGTCGACGTATCTGTAGCGGTGGCCACGCCCCGCGGTCTGGTCGTACCGGTGTTACGTAACGTGGACACTATGGACTACCCGCGCATCGAGCTCTCCATGAACCAACTAGCAAAGAAAGCTCGAGAAGGTAATGAAACCGCAGCACTTTTACGTTTTAATTCTAATCCTAATTAATATAGTGCAATGAGTAAAATTATCCCCGAATTCTCTTGATCACATACGATAATCAGAAGCTATTAAAATACATATTATAATAATAAAATCATTATTATAATGACTTGTAATTTTTCAAAACGTGTAATTAAACTAGTTTTATGCCACTAACTATCCTAACTTAATACTATAAATGCAGAAGTGAGTTTGTTGCTTTTTTTTTATACAATTAATGTGGCCAACAAACATACGGCCCACCTGATGGTAAATGGTCACCGTAGCCTATGGACGCCTGCAACACAGGCATCACTTGCGCGTTGCCGACCCTTTAGGAAAGGAAGTGGGAAGGAGAAGGAGCGGGAAGGAAAGAGGGTGATTGGGCCGCCGGCACTCTCACTCACCGAACGAAACACAACAGTAGGAATACTGCTATTTCACGTCGATATTCTGTGAGAAGGTAGTACTTAATATTGTCTTCTGTTTACGCGAATATTATTCATTGAAATTAAACTGCTATATACGGATTTTATCGCGTTGTTTATTTGACACTTTATTACAAAATTTTGAAAATTGTTACACTACTACTACTACTATTAAACTTTACTAATTTTTAAGCTAATTAAATTATTATTAAACTATTTAGATTTAATTTATTTTTACACTTTCCCCGACGTTTCGGTTGCTTTTCAGCAGCCATGGTCACGGGGAGACTAAGATAGCAGTTGTCTCAATGTTCCAGTCTAGTTATTTCAAAGTACCCGAACATAATTTAATCATTGGTGTTTCTATTTACGCAGAATGAGCTCAAAGTATCATGAAGTCTAGCTGTGGTTTGCTTCTTCTTGGGTTTGACTATTTTTATTACTGGATCCCAAGCTGGTGGTACATTCCAACCATCTTCTCTATTAAAATTAGGATGTTTTTTGATTTCAATAGCCTCGCGAAGCATCCTTGGTAGGAATCGGTGTTCTTTAGCGAGAATCTGTGGTTTGTCAAATCTCAGGTAGTGGTTGGTCCCCTGTTGCACATGTTCACACACAGCAGACTTCAACGAGCGTTGGTGTTTTACATCAGCTATGTGTTCTTTTATGCGGGTGCCTATGTTTCTCTTAGTTTGACCAATGTATGAGAGTCCGCAGTCACAATCTATTTTATAGACCCCTGCATCTTGTAAAGGTAGTTGGCACTTGACGGATGGTAAAAATTGACTTATCTTCGTTGGCGGCTTGAAGTATGTGTTGATTGAAGCTCGCTTCAAGATGTAGCCAATCTTGTCAGTGACACCCCTTACATAAGGCAGTATAGCAGGCTGGCGCTCGACTGTGGCTGGCTTTTCTCGGGATCTGTGGCTGTTGGAGCTTGTTGTCTTGCAGTACTTGCTTGACATGTTAAAGCTCGGCGTCCAGGTGTTTCTTGTCACAGATCCCATGGGCTCTCTGAAACAAAGACATTCCCACGGTAGCTAACTGTTTAGAATGGTGGTGAGATTCACCGTTTCAGTACCTATTTGTATGGGTCTTTTTCCTATATACAGTGTGGCAATTGTCAAAATTTTGTAATAAAGTGTCAAATAAACAACGCGATAAAATCCGTATATAGCAGTTTAATTTCAATGAATAATATTCGCGTAAATAGAAGACAATATTATAGAACTGTTTATTAGAACAAGTGGAAATAAACACAATTTTGCATACACTTTGTCCGGGGTGCCTACAGAAAAGGACATAAGGTGCCTTTCATCTAGAAAAAGTGTTGTTACTTTTTTTTTTTTTTTCTACCTGGGGGAATGCTTTGACGCATACCTCTACTCGGGGCGACGGAGAGGTTATATCGGGCTCACCGGGGAAAAGATACCCCGGTAATACCGACTAAACCTACCACGGTGTTCCTCGACATAACCATAGACGGCGAGGCCGCGCGAATCGCTTTCACATGCAATCGCGACCCCGCCGTGGTTTCGGCCCGCTGTGTGAAACGGCAGGCCACTGCACGAAGAATATTTCCTCCACCATCCCCCTGAGCGGGGGGGACAAAGACACGATACAGAGGCGCACGTGGGAACACGCACGCAGCCTCTCGGACTTGGTGCTGATCGGGTGGCGAGCAGGCCCACGCAGCCCACCACCCCCAGGTCAAACTTCAAGGTGGCTGGAGGTCATCTCGCGCCCTCCGGCGCCCGGTTCTGCGGTTGGGGAGAGGGTTTAAGGGCTCCCTCTCCCGCTCCGCCGCCTCCTTGATGGAAATTACTTCCTCACAGAAGGAGGCGACGGCGTTCCACGATCTCTCACTCCGGACCATAGACTGAACCACGGCCGGGAGTGAGAGGGCAACCAGTCCGACTGCCGCGATCAACTCACGGCGCTGCAAGTGTTACTAATCTAACCTACATTAACGCAAGCGAAGCCGCGGGCAAGATCTTGTATCTAATAAATTGAATGTTGGTCATGTCAATCATAACTTTATCCCAGGAGTCATGAACTGCGGCTTTGGATAAATTGGATCCTTGACAACTAAGCAAGGCACTAAGCAATATTGTAGAAAATATCTCTTAGGCTACGGCATATTATTTCGAGTGACTTCCTTAGGCAATCTCATTATTTAGACCTATGCTCCATTTGGTTAGGTACTTAACTAAAGGTAAACAATCTTGATTGACTTGACTTTTTACACAAACACATATTAAACAAATAAACTACTGCTTATACTAACGGTTCAATTGATTTAGTAATAGTTATTGTTGTAGTTACATTGATCTTAAGCAGCACTTTATTTTTAAACTGAGTTTTTAGATAAAAAGACACATCAAGATTGTTTACCTTTAGTTAAGTACCTAACCAAATGGAGTATAGGTTCACCAAGATTCGGCGCAAATTAAATGGATCGGTTAATCCATCAGTAACTTAGATAACGTGAAGTTTCTATTACTATTGTCGGTAGGTTAATCGATAAAAATTTTAGACGCCGTGAAGTTTCTATTTGGTCGGTAGGTTATCAGTAGGCTTACCTATACCAGTTTCCTACAAAAAGGTACATAAATTTAATTATGTAACCCAACAATGTTAGCAATATAACTAGCAGAACATTTGATATAATTGAATTAAACACGTCTTGTATCTGTATGTTTCGTCAAAGCACCAACTATCTAAAAAAATATTATCGGTTCCAAAACTTACACACTATAAATTACAGGTAAACTAACACCAGCAGACATGCAAGGCGGCACATTCACGATAAGCAACGGCGGGGTTTTCGGCTCTCTTCTGTCTATGCCCATCATAAACCTGCCACAATCCGCCATCTTGGGAATGCACGCCATTATCCAACGGCCCGTCGCTATTGCTGGCAAGGTAAATTTTAGTTTTAAATAGACCACTCGCGTGTGGGTTTACGCCCCGTGTCGCGAGAGACTTACCAAACATATTATTAACGACCACAAAGTACACACAGACTTGTAACAATAATATGTAGATCACACATACCTATAATTTTCCCGTGTGGGATTTGAACCCACAACACACAGCGCGGAGGCAACGGCAAAGTGACCGCTTGCCCGCTACGTCACGTCATCCTGAACTGCGCTTACCTTTTTCTCGTACGTTGTGGTAGTGATGGCAACCTTAAAGGATAATGGTATACTAATGTTGGACCAGATGTCAGATCATATCAGAGTACCGTGTCAATATATTGACTGCCATAGATGTCCACAACGATCAGAACCAACGTCTTTACCTGCTCTTTGAAGTACAGAGAGACGAAAATGTTGTATGCGGTGACCTATTTATGAGCATGACATCGTTTACGTTGATTAACATCACGAATCAAAGGATCTAAGCCATTTCGAAATAAATATACTAACAAAGTAAATCTTTATGCGTTTTTGTCCATAATGGTCTCGATTCTACCATCCTGTGCTTAGACTGACCTACATTTTGGACTATGACCTAGACCCTTTTATTTTGCGAAAACCAATCAAGCTCAGTGGTTGAACACTTCATAAATACATCACACATTTAGACTTACATACTACTTCTTAATTGAAGCAGCGGTAGTAAATGCAGCTGCTGTGCAATGAAGCCTAGGGTTTGATTCCTGAGTTGGGCAAAATGTCATTAGGTTTATTTGTCAAAGATCTCTCAATAGTTGCATTGATCTTAATCTGTGCCGATTCGTGACCTGAAATACTTGGCGAAATATGTGTGTAATGCACATCTGCTTAGCCTTCGGGGATAGAGGCATGACTATAGATATATGTATGTATTAATAAAAAAGTTGTTGTAGTTATTTGTAATTGGCGTAAGCACACGACCTTGTCTTAGTTAGTGATTATGTAAATGTACGTGTTTACTCTGCTAATCTTCTCTCTAGCCTTTATTATTCCTAAGTCATTTGGGGTCGGCCTTTCTAGTCTAACCGGATTTGACTGGATATCAGTTTTTACACGGAGCGGCTGCCACCTGACCTCCGCAACCCGAAGGCTAACGATACCCTAAGGCTAGACCAGTGTCAGGATATTAGAGGGTACTGACTTTCTCAATAACGACTGCGATATATGTTCATTTAAGTCATATAACTTCCGAAAGTCAGAGGTGCGCGACGTGGGTTCGAACCTGAGACCCTCTGCATTGCAGTCTGTTGGTCTCCCCACTGAGCTATCGCTGCTTTTATTTACTCTGCTAATATGCCTTATAAATAAATATATAAATTAAACTTATTTTGCAGGTTGAAATTCGACCCATGATGTATCTAGCGCTGTCATATGACCACAGACTGGTAGATGGACGCGAAGCCGTGCTATTTCTGCGAAAAGTCAAGTCTGGTGTAGAGGACCCTACTTCAATTCTAGCTGGCATATGATCTTATAAAGATTACTTTACGGACATAATTTGCTGCTTCTTCGTTGAAATTTAATGTTTCGTATAGGTACTGATAACGTAGTTTGTATTAACTGAGACTGTGATCTTAAGTTACTCACGTGAACAAATGTTGCAAATCACGAGCGCGTGACTATCTTGTTTATAATAGTAGCCTAGGCCTACTTGATACAAATATTGAAATATGCGTGAATGCTAGCTTAAACAAGTACATATTTAAAATTGCCAAAAATTACGTATGAGTTGTGGCAAATGGCAACACAGCGGTAAAATAACGAAAGAAAGACATTCACGGAGCTACAGGCGTCTTTATGAATGCGACAGCGAACACAACGGCTTTTGAATGCAATCATTGACATTAATGTGATTCTATTAGTTTCGTAACAGCACTGTGATTAATTGCAAAAAAAAATTGACGCACGATTTAAAGGGCCAATTCTTGTGATAAAAATGTTTAAAATGAAGTTCCAGACCAGTCTTGGGCCCATAAATAGCACAAGTGGTGTCTTCCTAATCTTCTATATATATAAAAATCAATTGCTGTTCGTTTATCTCGCTAAAACTCGAGAACGGCTGGGTCGATTTAGCTGATTTTGGTTTTGAAATGTTGTCGTAGTCCATTGCAGGTTTAAACGGTGAGAAAATATAGAAAAATTCGTTAGGATAGGTAATACGATGTACACTGGGTCATCTTGTTTAAAATAAATGTCACATGACTGAAGTTATTTGCATTTCAGTTTACATTTGATGTTTATTATATCTGATTCGACCACTTATAAACATATTTGATTGCGAGAACTGGCCATCTTTAGCCTTACGCAATTATCTTTATTTACCCAACAAAGCAACATATCGCTGTATTTATTATATTGCCTAGATATATACTACGTAAATGTCAAAAAATAAATATGTTTTCAGCACAAATGCCTTTAATTAAACAGCAACAGTCAACTTTGTTTTATTTTTATTATTATCTCTGAATAGCCAGCATCGCAGGCCTTGAAAATTATGGGAAGGGCAACACTGGTGGAAGCAACCAAGGATGTCCAGTATCTATAAAATCAATTGAGACAAAAACCATAACAATAGTTACATGATAAGTATCAGTAAAGTTAATTATGCTTATTAATATCATAAGCAAATACATATATGTTGTAGGAGACCGTTGGACTGCCAAGCAGATGCCTTCAATCCCAAGGCACGCATCTCTGACTTTTCGAAGTTAGGTATGTGCGTATTAATTAGGTATGTAGTTAAATAACACTTGTTTCAACGGTAAATAAAAACATTGTGAGGAAAACTGCATGACTGATAATTCTCCATTAAGTTCTCGAAGATATGTATAGTCTGCCAACTCGCAGTCAGCTAGCGTGGTGGACTATGGCCTTACCCTTCTCACTTTCAGAAGAGGCATGTGCCCAGCAGTGGACAGTGGACCAGATCATATTATGTTTCTCTTATCACAGGTATTTTTTAACATATATTACACTAGAAAAATACTAATAATATGTACTACGTCTATTATTATTCATATCAATAAAAAATAGCAGAGTCACACGCTTATATCCTCTATAATATGCCAGATATGAGCATGTATCATATAAGACGCCAGATAGATGGTTGTAGGTGCCACGTAAACAGGTCGAGCCTATTGCCATCTACCAAACACAGATCCCGGCTCCGCGCTGTAACAAATTTAATAACACTGCCTGTCCCGGGAATCGAACAGCACACAGCAGTCGCTTTCCCTACCGCTGCGCTATCGAGCCAGTCTAGCTGTTACAAAATAATGATCACTTTATGAAAATATAAATATCTTCAGCATTTCCCTATCTTCAGCACCCGAGTAGATAGGGTTTCGGAACTTCAGAACTACGGGTCTCCCCCTTAGGATCAGGGTACTACGGGGTCAGGCTAGCCCACTGCGCCTCGAAAGGCGTGTTCTATCGGCCGCTTATTAGAGTGCGCGGTGCCTGACATTGAGGTTGGACTCGTAGTGGCTATGTGGGTAGCCGCAGAGGACGGCATGTTCGTTGCTCGGTAAGCACGTGGCGTTCGAGCGTCGGACTCATGTGCGGCTAGTGCGTACTAGTCGGTTCGCGCGAGGCACGGAGTTGTCTTTAACGAAGTGGCGGCGTGAAACCTGCCACAACGCATCTCGGGAGCTTGCCTGCTCAGCAAATAAGAGTCACTTTGTTTGCGTAGAAGAATGTACGTCGGAAAGTTAGCGTGCCCTATACAGCTCCGGCACCATAGCGGAGATATAGGAGGCGGCTTCTCAGTTGGCTTCAGCGAGGTTATCGTTAGCAACTCTCAGAGTTGCGATTGGTGAGCGGCTTTATTGCTCCGGCACTTATCTGGACAATAGGTAGTGCCACTTGGGCACGAGGTAGCTCACTATAACGAGAACCGGATCTTTGGATTTGGGGACAAGACCTGTCTATAACTGGTCCCTGAAGGTGCTTTCAGGCACTAGAAGGTACAGCGGCTCTCACTATATACCGTAAGTTGGGTGAATGGGAACGCTATATCATAAACTTAAGTAGTCGTAGAGGAATGGTCTGGTCCTGTAGATACTGTTAGGAGTGCAGTGCCTACAAGCATGGCTGTTTTTAAGCAACCAATTTTATTGCGGGTGTTCAAGTTTTATAATTTTGAAGTTACGATCTCGAGGACATCTTTAGCAGCAAAGAGAACGGAAGAGAGTAGACCTTGCAACAGTTATCAAGGTCCCACATTTGTCATCAAATATATGCTCCGATGTTGGTATTTGCTACAGAATAGATCGTCCACTTGTAAGGTTGCAGTTGAACTAGTAACAGCTAATTAAGTCCAACATTGCCGTATGACATGTGCGCTGATGTTGGTTGTAGCTACAAAGTAGATCGCTCCATTTATGAGTTTACAGAGAAACCCGTACAGATATTTACGTCCTACATACGTGCCAATGTTGGGAGGTGCTACAGAGCAGCGCACTGCATTCTTGAAGTAATAGAGGAACTAGTAACAGTTATTTAGGTCCAACACGGGCTCCAATGTGGCAACATAACATTCTTGCAATGGCAGTAAAATTAGTAGTAGTTATTTACGTCCAACATTAGGCATCCAACCTGTACACCGATGTTGGTATTGGATATAGAGCAGCTCGCTTTATTCATGTGATTTTGAAGGTATACTTGGTTGCACTAATATGTATGGCAGAAACGCCTATGCATCGACATTCATACTACAATACAAGGCTCCCTACACAAGACATCATAACTAATATAATTAATGCGAATGTGAGTTTGTTTGTTACGCTTTTACGCCTTAACTACTAGACCGATCATCGCGAAATTTCGAATACAAGTTGTCAGGAGTACAGAAAAGGATATAAATGCCTTTCATCCAAAAAAGAAGTAGGTACTGTTCCTGAGGATAGAAATTTATTGACATAACCTATATTAACACAAGCGAAGCCGCGGGCAAAATATAATATAACTTGTATATACCTACTACTAACATTGAAAAAATATTTATGAGTTGTTAACAATGTTATATGGGTGTTAATGACCGACACGTTTTCTAACTACTTAAAAAAAACAAAAAACTTTTTTTAAGCTCAATATTTACAGTTGCACACAGCGATGCGCAGATTGTTTATAATCATTGATAGCGGCTTTCTTAAACAAATATTTAGTCATTCATCAAGCTAAAATAAATAACTAATAAACTTGCGGTAACCCCTACGAAATTGAGCAAATATGTGGTCCAACCCCAACACAAAAAAATATAATATGTGGGTCTTGCTAGATGCTGACGGATGGCAATTACATCGGAGGAACTGATACAAGTAGCAGCCCATTAAATATTGCAACCATGTTGGGATGTCATAATTGTAATATGTTGTTGTTATCTATATAACCTACAATATCTTTGTATATAACAACATCAGCAGTGACCCTGTTCCGATGCCGGTGAGTACTTATAGTCTTTATTATATGATATAAATAAACAAAATATTTTAAAAATTGTAAGCATTTAAATATAAGCTAATATGTGAGAGAGGTGAGAGACGGATATATAAAAGCAGGAATATTGGTAAAACCTTCGGTTAAATCTACAGGAGTGAAGAGACAACATATACCTACTTCAACAATATTTTTTAAACAGTATTATAACGAAAGGGCCAAAGACACCGTTTTTCCCACTATACTTATACAAATATTTTAGGTTGTAGTACATATCCTTTAATAAGTAGAATATTTTACAATTCAATGTCCAACCAATATTTCCCATATCTTGCTTCAAACCACCTTCATCCACCACAATATAAGAAACGTAAATGAATGTTGTTTTTTTATTGTTTCCTAAACCGCATTACGGTTTCTACAAATTATTCTTTGGATATAAATTTATATTTAACGATAGTTATATAAGTTATATATCATCAATTATTTTAAAGGTGCATATATGTTATTTTTATTTTGCTTTACCATACCTTGTATTTATTGTAAATTTGTGTATAGTTTTGATTGTTTTGAACATATTTTTAAATATGGCTGTATTTTTATGACTGACAATATTTTTGTTTGATTGTCAAATGGATTCCGTGTTAGTATTTTTATTCCGCGCGACAATAGATCAAATTATTTCTCTATTGAATATCAGTTAGTAACGGTTAAAATATTAACTGCTTGGAACGCAGGAATCCTATAAAATTGTGTGATCAGTGTATTGTGTCCGGGTATGTGTTAATTAAAATAATGAGGCGAGGTCACCCAGGCATCGGTGGATGGCGAAATGAAAATCAAAGGCATTTTAGACCAAGAACTGGTACATCACCGCGTTTTAGGCCGCCTAGAATCTACTCTATATTAGATGCTCCGAGGTGAGTTCAATAATATAAAGTAAATAAACACTGTTTAGATTGCATCACTGACGCGCCAATATTTCGTATACCATAAAATGTATAAAACAATTAGTACGTGTATGACAACAGTAATAAAACTCTTAAAGTGTAGAAATACGATTTTGTCACAATTTCCTTGAATAGAGGATATATTAACTCAATTTCAGATTCCCGCCACCCGGGCCACGGCTTCACAGAGATTCACATCCTTACAATACTCACCCAGGACATACAGATGAACATGGACCATCAAACCATCTCGAAAGAATCAATTATCGAAATCAGAACCATCATCAAAATCATCCGAGGCTACAGGATAGGAATCATCAGCATAGATCCAGAGGAGGCTATCCTTACACACATCCTAATGTAAATCCAGAAGATAATATCCAAAGTAACCGATATAAGCATTCATCAAACTATTACAAGGAAGTTCAATCGGATCAGTTTCATGTAAATAGTTTAGGAGATGTAGATCATCGGCAGCTTGGTAATGTGCCACACACTCAAGATTCTTACCATAGTATAAACCCTTGGGCTAATCCTCCACCTGACCAAAGACAGTTCTATGATGATCGAAGTTCCCAAAAGTTCTATAGACATCATGACTCTGAGAGGCAAGCTACAGAAGGCAATAGAATACCCTCATTAGATTACACTGGTCATAGACCACCTTCCTCAGACTACTATGGCAGCACTTCTAGTACAACAATCAACAACAACAATACCTCATTCAGCCGATCTGTTGATGACACTGTAGATATTGTGCGTAAAAGGCTAATGAACCGTAATGAACCTCAACAATTATTACAGGACACCACTGTGAATGAAAATAATAGTGAACAAGAAATTAGGGAGAATACAACTCAGCATATCCAGCAAGAACAACCAACTAAGAAGAGAATACAAAGACAGAAACAAGTTAAATCAAATTGTGACAAAATGAAATCAAATATTGTTCACCAACTCTTTAAAATGGATAAAGATAAAATGCATAAGCTAATGGATGATCCTGGCTCATCATCAAAGTTTGAATATGCCATAAGTAGCTTGATTACAGAGTCACAAAACAGTCTTAATCGCCATTTGAGGTCTGTAGCTGAGAAATCACTTGTCAGCACCAGCAGTGACTTTATTCATAATGACAATAATACTATTTATGAAGATACTTTCATGAAACAAATGCAATGTCTTTTGGATCCACAGGACACCATCTTACTAGAAGACATTAAACCATTAGTAATGGCGGAACTAAGCAAAGTTCTTCAACTAGATGACTTTGACCCAAGATATGACACAGAAGATCAGGGCATACATAATACAAGAGCTGATCAACTTAACTATCATCATTATGATAATTTTAATTATGATGAGTTCCCGCAGGAAAGGTTTTATGATGTAGACCAGAGAGCCTTGTCTAATTATGAAGATATAAGAGCTGATGTGACAGATAGTAGCAATCAAAATTTTGACTACAATAATCAAAAGATCAAGAGTGAAGAAGTTTATCAACCACCAGAAAATATTTTTGAAAGGCGATCATCACAGAAACCTAATCATAATCAAGATAGACGGCAAAGTATTGATAGCCAAAGACAAAGGAGGAGTAGTAATATTAGTGAAGAACCTCTACCACTATTTGATACTAATGCAGAACAGCTATCTGAGGATGAGGAGGACACATTTGCTGAATTAGACAGGCAATACCATGTTCCTGTTGACCATAACTTCCTTGAAGACGTCTCTGCTCAAACAACACCAAATCACACACAATCAGTGGAAACAAATCCTACTACCATCAAAACAGTAATTGATTCTCAGTTACAATCATTTGTGGAATCCCCATTAAAGGTTTTCCCCTCAAATTGCAGAGGTGATACAGATGAACGACAAAATAATTTAGTAGCCATTAAGCAAGAGGTCCTACAATCTTTACATTGCTCTAAAGAAAATAGTACACCTGCAAATTCTGAAAACATTGCACACAGAATGAAACATGTGCACATCAAACAGGAACATGTTCATAAGAGTAAGGAAAAGGATAGGGAAACTGACAGCTCGAATATTAATAAAACTACTCAATCAAACAGCCGCAAAAGGTCGATAGATCAAAGACCAGCTCACCGGAAAGAAAAACGCAAAAAAAGTGAATCCGTATCTTCAGATGTTGTTAAACCACCAGCTTTGAAACATGACACCATTAGTACAAATAATGCACGTGCTAAATCTATAGAAAAGTGCAATGATGCCCCAAAGGCTTATTACAGTATATTTACCTCTAAAGACGAAAGCAATAAAGAAGTATCAAAGGACAATAAAAGGAGCGATACCACAGATAAAGACTACTCAGATAAATATGTAAAAAGGAAAGAATCTGCAAGATCTAAAAATCATGAATCACGTAAAAAAAGAAGTTCTAGTTCATCCAGTCAAACTATTTTAAGCCCTAAAGATAGTAATAATACTAGTGTAACACCTGTAAAGGGTGATTCTAAGACTAAACTTAAGACTATAGACATGTTTGTAGAGCAACCAAAAAAAGTATCTGTTCATCATGCACATAGAAATACTGCGCCGACTCCTGCACCGACTCCTGCACCAGTTGCTACACCGAAAGCAGCTGAAGAAAATAAGGCTAAGCAAGTGACAACTCCAACACGTAAGATAACAGTACAGATGAAACATGCATCAACCCAAGTTATTAAAAGAGTAATAAATAAAGAAAGCCAGACGGTAAAAGTTGACAACAAAGTTGCCCTTAGTAAGTGCAGTCAAACCGAAAAATGTAATAATGCTACAAAGTCAGTACAAACACCTCGTACATTTTTACTTAATTCAAAAGATGCAATCGAGAGAATGAAAGACATTGATATGGAAATACAGTTGTTGCTGCAAGAAAAGTTTAAATTATACAATAATTTAGATGGTAAAGACTCATGTCCAAGTGGTATGGACCTTGGTATGACTGTCCTGAATGTGACACCTATTGAAGATAACAATGAAAAGGATACTGAAGAGATTGATATGGGTATTAATATAGAATCGAATATACCTGCAGAATCTACTATGACACCAGATGCTATTGCAGACAACTTCACTAGCATACCCGTTGAAGAACTAGAACAAATAGCTTTAGAATCTGTTGACAATGAGAACTTTGAAGGAACTAAAGTTGAAAAACGAAGTATACGACAAAAAACTCTTCAACAGGAGAGAAAAAATTCTGCAAGCCCACAGTCTACATCTGGCAGGCGGAACAATAAGAAAACGAAGACGCCAAACATATCTTTAATAGAACAGATAATAACTGATGATAGACCTCTGGAAGACATTATATCTCTCGATGATCTCGAAGAACCATTACCTAAACATAAGAAGAAACCTCATAGACCTAAACCAAAGAAGAAAGTTACTAAGAAGTCAAAACCTGTGAGAAGTGTTGATATAGATACTTATGATATAAAAGAATGCTCAGTGATATTGATTCAGACTGACATCAGCAAGTTCATAAAACCATCATCTCCAGATGAAATAAACAGTGTCGATACTCTTGAATCTTTTAAAGAGTCCATAGAACTTCTCAATGAATCGCCAGAGCTCTTCAAAGGATGTTTGGAGGTTCAAAAAAGTTCTGAACCAAGTGAAATAATTGAGGAGACTGTTGTTAATGATTTACAATTTGATATGTTGGATGTGTCTGAAGACATTGTTATTGGTGACAGCTGTGAGATAAAAGACAAAGACTTGAATGAACAATCTATTAGTATAAGTGAGGATTTAATTCTCGATAACAGTCAGTCGTCAGCCGAAGGCGTGTTTTCGACGGCGACGAGCCAAACTGAGAATGAATGTAAAACATATGATTTCTCAACTGATGAAGATCTGCGACGTGATTCCCTGACGGTCACAGGCAATGTTGACGCTGTACTCGCTATAGAAGTGAGTATTTGTATTTCTTATAATCGTAAATTCGTTATTTAAATTGTTTAAAATTGGATGAGTGGATTTTTGTCAATTGTTCCGCTATATTACGAATGAGTCGGCTCGCCTGAGTATAGTCCACCCTCTAATAGGAAACTAGCTGAAGAGTAAGGCCGGATGCTCGCTATATCCAATTTTCCTATTAAGTACTAGTTTTATACTGCCTTTAATTCTTATACTATAGAGTATATGATATAGGAATTAAATGTGTATTTAGGCTTTTATAACATTGGTATTTATGTTGCGCAAACTACCAATCCGAATAAATGCTTGTTTAGTTTAGTTTATTAAACAAATATTTAACCTACGCCTGAATATGTCTATGGCGTATCGATTTTCTATAACATGAATCTTAAAAACTGAATATAAATAGCAAACGGAGCCAACAAGTTTGCTTTACGTGCTGGTCCTGTGGCTAAAGTTTGCGCTAAAATATGAATGCTATTGAAAATTACTGAAAATTTGGTAACCAGGAATCTAACCTTAGATCCATCTTAGGTTTGAGTCCTGGTTAAAAAATTATAAAATTACGTGTATCGTAATTATATAATTTGTTAAACACGAAACGTAATATAGGAATAAGACACTTCTGCCTGCCTCTTCGGATATATTTTGACTGCACGGAAGTCGTAGTGGTTTAAGTGATCGCCTCGCCACTGCCACTGCGCCGAGTATTATGGGTTCGAACTCACACTGGACAAAAATTTGTGTGATCCACAAATGGTTGTTCCTAGTCTGGATGTTCTTTGTATCCTTGTTTGAATGTTTGAAGAGTCCCCTGCGGTACAAGGATTATTCCTAGTGCGGGTAGTTGTCATTAAAAAAGGAAAAATATTTAATTATTTGTATTTATCAAGCAATGTAAGTAAATATAATTTAATTTACCAACATAATAACAAATTGCAGTGCATAGAGAACGACTTCATAGCGGCGTGTCTAGATGGTAACGTGTACCACTTTAGTGGCGACGGTCAGCTGCTGAACACGATGCGGGGTTCGAACCTGGCAGTCACCTGCCTCACGATCGTCAAGGAGAAGTATGGCACTACGGTATATACCGGCTCACTGGACTCCCGGATCCGATACTATGATTTGGAGGTAAGTTTATAATATAAATACAAAGCACCATACCGGAGATATGGCAGGCGGCTTCTCCGTCGGCTTCAGCGAGGTTATCGTTAGCAACACTCAGAGTTGCGAGTGGTGAGCGGCTTTATTGCTCCGGCACCTATCTGGACAATACGTAGCGCCATTTGGGCACGAGGTAGCTCGCTATAGCGAGAACCGGATCTCTGGATTTGGGGACAAGACCTGTGTATAACTGGTCCCTGAAGATGCTGGCCACTGAAATGTACAGAGGCTCTCACTATATAACCGGAAGATTGGGTGAGTGGGAACGCTACTTATATCATAAACTTGAGTAGTCGCAGAGGATTGGGTCTGTTGGGCCTGTTGTCTGTGAAATTTTATGAATGAAAGGTATCCTATGTCCTTTTCTGTACCTACTCCAATATGTATAATATGTATATAAAATTTCATAATGAACTGTTGAGTAGTTAAGGCGAGAAAGCATACCAAACAAACAGACTCACATTCGCATTTATAATATTAGTAAGGATTACAGAAACATTTTAACATAGTTTGGTTGAATTGTCACACACAATCACACATCACAATGAGTCACTGTATCGTTCTAAAATAAATGTTTATTTGTAACGAAATATGCAAATAATGTGATGATGATATGAAATTAATTATAACTTGTAACTTGATATAGTCCGAACCATATTACAAAGTGCGAAACAAGTTCTTGTATCCAAATATCCGTATACAACTTTCCAACATAGGCTAGTAATAATCTTTCTATATCAGACTAGTAATAATAAATGACATATGCCTAGACAAAGAGAATAATTATTCAAACAGCCCGACCCACGAGGATAGTTGTTCTATAGATTACTGTCAATCTGAGTTCCAAATCACTAGTATTCTTTTAACCTCTCCAGCCAACTTAATATTTTACGAATGGGTTCACATCGGTAATGAAGCAGCTGGCAGCCGGCAGCTGGGACAAATTACTTAATATACTAATACCATTTTTTTTTTTTTCAATTGTTAAACAAATTGAAAATTAAATTTGGAATCGATAGAAAATAAAATAATAGTCGATCGTACAAGCGCAAATTATGAAAAAGGATGAATTTTGATTTATGATGGCGTGTTAGATTATTCAACATATGGTATAAATGCGTTCAATGTGAACCTCTTCATGTCACGTGGTTTGCTGCGTCTAAATTAAATCGAAAGCAAATCGTGATCGCGTGTAGATTGCGTTCTGGGCACATTCCTCACATTCCTTGTAGAAGCTTTGCGTACTTAATGAAAAAGGTAGACTCGCCTTATTGTTACGTATGCAATAAAAAGGATGATGTGTACCATCTACTAATGGAATGTGTCAGGTATGCTGATAAAAGTGCCCATATTATAAATAAATATAAATTAAACTTATACGGTGTCAGTATGTTTCATAGTATTCTAGCTGAACCAAACTGATACAGCTAGAATATTATATTATACATTTAATGACAGTGATTGTGATTAGTAGCTATTAAGATTAGCTTATACTATTGTTGTAGTAGTTGTTTCTTTTTTAGAATAAGGTGCGATGGGATGGACATTGTCATTATTTTGTACAAAAATCCCTTATAATAAATAAAGATTAAAAAGAAAATGTAACGCACTTATTAAATCATCGATTTTAGTTTAGAGCTCATGGAAAGTTTAAAAGCTCAATTGTACTTGATTTTCATAAAGAATTTAGTACAATCGAGCCTTCAAATCGGCCACTAGCTCTTAATTTGTATAAAGCCACAAACATTTTGTACCTCATTGTATTAGTAGTGTTTCATGCGCAAGCGCATACAAGCGTCTTACATAATTATTACTTTTTTATTAAGTTATTAATATAATTATTTATTCACTTATTTGTATTTGCAAAAATTAGACTCTCAAGGTCACGTAGTTTAGGCGAGCTTGAGTTTAAAAATAATAAAAAATTGCTTGCCTGCTCTACCATCTGATTATATATCTAATTATTAAATTCTTTTTTCAACTTGTCGTTTGATATTTTCGTTTGGAAAATTTGCGTTCTTTTTTTAAATTCTGTATGTGGAGGGGGGCTCCAGTTCGAAAGATTATCCCGGGTGCCCCGTTATCATGTGGCGAGCCTGCATCGCACTTAAAACCAAACTGCACTAGTGGCATAGTTATTTAAGTTGTCGCCTCGCCACTGCCACTTCGCCGAGTGTCGTTTATTTGAATCCCACAACGGGACAAAAATATGTGTGATGCACAAATGGTTGTTCCGAGTCTGGGTGTTCTTTCTGTCCGTTGTTTGAATGTTTGAATGTTTGTAAAGTCTTCAGTACAGAGAAATTAATCCGAATGCGGGATCTGTCTTCTTTTTTAAAAAAACAAGTGAAATGTGGTTCAATAGGTACACTTCTGCTTGCGCCGTAGGGAACATATACATATATTATGTATTTACAATCAGTTCAGGTGTTCCAAAGATTGCCTCTATATCGATCATTATGTATTGGGGCTAGCTATCTAGAGCTATCTTGAAGATTGATGCGATCATATTTTACTTCTTTATAGTATTAGTATAAATTATATATTTATTTTTTATACTTCTACTGTGGCAAACAAGCTTACGGTCCACCTGATGCTAAGTGGTCACTGCACCATAGCCTATGGACGCCTGCAACACCAGAAGCATCACTTGCGCGTTGCCAAACCTTTAGGAAATGAAGTAGGAAGGGGCGTGAAGGGGGAAAGAGAGTGATTAGGCCTCCGGCACTCTCACTCACCGAACGAAACACAACAGTAGAAATACTGCTATTTCACGTCGATATTCTGTGAGTCCTTTCACGGTCGAGCCGGCCCATTCTAGCTGAAATTAGCGAGGCTCTACTACCTATGAAATATAACGTTGTATGTTTATTTTTCAGACGGGCTTAGAGAAGGGACCGGAGTGCAATGTTCTCAGTCCCATACAAACTATGGACCGTGCTTGGGACACTGTGTTCGTCGGCACCAGGACTGGATTCGTTCTGCAGTTTGAATGCAAGGTATGTCTAAACTATGTTTTAAGCAATAGATCACACAGAGTTCAGAACTCAAGTTAAGAGCTGTTTCACTAAGGATGTATACCCTACAAAATATCGACAATATTACATTGTGTTGCGATTCCTAACCTATCAATTACTGGAATACTAGAAATAATTAAAAACATATTGTGTCTGGCCGCCGGTGTGCCGCTGCGACTCAATAAGTTAAAGCACTTGGACATGATGCAAGGGTATAGTAATAGTAGGTATCATGTGCACGCTAGTCGCGCAAGCTACGTACGAGAGTTAATCATACGTATTACTTGCATATCGTATAAACTACCGCAAGCAATCACCTCGCATTTCAATAGCTGAAAAAATGTAGTATGTAAAACAAATCTGTCTACTGGTTCAAACACATATAGGCGTTAGTATATGCAGTGTATGTGTATACATAAAGACTCATATTACGAGTTACGAAGAAATATTTAGTCGTAATACAAGTGTCAAGTTTCACGGCGCGCGATTACACAATACCTTCTACTCTTATTTCATAAGTTGTCAAAAGTCAAGGTTAGTAACCGACGGATGAATGCGTTAGCAAATATAGTATTCAGCTGCTTTTATTTAAATCAATTTACTGCTCATTATTTACCTCTACTTATCATAAAAAATAAGATACTGGGAACTGCTCCTATATAAAAGTGTATGACAACAATAGAAAAGGGTATGTTAAGCTGGTTTGGGCATGTAGAATGAATGGACGAGGGAAGACTGACTAAGAAAGTTTATAAGGCTAGTGTGAAAGGAACAGTCGCAAGAGGAAGACCTAGGCGAACGTTTCTTGATCAGATCGGAGGCGTTCTGGACAAAGGCCAGGTTAAGAGCACCTTGAACCGACGGACGTGTATGAGGAATGTGATGAAAGTGAATGAAGCCAGAGAAGTGTGTCAGGATCGTAGCAAATGGAAATCCGTAGTCTCTGCCTACCCCTCTGGAAAACAGGCGTGAATCTATGTATGTATTTGTGTATGTTCAAACCAAATTAAAGCATTTTTTGATAGAGAGGTGTTTCTATTCTGTTGATAACTTTTTATTGAATTGACTTGTAGTTGGTAATTTTAGTCTAATTCATTAATTAATTTTTGTGTTTCAGTTTAATTTTATATGACATATTTTAATTTCAATTGACATGTAGTTAGTAATTATGGTGTAATTTATTAATTTTGTATTTAATCTTATAACTGGCATATTGAATTTATTTTATTTACATGATATAAAATGATAGTAATTATTGTTCATATTATTAAATGAATATATATCCTAGTACTGACAATTAGTCACTTAATATTGATTTAATTATTATTTATATTGCAATTTGTGTGCATGTGTTTTTTTTGTTTTGCTTTGTTTTTATTTTAATTGAATTATTTTATTGTACTATATTATTCTATCATGTAGCCAATGTACAAAATCAAACACAATGTAAAAATTGTTGGTGATCAAATAAATAAATAAATATAAGGTCTACTCAGACATTGTGTTACATACCTATATCTGGACAGATATTTTTAGTCCTACATAATAGGGCGCATGCTTATAGGGTTGCCAACCGCATTTTATAATACAGTATTGTACGTTATTTCTGGTAAACGTACTTTATACTTTATTAGGAAAATAAAGTAAGTACGTGAAAATACTTTATTTTATCTATGTCAACTTTTACAGGTTTTATTTAAATAAACTGTTTACACAAAGCAACGCTATAGAGATGCCCTAAATTGAATAAACGCTATTGTTTATCTCTCTTAATATAGACATATATTGTAAAAATCCGGTTACGACGTTCCTTGATAATAAATATTTGTTAGATGTTACTAGCATCAACAAAAATATGATAACAAAAAGGCAAGTTAAATAAATAATACTTTATTATAAGATGTTCTACTTTTTTTTTACTCTATTTATTCAAAATAAAGGTGGCGATCCTAGTCACACGCCTAAGCGCAACCATATGCCATAGGGCAAATAGGGGAGGAGAATCCAAATAAATATTAAAATGTCATAAAGAAAAATATATTTTAAATTAATTTAACCCTTAACTGGTATCGATATTTTAAATAAAACAGTTGGTATTGAAGGTCCAAATGGACTCCGAGATAAAAAAATGTAGATAACTGGTATTTTATGTGCGAATCGTGGTTCAAGTATATATATTTTAAAATAATAGTATTTGCCAAATATATAAATCAACTTTTTATTTATATTTATCGTCGTGATGATAAATCTTATATCACATATAACTTACTGTCTACGTTTTTAAGTAACAATTTGTAGGTGGAACATTAAAAATGGAAAAATAACTGAAATATAAAAAAGTCCAAAACAATTACTCTTTTTTAAACTCAAAATATATTTTAACTAAAATAAAACCGGAACATATTCTGAGTTCAATGAAATATAAAAAAATTACAAGCATAACCCAACTTAAAAAATATTAGCAAAAAATTGGTTTAGTATGTTGTATATTTGACATTCGGAACACATTATTGTTTTAACTGAATGATTTTTACAAATATAATTTGTACACTTTATACATTGCTGAGATTGTTTTTGGTTCTTCCTTCGGTGACATAAGTAGCATCGTCCCCTTTTGGGTCATGTCAATCGATATCTCATCTTCGCATAATCCACTTCTACCAGGATCATCATCCGTCTCAACATGGCATTTATCTGCCAGAAGTTCACGTATAGTGTCTTTATTAAGATTTCGTGACATTTTTATTTCAAACTGCTGTAAAAATGAAAATAATATTTATAAACACAATTTAAAGGAAATACGTCCTTGGTATCGAGGGTCCATTTGGACCCCAAGCTCGTTATTACCTTAACTTCCAGTTAACACCAAGTGCCGTAGGTCCGGTCATCCACCACAACACGCGACGTAATGAGATTACGTGGATGCACGTACGCGTGGGTCGAAAAATGAAACTTTTATTACAATAAATCTTTGTGGTGGGGTCCAGTTGGACCCCACAATACCAGTTAAGGGTTAATATACCATTACAATGAGTTAAATAGATAGGTTAGGCTTTCTTCCTAAGGGATATAATATTTGGCAGTTAACCTACGACATCCCTCGTAGTCCCGAATGGAGCATTGGGCTTCTATTTAAGATTTTCTAACAGACTAACCGCCAAAATAGATTCATAATGCATACGTGACAATCATACTTACTATTAAAAAACCTACTTAATACTTTCATTGTAAAGCAGCATTTTAGGGTATTAGTATTGGGCTATCCCATCGCAATGGTTGAAATATCATATCAGAATTTTGTCTTCTATTTACGCGAATATTATTCATTGAAATTAAACTGCTATATACGGATTTTATCGCGTTGTTTATTTGACACTTTATCACAAAATTTTGAAAATTGTTACACTACTACTACTATTAAACTTTACTAATTTTTAAGCTAATTAAATTATTATTAAAACTATTTAGATTTAATTTATTTTTACACTTTCCCCGACGTTTCGGTTGCTTTTCAGCAGTCATGGTCACGGGGAGACTAAGATGGTAGTTGTCTCAATGTTCCAGTGTAGTTATTTCAAAGTACCCGAACATAATTTAATAATTTGTGTTTCTATTTACGCTGTAAAGTTTAATAGTAGTAGTAGTGTAACAATTTTCAAAATTTTGTAATATAGTTTCAAATAAACAACGCGATAAAATCCGTATATAGCAGTTTAATTTCAATATCATATCAGATCAGACCCACACCTAATTCTCACAACACATAACATAAGAGTTTAGTTTAACTGCTGGTTGACAAGAATACTAGTTGTTAATAGCCTAAATATAATTTTTTTTGTTTAAAAAACTACAACACCTGCACTAGGAATAATTCCAGTGTCGCGGGGATCTTTAAAAACATTCCAACAGCGGATAAAAAGTATACCCAGATTCGGAACAACCATTTGTGGATCACACAATTTTTTTGTCCCGTGTGGGATTGAACCCACAACACTCAGCGTAGTGGCGACTTAAACCACTACGCCATCCGAGCAGTCAATTGTTTATAAGGTTATCTATAGAAGTCCTTACATCCCTCCTTTTTTTCAGAATAACATGTTGATACCAGTAAGCACAGTGAAGTTCTCTGAGCAAGCTATACTGGCCTTACGTGCCATGAAGGAGGGTCCTCGGAAGGTACTCTTGGTGGCCTCTCGTTCAGAGGACGTGACGGTGAAGGACGCTCAAACAGGCCTGCTGCTTCGGACCCTGCAGGGACCCAAGATGACCGTGTATACACTGCTGTTCGAAGACGGCAAGGTGTACTGTGGGACAAGCAGCCATCAGATACATGTGTTTGATTATGCTGTAAGTGTACCTAATTATTTTTTTCTTAATTTATAATTATTTGCGATAATTCCGTGACTAATAGGGAGCGCGCTTCGTTCGAAGACGGAAAGGTGTACTGTGGGACAAGCAGCCATCAGATATATGTTTGATTATGCTGTAAGTGTATCTAATTACTTTTTCTTAATTTGTTAATTATTTGCGATAATTCCGTGACTAATAGGGAGCGCGCTTCTTATGAACACCCGTGTATTTAGCCGATACTCAACGTTCGAGAAATGTATTAATACATTATATAAAAAATATAATTATATTTATCGGTGTGTTTTTTGTCGATACTCAAGATGTATAAAGTGCCAGTTCCGTTTAATAATATTAACAAAGCTTATGTCACTAGTTTGTGTATGTTATTTAGTGCAACTATCTGTGGAACACAATTTTTGTGGAGGCTTATGTTTAAGGTTATGATAAGACTGATGACTGAAGACTGACGTCATTAAGATTTTTTATTCAACTCTGACTTCCTCGGACCGGGTAGACACTGCCATCAAATAATTAGCCGAGCTCTTTCCCACATAAATTAAATTATTATTTAACATATAAAAATTTTATTCGGGTAATACGCAATTATAGTATGAAGGACATTCACATAGCGGATGAGTCTCAGTGATTATATCGATATCGATGGTGGCGCTTGGCTTTCGAATTATGTTTGAAAATATTACAAAACTATACATAAGTATGTGCGCTGCGTTTTGGTCCACACAAAGTTGGTGCTGCTTTGAATTTTTTAAACATTTGTATTTGAATATTATTCGTATCTGTATGCGCCTTACTAATCGGTTGTGGTGTTGTTGACAGAGCGGCACGCACACCGGTTGCCACGAGGGCGGTAAGGGCGCGGTGTGCCTGCGCGCGACGGGCGGGCTGCTGTTCGCGGGCTGCTACGACGGCTGCGTGTACGTGTACCGCGAGGGCGACGCGCGCCCGCTGGCGCAGCTGCGCGGGCCCGGCCTCATGCTGCTGTCGCTCGCCGTCGTCGGGACCAAGGTCACTACATTCTACCTCTTGTATAGGATAAGTCTTATGTGCAAGGGCGCGGTGTGCCTGCGCGCGACGGGCGCTACGACTGCTGCTAATAAAACATTATAATTTTTTTTTTTTTTTGTTACAGATAATTGCAGGATACAAGGATAGAAGTCTGTACATATGGAAAATACCTTTAAGTATATTACAAGAAATGATTTTATAAATGTCTACTTAATCTCTAAAGTCTTGTAGATTAAAACATACTTTTATCTTTCCTTTAATTGAATGTATTACGTGTTTAAATTTGGTGTATACCAATGTGTATATAATAAAAGATGTTAGCAATGGTATGTATAGTTATTTTATTTATTTTAAGAGTTGTCGCATTGTATAATCAATATGGCCATAAATATTGTTACAATTTAAAAAAATCATATTATTACATTTGAATTTGGAATATGTCATTCTTATATGAATATTCATTGTGTTTTTCTAAATATTTTTGTGATATTGAAATGGAATGGGAGATAAAGAGAAATCAATTGCTGTGATAGCATTACACAAAGTAGATATGGAGCCAAATGCAATTTTTGAACCTCCATCTGCTTGGTATTAGTCGAATGTTTGCCTACCGGGCTATTAATAGGTACAATTATATCTTCCCTGTTTGTGGCAGAAAAAGATCTGGCCGTCTACGTAGTATTCGTACGAAAAAGGCGAACAAAGCAGTGAAGGAAAGAATTCTAAGAAATCCTCTCCTAAAGCAAAAGATTTTATCTCGGGAAATGAATATAGCTCCTAGAACCATGTCGCGTATTTTAACAGATGACTTAGGACTTGCAGCCTGTAAGTGACGCACTGAAATTTAAAAAAATTTTGGTTGGTAAAATAAACTAAGCAACTTCTTAAGCGGAACGCAAAGTGAGGTCACAGAAAAATTTTATTTACTGACGAGTTTTTTTTACTATTGAGCAATGTTTTAACAAGCATATTGACCGAGTTTATGCTCAAAGCTCTATAGAAGCTTCCCAATTAATCAGCAAAATACAAAGTGGACATTATCCGACTTCAGTGATGGTTTGGTGGGGAGTTAGCTATCAAGAAGGGACTGAGCCATATTTTTGTGGAAAAGGTGTCAAAACATCGGCACAAGTGTATCAAGATACGATTCTTGAGAAGGTGGTTAAGCTTCTTAACAAATCAGGTTCCATAACCAAGAATTGTTGCAAGACTCGGCGCCGGGTCATAAAGGTCGATCTGTCTAAGCGTGGTTGGAAACGAACGTTTCGGACTTCATCATGGCTGAAGACTGGCCGTTATCTAGAATTTTCCCGATCTTAATACGCTGGATTACAATTTATGGTCAGTTTTAGAGAGTATTGCATGCTCTAAATTCCATGATAATTTGGAGTCTTCTTTTTGGAGAATCTTTTTTTTTCTTGTCACAATATTTATGGCAAGACTAGGTACAATACCGTGCAATGCAATATCCTATAATTCATTGCATGGCATTATTAGATAAGTGTTATGAATTGCTTTGATGTAGGTACTTTTTTTGATACATTTCTTAAGTACCTACTTGGATGAAATCATTACTATTGTGATATACTTACATTTTACCTGTATCATATTAATCACGTGCGCGTAGACAATGTAGACTCGTCTTTATTTGAGATAGTTTGTGCGACAATCAGCTGTATGTTGTGTGGTTTATATTCCACCTAAATGTAGTTACAGTGAATATATGCAGTTGTTTCAGATTTCAGAAAATGTATGTATTAATTATGAATCATTTATTGTGATGATAATGATTTTAACATGCCCTCGGCAACCGTGAAAATACAAAGTTACTTTGAATATTTTACGGCGTTCTGTGGATTTCGGCAGGTAAATAACATATGCAATATTAATAATTGTACGTTAGATTTAGTGATGACTGCGTTATTGACGGGTGACATAGTGGATGAGCCGTTGCGTCGGTAGGCATTGACGTTCATCACCCTCCGTTAGATAGGTATTAAAGTGACATTAAGATCAAGGCAGAATATGGTATACATGTCAAAGCAGGATAGTATAGATGAAGATAGTGGCTGAATCGATGGCGTAGTGGTTAGTGTAACTGACTGCCACGCCTGAAGTCGCGGATTCGATTCTCGCACAAGTGAAACATTTGTGTGCATGAACATGGATGTTTGACTTGGTCTGGATGTTTCTATGTATAATACGTAAATATGTAGCTACAAAAAAAAGAAATAG
Organism: Catocala fraxini; assembly: GCA_930367265.1. Lineage (NCBI taxonomy): Eukaryota > Metazoa > Arthropoda > Insecta > Lepidoptera > Erebidae > Catocala > Catocala fraxini. The sequence goes on along the minus strand of OV884040.1, from coordinate 7,066,751 downwards.
GTACTTATATACAGGGTGTCCCAAAAATCAACGTCAAGCCGAAAACGGATGACGGGCCAAGGGATGGTGGTTCTCAAAAAAATATGAAAAAAAAATTTTTTGCTGCACTCTAAAAATTATAGCCATTTAAAAAAAAATGAGAAAATTAACACCTTGTTATGATTTTTCAAGTACTATGACTACAAAATGTTTACTTAGCTTAATTATTTTAGTGAGGATTTGTTACTGAATAATGCTAGTATACATTACAATTCAAAATTTGAACACAACTATCTTCATTTCAGAGGAAATATCCCTAATATGCCCAAACATGTACTCAAAATTATTACATTATTCAACTTTAAATGGCCGTGCTGAAAAAAAAATGTACTACACCATTTCAGCACGTGGCATCAAAAGATGGCGCATTTAATGGGCTTTCTAAAATGCTATAACACTTACTACATTTTATCCTAATTATGGATTTTTTTTTTAAAACAACTCGGGTCTAACCTTTTTTGTTTTACTCAAAAATGTTGGTAATGACATCTAGTTTCCCTCTAAGAAACAAATTAGTGTTATACATAACCCTCTTTTATGGCAGTCAGGTAAAAACTACTAGTGACACTGTTTTGCGAAGCTACTGTGAATAGGGCAAATACCTAATTTATTGATAAACCATATTAGATTCCTTTGGTCATTGTGAATCATTATGTGTTCAATTTGAAATAAAAATTCAACCATTCAAATCAACAGTTCATTTTATTTTGTTACAATAAATATTCAAATTGTTTGCCTTCAGCTTCAATGCATGCCCTACATCTCTTTAAAAACGAACGCTTTATTTTACGAGCAAAACTTCTTGAATTGATGTATTCAGCGGCCCCCGCAATTCTTTGGCGCAGTTCCTCTACGTTTGCGATAGGCTTAGAGTAAACTTGATCCTTCACTGCTCCCCAGTAAAAGAAATCAATGGGGTTTAAGTCTGGTGATCGGGCCGGCCACGAGATCGTACCAGACCGACCGATCCACCTATCCGGATATACTTGGTTAAGAAATTCCCTTACTGAGCGAGCATAGTGCGCAGGGCAGCCATCTTGTTGGAGCCACATACCTACGTAAATGTTGAGTGGCACGTCTTCCAATAAATCTGGTAGATGATTTTGTAAAAAGTCTAAGTAAGCCTCACTGGTTAAGGTGTCTGGGAGTTCGAAAGGTCCAATAATTCTACCGTTCAGAATACCGGTCCACATGTTTACTTTGAAGCGATATTGTGACCGATCTTCTCGCATTAAATGTGGGTTTTCCACGTGCCACTCATGCACATTATGTAGATTTAAGTAGCCATCTTTCTTAAAAGTTGACTCATCCGTCCAGAGTACTTTATCCAGGAAGTGGGGGTCTTCTCGGTGTCTTTGTAACATCGTTTCACAAAACGCAACCCTTGCAGGATAATCTTGAGGTGATAAAGATTGAACTCGTTGCGCATGGTACGGGTGGAGCTGGTTTTGCTGCAAAATCCGGTGTGCTGTACTCTTCGGCACTCCTATGCTTGTCTCAAGTCCACGTACTGAGACACTCGTGTCTTCTGCGACTGCTGCTAAAACTTCTTCCTCGTATGGAATGCTGGATCTTCCTGTACTGAACATTTGATTAGGAAATCGGCCTTCTGAGAGTGATCGGTGCAGATTAATAAATACTCTATGATCCGGATGACGCTCAGAATTGGGGTATCTCTCACGATAGAGTCGAGCTGCAGCATTAGCGTTGCACCTGCACTCTCCATAAATGAGATGCATGTTTGCATACTCCTGTGCTGTGTATCGAAGCGGCATGGTGGCGATCATAGAATACACACAATTACACGGTCAGCGATGACGATAGTCCAAAAGAAAGCCAAGTTAGTCACAAACGGTCAAATCACAAATCAAATCCAAGTAGCACGTAATCAAGTCCAATAAGCAAAGCCAAAGTTAGTAAGTACGAAAACGACACGAAGGAATACAGAACGATGCGCAGTAAACGAAATAACGTAACGTACTGAAGTATTGCAGTTCGTGCGCAGATGATCCGGTCTTGCTATCTTTTTCACTCGTGGCGTCTCTATCCGTCTCATTCTAACTCATGCCGTAGATGATGCTAAGGCTTGCTATCTCTTTCACTCACACTCTCACTAACACGTTGAAGTGGCGTCTCTCTCCGTTTCACTCTAACTCGTGCTGTTGATGATGCTCAGGCTTGCTATCTCTTTCACTCTCACACGTTGAAGTGGCGTCCTAATCTGTTTCACCCAAACTTGTACTGTCTTACTTTAATTTAAGTAAGCTTTAAATAAAATATGCATCGCATTAGCAGCATAAATCCAAGTTGTTTTAGAAAAAAAATCCATAATTAGGATAAAATGTAGTAAGTGTTATAGCATTTTAGAAAGCCCATTAAATGCGCCATCTTTTGATGCCACGTGCTGAAATGGCGTAGTACATTTTTTTTTCAGCACGGCCATTTAAAGTTGAATAATGTAATAATTTTGAGTACATGTTTGGGCATATTAGGGATATTTCCTCTGAAATGAAGATAGTTGTGTTCAAATTTTGAATTGTAATGTATACTAGCATTATTCAGTAACAAATCCTCACTAAAATAATTAAGCTAAGTAAACATTTTGTAGTCATAGTACTTGAAAAATCATAACAAGGTGTTAATTTTCTCATTTTTTTTTAAATGGCTATAATTTTTAGAGTGCAGCAAAAAATTTTTTTTTCATATTTTTTTGAGAACCACCATCCCTTGGCCCGTCGTCCGTTTTCGGCTTGACGTTGATTTTTGGGACACCCTGTATATGTATGTTTATCCATTGTCTAGTACCCATAGTACAAGCTCTGCTTAGTTTGGGCTAGATGGTGTTGTGTGTATGTGTAGAATATTATTATTATTATTATTATACTGTTTGGCTATTTAGTAAATGTAATTTTCCTATATTATATGAACGATTTCGCCTCGGAGTGCCTCGGAGAGCACGTTAAGCCGTCGGTCCCGGCTGTCATGAACATCTATGGCAGTCGTTATTGGGAAAGTCAGTACCCTCTAATATCCTGACACTGGTCTAGCCTTAGGGTATCGTTATCCTTCGGGTTGCGGGGGTCAGGTGGCGGCCGCTCCGTGTAAAAACTGATATCCAGTCAAATCCGGTCAGCCCGAGTGCATATCGGCTAGCTTAGTGAGCGGGAGCTGCGCTCGGCGCTTCATCGCCTCAAGCGCAAGCTCTCAGTGGGGCCGGATGGTATACCGCCATATATAGTGAAAGATTGCCGCGAGGTGCTTTGGCGACCACTGTTACCGTGTTTAATCTGTGCTTAAAGGAAGGTCTTTATCCGAATAGATGGAACATCAGCAGTGTAATACCGAAGTGCTGCTGTTGAAGCTGGCAGCGCTAGGTTTCACGTCACACTTACTGAAATTTTTTGCGAGTTACCTTGGCGAACACCACAGTAGGTACGTGGAGTATGCGGATCATAAATCTAGACTTTATTATACCTTTTCAGGCATTAGTCAGGGGTCCAATTTAGGGCCTTTGGAATATATCCTAATGATTAATGACCTTCCTGCCGTTATTCGGCATGCCGAATGTCTACTTTTTGCAGATGATCTTAAAGTCTACTTGACGATATCAGACAATAAGGACGCTGAGCGATTACAGGTAGACATCGACCGAATAGTGCAGTGGAGCAATACCAACAAGTTGTATTTCAATGTAGCAAATTGCGGAATACCTAATAAGCTACAGCCGGGCCAGGGCTCCACTGCATTACAAGTATGAGATGAACGACGTAATGATTCCGCAATTTAATTCTACTCGGGACTTGGGTGTTGAAATGGTACCCGAGTTAACGTTTCGTAAGTAGGTACATTATCAGCAAATGCGGCAAATTATTTAGAAATTTAGGATTCATTTTGAGAAACTTTAAAGACTTAAATAATATTTTACTTTTAAAAATGCATGCATTCGTTCGTAGTCATCTTGAAACGACAGCCAATATTGAGAATCCTCATGAGGCTAAATATACTAGAATTTTATATTTTAAAGAACCCGGTGTAGGTATACTCCTTTTACCCGTTGATGTAACCACTCGTATTATATATACTGCCGGTCAAAAGTTTGAGACCACCTACATCAAAGTTGCAAATGGATGTAAAACTCAAAATAAAAAGCTAAACATGAAAGGATTTATTGTGATATTTATTAAGTATGGCAAATGCAATTAAATATAAATAAATAATATTAAATATTTCGACAATTTAACTTAAAATATATGTTGACAAGCTAAACAGCTTTTTCATCAAAAAACCCTCCCTTGCATTGAATCACTTTGTTGACAAGTCTTGGCATGCGGGCAATCAATTTGTCGATTGTTTCTTGTGAAATATTGTTCCAGCTTTCTTGCAATGCTCTCCACAAATCTTCTTGTGAGCTGGGACAACAACTGCGCACGTTTCTGTCCAGCTCTTCCCACAAAAGTTCTATAGGGTTAAGGTCGGGGCTCTGAGCGGGCCACACCATGTTTTTTAACACCCCTTCTGCTTCTTTTGTATCTAAATAACCCCGGCATAATTTGGAGCTGTGTTTAGGGTCGTTGTCTTGTTGGAAAATAAAGCCATCTCCAACTAGCCGAAGTCCCGATGGTACAGCATTACACTCCAATATGGCTTTGTACTGCTCCTTTTTCATAATTCCTTTGACTCGTACCAAATCTCCAGTTCCACGGCTCGAGAAACAACCCCAAACCATAACGGAACCACCGCCATGCTTCACTGTGGGCAGGACACAGTCTGGCATCATCTTTTCCTCGGCACTCCGCCGAACAAAAACACGTCTTTTGCTCCCAAACACTTCAAATTTGGACTCATCTGTCCAAAGAACTCTTTTGAAGTCTTCTTCACTCCAGTCTCGATGGGTAAGGGCCCACTGCATTCTCTTCTTTTTGTTTTGTGGCCTTAAGAGAGGTTTTCGCACTGCTACGCGACCAAATAACTTAGCGTCTCTTAGTCTTCTTTTCACTGTGGTCAATGACACAGGTGTAGACCGGGATTTGTTCACTTCAGCGCGGATTTCTGGTGCTGTCAGGCGTCTATTCCGCTTGCTTGTTACCACGATGAACTTATCCTCGCTAGAAGTGGTAGCTCTCGGCCTTCCCGACCGCGAACGATCTTGATTATTGCCAGTCTCTTTGTATCGGGTTATTGGGTTATGAACACAAGTCTTCGACAACTTGAGCTGAGTAGCAATCGCACGTTCAGATTTGCTTTCATTGTGTAAAGCAATGATGACACCACGAGTTTCACCGCTAATTTGGCGTACTTTTCCCATAATGAGATGTCTTCACTGTAAGAACGACGAGCTCGGACTAACCAAGATTAAGAAATATTTACTCCATGGAAACTCAGGTGTTCACAGTGTTTTAGGAAGTTAAAATTTCCTAAAATTCTGTTAACACAAAACAAAGCCCAAATAATGAATAATAGTCAGGTAACAATAATATGACAATGACTTTAGCGCGCGGTCCGCACGCGGCGCCCATTGATGTTTCTAGACAAAAGACCTTTGTACGATGATTACATAAAAATAAATAGAAATAATGACTTCGAAAAATAGTTAAATATCCATTGTATATGCAGGTGTGCAAATTAATTGTTTATCATATGTATTTTTAACAAATTTTATTGTGAAACAATATTTTAACTTGTGGTCTCAAACTTTTGGCCGGTAGGGTATATATATATACGTATATTCGTACTCGGCATGGTCGGGTAGGTACGCACGGCTGAGCGTGCGGCGCGACCTAGCACTCGTGAGCTACGTGTGGCGCGTGCTGCGCGGCCAGCTGCACCACCCGGCCGTGCTGGCGGCGTTGAAGCCCCGCCACGCTCAGCGAACCAGCAGCGAGAACTAACTTACTAAAGTTGGCCCCGTTGCCGCGCGCTATACGACTTATTAATATAATTGCCAATGACGTTGATATTTATCACCGTAGCCTGCCGAAATTCAAACAAGTTGCGGATAAATGCATAGAATTTAATGTGTATTGTCTTATTTATATTATGTATACTCGTTTTAGGATATCCTATAAGACATTATAAATGTGTTTAAATAAATAAAAAATAAATGTATTATTCTAAGTTTTAAGCGAACTTTAACTTTTACTATATTCGCTCTATTAAGAAACATCTATGGCGCCTCCTGTCTGCTTTAGCGAGCGGGTAGGCGCAAACAACATAAGAAAATGATTGTCAACACATGTGTGAGCCGGCGGTTATTGTAGCCTGAGCAGCATGCTATAAATAAAAAAGAACAATAACTTTAAGATACATGATATATTTTAAAGGTGCTTGCGCATCTTTTAATGCATCCTAACTAAAGTGGAGTACCTACATAGGGCGGTTATCTGACTGCACTGACATAAATAAATCCGACTACGCCCTGGTCTACTGCCGCTACTGCTTAGTCTTGGATGTCAATGAAAGCAGAACTAGAGTGCAAGAGACGAAAATAGTAATGCCTCAAAGACAACATATAGGTATAACAGCACTCTCAACTTTTATCCAATGCGCGGATACCTACCGATTCAATCTAATGATCATGCATGGTCGAACAGAAATAAAAAAACATTGGTCAATGAAGTTCTCTTTAACAATAAAATATACCTTTCTGGGTCAGTTACTACATCGACATCAGACTAACGCAAACTCATCAAACTTTTGAAAACAACGCACTTGTGATTGTGATATAGTCAAAAAATGTATTACATGGTTGATTTAAAAGCACACTGCAGATTGTTGCTACGCATTCATATTGATAAGGATAACACATCATAAATAATATAAGTGCAGTAGATATTGCTGAGGATCTACTTCTTATATGTTGTGCTGAGAATACTTTCCATTTCTATAATTCTTAAAGTTTCGTAATGTATTTTGCCGTTCAAATCTAATACTTGTCTTCACATTTAGTCGATTAGTAATTAATGGCAGTGTTTCCGAACGAAACTTAGTTTATGCCAAGTGGCACTCCTGTTTGAATTTCTGACTTACGTCAGTGGGTGTTTCGGACGGCGGCCATTATTCTACGTATAATTATTAACTTTTTTGCTGTTTTGTGCTAGAAACAAAGAACTTCACTATTTTCGACATATTCTATAATATTATAGTTTTGGACAAAATACATTTATAGTACAAAAATGAATCCAGAATAGTAAGTATTCTAACTATAATATGGCGATTTAGAAACAAGGATGGTGTAGAAAACCCATCTTTTTTGCGTGTTCATTGTCTTTGCGTGGAAGTTTTCATTAAGAACTGTTTATTTCTGTTCTTCAATAAGTTAAATAGTGTGTATAGTAAATCAATTTACTATAATTTGGGTGACTCATTGTGTATTCGTGGTAGGTAGGTACTATCGAAGTATTTGTGAAAACGTAATCGAATGGATCATGAATGGCGCATTAGTGAGCGATGATTGTATCACATAGTACTCCACTTCCTTGTTCAACAATCTGGATGCGCAGCAAGTGGAATATCTTTGTTAGAGGAACAAAGCAACGCCTCCCTTCTTTTATCTTTTACGTTTATTGATGCGCATCGACGTATTGTCCTTGATTAGGGTTGTGCATCCACACATCACGTTAAATCAACAAATTTTATCTTTTCCAGCGACTACTTGTTTAAACTACTCCTGATTGGTGACTCTGGAGTTGGAAAGTCATGTCTGCTGCTCAGATTTGCCGACGACACATACACAGAGAGCTACATCAGCACTATTGGTGTGGACTTTAAAATTAGGACTGTAGATTTAGACGGCAAGACAATAAAGTTACAAATATGGGACACAGCTGGACAGGAGCGGTTTAGAACAATCACCTCATCATACTACAGAGGAGCTCATGGAATTATCATTGTTTACGACTGCACAGACCAGGTAAGATGACTGGTATTATATTTTCCATGACACGTAAAATTGAAATTGTTAAACATTTGAATTTATGTACTCTTATACTCTTCATTCACATTGTTGTTTTTATAACTGTCTGGCAGTAACATGATAATTATGATTTATAATCATCAAAAGTTCCTAAACTTATTCTATGAATGTTTGGCCTGTTGATATGCCCTCTGCTCACAGTAATATAGAAAACAAACAAAGAGAACAAAGGCTAGATAACTTTAATGGATATTGATATATTTAGTAATAATAATATGTTATTAAATCACTTATCACAAATGATTAAAATATAAATAGCAAAAAGATTAGAAAACAACCAAATCTCCAATTGCATTTTTTGTCTATGATAATATCATAAAAAGTCATAAGCTTTAAAAAATACAAGTTCAGTATTATTTGTTGAAAGTCCAAACACATTATAGTAAAAGTAAGTCTATCATCATATTTAATTAAAATGTTTGATTGACTTGTCTGTATTCTTTGTTTTGTTCATACAGCTGGTACTTGTCAAATAAATTGTTAATTATCTAAGGATATATTCAGTTTCCTTGTCTTCTGTCAGTTTTTTTCATAATTCAATAGTGCACAAACTTTGCTTAATTCCAACTTGTGTAAGAAAATTACTTCCTGTATTGAAACATTGCTGTTATCTTTTTGTTCATATCGCTCTAGAAACTATTTTAATAGCCCAAGGAACAACCTTCACATGGTTATTCAGTACTACAATTTACATCAATTTGGTATAAAAATGATTGTTACTGTGAGTAATGTACATATATGCAACTAAGAAATCTTATGAGTATTGTAGGTATTTATATCTAATTGCTAATCTGTAGTTATTGAGGTGTACTATGACCTCATTGTGAGAGATGGTGATGCTTAGTACTGGGAACAGTTTACAAAACATTAATAATATTATGATGACTCATAGCACAACTGCACCCATTTTTTTTGGTTTCTTTGTAGATAAGAATATTGTGTTATTTATTTACCAGGTTATGTCCAGAATAAATGTTAAAGCTTAATATATTATTCATGGTCAATTATGAAATCTGCATTTATAAAATATTCACTATCTTTAGATTTAGAGTCTACAAAAGATTTTTATGCTACAGCTTATTAAATATAAAATTGTATTTGTAACCTTATATATAAGGATTAAATGCATACATTTTACAAGTTTACAGTGGCTATGTCACTATTTTCTATTATTATTTTGATCTGTTTGAGTCAAAATAAACACTTTCCTAACAGCCCTTATAATATATACAGCAAACATTTAAGTAAGTGTATGGACATAGTTTTGATTCTATGTCTATGTCAAGATTTAATAACAGGCTAACATGTCTTTTGTTACTGTAATGTTCAGTTTATAGCTCATAGCCAGTTGCACTCACTGATCGGTAAACGATTAGCCAGGTTAAGCAACGTCGGGTGCAGTCAGTCTATAGATGGGTGACCGCTTAGTGCTATTTCATCTGAGCGTCTCTGTGCTTCGGAGGGCATGTAAAATGTCGGTCCCGATTGTTGTTAAATTGACAGCAGTCGTTAAGCCATGTCAGAGGTCTATAGGCGGCTTGTAGAACTCTTGACAACAGGTTGGCCACTAAACACACGAAAAGAAAAGACAGAAGTTCATAGTGATCATATAGTTTTTAGAGTTCGAAAAACTCTTATTACGCCAAAAAAATTATGCCAAAGGACCAAATCTCATTAAAAATGGGCACCTGTTCAAATTAGAGTTCCGATCTAGTGTAATAAACATCAAATGTGAACTGAAATACAATTTATGTTCATATTTGAAGTTTGTTTTAAATTAGGAGAATATTTGTGATATTTATGACATTGAGGCTAGATCGGCAGTCTATTTTAATCGGTTTTTAGAGTTCGAAAAAACTCTTAAGCAACAGCTTTGTCCGTCCGTCCGTCCGTCCGTCCGTCCGTCCGTCCGTCCGTCCGTCCGTCCGTCCGTCCGTCCGTCCGTCCGTCCGTCCGTCCGTCCGTCCGTCCGTCCGTCCGTCCGTCCGTCCGTCCGTCCGTCCGTCTGTTACACAACTTTCAACTCAATAACCGTAAGAGCTAGAGACTCGTGGTCAGTGATATTCGACTCAGCATAGTTGATATACCACCGATATGACAATGACCTTTGACCTCTGACCTCAAGATCACGTTATACCATCTTTCAACTCAAGAATCGTAAGAGCTAGAGACTCGCGGTCAGCGCGATTCGACTCAGCATAGTCGATATATCCCGAAATGACAATGACCTCTGACCTCAACGTCACGTGATACCATTTTTTCGAGCTCTAAGATTTACGGCAATTCATGGCCGTTTCTCACTTGTTATTTGATCATACATAAAAGGAAGCCTAAAAAACAATGTCACCTTAACAATTTGCATGAATCCATTATGATTCTGCTTACCATCCCAAAACATTTATTACTTTGACAGAATCAGAATTAATTATTTCCTAACTGTATTAATTAGTATTGTTGTGACTCTGCTTTACAACTATTAAAGATAAAGTAGGTATAAACATTTTTATAATTTTCAATTTACCTTTGTTGATATCATTAATTTAACCTCCATCTATTCTACCTTATTCAACTCCTTTTATTCATATAATGATTTAATTTTAGTTATTCTTTACACATGGAAAAAAAGAGAAAATATAGTATAAGACTAGGCATTCCATACCTCTTTCCACTTCTTATTGTCTTCCTCAATCTGGTACCTGATCCTTTCGCTGTGTTAGAATAACAAAAGATTGCACACATTTTACAGTATTTTGTTTATGTAAATTGATTTCTCTCGGAATACACAAATAGGAACCTTACAATATCATGGTTTTTGTGCAGTAATAATTACTAAAGATCCAGCAAAGTTCCTTCTCACAAAAACATAATTATTTAGACTTAATGTTTATTTATAAACACTCAAAATTATTCGGCATTCATTATATTTCGCCTGGGCAAACGAGATATGGCTTTAAGGAAAGTTGGCTGCATGCCAGTTACCAAATACCTGTACAATATGAATTTGTAAACAATGTACATATATATGTTAATGAGTCAGCAGCCTAATAACCTATTTACAGTCACATGCTTGAACTTGATTGTGCTAGTTCACTGTTTCTCAAAGTGTTGTCATAACCCCCTGTCTATGACTACAGCGTACATAATGTGTTTGAGATTGCGAAGCTAAGTGCGGCGGCAAACACGCCCAACTAACTAAACAATGGGTTCGAGATATGTATATAGAGGTTTTACGGGTATCTATATAGAGGCTAGAAATACGTATATAGCGGCGTTAGAGTAATAATACACTGCCAGTTAATGTATGTAAGATTAATGTCCTTTATAATTTAACAAATGACTACTCCACGTCTAGACATTGTTTCTGTGTCGTTGGTGATTTTACAAACATTAAAAGAACGGACATAAGGGGCATTTGTGGATCACACGTTTATTTGTCCCGTGTGGGGATCGAACCTACAATACTTGTCGCATTGGCAATGGCGAGTCGTAACATATTATTATGACTTACATATAACAAACAAAATAAATTTTTGAATTATTTGCTGGCGATTTGTTATATTACTCCTATTTCCATTTACATTCTACAGCAACTGGATGTTGCGAAATTGGAACTGAATGAAATTTAAACCATGGAAGTCTGGCACTTTTGGCATCAATTCATCATGCGCAGTAGGTCAAATTGCGTTGCGTACTTAACTGGATGTCTGTGACTCATATGCATTTTATTGAAATGTAAGCTTTAAATAACGCCTATTAGATAGGCATTGATCCGTAAATTAATTAATTAGTTATCGGTCATTCTTGATGTGTCATGGCAAGTTAGGCTTTGTTTAATAAGTTCTTTAACTTTAACGAATAAATGAAACGTCGATATGCTTTGAGATACCGTATTTGTAAAGTAAGCAGCTTAGTAGATTTTTCTTTTTAATGTATTCTATACCATTTAAGTTGCAGATAACTGAACAAAAAACAACATATAATGCATCTATAGGTCACTATAGATCTATTATATGTTGTTAAACATATATCCTGTGCGAGAATCGTACGTAAAATATTCTTGTGAGCTTGCCATTTTTCCAGTCAATCTGGCCAGGCCAGACCTTCTAAAGCGGCGCGAGGATATTCTATTTTGAGAATTAATGTATTTTATAATTTTATTCAAAATATTTTTTGTATTAATACGAGAGATAGCATAGTCATGTACTTCAACTTCGCCTTTACGGGTAGATTCACATAAATTTTGAGAAACATTGAACTATTGTATTGTTTACACTACGATAAAAAATGTAATTGTTTTATAACCACACAATTTTAACTTTAATTTATTAATAATTCGTAACAATAACGATTGCGATTTAGTAGAATAAAAATGGTTACCGACTAAAAAAACAACTGATCAAACCATACGAACAAGTAGCAAACAATGATGGACAAAAAAATCGTGTAAATGTATTATGGCATAATATTGTAAACCAAAAGAAGTGTAATTGGGTACATTCTAAAATGTATAGTAATGCCTGCCAGCCCGGACTGGACTAGCGTAGTAGGCTACGGCGTAACCCTGCTCTTACTGACAAAAGGGCCATGCGTGGCCTAGTTACAGGTAGACAGTTTAAAAATGATACTTTAGAATAATAAAGGAGTACAGGTTCAATTTAATATGCATTATGATGATAATAAATAAGGGAAAATCTCATATAATCAGATTATATTATGTAGATATGTATATAAATAATAAGATAGCCACAATGCAGAGGTTACTGAACAGCTGTTTAATGTTTACTGACCATAGATTTTGTGTGTCATGTGCAAGGTGTAAACCAGTAATGATATTTTATTATGTGGCAATAATGATATTAGTACTGCACGGGGTCTTAAACTTATAAACATGACACAGAGTCGGTACAGGATTTTTGGGACACACAAATTTCTGTCCCTTGTGCGTATTGAAACCCCAATTACATTGTTAGTTGTACGCCTACCGGGGCCTGACCCCAGAGCTTTGTAGGCAAAAACATTAGAAATTATTTGGCGCTCATAAACGTCTACTAAATTTCAATTTGATGTCAAAGAGTTAAGTTCTTAATATTGTCTTCTGTTTACGCGAATGTTATTCATTGAAATTAAACTACTATATACGGATTTAATCGCGTTATTTATTATACACTTTATTACAAAAATTTTAAGTTAAGTCCTTGTTATCAAAAATAAAATGGTGCAATTTATGTTATATTTTAGTAATTGAAACTCCTGTCATATTTATCTGGTCCCATTTTTTTTAACATTTTTTGCCGTGAATATTTATACTTATACATAGACGCTACCAGATTTTCTTGAATAGTAAAAGGATGCATATTGTTAAGATTTTGCTAAACAAACTTAAACATAGCAATGCGTAATTTTATTTTTAGTGAGACCTTCGTCATAGTCTAACCACAAACTTAAATGGAACTTGAATCACTAACTGCTAAAAGACTTATATTTTTTAATTTAAATCTGACTCACTTTTGCCTACCCTTCAGCAATGTATAGACGTGTATGCATTTCAGTCCATATTCTATGATCAGTTTATATATATACATAGTATATATTTCGCTTGAACAGTTTTCAAGATCAAATTAATATACTTTCACTCCTTGTAGGTGTTGCCGATTGCTTTTGTCGCAATATTATGGACAGAGTGGTCGCTACGTAGACAAATAATGTTTTGTTCAATAGAAATCTAACAGTAGCGTTGTTTGTTGTGTATGTAGGTGACTTTCTATTTATGTATTAAATTGATTTATTATTACGAAGAATTGAACCTATCGCTTCCACTAATAAAACTTAGACTAACATTGAAGAGACACGAACAAAGATTGCAACCAAACATCTTGTGTAATGTTCCTGTGGTGATTACGGTTATGAGGCTCCTTAAAAAGGCTCCGCTGGCAGAGGTTTTCTGGGAGTTTGAAGCGTGGGTAACTCATCGTGATACCTCAGTATTATTTTTTGCAATTCCATAATACTAAACAGATAAACTTGTGAATATGTAGGTACACTGTAGACCTTGTGTGTGACCTTGACCTTAATATAAATAGCAAATTTTAAGATACCTAACTTGCTAACAATTTTAATAGGTGCTCTGGTGGCGTAAGATTAGCTGTAACAGCAACCGCTTATCTTAAAACGGATTGTATACTTCTTTTGAGCTTAGGTTGTAAAAATATTCGGCAGAATTAACTGTGGTCCACACATTTTTTAAATTTATCTATCGCTATTATTTCCTGTTATACGTTATAAAGAAACAATACAGTGCGTTGGCAATAGAGTACACTAGGCTCTTATTTACTTGACCATTAAACGGATTATAATAAAATTAATTAATTATTGCTAAGTTCCTAAAGAAAATACAACTTTTGTTTTGTTCATCAATATTGAAGTTAGTTTATATACATTTGTGTACTTTTGTGCCCTGAGCACAAAGTGGTCTGTGCACAGCAAAACATGTGTCGTGTCATTCACAACGTGTGCTGTCGCATATTACTTTTAACAGCATGACTTAACATTACAGACGTTATAATGTATACTCTATCTTATTTAAGTTATCAGTATTGGTATAAACATATATAAATTCACGCCTATATGTAGGTATATCCTCAAGGAATTGGACGGAGGATTACTGTACCCATATTTCGTATGACGTTTGGCATTTTATATCCCGAGTTATTATAACGAGAGCAAGTCGTCCAATGGGCACATTTTCGGACTCCGTGCTGCATCTGCACGATTCGTAACAACCTATCCGAATGCCCGACCTGAGAATCAAATCCGATAGGTAACAATCCGCCGCAAATAACTTAGACTACGGGATCAAAGAGGAATTACCAATACCTCTATACGGAAATATTTTGATAACAAGCTTCATAGCTCTAGACATCGCCCGATTGATTGCGAAAAAAAAGTACAATAACGCTATGTTGTAGCACTTTTCCTGCGATACATAAATACGTACTAATTCAATTGCCATGATATCATGATTTGTATGCTGAAAAGTACTTTATTAAGTATTTAGGTCATGGTCTACCTGCGTGCATCTAGCGGAACCTTGTAAAAATTATCCCAACGCACAAAAATATTAATAGACCTGATGAAATTATCAAAATAACATCATTAAAATTATAAATAAAATCGCAGTACTCCACGATTAAATAATAGCTATATTTTAAACAAATAGTATGCTTAAGTCTAAATAAACAAAAATAATATTACTATTAACAATAATAATGAACAGATCTGTCCCAATATGCTGGGTACAACCATAAATTGCCTTACGATTTTTCCCTTCAATGAGCTAGTTACTAACCGCAAACTAGACAACAAGAGGGCTTTATGATGTTTTCCTTCATCGTTGAAAGGAGCTATATTATTTTAGTTAGCACATTATTTTGTGTTTTCGATACAGAATTGTTTGAATCTGATCTCCCATAATGCAAGTGTAAAATATACACAATGAGCTATAAACCAATCTTTATCTTTAGTTACTTTTAAAGCAGACTAAGATGTTCATGATGATCCTTGCTCAGGATTCAAAATATCTCCTTTTTATAATATTTCATCGAAGACCATTCAACCGTTTAGCCGTGAAATCGCAACAGATTTTTAGCATTTATTATATTAACTAAATACCATCATGTGTATCTTAGGTTTATTTTAATCATTTGACCTTCATTTATTTTAAACTACGCACGTGGAATTATATATGTATAGGAACTAAAATACACTGCGTTGTACCACATACTTTGAATAAATTAACGATAATATACTATTAATTTTATGTTTTAATTCGTTCGAATTAGTCTTAAGTCCGACCTTGACCTCTCATTTATACTTTTGGCATGCAATAACCCGAACTTTGTATGGTTCACGATTGTACCATGCAGTGATCGTTTACAACGACACAGCGACAACTATTGAACGAACATAATCTACACTCTTTGTAAATAAACAGCTGTGAAATAACCAAACATAAATGTTTAAACACAGATCATTTTAGTTGGCTCATTCGCTTTTTTTTTTACCTTTAAATATCTCTGTAAAGGTCTGTTTACCTTAGATTATAATAATTATAATATATTATCTACAATATAAGATACACAAATATGTAATTGTATAGAGCTTTCATATACATATGCGTACATACATTGTAGGACACTGGTGTTCAAACTAGCAATTTGATTGCTTATATTTAAAATAAGTCGGAATATTTGATCCATCCGACGAATGCATCCACGATCTAAGTAGTAAGTAGACGCAGAGTTTAATATACATTTTATTGGAATGCCGAAGTAGCTATCTCTCGTCGTAATTTGGCTACACACTCAAGTTCAACATTACGACGGGCCATAAACTAGGATAATAAATCAACTGAAAATATTTTAATGCTCATATTAATATTGCGACCAAGTTTGCTGGTCCAGTGCTACTGCCAGATAGCACAACTGTCAATCTTGAAGTTTGTTTGGATCTTGATTCGTGTAAAGAATACATGTATGTATATTTCTCGTGAGAAATTATTGTGACCGTACAAAGTCTGGCATCATGGCTGGTACTTCGCCCTCTATGACGACTAAAGTTACTGACGAATTGTGTGGCAAATTTGTTCTGGTTCTGAGACTCTGTTCTTTGTTGTCGTTATTGGAACGTTATAATGTCGTCTCCGCAATCCATTATTAGCTATTAGTAGTGCGCGAGATGAGTATTTAAAGGGAAAATACGAATCCCGAGCATCTGACAACCCTATACTGCAAAGATCAATTAATTATGTCAAGGCGCATTTAATCCCAATGAATGTAGCTCCATTGCGTTAATATTCTATTGCTTCAGCATTCTGATGCTACAAAAAAAGTGAATTTTAACTGTACTACTCGGTAAGTGGCGATTCCCTTTACGCCAAACGCTCGATAATGACGACAGATTGACCTCATCGGCGTTTATAGCATCATTAAGAGCTATTAGACTGTATTGAACAGCATAATTTTTACTTGGATCTTGATTTGATCCCATTTTATACATACACTACCGTCCAAAAGTTTGGAATCACTAGGGTAATTTTAATAAAAACGACTATAATATGTCTAAAGTATACTTTATCACACTTAAATCTTAATTAAACCTTAGATTAGCATTCAGTTAAATAGAATCAGTACAAATAAAAAGTAAAGTATACAGTCTTCGTTAAATTTTGGCTTCGTCAAAATGGCCACCCTTACTCTTAATTACTTGTTCACAAATTTTACTCATTCTTTTGATTAATTTATTGAAGTATTCGGAGTCCAGTGACTTCCATTCGCTCTGTAAATATTCCCACAACTGTGCTGAGCTTGATGGACACCGGTTCTTCACTTTTCTATCCAGTTCATCCCATACTAATTCAATCGGAGACAAATCTGGCGATTGTGAGGGCCACTTCATAATTTGCAAAACATTTTCACTTTGTTTTTGCTCTAAGAACCCCTGGCATAATTTGGATGAATGCTTAGGGTCATTATCTTGTTGGAAAACAAAATTTCGACCGATCACATTAATTCCAGAGGCAATGGCATTTTCTTCAAGTATTTTCAGATAGCCTTCTTTATTCAGTTTCCCGGTGATTTTGATCAGATGGCCGGGTTTATTATTACCAAAGCATCCCCAAACCATCACACTACCACCGCCGTGCTTAACAGTCTGCACAGTACACGCTTCTAAAGCCCGCTCCTCTTTTGATCGGCGCACAAAAACTCATCTATTAGATCCAAAAATTTCAAATTTGGACTCGTCCATCCAAAGGACTTTTTTCCAGTCTTCTTCTGTCCAGTTTTTACGTGTTTTGACCCACTCCAGTCTTTTTCTTTTATGAACACTAGCACTAACACAATCTGGGTTTTTCGTTTCTCGGGTTTCATTTAAAGTAGCGGCAATTTGAGGTGCAGGTAATCTTCGATTTCGTATCGATAACGTCACAACGTAGTTATCTTCCTGCTTTTTCGTAGATTTGGGATGTCCAGATCTCTTCCGGTCTTGATTTCCTCCAGTAGCTTTTTTTCGTACAAGAGTATAATGTACACCTTTGTATGAAACACCGACCTTTTCTGCGATTTGGCGCATAGAATAGCCTTGTTCGCTCAAAGTACAGATAGCACTCCGCTGTTCAAGCGAAATCTGTTTCCTTTTTGCCATTTTATGAGCTTGCGAACTTTTGTAACTATCACATGAACGTCACAAATCACACTGAACTCTAAACTGATAATTTTTGCAATAATACACCCATATTCCAAAGATTAGACACTACTCATTACTACAACAATGCTTAAAAGCACCAATTCTAAGAAATCTTCAAACGGCGGTGTCGCAACTTGAGTGGTCATAAAACACGTGTGTCGGTCTTTTTTGAAAACAATGAATAGTTGATAAGAAATTAGTGTTTTTGTTAAATGTTATTGTTAGTACGGTCGTAAAAATACTAATCTCCAATAACAATACGTTTTTTGATGGATTTATTGCGGTATAGTTTTTCTGTCGACGAAAATTAGGGTGATTCCAAACTTTTGGACGGTAGTGTACATTAATTAATAATTATACGCTTAATAAGCTTTAACCTCTTGTATGCCCGAATACCAGACATAATAGAAAAAGCATTGTGTCTCGCGTAGATCCACGTTCCGGCATACCACAGGTTAAACGAATTAGTTTAAATGATCTAAGAGACCGAGTTTATGATGCGCATATTCGAATGCTTCTCGAATAAATCTGTAAAAAGTTCTATAGCTAGGTACTTTGCATGGTCACCGAGGCAGTGCATGTATGTCCTTATGTATACTATTGTTGAAACAATCGAATATATTTCGAAAGCAAATGAGAAAACTGCCAGAGACAGGACCACAACAACTAGACTTATTACAAGAATCGCTCGAATAGAAGGAAAAGATGAAAATCGAAATCGAAATCTGCTACGATATGATGTTGTGGTGTGCTAATATTGAAAGGAATAGGTTTTCAAAATTCCTATGATTTAAATAAACAACTTATTATGTATTCATTAAATAGTAAGCGAACTTCGATCGCGTATTAACGAACACTACACCCTTATTAGAGGCCATTGTCATGCGATTACGTCATCCATTCTGACGTCACATTGCCCATTATATTTTGATTGAGAAATAAAAGTCTCACGGACGCATGCTTTTATACTTGAAAGCATTCGCAAAATAGGTCAAACCTGCTAGGCTAGGCTAGTTCAAACTAAGCCATACAGTCTCCTAACGATTAAACTACAGCAATCTTACGGGGCAATACAAGCAAGGCTCACCACTAGATCAGCGGGTACCTATGTCAGCGATATATTTCAGGTACCAGGTCTCGACCCCTTTGACTTTACATCTTATTATGTACTTGTTACAATAGTTAGCAGTGAGATAAAAAAAAAATATAATTTATTGCACATTACTAGCCTACGTCACCTGTCTAAAATTGTTAACAGACTGTAATTATTTGCTTTAGCCAGACTTCTACTATTCGTGATACGCCCAGAAATTGTATGCGGAGGTTTTTTAAAAGGGGCGTGAATATGTGGTCGTCAAAATAAAATTAATTATGCCATTTGTGTAATGGAGTCAAATGGGTCGATGGCTTCTGAAGGTTAAAACTCGAGCGAGTTTTTGTATTTGCATAGAAAATAGACAGTTCTTCCACTAGGAAAAAATACCTGTGTCGTGATAAATTGCAAATATTCCAACAACGGACACACCACCCCAGACTTGGAACAAAGATTTGTAGAACAAACAATGTTTTTCCCATGTGACTGCAAGTATGACGTAGTGGTTTAAGTAATCGCTACTGCCCCTACGCTGACTAGTGGGTTCGAATCCCACACGGGATAATTTATGATGCACAAATAGTTGTTCCAAGTCTGGGTGTACCGTCCGTTTTCTGAATGTATGTAACCTCCTAGTGTGTGAAGACAACACGCGACAATAAAAACAATGTTGTGCATGAGATCTCGGGTTGATTTCTCACGTCGAGCAAAGTGTGCTACTGAGAATTTCTTGATAGAAAATCCTAATGACACTGCCCGACCCGAGATTTGAACCTGAAACACACTGCAGTCAAATTGCCAATGTGTTTTATTTTTATTCTAGACAACACTATCTTATTCTAACCGACTTCAAATACAGATTATAGAGTTTATAATGGTTTATCTATGAGTGATGACGTTAAACTAAAACATTTAATTGAACTAAAGCCTGCTTTATTAGTTATGTTTTCCTCGTAGCTTATCGGCAGACATTTTTAATTAATTTACTATTATTAGTTCATTACTCGCTTTGAATCTGTAGTCGATTTATTAGATAGTCAGCCAATCTGCTTTAATGTAGAACGTAACAAATTTAATATCGAATAGTTAGTAATTCTATCTATAAATATAATTTATATAAAATCTTGTGTCACGGTTTTTGTGGTCGCACTCTTATGAAACGGCTCGACCTTTAGTTTTTTTTTATGTATGTTTGGTACCTATGAGAAGAAAAAGCAAAAAAAAAAGCAGCTATAGCTCAGTGGGGCAACCAACAGACTGCAATGCAGATGGTCTCGAGTTCGAACCCACGTCGCGCACCTCTGACTTTCGGAAATTTATGACATTTCGAAATTATGTGCGTATTGATTGACAATTATCGCCTGCTCCATGCCTCGGAGAGCACGTTAAGCCGTCGGTCCCGGCTGCCATGAACATCTATGGCAGTCGTTATTGGGAAGTCAGTGCCCTGTAATATCCTGACACTGGTTTACCCTGAGGGTATCGTTAGCTTTCGGGTTGCGGAGGTCAGGTGGCAGCCGCTCCGTGTAAAAATTGATATCCAGTCAAATCCGGTTAGACCAGAAAAGCCGACCCAAGTGACCTGGGAATAATAAAGGCTAGGGAGAAGAAGGTAAGTATGAGAATAGGTCGTAAAGTATATTTCATACCGCTAGCAGCTAGTATATGTATATGTAAGTCTGTCTGTCTGTATTAAGTAATGTATGTGTGTACTAAGACATTAATGTAAATGTAGAATGTTTAATAGCAAATTGTTGTCAAATTAAAAGTCATTGTGAGTAACTACATAATAGCTTGTTGTATGTTGATGTAAATAATTTATTAAAGATACTGTTTGTGTTTATTTGTAAGCCTTGGCAAAAGTATGACAGCATTGCAGCGCATTGCATCTAATCTTTCGTATTAGTTTATATCATAAAATACAGCATTTTGAAAGTTAGAATCTAATATTATCCCATTATAACTATATTACGGGTTAATTATATAATTGTTTTTTAGCAAATTGTATTATGATTTTTTTAGAGTTATTTGTATTTTTGAATCCGCTGACTCGATCGCAAGTCTCGTCATCTGTTGGGCTACCGCCACTTCATATTTGTCTTATAATCTATACCTTAGTTTATTCATTTTACAATAAATATAACGACTTGCGCCAATTACACTATTTAATAATTCATATTGTTTGAATTTTCATCAAACCTTTCAATAGAGTAATTTTACAAAACTCATATTCTCTGTGTCCATTGTCTCATAATATAGATCGGGATCATAATATCATCGGGATAGTCGCTATAGAGGGACTATCCCGAGCTGCTCATTCGCTTTTTCTTTAAAGAGGATAATAAATTGCAAATCCTCAACCCTGTCTCGCATCTCTCATATCCCTTAACTTGCAGTGGCAAGTCGAACTTTTAAGCTTACACAATATTAAAACAGGTAAATCAGACAATGTCATATCGATATCAACAATTAAAAACTACAATATTTTTTACAAAAATATTCATATTTTCTACTACGTAGTAGGTAAATTCCGATAATGCGCGGGCGACGACCTGCGCCAATCATACTGTAGGTCGCATACGGTCAAAGAGCACAGGTACGACGCAACGGGTCAGTGAACAATTGTGTGCGCATCTTATCTGCGTTTGGGATGCATACTTATAACATTGTGCTTTTTAGCGATACAATAAGAAAATTATTTTATATAATCATATTTAAACTCATATTACACCATACCCAAGTATTGCGGGGATTGAATATAAATGGAGGCGCCGCCACCATTGAGTCGTGAAACTATTAAGCACTAGATTTTGCCCACGGCTTAGCTCGCCTTAATCTAGATTTTATCACAAAATATTCCACGAAATCTTTATTTTCTATTTAAAAGGTATGTGATAACGTGTATGCAAAATGTCACGATGATTGGTCGAGAAGTAAAGGCGTGAAAGCGTAACAAACAAAACCAACTCACATTAGTTACAATATTGGTTAGGATTATTTAAACCCGTATTACATCATACCTAAGTATTGCAGGCGTTTGAATCTAAACGATGGCATAATGAAGCTATTAAGCATATAAATAAGCAGCTGCTTATATCATACGTTTTGTTATTCCAGGACTCGTTCAGCAACGTGAAGCAGTGGCTGGAGGAGATCGACCGCTACGCGTGCGACAACGTAAACAAACTGCTGGTCGGGAACAAGTGCGACCTCACCACCAAGAAAGTGGTCGACTATACCACAGCTAACGTGAGTGCACACCACCTACATTCATAACATAGCTACCATTGATACTTCCTATGTATAACCAATTTTTGAGTTAAACGTAATGCGAGACAAGTTCTTGTCGCCATAGGCACCACACTCGCTGCGAAAGAGAATTTTCTAACAGGAAAAGTTATTAATACCGCTCCGACAGTTGACACACTACACATACGCAAAATAAGTCTGCTGACGATCGCACTAAACCAACCGGGGAAAGGACAACTCGACGAACGACTAATGAACCGGCTAAGCTTAGCTGGTACTTTCTATCACCTATCAATGATCATTCTTAGGGTCAGCGCCGACGGACGGAGTGGCGGTGAAGAGACTAATTCAATAACAATTTAAATTCAACCTAAAGTGCTTCAGAATACGACTGTATTTGGTACAACGAAATAAAATGACGTCGAGCGACTCAAAGCGCGGTCGAGAGGCACGCGGAGGCGTTCAGAGTAACGCGACGGCTCTCATAGCTATCGGCGCGGCGCGTCGACGACTGCGCGCCACTTAGTGGGTTTTACGACCGCTAGTTAGTTAGTTAGTTGGTTATCCGCACTTACTGCCACAATTGGGCTATTGTGCGTAAGTAACCGACGCGAAATATTGTTCAGTTACTCATACCACCTCAGCTCCGTCCAGAAAGATAATAGGGGACCGATGTTGCGCAGTACCTACTTCATCGTTTCTGCACTGTTTAGAAGTTTCGCCCGTTGGTTGCTCACGCTTTTACAATGTAGGAGCACGTGAGCCGATGTCTCCTCGGTCTCCATGCAGCCTCTACATAAGGGACTGTCAGTGATGCCGATGTTGAACAGGTGCTTGTTAAGTGAGCAGTGGCCCGTTATTATACCCACAAGGTGGCGTAGGTTTTCCCTTGTGGAACGTAGCAGTTTGCGTGACAGATGTTTGTCTAAGGATGGAAGGGCTTCCTTCGTCTGTCTACATTCCTTTGTTTCCGTCCACTGTTTTTTGTGTAGTTTCGTGGTTCTATCGCATAACCATGTTTTGAGCTGGCAGAAGGGTATCGGGACAATTGGTTCGGGTCCTACCATTTTGGTGTTCGATCCTCTCTTTGCCAGTTGATCTGCAGCATCATTGCCAGAAGAGTTGCTGTGGCCGCGTATTCACTGCAACGTTACCGATTTTGCGACCGCTGAACTGCTCTTCGCCGCCACTCCGTCCGTAGGCGCTGACCCTTCGTCGGTAAAAGATTCTTTCGATTAACATTGGTTAGACCGTGCTGTTACAAACAGTGGCGTGCCAAATAATTATATAGGTATACCCTCACTGAGCATATTACTAAGGCAAGTTGGGCTTCCAAACCCTTATAAAGGTATCTTACTATCAGCAAAGTAACCTGTAACACTATCCACATCCACAGCAATACGCGGAACAGCTGGGCATACCATTCCTGGAGACGTCAGCGAAGAACTCGACGAACGTCGAGCAAGCGTTCATGACGATGGCGGCGGAGATCAAGGCGCGGGTAGGCCCGCCGTCCACGGGCGCCGCGCCCGTCGGAGGACAGGTCAAGATCGACCAGGGACACCCCATCGACACCGGCAAGTCGTCTTGCTGCTGAATACGCCGCCAACGGTATGTTACGTCTACTCCAGTATCACGGTTAGCTCAATTTCTGCAGAATGAATACGCGAGCGATCTCTGCACCCCAGCCACAGACCGTGTGAAGGAACACCGTGGTAGGTTTAGTCAGTAGGACCCGGGACTTTCTATATTTTCCCGGGTAAGCCCGACATGTTTCACATATATGGGACAAGCGTACAGCAAAACAGCACAAAAAAAATTTGGATTGGCTCAATTTATTCACGGATGTTAGAGAGCATTGGAAGCAGCATACCCCATAAGAGCTTGCTTACTTTTGCTGACAAAGGGAAGAGGTGAAAAATTACTTAAATCCTGTTTACGTTATACTTGAACGACGTTTTATGTTTGAGGGCGTTGGAAGTGGCATACACATTACGCCTGCCATGAGCCAGGTCGGCCGTGCCGCAGAATGGTCTAGTATGTTCCCCAATATAATAGGTTTTAACCTAAAACTTCGCATAAGGTTATTTTCTTTTTGTATAGCAAGCTTGGTCTAACGACTTACCTGGACGTCTGAATATTATAGCGGT
The DNA here is from genome assembly GCA_930367265.1 of Catocala fraxini. Classification (NCBI taxonomy): domain Eukaryota; kingdom Metazoa; phylum Arthropoda; class Insecta; order Lepidoptera; family Erebidae; genus Catocala; species Catocala fraxini. The sequence continues at coordinate 7,042,006 of OV884040.1, read as the reverse complement.
ATCCAGGCTCTGCTCTACTTTAAAGTTATCTGACTGATAAAAACTATTGACTTAGTCTGACCTAGTCTCATACTTACTAGTCTATACTTACTAGTAAGTAATCAGACGCAGTGCTGCTTGAAAATTGACTGACTGATAAAAGCTAGTGACTGGGTCTGACCTTGACTCATAACACATTTGCCTCTAGACCAACGTAAAAGACAATAGCGTCAGCTTGGACACTATAGAAATGCAAGTATGACAAAAGGCTGAAACCATCCCATTGAAAAACAATGTCAAAATGGTTATCACATTCATCGCCTTACATGTGTTCTACATTTGATTTAGAAATATGCTAACTCAACGCCCAAGATCGCCATATTTGAATATTATCTATAAATTAATGTCCCGGCTCAGAATCATCACATTTTGTATTGATTTCAGACTATCCTTGTTTACTTCAACAAGTTATTTTTGTTGAAAGTCACATTCTACAAATAATAATTATGATAAATATGTATCTATGCTAATTATTTTATTTATATTTTAAAGCTGAAGAGTTTGTACGTTTAAACGCGCTTATCTTAGAAACTACTAGTCCAAATAATATTTTCTTAGTTCATCAGTTGATTATCATCTTGAGCTGCGGCGACCAGACACAATTAAAAGAAGTTCCAGACTTTCTTGTCAAAATACATTATCATTTTAACCCGGGAATGGATCATTTCCGGGTCGGGCAAACTGCACAGCAATAGCACCGCGCCATTTTAAAAACGATACAACCTTCACTGTGCAATCGCACCGCGATGTTATGTACACAGAAGCGGGACAGTAATAATTATTATATAGGCTAATATTGTTTGGTATGTTCCAGGCTGGCGGCAAGACGTAAGGGAAGCGGGAGTCGCGGTCGCCGGCCGCTGCACCCAAACACAAGAAATGCAATTACCACAAAATGTTTCATGATCACATCATTATAATTATAAATAAATAAAAAGTAATATAGTGCGGAGCGGCCCCGCCGCGCGCGAGTAAGCTAACTTTCTACTAAGTTGCTATTGTCCGATAATCTTGTTAGTTAAAAGCAGAGGTGAAATGGAAGGGTGTATGTTTATACATGTTTATATATAATGAATATTGTAGGTTAATTTTGTGCTGTTTCCAGAATAAGATTTCATGCAGGTTGAACATAGCCGTTGTTATATATGCGAGGTTAAATTCACCAGTTTTATATGATATGTTATTTGGAAGCTTAGTATCATAATCGTAAAGGTACGCCGTGCCACTGAACGGTTATAGCAACTTCACAGACCGATTCAGTTATAGGGTATGGAGGGACGGCCGGGTGCTGTGTCTACCACCCATCGACAGAATCGTAGTATAAATTTGGCATTGTTATAATATAAGGCTAGTTTAAGATCGAGTTGAGATTCCTAACTGTAATATAAACGCGGTTGGTACAGCCGGCCGCGCGTGTTGCAGTGGGTCCGGTACAGCTTGCATAGTGATGTGTACGTAGCTTGCGTGGCGCGGTGTACGCACGTCCATTACTTTTCCTCCTCTAGCTGCCCATTACGAACTGTAGGCTAATTTCCGTTTATGTTCCGGCTTGTGTTAAAATTTAATTTGTCGTCACTTGAGGTACTAATTATAAACCTTATTGTATGCACTGGGTGTTTATATTATTCAATCTGTATAGTGTATAATATGTGACATCGTATGGGAGATAGAGATACACGTGCGCCCATTGTATTTTGCGCAGCGGTATTTGTCAACATTCTTATTATAATGGGGACCATTTTGTTATTGCAATTATCGCGTAATTGATGCATTTGTCGCCACATTCTACTATCGCAACTATCGCCTGCGTCATTTATTTAATCGTCGCCAAATATGACACGCCCCTATGCCACCTAGGAGTTGCTTACATACAATAAGATCCCATACAATGTCAGTATATAAGCCACAATATATTTATTATATAAAGCGTACTGGGGTGACGCTATATTGAACATTTTGTGTTAATATATTTAATTGGATCGCGAGTTCTAACACAAAATTGTAGATATAGCATATTGGCCTTAGAGATTTAGACAGATATAGTAAACTTGTAGCCATCGAAGCGGGATCATAGTATTAATTAATAAAAGATATGTTCATGTTATCACTTACAGCAAAATTGTGATAATTTTAAATTTTAACAAAACTAGTGTTTCATTCATTAGTATTTCATTCTGTCGTAAGTTTTCGTCCTATTTTCCACTCCCAGTTGTTAAGAGAATTAGGTAAATGAATGTATATACTAATGAATGAAACAGATTATAAAATTATATGCTATAAATTATTTTATTGTCTGTCGATCTACTACGTACGTACGTCGTTATTTTTGTACTATTATGTCAGAGTTAAGTTTACTTAAATCAAACCGCTAACCCCTTATAATTCTGTATTGAGGGTTTCTTAGAAATTAAAACAGTATGCTATACAAGAGATGTTTTATTTGTATAATCCTTTACACAATACCTTAGTGATTAAGATCTTGATAAGATAAAATACAAGCCGTCAACAGATTGGGAGCCATTTATTTAAAGATATCTGAAATAAAACTCTATAATAAAATATATTTTCAACTATATTATGATCATTAAAGTTTTGTTTCTCTATTGTGTAATAATTAACTAGCTAGAAAACGAAGACGTTAGAAACACGTTATATGTAGATGGTGTTTATAAACGCAATACCGAAGTCAGCAGCAACATCTCATCATGTACTCATAGTCGTGACAAAGGCCGTGCAGGTTTAGCGGGCACTGGAGAAATTCTGGACATATCACCGGCAGATAATCTGAAAATAAGAAATATTTGCTATTCTAAATCCATACTTAAAATATAAATACGAAAGTATATCTCTTTCTATCTGTTACACTTTTACGGTTAATCCACTGAACCCATTTTGATGAAATTTAACGAAGATACATTGTATACTATGACTAGTAGGTATACATATAAAGATACGAAGGTATTTGCTGAATAAAATTTTTAAACAAATCTTCAGATTTACATACATACCTGGTTACAAAATAATACTCTGATAAATAAACATGCAAATACAAACGGGCGCCGCATGACTTATTCTTATTCTTAAAATAGGTAATTAGGTATTCAATAAATCCAAACAAGTAAACTATCTTTTTAAGAGATTGTTGGTGGTAAACAATAAATAATATTAATGTCGCCCAATGGATAAGGCATTGGACTTGCGATCGAGAGGTCGCGGGTTCGAATCCTACCCAGTGCACTACCGACGTGAACCCACTCCTAACACAAACATTCTAGCTTACCTGGAGAGGCTACCAAGAAGAATAGAAGTCATTTGTAACACTAATTGAGCAGATACAATCAGAACTTATCGATGATAAACCTACCTGATCTGTAAGCACAGCCACAACAGTAGCCGTGTATAATAGCCTCGTCGTCTTCACAGCTCTTCGGCGGACATCCATTACAATAAATGCCGATCCCAAGCCAAGGCAAGTTCACTGGAAATTACACACCAAAGGTAAAATAAATGATTACTTTGGCGCTAATGTTGCAATATTTGGGTAGATATGTATCTACCCAAATATTGCATTATAAAACATAGTCCAACGCTTTAGTTCCCAAAGTGGTCCAGGTGGAACCACAAGGGTCTACGTAGACGTGACAAAAAAAATGGGGTCCACAATTCGTAAGCGGAAGTCCACGAAAATTTATTTGCTTTTGATAGTGAAGAACTAAAATGTTGGCTTGACTTCACCTATCACTGTAGGCAGATAATATTTTAAGAAGCTCGGCGACTGTTACTTTGCATATTCCATATTCAGTACCAGTGGTCTCGAACTTATCCGATTTTTCGGTAGAGAATTTTTTTAAAAATATGTCAGCCCTTAGCGACTTGATTAAATTTTTTTTATCGCATGATCCTGGCAGTGTTCCACCGGAAGTGGTCTATGAGAAAAAACTGGGAATATCTGGTCTAACGTGTATATCCTTGTAGGGAAGCTAGAAGGCTTAACATCCGCATTTCGACGGCTATGGTTTTAGGCCCAACTTAATAGGCGGCGCCACATTGCCGTTTATTAGGCACAATTCGACTTAGTTCTGCTACTGAGAATTTTTGTCAGAAATTCTCAATTACATTTGGCCCGCTTTACGACCTAGACATATGACAGTGGTGTACTTCTGGATCGAGGGCCCATTTTATTAAATCCTTACAAAACGAAATAAAAATCTAAATATAGTAAAAAAATGGTTAAACCTTAAAGCAAAGGGCCATTAGTTTCTAAAACGTGAATTAAAATTGTTATGATTAAATAACTTGCGCCCTCAATGCAGACGCGCGCATAAAATGGCATAGCTTAAATCTCAGAAAGTTCTATCTACTATTTAGTTAAGATTTTACTTAGGTATGTAGATATCTCTGTTAATTAGTTTAAAGACATTAATAAATTGAGGCAGCTAAATATATACCGCCATAAATCTGTAATGTCATATTCTAAAAATTTGGGAATTTCTTAAAATATTCAAGAAAATCTTACTAAACACTTAAATAAAAATTATAACCCACAGATAGTAGGTACTTTCAGAGATTTAGGTTATGCCACTTTATAGACGCGTCTGCAATGTCTGCATTGAGGGCCCAAGTTGTTTAATCATAACAGTTTTAATTCACGTTAAAGAAATTCATGGGTCCTTTGTTATAAGTTTTTACTAATTTCCCTATAAGAAGTCTTATATTGTTTCGCAAGGATTTAAAAATTGGGCACTCTATCCAGATGCGCACACGACACTGTCAACATTTTTTATAGCAATAATAATGAATTACTTAAAATACTTATTTCGTTATCAAGAGGAAACACAAACGTCGTTGAGGCCTTTTTTTAAGTATAGGAATACCAGAAGACCCTCATGCTAGCCTTGCTGTACCTATGTCTGATGTCAAACGGTTACAGTTGCCTATGGATACTTGTACCCACCTATATAATTCGCGCGGTGCTCATGTTACAAAGAAGTAGTCGCAAAAGCAAGGCCGTTCTAACATGAAGGGTCTTGTGTAGTGTGAAGTTGTGAAGTGCCAGTGCTCGAAAGTTTTAAAATCTGTCTCGTGTCAGACGTTCCCTTTTATAAATCTAAATGCGACAATGTTGCTTTACTTTGTCGATTTATCGCTAGTTAATGTTCAGTTCAGAAAGAAAGATCATTTTTAGGCGGTAAATGCATAACAAGCTTCACTACTGCGACAAAACTAACAAGATATATTCATTATTAAATTACTGACTTTCGCAGATGAATTTAATATCTTTGCATGTACTACATGCTTGCATGTAAATAATGAATATATTTTGTTAGTTTCGTTCCAATCGCGGCGACCCGGGTTCGGTTTCTGAATCGTGCAATATGTTATTGTATTTTTGTTAACAATTTTTTATTAGCTGATTGTATTCTGGAATTATACACGTTAGACGTCAAGTCCTTTATTTCATGGAGCTTTAAAACATAGCTACCTATAGCAAATTAAGAGTAATACACCTATACGTATTCTTATCTAATCTATGACAGTAACATATAATACATACCTCTGCAAGCTTTCCTTACGGCATCTAACCCAGTTTCATAGATAGACGGTTTTAAAAATATACCGTACCCAATACTCTTCAGAGAAACTACCAATAAAATACATAGCCACGTCTTACACATTACAACAATATTTTAGTACTAATTACAAACAAGTAGACACATCAATAGACACTTCTTGAATACTATAACGAAGCATCTTCAACAAGAAGAATTTTAAGTAATTAGTGTAGGTCAGTGCCTTGAGATAAGCTAATTGACTGGTACCTATCTAAAAAACTTAATGTTTTAGATACAGCACTACAAGTATCGCCTACTTAACTACGCATACTTGACGACCGTGCGTGTTAAGTGGCTGTCTAATATGTGAATCAATAGACCGGAAGTTCGAGTTCTTGGCTGGACAAACAAAAAGTTAAGTTATTTTCTGTTTAGAAATTTCATGGAGTTAGGAAGTTGGCGATGAGCGATGTTTAATCTCCATGCCTCGGTAATGGTCATGTAAACACAGTGGTTCTGCATCTGATATCTCTGTTGTCGCTCCAGATTGACTTCCCATCAGTATATGGGAGTGAACTTGCGCACACATGCACAGTATATTATGTTTTAATATTTCTTACTCATTTCCCAAGAATTTCGTGGTAGGCCTACAGCGTCTAGCATGAATACCTACTTATAACATAATAAATATAGAGACTATTATTGCATCCTTTACAATTCCTTTTTCTTCTGTAATCATTGGTGTTTACCAGCGTTTTATAGGCACAAACATCTCTGTATAATAATGCCCTTATTACTTTTAGTATAGATATATTGTAACACATAGCGTTGACATTTAACATAACCTTCACGGATAGTCAGCCTAAATTTTCTAGAACCAGCCGACGCGTTCAAGCACCAAACCTGTCCTTAATAATCCCAGTGGAATCGAAACAAGTAAAAGCAATAAACCTTACACTCAAATGAGATTATCTGTTTCTTAGAGTCATAACACTATTCACCACTTGCATCTCAAGCACGCTAGTACTAGATTGCACATAATAAACTATAGCTGCTACTTACTACTAATAGCTATACTTACCTACGCATATCAGTAAGGCCAGACCTTTTGGATTATAAGAAGAATCCAACACTGACCCAAAGTTTAATTTCTACGTACTTACGTGTAGCTATTACCGCCAAACAACGCAAGATACAAATAAAACACTTGAGCTATTATAAAAAAACGTTTATTTACATCGAACACTGTAGTATATCGTAATACAAATGTAATATTAAATTACAAATAACCACTGGCGAGTGTTTAAGGCATACACGTGTTCGTGTATTAACAATAAACTAAGAGTAACGTGAGATCCAAATCATATCACAGATTAATTTCCAAAAATTGCAATTTAAAGCGAAATTAGACGACTCATTTATGACGTTGGAAGCACTTCTTGTATGACGAATAATTTGTAGAATACCGGCAATGTACCTATGTATAAGTTATACATATATATGATGGTATGGGTATGCAGAGGTAGGTACCTCTGCATACCCATACCATCATATATATGTATAACTTATACATAGGTACATTGCCGGTACTACAATATACCAATATTACACCCCCATTGCGCCAGCTGTGCCTTTAGATTTTATGTGATATGCAGCGAGTATATAAATATAATATTCTACCACATACCTACACATAACACCATCTAGCCCAAACTAAGGAGAGCTTGTATTAGGGTACTAGACAATGGATAAACATACATATACCTAGAATACTACTTGAAAACTTGGGACAATTTAAGAAAAATTAAATATTAGAATTAATATAATAATTTTATAAATCGTGAACGCAATCTTAACTAATTTCGGGTACTTCGTTGTGGCGCTAGTGGCGATTGAAAATTAACCAATCACAGCAAACTATTCATTGGCTGTCAATAAAAAACATAATTCGTAAACCAGCTGCAATTTTAGTGTATTAACGTGGGTGCAAACTTTCGGACATTCAAAGTGATATTCCATTACTATTTCTTTGGTAAGTTTATATTTACTGTGTTTTATTCTGATTACGAATCTGTAAGTATTGTTTGTTAAGCTTTTTTGGCTTTTATTATATTTCGACATACGCAAAAGGGGGATTTTTGGAGTAGCAAAAGGGGTTAAATGGTATTCTCAAATAACCCTATTACCAAATTACCCCACGCTTTTTACATGGTGGCTTAGCAACATTTTTGCTTCTCCTATACCTATAGGCTGATTAATGAATCAAATATGGTTCGTAATTATAAAAGAACATACCAAAGCTGCCGCCAAGGTAAACATTTTAAGCCGTACGGATCATACAGCGAAGAATCTTTACAAAAAGCTATAGCTGCAGTTCAAAGTAAACATTTAACCCTAAATGCAGCTTAATAAATGCCCTAAATGCACTTTGGAGTTCCTATTTCAATGATTTCTAGAAAAGCAAGAGGTCTAAATAACTCACAAAAAATATCTGGTCATCCTACCTTGTTCTCCAAACCGGAAGAAGATGCATTCATAAAATATTTTCAAGAAATTTCTTAATGGGCTTCCTGTTAGATTTACTTGATTTATGAGTTTTAGCTCAAAAATATTTAAACAGAACTGGGAGGAATGTGCCTTTATTAAAGAATAATATGCCTGGTAGAGACTGGTCAATCAATTTTATGATGTGACATAAGAAACAGCTATCATATCGCCGTACCAGCAATATTTATTCATCAAGAACAGAGATTAGCAAGGAAACAATTGACAAATTTTCAAACTTTGAGACAGTGTGCGATGAGGTTTCGTCAGACAGAATCATCAACTATGACGAGACGAATTTGACTGATGATCCTGGTGTAAAAAAATTCATTTGTAAGCGCGGCACAAAATATCCCGAGAGAATTATGGATTCTACTAAAACTAAAACTACTAAAGCGTAATGTTTACCGGTGCAGCCGATTGTACTTTACTAGAGCCCTACGTTGTGTATAAAGCAGAACATTTATGGGATACCTGGATTACAGGTGGTCCTCCAGGTACTCATTATAACAAATCTCTTAGTGGATGGTTCGATGCGATGTGTTTCGTGGATTGGTTTATAAAAGTAATAGTTCCCTATGCTAAAAAAAAGATCAGAGAGTCAAGATCTTAGTGGGCAACAACTTATCCTCTAATTTTTCTCCGAACGTTCTTGAGTTGTGCAAAACGCATAACATCAGATTTGTATGTTTGCCTGCAAAATCCACTCACATTATGCAGCCCCTGGACGTAGCTTTTTATGCACTATTGGCGCATAATCCTGACAGACTGGAAACAGAAAGAAGCACGACGTGTTAAGACGATAACAAAGGATTCTTTTCCAGCATTGTTTTTAAGGCTTTGCCAAAAATTGGTCTTCAATGGCTTGGGAAAACAAAACTTAATAATTGGTTTCGATAAATGTGGACTATATCCACTAAACCGAAACAGACCAATAGAAAGACTTCCTAAAACCATACAATGTGTAGAAGAAATCGAAAAAAAATATTTCTTTCTCTGTGATTGAAATGCTAAGTGACCTGAGAAATCCACAACAACAGCAAGTATCACCAAGTAAAAGTATTTGCGTAGAGGTCTATAAAAAACAGGATGATACAAACAAGCAAAAAGTGGGAAAAGATCTTTACCTTTTCCCACTTACCTTTGTAAAGGAAAGAAAACAGTGCTAAAAGAAAACGACAAGAACATTGAGAATACTTTACCGAAAAAGATTATAGAAGAAACAGAAGACCATCGAATACACTAACAATAAAAACAATTCACCACAACCATCTAATTCAGCTCTTCAGCAAACCAGAAAAATATTAAGAAAACGAGTGATTAGATCCTCAAGCAGTAGCTCGGACAGCAGTGTCGAAATGAGCTGTCACAGCGACTCGATGTCGACATTTGCTCAGTAGAATCATATGATTCGCTTCGAATATTAAAAGATACCTCTGATGATGAACCTCAGATAGTGAAGGCGTCTTTAGCGACAAATGGCGATGTGCTGTTGAGATATTGTGCAGAAAGCGATGTCGTTAAGTATTATGTAGCGCGGATTGATGCTATAGAAGAAAACTGCATTAAAGTTGATTGTTATCGAACTCAACATTCAAAATTTGGCCGAGATTCGCCAAAGATAAAACCACGAAAGTGATTACAGTCCATAGAAATATTACTATAAAACCGATCCAATTAATAGAAACCAGCAATAATAATGTCTTTGTTCTCTTGGATAGTTCTGAAAAAGTTTATTTTTTGAATAAGTAATGCATATACCATGTTAATTGTGGGTACTGCATATAATTTTCATTTATATACTTTTGGAGTTCTTATAAGTTTATTAAAGATTTATTTTTTGTTTAATCTTTTTATTATTTATTAAACTGAATTCTGCTTACAAGGATACAAGTTTGATTGTAATATTTTTAGAGTGCTTTAATTGTGATCTAACCAATTAGTAGGTAAATGATTATCTTTTGTTATGACTGTACCTAAGTGATTTTAATAGTTTTAAGTTACAGTACCTGCATAAATATAAATATAAAGCTCAGTTAAGAATAAGATTCATCTTTATTACGTCGCAGCCTAAAATTTTAGTTTTGCCTTTACGGAATTTTCCACTAGTTTCTTACACGTTATATTACAGCAATACTGTGACTACACTAATAATGTTCAATCCCAAATATCCCTGTTACCTTTTAATTTAATAAATTAAGCACAATGTAAACTTTTCTAAAACAAAAGAGTACATTTCAATTAACCTCATCTTAAGGGTTTATTTGGTAAGACCTCTTTTTTTTTAAAAGATCATTTAAGGAAATGCTTGAGTATTTTTTTGTAGTGCTTAGATACGCCGATGATATCATCTACAAACTAGCCATATTTTTTCATTGATATACATGAATTTTTATTTACAGCTGAATCCTGTTTTTTTTGTTACCGATTAACCCCATTCTACGGTATGTATTTTTTTTTTGTAAATACTTACTTATTATACATAGAAATATTGTCGTATATATTTTTATAACGGTATCGGGTAGACGACAATAAGAAAACGGCAGAACTCCGTGATGCTACAGGTACCTACTTTCTTGACAGAAATGCCCCATAACATTTTGTCGCACAGCAGTTGCATTCACACTATACAGATATAATAATGTATTAATTAAAAGTTCTACTTGAATCTCTCAAACCTACATCCCATTCAATATCAGATCTACATCTAATTTAATCTCGTGAAAACACTTCTTTAACACGTGAAGCCACGGGTAGATGCTTGTATAATGTACCTATTTTAAAAAACACAGTCGTATACACCAATAAATGCGGTTAAAGTGTTTCCTTAAACATGATTCGTCTAATTTCGCTAATACTTAAAATTAAAGGAAGTGAATAAGCGTTGTTGTACTAAAACATAAATGTGTGTACTTTTGGCACTATGACTAGTCATACATGTTATTATCTACATACACTTAACTACCCACGTAGGTAGGGTACTCTGGGTAGGCAAAGACAATCACTGAAGTTACCGAATAGATGTAAATACTCGATGTTCTATTAATTGTTACATCAAAAATTTTCATATAAAAGTTTTGGCACTGTAACCTTACCCTAGTTTCGATTATCGATTATAATCGAATAAATCGGATGTGATTTAATCGACTAATTCACTAAATTAGTCGAGATGTGAACTTTATTTTTGTTATTAATCGTTATATGTGACCTATTTTAAAGCAGACTTACTATTGTTCGTTTGTCTATGAGTGTGATTAAATTACGTTTAATATTAATAATTATTTATCTAATGGTTCATTTACATTGGTGGTTATGTGCGTAATCTTTGGCATTGACAACGAAAAATGGTTTAGAGTATATTATTCTAGGTAATATAATAAAGGGTTCGTATGTGCATTATAAACCAATGTAAATGTGCCATGTAAATACTTATCTAGCTTATATTTTACTAAAATGTTGGCACAAAACAGACAACATCTAGTTCCACAACACTAAAGGAAGATTTTTGATACAATGAACATTCAATATTCACTTTAAACAATCCAGTCAAATATTTTTGTTTTACCCAAAACACACAATAGCTAATTAAATAAAACAATTATATTGTTATTAAATAATTAATAAAAACATTGCCATGGGCCTTTTGTCACGTGTTTATCGGATATTTTTTACATAGTGTTGACCAAAAATCTGGTCAGGATATCCTTACTAATGTCTGCTACGCTATTTTTCGTGTGATATAGGTTATACCAATTAATTGAATAATAAATAAGCTACATTTAACCACTATCATACTGCTTTGGTGTATATGAGGTAATTATATAAATAAAACAATAACAATATCAAAATAAACTAATGAAACATAACAAAGTAAAAATCAATTTAAAAAGTTGAATCAACAGATTAGAAATATAAAATAAAATAATACTGTCCTGTTATTTAGACGGAAGCTCTTTCGATGAGTTCAGGGGCGAATGACAGCGAGGCACAAGAGCGCAGGCGATGTTGCCGCGTTGTGGGCAACAAGGCCCCTCCCTCGCACTGCTTGTTGCCCAGACAGTTACAGGAACATACCTAAAACAACCGAAAAATCCGGTCATGTGTAAATCGTACTCGCACACGAAGGATTCCGTACAAGATATCACACGATGTACTTTTTTATTATTTGTTTTTATAGTGGCGATAGAAATACACACACTGTGAAAACATGTTACCGTTCATGAGAAACAGACCGATGGACAACGGAGTTTTTTTTTTTTTAATAATAAAAAAGTATTTGTAATAAGGTCCCGTTTGGTACCTTTCGACTGGTACGAAACTATAAAAATGATTAAGACAATTATGCCAAAAGCCGTAGCTGTCAAGCAATTGATCAAGAATTAGTTAAAAAGGGTTTGGTTGACTCATTTGTGTTCTTAAAATAGGTAAATATTTTAAATATTTCAATAAAAGTTAATGTCGTCGATGAAATCTATAGATATTTGCAAAAAAAATAGAATACTTTTCAATTAAATTCCTACATAACGATAAAGTTACGTTTATCTTGAATTTACTGAGCGTGGCTGCTCCTCATGGAACATAATTAATAGTTCGACGAACCATGACAAACATGTGTTGTTCCGTTTTGACTCACTATAATTTACGCTATCGCATGTTATAGGTACTCGAATATATTGATAGCCTCGTAGAAGATCGTTAGACTGCCAGACTCGATCTCAAGGCACGCATCTCTGACTTTTTAAAGTTATGTTCTTATCAAATAGTTAATTATCGCTCGCTTTAACGACGAAGGAAAACCTCGTGAGTAAACCTGCATACCTATCTGAGTGAATGTTTTTGGAGATGTGTAAAGTGCGCCAACCCGCACTGGTCAGCGTGGTGGACTACGGCCTAATTCTTCTCACATTGAGAAGAGGCCCATGCCCAGCAGTGGGACAGTTCATATGCAAAGTATCTGTAGGTATATCTATAACAATTTTGATATCCATATAAAGGCAATACAAAAGCTGAAAAGACAGTTTTAGTACATAAATTAATCATGTTTTTTTTTGTGTCTAATTTGTTGTAGCTATTACTTACCGATGCCTGATCATCGTGTGACCTCTGTCGTCCAGCGATGGGGTGACTGTCTATCGGAAGAAGAATCCTGGATCCGTCCTTATCTTCATCACGAGCGTTTTCTTCCGCTTGCCTGAAATATATCACAAATAATACATCATACAACTTGTCTTAATATATCTTACTCTAGAAAAAATATCCGAAAAGGAACGTTTCGCTGTTCATAGAGGACTATTAGTGCCTACACTTATGTGTGGAAGTGAATGTTGTGTATGGCAAAAGAAGCATGAGAGTAGAATAAATGCTGTAGAAATGAGAGCTCTGAAAACTACAATAAGGAATAGTGTGATTAGAGCGAGATGCGGCATGAAAGTGGATTTCGGTTTGGGCATGTAGAGAGAATGGACAAGAAAAGACTATTTAAGAAGGTTTATAAGGCTAGTGTGAATGGAACAGTCGCAAGGGGAAGACCTCGGCGAACGTTTCTCATCAGATCGGAGATTTCTGAATAAAGGCCAGGTTAAGAGCACCTTAAACCAGCGAGCGTGTATGAGGAATGTTATGAAAGTGAAGGTAGCCAGAGAAGTGTGTCAGGATCGTAGCAAATGGAAATCCGTAGTCTCTTCCTACCCCTCTGGGAAACAGGCGTGGATCTATGTATGTATGTATTACTCTAGAAATATTTTTTGTGTCGCAGGGGACCTAAACCATACATATACTTCCGAAGAACATTAAGAATCAAAATAACTATCGAATACTATTGAACCCACAATTTTCGGCGTACCTACTGTAAGTGGCGAACTGACCACTTAAACCACTTCATCATCTATATAGGTAAACATCAGAGCCCGTACTATCATCTCTCACCTGGGCCTTACCATATCTTAAATCATTGTCATCGCGTGCGCAAGAATAAGACGGCGTTACAGAGTGTATAACTTTGTCTTGTACTTGCGCTTGCAATATGATAAGGCCCTTAGTACTGTTTGTTCTTTATTTACACGTAGGTACCTACCATATATAATAGAATGTAGTATGAGCAATTTAGTATTGTACTCACATAGTCATGAACCGTAGCACGAGCAAGTTGATGCTGGCGGCGACGACCGCTAGTCCAAACAGAATGAACACGAGACTCAGTGCGACGTAGCCCGGCTTACTGGTTAAAGCTTGGTCGTTCTGGAATTAACAATCTTATATTACAACGCTTGAATATTCAGAATAAATATAACCCCTAACAACTAGCTAACAATTGAACACGTTTGATCTTAAACTGACTGGCTGTTTGAATTACTGATTAATGTATCAACGCTTAACTAAAACCGCAGGGACTAGACACTTTTGCACACAGGTTATTTATACGTAGGTATTCACTAAGAAACAAATTGCCCAAACTTACCCCTAAGATATAGATCGGATTTAACGTTTATACGAAGAAAAGTTTGGATGATGTCCACAACATCATAGAAATATTTTAAACAACTTACAATCAGACACATTAAATGTTATTATAATATAAACTATGGACCTCATTTAAGGGTACATTTAAAGTTTTGAATCAATGTCAATCAATTGGTATTATTAGTGTCATTTTTGTATTATGGTTCAACTAAGTGACACTTCGAGAATGCTTTAATAACAGAGATGACATAAAATATAAAATCCGTATATAGCAGTTTAATTTCAATGACATAAAATAGTTAGTCCGTACTTGTAAAGCGACATAATCCCCAAAGCCAATGGTGGTGAGGGTTACGAAACAGTAATAAAAGCTATCGAAGTAACTCCAGCCTTCGTATCGAGAGAACACAGCAGCACCTGGAACAATACGCTCACTTTAATCATTAATCTTACCACTGAGCCACATGCAGAGAGCATGGCAAACATAGACAGCAGAATCAGTATCTATAAGTAATAGTAGTATTAACACGTAAAGAGAAAACTTTGTACAGTAGTGTGAAATTTGGCGTAATTAACATTTAAAAGGAGACAGACTGCAGGAAACTTCAATATATGCGAGATAAAAATGTGTTACGGTCGATTTTCAACCAACGGCGACCACTAGTTAATATTAGGTATATCTACTCAGCCACTATGGCAGGCCGGATATCACTACATATTTTATAACAAAATTCACCGCCGCATTTATCTGTCTACTGAACGGATTTTCAAGCCGATTTCATCAATAATAAACTATTAGGTAAGTATACAAAAAATATTCTGAATTAATAATTTCGCTAAGGCAAGCCTGGCTTTTGAAATTTATAGAGAAACATAATTGTGATATCATACCAGTAGTTATAATAATAGACGATAGCATGCCAGTGGCGAACATGAGATTCATCTCCGTGGCTTCAGTGGTGTTACAGCGCAGGTAGCACTTGGCGCGTCTAATCACCACTGACGCGAACTTGTTCAACCGCTCACCGATGCTCTGGAACATCACCAGGCCGAGAGGAATACCAACCTGGAATATTACACATTATTACTTCTTAGTCTTACGAAGCTGTTAAATGCTATTTTATAGACCTGATATATAAAATAATACATTTGGAACATTAAAAAATAAAGTTCGGCGCTATTATCAAATAAAAAACGAATTATTCGCATCTTTAAAGAAATCGGTACATTGGCAACTGGGACGAATATTCGAATGCATTAATAATACGAATATGATACCGACATCCGATTAGTTACATTGGGGCTTAAGCATATTATGAGGATAACCAAACAAAAATGCCGCCGTAGCACGTACGAAAACATCGTCATACAGTATGATGGGCCCAGGTGGTACAGGAACAATACGGTAGACATAAAAAGGGCATCACTGTCATCTGAGACATTTTGTATTTGTATATGTGTATGTGTATTTGTAACGATGTTGAGATCTCGCTGAAGGGCCAAACTATCTGTGGTCTCGTTTATCTTATATTTATTTGATAGGGAGTTATCATTCCGTTCACATTACGAGCATGTTGTGAAGAGAAGTAGCAAACTTCTGGGATTTATTATAAGGTCCACTAAAGAGTTTAAGAATGCACAAAGTACCCTGTGTCTCTATTTCAGTCTGGTGAGGAGTATCTTAGAATACTGTTGCCCAATTTGGTCTCCTTATTATAAAACGCATATATATGACATAGAGAGAGTACAGAAAAGGTGCTTAAAATTCCTTTCTCGTAAATTCAGTTATGGTCGCTTAAATTATGCTGAGAGGTTAAGTAAATTTAATGTTGTCTCATTGCAAACCCGACGTCAGAGATACGATTTACTCTATTTGCATAAATTGATTCATTCATCTATCGATGCTCCGGCTTTACTTTCATCTCTCAGCTTTAATATTTCACATAGATCTCGTAATCCTAACATATTTGCAATTCAGACATATAAAAATAATACATCATTTTATAATCCAATAGTAAGAATGTGCAGATCATATAATAAATTAGCACGTGTAAATAAAGAAGTCGATATTTTTGAAATAAATTTTAACAGATATAAAAAGATTGTATCAGTTGTACTTAGTTCCGAAAAGTTCCAAGCCTAGCTGTTATAATGTAAAATTACAGTTATTAAGTTATTACCCGTTTTTAATGATTCATTTGTATCCTACGCTAACAAATTTAAGATTTTAATTAATGTTTATTTTTTGCACGAGTAATCTGCTTTAATATGTACATGTTGTGTACACTACCTTAGGATTACTGTCCGGTTTATATATTATGTTCTTTATTACTACCTACTATGTTAAGACTGTAATCTGTTTGTGTACCTATTATAAATAAATAAATAAATAAATAAATATTTGTAATTGGACTCCCTTTTCCGCATTTGAACTCCAAGTTGGTCCATTATGCGTGAGAGTCGGCCGGTTATGGAGATAGCCAGCCCAACACCGCCCAGAAGGACAGAAGTTTCCTGGGGTCTTCGCAGGCTTCGCGGAGTGACCTCGAGTTGTTGAGGATTTCCTTACGCTGTGCTGTTACTCCCATACATTTCAGGACTACGTGGGCAGCAGATTCTTCTTCGGTCAGACATTCCTTATAGAGTGGGCTGTCTGTTGCTCTGATGTTGTACAGATGTTTGTTTAGGGGACAGTGTCCTGTTAGGGTCCCCACGATGGTCCGAAGGTCCAATCTTTGTAGGTTGAGCAGGCGGTGTATCAGACGTGGTGAGATGGCCGGTAGGACTGCTCTCGACTGTCTGCAGTCCGTTGTCCGTGCCCAGCGTTTAATATTGTTACGTGCTGGGTTCGACGGATAAGAATATAAACAATATTACCGACTAAAACACGTTTTATTCAAACACACAATTAAATTTAAAACACAACAAACACTATACCACACTTTTTCACTGTACTGCTTTAAATTCCGTAGTATTTCCGCTTCCGTTCGCTTCGATGAACACTTGATCGCTTACGATTGTAAACTGACTCGGCGGTGCGCGTGCGCCCTATTTATACGCGGGTAAAGCGTTTCTAGAGTTTTCTAGTAACGCTGTACTCGGTATGTAAACAGTACGATGATTCGAGAAAGTACCAGCATTCTCTCTAAGATTCTCGTACCGTACTACGTAGTTCCGTAAGATGTAAATAGATGGCGGTGTAATTTATTAGACGGAACTGCCGAGTCTTTCCCACAATGCCGAAAGATGTCACTGGGCGTAACAATATGTTGGCTCTGAGTGCGAAACCGCATCCATGTTCTTAGTTGTTAGAATGGTAGAGGGAGGAATGGAGGTGGTCTTCCGTGGTGATTTCCGAGCCTCTTCTAGCCAACTCATCTGCAGCATCATTGCACAATGATTCACTGTGCCCCTTTATCTATTGTAAGGTCACAATGATTTTTTTGGAAATTCTTTCAAGAACTAGGTGGCATTTGTAAACCAGCCTGGAGTTGCAGCTATTGCTCTCTAGGGCTCTAAGTATTGCTGTGCTGTCGGAGAGGATTAGTATCCTGTACCCTTCAATCCGTCTCCTGTCGACCGCGGTGGCGGCATCTGAGGCTTTACGAAACATTATTCAAATACTATCAAACGATCCAACAAATAATGTTTCGCAAATTCGCCTATAATTCGAATTAGATATAATCAGTAAGAACGAATTCATCAACATGCAGATGCATATCTGCATGTTGATCACTTAATCTTATAACTCCCAAATATTAAAATTTATTTTTCATTACAATTGCCCATTGCTAGTTCGAATCATTAGATTTCATGACTCATATTCTCAAGTTATTTCTTGAAGTCAACTACATAGATAAAGATGGCAAGTTGGCTATTAGAAATAACTTGAGCAACCACTAGCTTTAGTAGAAATAGCTTCATAGCCTATTCTTGGTCTACCTCACTGCTAAGCTATCACATCCCTGGTAAAGAGCAATTTTAATAGTAGGTGGCTAACTTAGCCAATGGTAGTATATTTGTATATATTTCTATGTTCCTGTCCTGTAAAGCACCAAGTGCTGCTCTATAGCAAGGCATAAAGTCTTTGGTTCTTTTGATTACTCCAAGTGAGTAGTTTCCAGAGTTTCATGAACACAACACAGAGCTACCATGGATGATCTTCTGTATAGTGGATAGTAAAGACAAATCTAGGGCAATTGGAGCAGGGATTCGCTTACACAAACTCTGTGGCACTATGTGCCCACAGATTTAATTGTAATTTTTGAAAGATTTACCTTTGAATAAACCTAGAACCATTTACATTTTATTTTTATTTTATCTGATAACACATACAATATAAAGTGATTGTAATCTTTAAAATATTTTTCAGTCTTCAGGGATTTATCAAACATTGAAACACATGAGCAAACAACATCCTGTCTTAGACTAATTATTTTGTAATTCTTACCATAGCATAAGCCATACAAAACGCCTTGCCCCCAACAGTAACAGGTGTGGAATGTCCATATCCAATCATAGCTAGAACTACTGTTGCAAAGTAAAAAGCTCCGGCAAACTTCCACTGTGGACCCGCTTTGTGAGGTTTATTCTCTATGATAACTATCTCTATCATGTGATAGTCTTCTGGTGTAATGTTGTATTTACGAATTAAACCATTCCTCATATCTGAAATATAATATATCTGTAAATTTATGATATAGGTAGATTTTGAAATATGTATACAATATGAAAAATAAATTTTATCCAGGAAGGATGTTTTAATCCATAAAATGCAGATCTGAATAACCATTTATTTATCAAATTTTTTACTTTACTTAAAATATAAATGAAAAAAATACCTAATTAAACAAATATTTCAATACATTTTTTTATGGAGTGGTATTCCTCGAAATTGATATTTTTGATGTTACAAGGAGATTCATACATAAGACACATAACATTTGCTAGGTATTTTCAACTGATGTCATGATTGTAAGGAAAAATGCGTTAATAATTTATTTTTCACACATACCTGATAATACTTCCCATCTCTTACTCTCTGTCTCAGATTCCAAAGCATCGAATACTGCGGCACCGATGAGCAAATATGTGAACGTGCAGACCACTAAAGATAGTGTCCGGACGTTCTGCCGTTTCATTTTCATCTTTGCAACCTTCAAGTTCCTCCCAAAATAATAATTTTACTAACCACTACTCCATGGCCTGTACAAACGAAAACATTTACATATAAATCTATTTCAGATACAGCTAACAACAAATATAATTTCTAGTAAGAATATTGTAAATTTAAAGTCGTTTGTTTATATATATATACAATAAAATTTATTTTTATTACACATTTTATCTCGATACTCTCTCATTTTTTCTATGTACTTACGGTTTGTTAAATAAAAATCTAATGGGCACGTATAAAAAATACTAGTCGTAGTACATAATCAAGTAAATAATTTTATAACTACATAGCAATTGATAAAATCAAAATAAAATACAAATATTTCAATAAATATATGCGAAATATTTCAGTCAGTCAATACATTATGAAAGCAGAAAGACAGATTCGTCTTTACTTTTTGAAATACATTTCTGTGTTTACTAACAGAAATCTAACACAAAGTAGGTTTATAATAGCAATGTATACAAAAGTTAAGCGTTCCGATTTTCTACACATCTGAAATGCATTAACATATTGTTGTCCCTCTTTTATACAAAACGCAAAAAGAGGTAAAATGTGTTTGATGTGCAAGGTATGTAGAAAATATAAGAGCGCTAATGTTTTGTTTCACAGAGATTTGTATGTGGATGTAGAAATTAAAATAAAAATTAATTATATTTTTAATAATCGATTAATATAATTATAGTAAATCAAACTTAATATTTAATAAAAATATTAATAATTTTAGAAGTGCGATTTAACTATATATATTACTTATTAAGCTGACAATACAACAGTAGGGATGTATATGTGTA
The DNA here is from genome assembly GCA_930367265.1 of Catocala fraxini. Taxonomy (NCBI): domain Eukaryota; kingdom Metazoa; phylum Arthropoda; class Insecta; order Lepidoptera; family Erebidae; genus Catocala; species Catocala fraxini. The sequence continues at coordinate 7,021,442 of OV884040.1, read as the reverse complement.
AATAATTTACACAACATCGATAAAAAAACGAATACATCCAATTTGAATCTATCTTCAAACATCAAAGAATGGCAGCAGCTGAAATAATATTGAAATTGGCGTAATACCTCCAGAACACGGAAAACCAATAAGGCATACATCTTTTTGCTTTTTCATTATTCGTCAAATATCTAACAAACATAAAAGTAGGAGCTAGTCCGTATTTTTAAAGTTAATGAGATACCTTTATGCTATATATTTTTATTTTGACGACTCGATGGCTTAGTGGTTAGTGTAACCGACTGCCACGCCTGAGGTCGCAGGTTCGATTCCCGCACAAGTCAAACATTTGTGTGCATGAACATGGATGTTTTCTTGGTCTGGGTGTTTCTATGTATAATATGTATTTACAAAAAAAAAGTATATATGTATGTTTATCCATTGTCTAGTACCCGTAGTACAAGCTCTGCTTAGTTTGGGCTACATGGTGTTGCGTGTATGTGATAGAATATTATTATTATTATTATTATTTTATGGTTTTCAGCGAGTTTGTCAGGGTCTAAATTTATAACGCTAGATGAGTCACCACTAGCATGTTTAATTCGTTTATATATATTAAAATATATTACGTAAGTCATAATATGAGTATTAATTACCTATATTGTGGCAATTTATTATAAAGGCACAAAAATATGAACAGTAGCCAATATACGTGCAAAATAGTTTTGGTAAATAATTTACGGATCGTTTTGAATCTCACCGTCTCCAAATTAATTTTGGACCATATAAGGAGAATGCCCTTTAAATTATTAGGGAAAAATCTAAATTGTTTATGAAATAGTAAAGATAGGATATTGATATATAAAAAATACTGTGAGATTGGGTACCTTATTTTCTAAATTGTTTTACTTAATGTGTGTGCATCTAAGCTCTATAAATATAAATCAATGATAAAAACTGTATTTTGATGGAGTTAAAATTATTTTTACTGTATGTTTTTTGATAATATCAACCAAATGGACAGCTAAATTCTGATTATTCTGAACAACTATAATATGTATATTTTTGTTATAATCATAGGGCTTTTAGCAAATTCTATTTCAGCTGTATGGTATCGATTACACACATCTCTATTGACAACAAACTGTCAAATACTATCACATCTGACGTTCATCTGAGGGACACGATTTGACGTTTTCTCTCGTGGCTCAATCGGCAAGTGCATGGTTCTTTTCCTGAAAATAATACGATAGTTATTACAAAAGGTTGAGAATAGTGCTAAGATGAAGATTGCCTGCAATAAATCTAACCCACCACTCGGTAAAAAGCACAATTTCATACATATTTCATGACATTTCATCATTTGGTTATTCAGTGCTTAAAATAGCAATTATTTTTGCTTTCCAGGTGGCTTGTTGGCTGCTGAGTTTTACAAGTCCTCTGCAAAGGAAATTAACATCGTCTGGGGTGACGAATCATCCATAGTTTTGCCGAACTCCTCGAAATCTGTGCCATATGTGACCAGCAATGATTTGATAAGAATTATCGAGAATGCGTTCAATAAATCTGTGGAGCCACTTCAGAAAGTTACTATGAATCATTGGCTTTCATTCAGCCTTACTCTGGAGGACGATACCCCTAAATCTATCGAATATTTAGACCAGACTCTGGGCCCAATCACTTATTTGGTTGGTGAAACTTTATCAGTGTCTGATTTGGCAGTCTTTAGTGTGTTGCATGGTAAGTGTTATCTCTGTTATTATATGGGATTTAAGCCTGTCAATATTATCTATATTACAAGTTAGTAAATTATATTTACTTTACTATTTAATAATTTGTAGAGTAAATCACATGTAAAGCTAGTTTATTTATTTATTATTGATTTTTCTTTCAAATTCTTTCACATGGATCACACTTAGCAGCATATCTCTGAACCTATTCTAACTTCTTATTCTTCTTATAATAAGTGACTTTTGGATCAAAATGACCAAATTATGAAAATGATACTAAAAACAATTATGTATATCATAATATAATTAAGCTTTTCAATAAATTTAGTAACCTTAGTGGTGCAGCGGTTTGAATGCAATTGCTGTGTATGATGTCATAGGTTTGATTCCCAGGTTGGGCAGTGTTGTTACATTATTCTTTCAATAAATTCTCAATACCCTAGAGAGTATAGTATAAGCACATAGCTAGTAATTGTGCCTGGTGGATGGCAATCTGTTAGTCCTCTATCAAGTGAAACATTAAAACAAACTTAGTGAAATGTGGGTGAAATAACTTGCTGCTGATATAGGTGTGAGATTATGTATGTATATGTTTTTATTTTTACAGTATCAGGCAAGTTTAAGGATGTGGCAAAGAAGAATCCACCTAAAAACATCCAAAGATGGATGAAGTTGATTGAGTCACAACCATGTGTTGTCAAGGCACTGAAAGAAATCCCATCTCAGGTCCTGGATAATGTAAGCAAGGCCTCTTCAAGGTATGTGAGAATGATTTAATTTCAAGTTAATTTGATTAAATTATTTACTAATTATCTGTAATGCCTTATATGATAATCATGGCAATACTTATGTGGAGTGCCACAATTCTATTCTTGCCAGTTATTAAAGTATTGTGCAAACCATTGTTGACATAAACTTTTATTAATTCTCTTTTGTTATTCCTAAATTAATTATTGCTAGTCTTTTATATAAGATATTAAAATTAATGGTTCTTAATTATAAATTTCTATTGAAGTATCATAAATAGTCCCTATGTAAGGATTGTATCATACTTATTACATGTATAGTGAACTTATTACAATGTTTGTATAAGTTTTGCATAAGCCAGCAAGTAAACAATTGACTGTTCTGTTCATTGTATATGATGACTAGCTGACCTACGCAACTTTGCTGCGTCACATAAGATAATTTTCTCATATTTGCAATATTTTTCATTGATGGTCCGCTCCTATTGGTCGTAGCGTGAGGTTATATAGCTTATATACAGCCTTGCTCGATAAATAGGCTATCCATCACAAATAATTTTTCTATTTGAGCCAGTAGTTACTGAGATTAGCACGTTCAACCAATATATTTACATGTTTAATGATTGATGACAACATGATTAATACAATATGTTCACATGTTTGTAGTGTCTGTTATTATGGTCTCCTGGATATGATTTCCAGGTCAGGTAATGTGCTTTTAATTAACCCTTTGAACGCCAGGTTTAAAAAGTGAAAGGAAGGCATTGGCGCTTATGCACCTATGCGGTGCAAATGGCGCGCAACGAACTTAATGGGGCTTCGGGGGGTTGTTTTGTGATTGGTAAAAATTTTAAAGGGTGATAAGCTCACCTATGTTTGTGCTAAAACAAAGTTGTTGAAATGTGGGTGTAATATATTGCCAAGCTATTCTAAGTATAATTATATTACATATTATATATTTGTATATCTGAAATATATATGCCATATATAGAAGCACACTTGTATATTCACATATATGAATCAACCTATGATATTAATCATTCTGTACTCATATTTCAGGAAGTCACCATCTGGTAATGAAGGTGGCCGTCAACAAGAGGGCAAGTTTGTTGAGCTGCCACATGCTGAGATGGGCAAGGTTGTGGTACGCTTCCCTCCAGAAGCTTCAGGGTATGTTAAACATAATTAATTTTAATATGACACTTTTTTTTAAGTCTCACGCCTGATGTCTCTCCATTCGTGTCGGATTACCGTCCCATCGGATCATAAGAGTTAGGGAACAGAGAATGCACTTGTGTTTGCGCACACACTTGTGCACTATAATATCTCCTGTGTAGTTGGCCAGTCTCCGTTAGGACTGGCCGCCGTGGCCGAAATTCGGTCTGGGAGATATTATTGTTTTTTATGTGTATGATATAATATGCACTTTTATAAATTGTTTACAATAATTTAAATCTAAAGAAGTTGACCAATGCACTGAATATTAGGAGAATTGAATTCCTCCATATGCAAAAATGCTAAGTCTAACTGAGACATGAGCAATGCAAGATGATGTATAAAAGAAAAGTACAATAAAAATTAATACGCTTTCAGATACCTTCATATTGGACATGCGAAGGCTGCACTTCTAAACCAGTACTACCAGCAAGCCTTCCAAGGAAAACTTATAATGAGGTTTGATGACACCAATCCTGCTAAAGAGAATGCTGAATTTGAGAAGGTATAATTTATGACTTCTTTTTTTATTAGCTTATTGATATTTTCCACTGCTAGGTGAAAGCCTGTCCCTTGGTCTTCAAAATCCCTGTTATTGGATATGCCAGAATTTATTACAAAATTATTTCAAGCAATGCTTGTGCTGACTCAGCAATTTTTTTTTTCCCAATACATGTCTTGTTGAGTGTCTCTCTATAAGCTTATGAGGCGATGCTAAGCGCCATCCATGCGATCAGCTAGGTACATAAGTGATGCATATTATACCATTTGAATCATATTATGCAGATTTCTGCGTGTCGCATCATATTCACTACCGCTGCGCCACGCAGCACTTCTTGTCAGCAATGTCTAGCGACTGACTAGACTAGACTGTTGAACCGCCAGCAAAGATATCTAATATATCGCAGAGATATCTAATTCGATCCCAAGGCGCACAACTGTGACTTTTCGAAATTATATATATATATATATATAATATATATATATATATAATATAATAATATATAATATAATATAATATTCTACCACATACACACAACACCATCTAGCCCAAACTAAGCAGAGCTTGTACTATGGGTACTAGACAATCGATAAACATACATATATACTTTTTTTTTTTTTGTAAATACATACTTATTATACATAGAAACACCCAGACCAAGACAAACATCCATGTTCATGCACACAAATGTTTGACTTGTGCGGGAATCGAACCCGCGACCTCAGGCGTGGCAGTCGGTTACACTAACCACTACGCCATCGAGGCCATTTATGTGCACATTAAATAGTTAGTTATCATTCGCTTTACGTTTAGGAAACCGCTGAGAGTTATCCATAATGTCCTTAAAGATATGTAAATTCTGCCAACATGCATTGGGCCAGCGTGGTGAACTATGGCCTAACCCTTCTCACACCGAGAACAGGCCCGTGCCCTGGGACATTTTTTTTTTTATTTTATTTTTTTATATATTGTGGGAGACTGGTGCCTAAGCTAGGCTCGAGGCCTGTGTTTCATAACACCAGGTTATTCCACACCCACCCCTTGGTATAGTACAAATTATATAATAGTACAAAAGAGAAAATTAACAATAACATGAATCAAATGAAAATAATAATAATAAATCATAATAACAACACAAAAACGAAAAATGGTATTAAAGAAAAAGTCACTAAATTTGATAAAATACAATGTAAAATGTAAAAAGGTTTAAAAAATGTAAAAAACGCCTCCCTGTGTGTGGAATGAGGATGATTGTGTGTGTGTGTCGGAGGGTGAGAGTGAAAATTACTGTTACTGTATTAAACTTAATAAGCCTTCGGTTTCATCGTATGTTAATTTACGAATATAGTCATATACTTTATCTTTGCACTCATGTCTATGTAATCTCTGTATTCCGAGGGATATGTCTATTTTTTTTGTACAAATATGGACCTAAGAAGCAAGAGTGTTTGTTGACGTATGGGTGTTTAAACGTTGGTCTATTAATAAAATCAGTAATATAACGTCGTCGGGCAGCCGTAGAGCCTAACTCCAAATTAATATTGGCATGTTCTTTCAAAACGGTTAGCAAAATAAAATAAATAGCTGGCGGACCGAAAGTATTTCACAGGATTGATACAGCTCATACGTAGGGAACAAATACGGACGAAATGTGCTCACTTTGAGAATAGTTTAATACCGGGCTGATATTATTATAAATAGATTATGTTACTTATTATATCCATTTGTAGGTGATCTTAGAAGACGTTGAGATGTTGGAGATCAAACCGGACATGTTCACGCACACGTCGCAGTACTTCGACCTCATGTTGGAACTGTGTGAGAAGCTCATCAAAGAAGAAAAGGCGTTTGTCGACGACACGCCTGCCGAGGCCATGAAGAACGAGAGAGAACAGAAGATTGATAGCAAGAACAGGAATAATTGTATGTATTTGAGTACTTTTCGTAATATCCTCTGGTCCTAATACTGCAAGTACTGCTGGTGATAGCACCCGATTTCTGAAAGGCAAATCTATACAAAACTTAGTTGACAGACATTCAAACAGACTGCTTGGATTGGCTGAAAGAATTAGTAACAGCCAATCAAAACACTTGATATGAGTTTGATTTTGACAAGTTGTTGATAAGACTGCCACAAACCAGGTGATCTGTAGGTTTTTTGGATAATTTTGATAACAAAATGACGATTTTGAAGAATTAAAGTTGTTGCATTGTTAATAATATATTACAATATAAATAAACAATGGTTTATAATAAAACAACTTTTACATAGTTAGCTGCTGCATAGCTACACGAAATCTAGGAATGTCCCCTTAAACGACAATTTCCGCTATTCTCTAGCATGCGTAATAGGTGTAATGTACCTCTGTCTATCCTTCCACGGATATACGGGCGAGAGCCTATATTAGGATTTAATATCAGTGTAAAGTTTTAATGCATTAAACCATTAAACATATTTTCTCTGCATTTAAAATACCATTAAAAAGTTTAGGCATTCATCTTAGCTTTCATTAGCCTGAATATTATAATAATTACACACTTTCAGCTGTAGAAAAGAACCTGCAACTGTGGGAAGAGATGAAGAAAGCGTCGGACGTCGGCGTGCAGTGTTGCGTGCGAGCCAAGATCGACATGCAGTCCGCCAACGGGTGCATGCGCGACCCCACCATCTACCGCTGCAAGCCGGAGACTCATCCGCGTACCGGCAATCAATACAAGTACGTATAGAACCTTAAGGTCTCGTAAAAATTACTGGCAAAATATGATTGATCCATTGGTCTGAGTGGAAAACCTCGCCACTACCGCCGCGCCGAGTGTTGTGGGTTCGATCCCCACACGGGACAAAAATGTGTGTGATGCAAAAATGGTTGTTCTGGGTCTGGGGGATCTTGGTATCTGTTGTTTGAATGTTTGTAAAGTCTAACGCGACACAGGAAATAACCAGGGCGGAAATTGTCTTCAAAAAAATAAACTGTATGTGTCGTGAATATTTTACGTATCTGGAGAATTATTTCAAGAATAATTCGATTAACTAATTGTCTACTCAGACGACGCTTGTTATAACTGATCATTTATGACACAATACCAGTTTTATTTTTAATAAATTTCATTTTGTCTATGATCATATCGATACATCGATATTATATAAATACTTGAAATGAAAACTGTTTCCACCCTTTTAAACATCTTGCGCGCCCAGATTGTAAGTACCTAAGTTTGACATAGTTAAAGTTTTTTTTTTATGGAGAAAGAATAGGAGCTATGATGCTGGGAGACCAAAATTATAGATGAAAGCATTGTGTCTGGACACCGATGGCAAAATTAACATTAATATTTTCCATTCTGCCTTTTCCAGAGTATACCCAACGTACGACTTCGCCTGTCCCATAGTGGACTCTATCGAGGGCGTGACGCACGTACTGCGGACCATGGAATACCATGACCGAGACCCGCAGTTCTACTGGTTTATCGAAGCACTTGGCATCAGGAAACCGTACATTTGGGAGTACAGCCGGTAAGGAACAATATACACACATTTTTTGTTTAAGAAATAATAATAATAATAAATAATAATATTCTATCACATACAGACAACACCATCTAGCCCAAACTAAGCAGAGCTTGTACTATGGGTACTAGACAATGGATAAACATACTTATATACTTTTTTTTTTTGTAAATACATGCATATTATACATAGAAACACCCAGACCAAGACAAACATCCATGTTCATGCACACAAATGTTTGACTTGTGCGGGAATCGAACCCGTCACCTTAGGCGTGGCAGTCGGTTACACTAACCACTACGCCATCGAGGCCGTCGAAAATGGCCGCCTATCGTATCGTATGTGTATATAATGCCTCTGTATATCGTCTAAAACTGGTTATATAGATGTTATATTTCTCTGTATATTTTGTATTTGGTTATGTAGAAGTTGGGGTATATTATAGTTTCACAAGATATTCAGAATACAAGCTCGCCCGATATTCTTCTCAACTGTAAATCTAAAATTCAACTTGTTCTAATCTCAAGCTCTCTGCTTGCGTATCCTAGGAGAGTATACAAAAATAAACTGAAGCTTGCTACAACATTTGTACTACTCATTGCTGTTGCGCATTAACCTATATATGCAATGCTGTTATTTGAGTGTTAATAATATTATAATTTGTATATCTATGTTACAGATTGAGTATGACAAACACTGTGCTCTCTAAGAGAAAACTGACGTGGTTTGTCGAGCAAGGTCTCGTAGATGGCTGGTAAGATATATGTATTACCTACACCTATATTTTGTATTATATAAATAAGATTTTCTCTACAACCCAATAATGGGTTTTGTTTTTTAAAAAGACAATTCCCGCACTACGATTAAATCCTGTATTGCGGGGTACTTTACAAACATTCATACAAATAACACCCAGATTCAGAACAACTATATGGGGATCACACAAATTATTGTCCCGTGTGGGATTTGCACCCACAACACAACACTCAGCGCAGTAGCGGCGAGGCGACCAATTAAGTAGTCAAATCCGTGATAGTTATTGTTGGTTGATCTTGTTCAAATTGAGTAGCGTTATTAGGTTTATCTGTCGCCGGCAGCATTATTTCCAGTGCATGCGTTTGTAAAATGCATTTGCATCTATATAATTGTTATAATATTAATTAATACGGTGCTATTTATAGCAGTGCATCTTTTAATTTTATTTAGGCATATTAAGTACGTAAATTAATGTAAAATTATGACGTGTCAAGGCGATGTGAGTTACCGAAGCTCAATATTTATAGGCAAATTGTATATTAAGGCATTTCATAAATTTTAAGGCTTTGCCCAATTTTGGAGTGTAATCTAAAAGCCTTAAGATTTTGCCCACGTATTGGCTTGAATTACCTACTTGTTTTCTAACTATTTTCTATTATTATTCAATGTAGTCGTATGTATCGTTGCTAGTTACGCAAGTATTAGAACGCCGTGCGATGATATTCGTTTGGACATTGCAATAGACATAACCAATAGCGAAGGCCATGCTATTATTTTATCTTTGGAAACGAGTATTACCAACTTACGAAAAAAAATTGAGCGTTATGGGAGTGGCGGCAATTAAGCGAGCTAATGAACTCGGCCCGAAATATAAAAATATATGTTTGTGTGTCGGCTCTCAAACGTATTTGGAAAACACAGCAGGGGCAGGCCTTCACAAGGTAGACTGACGATCTGATCATGGACAGTGGTTAGATGCGGGCGACCCAAGACTGGTCGGTGTGGAAAACCTTTGTCCATCAGCACACATAACTATTTCTTTGCTGTGTATATACGTGGAGTCTTATGTCCAGTAGTGGATGTCTTTTGGATGAGATGCACACAGTACTAAGTCTTTTTTGGTAGAGATTTGTAAGCATGTGTTAAGCAGTAGTATGTTCCATGTGCAGGGACGACCCGCGCATGCCGACGGTGCGTGGGGTGCTGCGGCGCGGCATGCGCGTGGAGGGGCTGCGCCAGTTCATCCAGGCGCAGGGCTCCAGCCGCTCCGTCGTGTTCATGGAGTGGGACAAGATATGGGCCATCAACAAAAAGGTAATCCTCATACTACACTTTGTAGCCTGAACCTTTTGAAGCATAACGCTAGTTAGTACACACGGCTACACATCAAGTTAGACACCCTATATACGCATAACTACGCTACATACAAAATAGAGAATTGTCGGAAAGGGACCGTGCATAGTGGTGTCGATGTAATGGTATCTTATCTTATCTTGTTACGGGGGCCAGTCAGTGCAGACCGGCGACACTTCGACCCAGTGGGATCTTTTGTGTCGGCTCCGAGATCTATACCTTAGCTATCTCCCTATGAATGTACTGCATCAATCGCAGCGTACACTTCAGAGGGAGAAGCCTGAAGTCCTCAGGGCTCGGATATGCCAACCCCATCAGACCCATCCTTAGTCCAGCCAACGCGTCACATTCACACAGTAGGTGTAATATGGACTCGTCCCGCTCACCACAGGCTCTGCAGATCAAATTGTTTGTCAAACTCAATCTGCACAGGAAGTCATTGGTGCCAAAGTGACCAGTAAACGCTCCTGTGAGCAGGCGTATTTGGCCCTTGTTGTACCCGCAGAACTTCCGGGTGAAGCCCGTGGCTCTGTTTGCAATGAATTTCTTGGAGTGTTCCAGACCCCTAAGGGCCATCCACTCCCGCCTGTGTTTATCATTGCCATGTGCATTCATAGCTGCCTTGACGGTACTCTCAGAGAGTCCTACAAATGGCTCGGGGCCAACAAATAGTTGCTCCGAGCCCTTCCTGGCCAATTCGTCAGCCTCCTCATTACCCTGCACACCTGCATGCCCCGGAACCCACACAAGCCTGACTGTGTTTTTCCTGCCAAGTTTGTTAAGGGCTTTAACACAGTTCAGGACTAGTCCGGAATCCACCCTACAGGAGTTCAGAGCCTTAAGAGCAGCTTGACTGTCACTGAGAATATAAACAGTCTTGTCAGTGACATTTTTGTTGATATTCTCCTGCGCGCAGGCAATTATAGCATAGGTTTCCGCCTGGAAGACCGTTGTATATTTGCCCATGCTTTGGCTCACCTTACAGTCGTTGGGATAAATACCAGCGCCTGATCCTGATTCCATTTTGGAACCATCGGTGTACCAGATGAGACAACCCTTGTTAGGGGATTGTAGACCTTGTCTCCATTCCTCCCTTGTGGGGACCTTTATTGTAAAATTCTTTTTGAATATGTGCATTGGTTGCATTTTGTCGCATCCCATGCTCATAATCACGTTGAGATCCTTTGAAATCTCCAGTTTTGTGTGTCGAGTTACCGGCATGTTGACGCTCCACAGCCCATGCACAGACAGTCTATGTAGCGCCTTCAACGCCTCCAACTCCACAACAATGTGTAGCGGCGTTAGGTCCAGCAGGATCTCTAACGCAGCCGTTGGCGTAGACGGGAACGCCCCTGTTATAGCCGATGTAATGGTAAGGATAGAGCGTAACAGAAATATAACGCACTCTCTCGCACGATGGCAGCGTTCAACTTCTAATAGTTTAAAGTCCAAACAGTCTAGGTTGATGTGTCGCTGTGTGTACATTACGAAATTAACTAAAGAAATCAAATTTTAAAACTGTATTTTGCTATACAGATTTTCATTGCTCTAAGCTTCATTTATATAAATATAATAATATCAGCCCTGTATTAAACTGTGCCACTGCTATGCACGGACTTCTTCTCTGTGTGAGAAAGGTTCAGCCATAGTTCTCCAAGCTGGCCCAATGCGGGTTGGCAGACTTCACATATCTTCTAAAACATTATAGAGGACTCAGAAATGCAGGTTTCCTCACGATATTTTTCTTCACTGTTAAAGCGAACGATAATTAACTATTAAATACGCACATAACTTCGAAAAGTTAGAGCTGCGCGCCTTGGGATCGAACTCGACCTCTGCGTGGCAGTCCAACGGTGTGCCACTAAGCAATCTTACCTGCTAGGCTTCATTTAAATATTATTTAAATGATTCTTGTTCTTCCTAGCCTTTATTATTTCGAAGTCACTTGGGTCGGCTTTTAGAGTTCGAAAAAGCTCTTATACAACAGCTTTGTCCGTCCGTCCGTCCGTCCGTCCGTCCGTACGTCCGTCCGTACGTCTGTTTGTCTGTTATACAACTTTCAACTCAAGAACCGTAAGAGCTAGAGACTCGCGGTTAACGCCATTCAACTCAGCATAGTCGATATACCTCCGAAATGTCTATGACCTTTGTCCTCTGACCTCAAGGTTACGTGATACCATCTTTCAACACAAGAACCGTAAGAGCTAGAGACTCGCGGTCAACGCCATTCGACTCAGCATAGTCGATATACCTCGAAATGGCTATGACCTTTAACCTGGGACTTCAAGGTCACGTGGTATCACGTAAACTTTGCATATTACTTGAACCATTTTTTCGAACTCTAAGATTTACGGCAATTCATTGCCGATTGTCACGTGTTTCTAGTCTAACCGGATTTGACTGGATATGGCGGAGCGGCTGCAACCTGACCTCCGCAACTCGAAGGCTAACGATACCCTAAGGCTAGACCAGTGTCAGGATATTACAGGGCACTGACTTCCCAATAACGACTGCCATAGATGTTCATGGCAGCCGGAACCGACGGCTTAACGGGCTCTCCGAGGCACGGAGCAGGCGATAATTGTCAATCAATACGCACATAATTTCGAAGTCATATAACTTCCGAAAGTCAGAGGTGCGCGACGTGGGTTCGAACCCGAGACCCTCTGCATTGCAGTCTGTTGGTCTCCACACTGAGCTATCGCTTACTTCTTTATGACATTTTTATCAGATTAAAGCTAGTTGCTGCTAATATGTACTGCTTTTTAAAACTATGAAAATATGATTTTAAAAAGACAATTCCCGCACTAGTATTAATTCCTGTACCGCAGAACTTTACAAACAATCAAACATCGGATACAGAACACCCAGACTAAGAACATAATTATAATCTTGTGTATCATAATAATAATTGTCTCGTGGGGGGGGGGGGGGTACCGAACCCACAACAGTCGGCATAGCGGTGCAGTCATAAATCTGATAGATACTATTTCATCATCATCGTCAGTTCTCTCAATTGAGTTTATAGCTAAAAACACATTACGTTTTACTTTTACATGTTGTAATACTGAATATTATATTGGCAGGTTATTGATCCGATCGCCCCGCGCTACACAGCATTAGAATCGAACCCAGTACCAGTGAATCTCAAGGGTGTGTCCGAGAGCACCTTGTCTGTAGCTCTCCACCCTAAGAACCCAGATGTAGGCAATAAGCAAGTGCGGGTTGCGCCGAGACTGCTCATCGACCAGGTCGACGCAAAAACACTGAAGGAGGGAGAAAACGCAACATTTATCAACTATGGCAACATTATGATTGATAAGATTCATAAGTGAGTATTTAATTCAAACTTAGTTCCGTACTTTTAATTTATTTATTAACTTAAGGACCGCCTGTGGTTATAACAACAATACATGACTATGATACATGGTTTTAGGTTTTTGCTGGTTGTTTAACCTTTTAGGCAGCCACTACATGCACTAATTGTGCTAAAGAGCAGTACAGTAAAACATTATGACAATATATTTAGATATCAATTTTGTGAGTGGCTATCGAAAAGGTTGATTGCACCAGGTACATTTCAGAGTAAAATCATGAGAAGTAATAATTAATAAAACTTGTAAGTACTAGACCCATGTTTCACCTACATTTGAAGTTTCAAGAACTTAAATTCAAAACCTGTGTTTCCAATGATAATATCCTCATAGGAAAATATATGACACTATCGAATGCAGTAATGGCTCTAGGGACTGCGTAATTGCATTTGCAATCTCCTAGGGACCAGCGAGGTAGCTTTATTAATAAAATATATCCTAAAAGTGCCCTATTTCATGTAACTAAAATAGCAAACAAGACTAAATGCTTGTAACACCAAAATTATCACTGTATTGCCACCACAAAAGCAAGAAGATCGTTGCTGACAGCACAGCGCCCTCTTAACATGCCTATCTACCGCAGAAAAGCAATAGAAGGTTGTTTGGCTGCGATCTTACATGAGTTCTATCCTAACCTAAAACTTAAACAACTAAGTTTTAAACTAATATTATGAAATATTCTTGCACTGAAATTAAACTATCTTATACGGATTTTACCGCGTTGTTTATTTACTTACATAATTTTGAATGTAATTTATAGCTTAAATAGTAGTAAAGTGTCGCAGTAACACTTTTTAAAAATTATGTAATAAATATGTCAAATAAACAACGTGATATAATCCGTATAAAGTAGTTTAATTTCAATGAATAACATTTGCGTAAACGTAAGACAATATTATGAATACTCTATCTCTGTTTACTTTTTAACAGATCTGCTGATGGCACAGTGACCAGTATAGACGCGACACCGAACTTGGACAACAAGGATTACAAGAAGACTCTCAAACTGACCTGGCTGGCCGACACACCGATGTCGACACAAGTCGAGGTGTACTGTGTGTACTTCGACCATATTATCTCCAAGCCACTGCTTGGCAAGGATGAGGACTTTAAGCAGTTTATTGGCCACCAGACTAGGGTCAGTACCACAAATGTACCATTTGCCCCTTAACCTGGAAAAAGTAGGAGTGAACCCATTTTAAACCTAGCAATCTAATCGAGGTAGTCACTTTACCATTAGAATACTATAAAAATCAAAGTTATACAACCTTTGTTGTACTGATATATTAAACAGAGAACCTATTTAAAAAATCAGGCGTATATGAAACGCTTGGTTTTCCATGCTATGTTCATATTAAATTTTATCAAAAACTCACAGGAAGAATAGCTGTGATAACGAAACAAATATACATACCTATATTGCTGTTAATGAACATCAACGAAATAGACAAACAGTACCGACTAATCAAGTTACTTGCCGGTACTTTTAGTATACACAATTTTATCTTCCTTGCCTTACTTGGTAAACAAATAATTGAGTATAAAAATCATTCAACTACTGCTATCAAACTGTATTACTAATAAAATTAAATACAGAAGACAAATAAGACAGATAAGTGTGTTGTCTCTATTTATCAATCCTAACTAATATTATAATGTAAAAGTGAGTTTGTTTGTTCGTTTGTTACGCTTTCACGCCTTAACTACTCGACCGATTATAATCTAATTTCACATACACGTTGTCGGGGGTACAGAAAAGGGCATATGGTACCTTCCATCCAGAAAAAAGTACTGTTACTAATCTAACCTACATTTACGTGAGCGAAGCCACGGGCATACCTACGATTATTAGCAGACTATAAATTAGCTAAAGTGATATGCAATTCTTCTATAGTGGGAAATACCAATGCTTGGCGAGCCGGAGTTACTCAAGGTCAAAGTGGGTGACGTCATTCAGCTCCAAAGACGCGGTTTCTTCCGAGTGGACGTGGCCGCCGCTCCCCCCTCCCCGCAAACCTCAAAGACCACCCCTCTCGTACTGTTCCATATACCAGATGGACACACTAAGGAGATGCCTGGCCAAGTAAGTCTTACCTTTTATTATATCTCACTGCGACGATTCGCGGATTTGCGTGCCTATTGTGAGTTGTTTATTTATTAGATTCACCAACAACTGTTACAACAATACCGTCACTAAAAGTATATCATTTTACAAAATCATAATTGCACATCTAATAATAATTATAGGTGAATACAGTGTGCATTAAGTTAACATAAAAAAGTAATAACAATTTAAAATATTGAATTACAAAAGAAATACACACAAATTTAATGAAAATAAAAATTAATATTATGTATATTGAGATTAGAGATCAGGGTGTAAATTTAATCAATTAAATTAAATATAACTTTAGTAATTGACATAATCTATATATATAAAACTCTTTCGTTACTGAGTGACTGACAGACAACGCACAGCCGAAACTACTGAACGCAAGAAGCTGAAATTTGGCATGTATGTTCCTTGGAGAGTGTAGGGGAGCACTAAGAGAGGATTTTTGGAAATTTCACACTGAAGGGGGTGAAAGGGGTGAAACCCGATATTCACACGGGAACGGGACTTACGCGGGTGAAACCGCGGGAAAACTACTAGTAGATTATATAATATAATATAATACAATACAATAAACTTCTTAACTGTTAAGTATCTTTCCAAAAACGGATTTGCTAAAATTATTTAATGACAAAGAGAATATATCAAATGAGCCTGTACAATATTTATTTACTTATCTGCAAAGTTTTGGACTCGGCGAATCAAAACCTAAAACCGTAGTTTGAAATGGGGGGACTATGAGTGTTACTGGAGAGTGAGGAAGCGCTTTATACGTTAAAGCGATCGAAACGTTTAACGCGTTTGGCTCTTTGATTGGTTAAGAGCGTGGAGCGGGGCAATCGGAGCGCCGAACGTCATAAACTTGTCGATCGCGTTAATGTAAAACAAACTCGCACTAAGCACTCTATAGTCTGCGTTCCATCCAACCTCTTTACTCTCGGCGGACCAGACATTGGAAACCATTTTGTGCGGCGTGGGTTTACATTTCGGCATACTGATTTAAATTTCACAATTGACGATGGCCTGATACTTGTGTCTCGGCTGTTTGTGGACGATTGAATGCCTCGATTCTCGGGTATAGAAGACTGTTAGATTTTTCATTAAGTAATTTTCGGACTTATAATTTGATAAATTGCTTGCGTAATGTAGGTGTAATGCCTGCCTATACCTATTAAACATAATTCTATTACAGTACAGTATATTCAGTCTCTCAAGTTGTCTGTATCTACGTGTCGCCCTAGTGTTACGACGTATCCGTATGATCTGCTCCCTATGTCGTCCTAGAATGAATGGTAGTGGTGGATAAGGAAAGTTTTTAAATTGCTTGACAAATGATAGGGCTAAAGTACGAAATTGCCGTTG
Source organism: Catocala fraxini (assembly GCA_930367265.1). Classification (NCBI taxonomy): domain Eukaryota; kingdom Metazoa; phylum Arthropoda; class Insecta; order Lepidoptera; family Erebidae; genus Catocala; species Catocala fraxini. The sequence continues at coordinate 7,004,804 of OV884040.1, read as the reverse complement.
TATAGTAATAGATACTTTGAATTGACATAAAACCTTCATAGTGTGAGTTTTTCGAGTAAAACTTTTTTCACATGATACATACTTATAAGATTCTTCTTTAAAAAAATGTGCAACATTCGATTTTCGATTTTTTTTATTCAGCTTAGACAGGAAAGATGAATACTTCGAAAATTCAAGTCATTTTTTAATACGAATTCCGACGCGGAACTAACGCGGCAGTAACCACTCGCAATATCAACGCTGCGTTTGAAGAGGAGACTGCTAATGAACGTACCGTGCGTTTTTGGTTTGAACGTTTTCGTTATGAAAACTTTGACTTGAAGAACGTACCACGTGGAAGACCGCCCACACAGGTGAATAACGCCGAATTGAAGGAGAAGCCGATCCGAGTGAAACTACCCAGGAATTAGCGGTATGGTTTAACGTTCCCCCTTCCTACAATATTGGCTCATTTGCATTAAATCAATAAGATAAAAAATATAAAAATGAGTGCCTCATGATTTGACTGATCTGCAGAAAGAAATGCGTGTTGAAACTTGTGTTGCCTTGTTGAATCGGTACAGAAATGAAAGAATATTGGATCGAATTGTGACATGTGACGAACTAACTTTTCTTTCTGACAAAAAATATCACATCCAACTTCATGAAGAATTTAAAGATAGCTCTGGTGGTATACATGAAGTGAAAATATACACGGATGGATCCAAAACAAAATCAGGAACAGGAGTCCAGAGTTTTCTCCCACGACCTAAACATCAATTACTCAACAACCCTGGGAAACCTCAACACTATCTTCCAGGTAGAATGTGTTGGAATCACCCGGGCTGCAACAGCGGTTACATCAAGGGTATAAGTTTTTACTTATATGAAAAAAATATTTATTGCTTAAACACTCACACTCCTATATACACACGCCACACACGCACCACGCACATACATACATACACACATACATACACACACACAAACACATACATACATACACACATACATACACACTCACAAATATGTCATTATTATACACTGAAACTGTTCCTGTTTACTCATGTACGCTTTCCACATGTTGACAATCCATACAATGTTATAAAATGGGCGGCCTGGAGATCTATAGTACAGGCTTCGGCTTAGTTTAGACTCCAGATCTCCCACAAATTACGAATTACTGACAATTGATCGTATCGACTATATACTGTATAACATGATGTAATTTGTGGAGATGAAATAAACGTTATTATTATTATAAGCGATAAGTTTATACGTATTATCTTGGATAGTGCCGCGGCACTATAAGCTCTGAAAACTGCTTTAACAGTGGACTCATCCTGGTGTGTCACCGTGAGCTGCAAAGGATTGCAACAAAAAATCGGGTAACGTTGCAGTGGATACGCGGCCACAGCAACTCTTCTGGCAATGATGCTGCAGACCAACTGACAAAGAGAGGATCAAGCATTTAAATGGTAGGACCCGAACCAATTGTCCCGATACCCTTCTGCCAACTCAAAACATAGTTATGCGACAGAACCACGAAACTACACGAAAAACAATGGGCAGAAACAAGGAAATGTAGACAGACAAAGGAAGCCCTTCCATCCTTAGACATACATCTGTCACGTAAACTGCTACGTTCTTCAAGGAAAAACCTGCAACATCTAGTGGGTATAAAAACATTGCTCACTCAACAAACACCTATTCAACATCAGCATCACTGACAGCCCCTTATGTAGAGGCTGCATGGAGACCGAGGAGACACCGGCTCACGTGCTGCTACATTGCAAAATCGTGAGCAACCAACGGGCAAAACTACTAAACAGTCCAGAAACGATGAAGGAAGTTCTGCGCAACACCGGTCCCCTATTGTCTTTCTGGACGGAACTGAGGTGGTATGAGTAACCGAACAACTTCTCGCGTCGATCTCTTACGCACAATGGCCCAATTGTGTGGCCAATTGCGGATAACACATGTCCAGCTAACTAACCGTAAGCGAAAAATGCAATGGCTGACCCCAGGTCAAACGCCGCAACAGTGCCCTAAAGCAAAGCTTACCAATAAAAAGGTAATGATAACGGTTTGGTGGTCTCTTGATGGTGTTATTCACTATAGCTTTCTCAGGTCTGGTCAAGCAATAACAGCAGATGTTTACGGTGCCGAACTTCGAACAATAATGGCGAAACTGGCAGTGTAATAGTCCCGACTCGTGAATCGATCTTCACCATTATTGCTCCATGATAACGTAAGACCTCACACTGAACGAGAAACTGTTGTAACTCTACAGGAGCTGCAGTTAGAAACCGTACGTCATCCTCCGTACTCGCCAGACCTTGCTCCAATGGACTACCATTATTTACGTGATTTGGACAATTTTCTACGTGATTAAAAATTTTCTTCCCAAGATGCAGTACAAAATGCTTTCAGTTTGTCGAATCTAGATCCTCGGAGTTCTATCGTAAAGGCATAAATGAACTTCAGTTTCGATAGCAGCAATGTATAGATAATGAGGGTAAATATTTCGATTAAATAAATATAATACACACGGCTACACATCAAGTTAGACACCCTATAAACGCATAACTACGCTACATACAAAATAGAGAATTGTCGGAAAGGGACCGTGCATAGTGGTGTAGATCCATCACGGTTTACTAGCGCGTGTGGCGACGCCCGCGGCCCGTTCAGCGTGAATGAGACAAAATAACAAAAATATAACGTATCCTATCACACGATTGGAAGCTTTCAACTTCTAATAGTTCAAAGTCCAAACAGTGTAGGTTGATGAGCCGATTAGATCTTTGAAAAAAAAAAAAACGATCAGTACAAGTCGGCAATTTCATATTAACTCCTAATATTATTAAGAATTGCTAAGTAGGTGATGCAGCTGGAAGCCATTTTATACTTATGTAGGGACACACACATTAAGTGCATTGTACGTCTCTGGCTATGTATGTGTAACGCGCCACTTACATCGTTTTCCCACGATTCAATTTATTACACAGCAGTCTACTTAAAACTACAGAAATTTTAATATGTGTTCGGACTATTATTGACGTTGTATTATTGTAGACAATTTTAGACTTATAGACCTTAAAGTTATATGAATTTGCGACCTTATATTTTTGTGTATTTGAGTGTGCCAAACATTGTAAAGAAACAATATAATAACAGTACAGTGACATTCCGACTTTTATTTAAATACTCCATATAGTAAACCCTAAACTTATAACATCTCAATATGTTAATGATGCCAGTGCCGTAAACTGACGTGATCGAATAGTATTAACGTGGCTTATTTATATAAACGACAGTTATTAAATAAAAAAACATGTAATAATAGTAAACTTTATTTATCCAAAACCAAAAATAAGTTCTTTTACTTTCTAAACTAACAATAATCTTAACTTATTAAATGAAAATAAAACAACAAATTCTCTAACATTTTATAAAAATATTTGAACTTTGAATCAACTATTTAGCCTTATCCATACAAAGTGAGAGCAGCTATGCAAATAATTTAAATATTTTAAGTGTACTGAAAAACATTATGGATTATCAGACATATTATCATAAATAAACTCGTTGGCTCCAACAAAAGTGATGGGTAATCTGTGCCTCGGGTTCATAACCAACATTTGTTCCAACAATTTGAATAGCATCTCGATTTTGTCCAAGTCCTCGGTTATTTGCCATTGTGTCCTGTTCGATCTCCAATCTCTATTGTAAGACGAGAACAGCTTATGACGAAGCTTATTGTTTATACCGTAAAATTTAACGAAGACCCATTTCTGAAAAATATACATTAGATTACTATTATTAGATACAGTTTTAACTTTTAATTGCTAAGACTCATTTGATGAAGTCAAGTAACATATTTTATGATGTAAGACCACTGCACGGCTGGTGTATGCTTTTCCTACTATTAAATCCCCGAGTGCCGTGGGTGAATTTTTGTGCGAGTCTACTCCTATACAAAAATTTATGTGATCTATAATTTGTTATTCCGTATTCGGGTGTTACTTATAAAACAATTGAAACTTTGGACACTAACATCCAAAGTTTCAATTGTTTTTGTAAGCAATGAACCATTAGGCTCAATAGTCATAAATAGAGATATTCCTTTCAATACCTAGTGTATAAAAATAAAAACGATCTAAATAACAAAGTCGATACCGTCTAGTTGTACATATTGATCTACATCTTACGGTAACAGCTTTAATCTGGCAGGCTGTATGAAAGGTTGTTTGCTAACGTAGTACTATAAAAAAAAACACCTTTTTCCCCAGAACATTACACATAATGTTGATCGTACCTCATTGCCCAGTTGCCGCTTAAATTGAGTATCCATAAAGTGCACATGTCGTAACCTGCATTGCTTCAACATTTCATAATCCAGTGCTCCTAATGTGCAGAGCTGTTTATACAGTATATCATTATTAAATCGCCCCGGGAAAAGCCTAATGCCCGTAGCCATTTCGTACATGACAAGGGCCGTAGCCCACACGTCGATTCTATAGTCGGCATCATATCCTAGTATTATCTCAGGAGCCCGATAACTAGCTGTGCCAGAACTCGGTATAATACGTATATCATAATTGTAGTCAGATCGATCGAAACTGCATAGTTTTAGTTTGTTATTGGTACTGTTCAGCAGAATGTGACTTGGTTTTATGTCTGAAACAAGAAATTGATACGTATTAGTATTGGTTAATTGTAAGCGTCACAATTAGCTAAGCATCTTCTATTTACTTATATAAGTCGATACATATTTGCCAGATTTTGATTAACTAAAATGTTCAAAATTGTTACAAATGTTTAGGTTTTAGAGCAGTAATAGTAAATAAACAGTTGATATAACCACAATTCAAAAATACAAAGTAAGAATTACGATTTTAAATCATAAAATACTTATACAAATATGTTTAATGTTGCTGACTGTACCAATATGTCAACATGCAGTCACTATAATACTTTAAAGTCGAGAGTTTTTACGAGTTTTAAGATTTAGGGCAAACCAACAATTATATATTGTGTAATAGGAAGTCTTGCAATCTAAATTGTACCAGAAAATCTTAAAATAAAAGTATATGTACCTGCATGTACGATATTGTTATTTGTTAACGTAGTAACAGCTGCGACCAGTTGTCTTGCTAGAATTTGCACCAAATCTATATGAAAGCATTTTCCGTTTTCCACTAACGCTTCCTCTAAGGTTTTAGGATAATAATCCGTTAAAAAACACCACTCCCCAGAGAAATTGAAGCACTCGATCAATTTTATAATGAAAGAATTATCGCCACATGTCGATTTCTGAAGATTAGTTAGCATTATATCTTTGCATATGCTCGCACTTCGGTATTTAGTCCTGAAAATATTTGAAAAGTATTTTTTTTTATTTTTAAACTTTTAGATCGCGTTTAATCTAAAATATTATTTTTTACTTATATAAAGTAGAATATACATACTTAACTACTTTTAAAGCGTAACTTTCTCCAATAGGGTCTCTACATTTATACACATTGGAGAAATATCCTTGGTGAACAAGCGTCGTTATAGTAAGCTTAACATTTAGATATTCTAACATCCGTTGTTCTAGATCCTTTATATATAGATTGTTTAAGCTAGGTGATATTGTTTCATCAATACTATTTGTCTGATCTAATTTCATATTTATCTTATATCTCACAGTTTTATTTTTAACCGTCGCAGAAGCATTAATCAATTCAATATTATCAGCGACATTTGAAATAAATTTCTCGTTAGAATGAAATTTTAATTGCCTGGTTTTAGAAAGTTTATCTATTTTATTGGATTGAGTATTACCATTGGAATTTGGCTTTATTTTTGTTTTCTCTATATTCTCATTGTTTAACTCATTTGATACTTTCAGTATTTTAACATTAGCAGCATTTGTATCATTTGTGCCTGCAGTAACATTTAGCGACTGTTTACTAACAGACTTTATGGAGGATTTAATTGAATCGGATTTTGTCTCAATTATATTGGCTTTATTGATTGCCGAATCGTCACCAATTTTCTTTTGAACTGTATGTGATTGTTTAAAGTTGGAAGTATTTGCATGTTTAGATTTTTTATCATTTCCTTTATTCATGTCTTCGTTAAAATACTTTATAGATGGAACATTATCTTGGTTCTCTTTTGGAATGTTGTCGAGTGTATTTTGGAGTGCCAGTTTTTTGGACGATTCTGTTTCAAAATTAGAAACTTTGTGACACTCAATAATGTCATGAGATATGACTGAATGTTTAATTTTTATGTTTGATTGTTTTCGTGCATTTAAATCTTTTGCACCTAATGATTCAATATTATCATTATCTCCAACAGTCAAAATTTCTGATGTAATATTTTGGTTTGTTGGTTCTTGTAGTTCGAGTAATGCTGTTATTTTTGTTACAGTTTTGCCATTCGCGATATCTACTATATTTTGTTGATTTTGCTCCGCAGCGATATTTATTTCCATACCATTTGTTATTTCTTTTTCATGTATAACTTTAGAAGGTTCAATAGTTTGCGTAACGAAGTCAGTTGTGGCGTCTATTTCATTAGATGTTTTTGTTTTGTCTTTTAAATCATCATCTATCCCTTTATTTTGCATTATTTGATCGGATGTTTCTATAATATTTTCTGTTTCTTCTGTATATTTTTTACTTGATACCGATAGTAATTCAATATTTTGATGATGATCATTTGAATCTAAATCAATTATTTCTTGAAGTATAATTACATCACTGTTTACACCTTCACCTGTGTCTTCAGTTATATCTATTACTTCGTATACATCATCACAATACTCTTTTGTGCTTATTGCATCTAATTCTTGACTTTCGCATATGTTTATACTCTGTTCATGTTTCGATATATCCTCATTGTCTAACTGAGTGAAATCATTTTGTTCATTGGCACCAATTTCAGATTGGTTATTGACTTCTTTAGAGTTGCTTTCCTCAGGAATCAATCTGAAATAAAGTTCCTTTTTAGTTAGTTCATAAAAGTATTTAAATAATTTTGTCTAAAATACTATAATATTCAAATATTCTTACGCTGTACTTAATTCTTCTTTTTGCATATGTAAATCATCATGTGTTAGTGGAGATTTATCTTCCGTTATTTTTTTTATAGTCTGTGTAGTATAACATTCGATTGTATCAACATTCCCATCATGGCAATCTTCTTTAGAGGTAATATTATTTTCACATATTGGTCTTTGACTGGATACATTCAGGCTTTCAACTATTTCATCTACATTAAAGTCATCGAGAAAACTTAAATCCTCTTGGTGAGGTGATGGACTACGGTCTTTTGTAGTTTGATCCGAATTATCTGGGTGAGTTGAATTTGAACATACTATATTTATTACCAGTTTAATTATTTTATTCTTTTTAGGCTTTACTTTATTTACAGTTACGTTTGGTGGCTCTGCTTTAGTATTTTCGTCTTGTTTCACATTTATTTTTACATTTTCGTGTTCAGATGTTGTTGTTTTTATACGTTTAGATTCTTTATGCCTGAGACTTTTAGTTCTTTTACGAGTCAACACTGATCTAAGATAGATTTTATCATCAGATTTGTTTGCTAACTTGTACTTGTTTGTAGTTTTACTTTCGTCAGTTAATTCGATGCTATGCATTTTATTTTGTTTTAAATGTTTATCAAGTTTTGTCTCTGATCCTATTTTGTCTTTCTTTTTATCAAAATTACTATTTAACTGTTCTTTTGTCTCTAATCTCTTCCTCTTTTTTTCTGAATTTCTTGCTATCTTCTCATTTATTTGGTCGCGTTTTCTTATTTTTTTTTCATTACTGGCTATTTTTACCATTGGTTCACCTTTTTTTCCCGTCTGATCTTTAGAACTGGTTACTCTTATCTTTGGTCCACTTCTTTTTACCTTTTCATCTAAATAACTCGTGTTTATATTTGTCTCACATTTCTTTAGCTTTTTATCTACATATTTAGTTGCGTTTAAAGATGACTCTGCTCTTTTTTTATTTCGTGCTATGTGACTAGTTATTATTTTCTTGGGCTTGTCTATCGTTTTTCTTTGATTAGTGTTATTAGTTGATGTTATTGCCACTGCTTCACTCTTTTCCTTATGTCCTAAATGTTTCGATATTTTTTCATTTATCCGTAAACTATTATTATCGTTAGATTTGTTGTCTTTGTTTAATTTAAGTATTTTTTGTGGACTGGGGCTAAGACTTTTGTAACAACTTCGTAAAAATCGCTGGTATGCTAGATATCTTTTTAAGGCATCTGGACTTAATTTACTTTTCTTTGCTTTTGAAAGTGATTTACGCTCTAATAAGCCAGGGTTTGGTTTGTTTTTTTCTCGGAAATCAGAAATCAGAATTCGTTGATAGTTACGCTCTAATTTATGCGTGCTCTTAGTAATAGTCTTACTTAATTTACCTAATGATTTCTTAGTAGCTTCGTTGATATCACTTTTAGATTCCAACTCTCTTTTATCTTTTTCTATATTGAGTCTTCTCTCTATTCTTTCTGTTCTACATCTTAATAAGTGTTTTAAATCTTGCGGGCTTATGCAATCTTCTTTGCGTTTATTATTGCCAGTATTATTTGACTCGTCATAACTATTCGTATACCTTTCTTCAATAACGTTGCGTAAATCCTCATATTTGTTGTATTTATTAATTACCTCAGATGTGGTATAAGCGCTCATCTTATCAACAGACAAATCATTTGACCTTGGTATCATAACAAGGTTATTATGTAGTTGATGCGTGGATATCCCTGGATCTACTACATCAAAACCGGTATTCCTATGGTATGAATATATTGGTTTATTATAGAATTCTATATTAGTATAATCATAGTTAGGTACTTTTTGATCGTGTTCTATGCTCTCGGTCCATGTGGAGTATGAAGTCGAAGGATTGTTTGTAAGACTATTAAACCCTGTTAGATTAACTAAGTTGTTCGGACAGTTATACTCAGACCACGATGGACATATTAGTTCATGTTGGGTTTTAATTGCTGGCGGGATGTAGGGATTGCAGACCTGTAAGAAATTCAAATATATTTTTGAGGCGATCTTTTATTTCCTTAAGAAGTATATGTAAATAGTGTAAGAATTTATTTAAGGCTTTATAGTAAATACAACAAATGACCATTCGATTTAGTTGCCTGAAGCCCTGAACCTAGCACGTAAGCTAAATGTAAATTCACAAAACTTAGTAACTCATAAACTTCGAAGTTCATAATTGTTATTTTGTAACCTAAATGAATCAAAGATTTTAACTATTCGCTGGTAAAGCTATGCCTAGTAAGTAATTCTTTTACCAGCTATGTTTTACGTACCAAATAATAAGGACGAACCTATTGCTACTAGTAAAAATGTCATGACAGAAAAACTTAGTATTACTTTGCTCGACTTGTGTATCATATCCGGGACCAATCCCGATTGTACGCAAACACCGAGGGCCAATGAGAGGTCAAGACGACGAATGTCCATATTACCTTCCGTATCTACAGCTACTATACAATATGTTAATTAATGGCAACAAGTAAAGGAAAATTCATATTATTGTTTAGTTAGTGTTACCTTGATATTCATAAGTGCTACTTTGTATCCTAAATAAATAAAGTTATTTTGTTTTTAATTTGAAATAAAATGCCTTTCTCCAAACCCGTTAATCTAAACCATTAATAAATTTTTAAAAGCATATCTGTGTGAAATAATAAGTAGGGTAGAATCCAATTTTTTTCTGTAATGTTGTCATCTTTCAAGTTCTTAGTGTTATACTTTACTTTTAATAAAGTTTAAGTGTGTGTAAAGAGCGTTACTTTGGCATATCCGTTTATTATTATTAATTAGGTTAGTACCTAATTTTTACTAACCCAAAAAAAAAAAAAGCAAAATTTACTATCCCCGAGCGAGGAAAACCTATAAACCCAGTTTTCCTCGCTCGGGGATAGTAAATTTTTCTGAATGACAGGTTCCATGTGTCCTTTGTTATATCTCTAACAACATGTATGCGAAATTTCATAATAATCGGTCGAGAATTTAAGGCGTGAAAGCGTAATAAACTCACATGACATAGTTCGGATTTTCATTCGATATTTTTGATGATCACTTTTTCAGTTTCGCGTTGCATGTTTTTTATGACTGACGTGTATTATTAAAGTATCAAAAAGGTATATAAATACCGAGCATGAGCACGTTACTACCGTTTTCAGGTGAAGTTTTTTGCTTGTATGACCTCTCTAGTATTACTAGTATTATCGTTTTAATGCTACGCCTTTCGTTAGTTAACATACTGCTTATAATAACTATAACGTAGGATAATAGTAATCACGTCTACGGGGTTTTACATCCTCAGTGTTACGCAGAAGTCAATAACACCAAAGTTTCTGGACCTATATTTAAATCACATGCAATAAGAAAAGAAAGCCTACTACGTAAAATTCCAAACGTTTTTCACTCCGTGGTACTATTGCGGATTACATAACAGTTCGGCAGTGATTATAATTAAAAACATAACGCTGCATCGGCGTCAGTAAAAATAAGATCATAGATCAATCAATCTATAGGTAGAGAAAAGAACGATCTATTATAACGTAGCTTTGTTTTACTTGGTTTCTCTAGCTGAATATTAGGATCCTTACACACCTATAGTTTAATATTTAAATAGTAAAAATATTTTGCCTGTCAATGCAGGAAACAGGGCCGCGGGCGGTAGCTAGCTAGCAAAGTAATCGACATCGATATAATATGACACGCTTGTTTCGTATTACCTAACATTTCTTTATTAGCACATTCTGATTTCTGACAAAATTATGCCTCGGTGGTGCAGTGGTAGAATTACGCGAATGCGCATGGGATCGATATCGATTCTCGGTGGTCGGGCTAATAGTCCAAGAGCCCGTGACGATCAGACCGTCGTTATTTTAGTGTTGAGTATTACTGCTAAGAAACATAGTAGCAGCACAGTCTGGCAAGCTAGCTTAAGGTTCGTCCCCTAAAATACGTGGGACCGAGAAACAAATAAGCTAAATGTGGGCGACTAATATAATATCTACCCTAATTATAAACTGTCCTACAGCGGCACAGGCCTATTCTCGGTGGGTTGTGCCATAGTCCACCACACTGGCCCAGTGCAGTCCATAGATATTACAAATTTTTAGAAACATTATGAAAAGCTCTTATACTCATAGATTTCCTCACGATGTTTTGCTTCGTTGTTAAAGCGAGTGATAATTAACTATTTATAATATGTATGTATTTACAAAAAAAAAAACGTATATATGTATGTTTATCCATTGTCTAGAACCCATAGTACAAGCTCTGCTTAGTTTGGGCTAGATGGTGTTGTGTGTCTGTGGTAGAATATTATTATTATTATTATTATTATTTGATACATAATGTCGAAAAGTTAGCGTTCCGTAAGCCATAAAATCGCACTTGATCCCTCTACGTAGCAGTCCAACGAACTACGCAATACGACTAATAAAAGGCACATTTCCGTGTACTACTGAACATTCCTAATAGACCCTAATAACACCCGGGAATCGAACCCGGAACTATGCACAGAAGTTACTAACTATCGCTGCGCTACCGAGGCAGCTTACGCAGGTATAACGTTAAAATAGATATAATATAATAAATAAATTGTGTCAAAACTTATAAATAATCGATTTTAATGACTTATGTTTTACTTATGGAACTTCAGTCATTCGCGTTTTAGGTAGACAGACATTACTTCAAGTAAGCATTAAATAGCTATGCATATTTAGTTACCTCATAAGTGGTATGATATGAGCAAAATAAAATTACGCAATTGTTGATACAACATTTTATATTTTATTGCTGACTCAAAACTGAACCTCAATATTACTGAGCACGACATAATAATACATATTTATTAATTTTATGATACTAATTATCTATAAGAACGTATACTATAATAAATACTAAATAAAAAAATAATGTCTATCAGTCCGAATTAGTGTCAGTCACAGCGGCCCATTTTTTACGTAAACTAACCGACATATAATCCTAACTAATATTATAAATGCGAATGTGAGTTTGTTTGTGACGCTTGCACGCCTTAATTAAGTACTCGACCGATCAATATAAAATCACATAAATCTTGTCAGGGGAAAAGAGAAGGACATAGGGTATCCTTCATCGAGAAGAAGTACTATTACTACTAACCTAACGGCTAACCTACATTTACTCGAGCGGCAGCCGCGGTCAAATTCTAGTTGTACATAAATGTTCGCACCAACACAAGAGTAACGCGACTGGAGAGATATCAGGCACAGGCGCCAACCAGCTTTATATACTTGCCAAGCTTTGGCTAAGTGCTTACTGGTACTATTGAAATTTTCTTGACAGGAAATCCTAATAGATTTTTGTTTGCCCAATTTAAAATCGAGACCTAATGCACAGCAGTCGCTTTCACTGCCAATATGCTACCGAGGCAGTTATAAAACTTAAAGACACTAACCTCTGGAACCACCAATCTTATAATATTTTCTTCACAAATGCAACTTCATTATTACATAAATATAAAATTACGCTATCACGTTTAAGTAAGCTATTAGTTAAAATAACCAGACGTTTTTAGACGAGCGTGAACTCACTGCATACTGTGTAAATTGTAATTTTATTAGAAACTAGTTGTTATCAAATACTTTGTCTGTATAAACAATAACGTATTTATAAGTACGAATATTATAAAAAATGTAGGTGGTTGTATAAAACGCTACAGTCGCGTCATCAGCTTTCTATAGACACCTACATAGATAAAAAACATTTGACTAAGGCCGATTTAATCGTAAATAAAATAACATTCGCACTTATACCTACTTACTTGACACCATGCCGTCTATTATTTGCGATGTCACCTGTTACTACGATTAGCAATACTATTACTTCATTATTATAATGTTTGTGGATAGAAATAATAGAATGGAATATGATAGCGAGTTGCAGAATACAGACTGCACTGATGGCAGAGCGGCCAGTGCGCAAACATTCGCCTTGTCCCGCGCCGAGTGCTGCTTATGTGAACCAGAAATTATTGTTTCGAGTCTGAGTGTACTTTGTGTCTGTGATTTGTATGTCTTGTAAAATCTCCCGCGACACAGGATGTGATATAGGGATCACGCAGGTGTAGTCATTAAATAAAATAACAATACCCAATAACAGTCACAGCCTTGTGCGAAGAACGTTGATCTGCCGTACTGCGGTCTCGAGCTAGATTCCATGACGCGCATTTCACCAATATCTGGTTAGGTTAGAATCCATAGGTACGCTTGGAAATAACAAGCACACGATAATTACATAAAAATAATCGTAATTTGAACGGATTCATAATAATTAACAGACGGAAGTGGTGGTTGGGGCGTGACCATCAACAAATATAAACACAAAATAAAGAAAACATTGTTCTAAGGAGCTCAAACGAAACCATAACAAAACTATTTTTCTAATGAAAGCCGCGAAGACGCGCGCTTTGTCGCGTCAGCCGTCTAGCTGCCGCGCTAAATAAATAATTTTGTTTCACCTTTTATCGATTGTAACTATTTGTAACAGGTCAATGCAATCGCGTAGGCTTATGCAGCGGCGGCAGAGGGATCGTTACCTATGACCTTCTAGCTTCTACGAAAATACTAATTTATCAGTCATCTATTATTCCTGACGTCACCCTTCTGATATAGGTATGTACTTAGCGAGGTGAACATGAACATGTACGGCATGTACCATGTAAATGTTTTATTAGTTCAGAATGCACTCACAAAAGTACCTAAGTAGAGTTATACGTACCGAGATACCGAAGTCATTAATTCATGTAATATTTTTGATGGAATTTGTTTACGGTAAAAGTTTGCTCAGGATTAGAGCGAGCTTATCGCGGTTTATATTTGCAAAATCAAATAACATTTTAAAATGTATTGTGAAATGCGCACCGCCAACACGAATTTGTTATTTTTTAACGAGCTTTATTAACACAAAAGTTCATAATATATAAAATCTTATTTTATATTACTTACATAGTTAGAAGTATCTATACAGCCATTAAAATGCACATTTCCATAGTTAATCACACATTTATTATCTTGAAATCCAGGTAACACATAATCCTTTGCTTCTTGATGTCCAGTAACCGGCAAACCAATATTTGTAGCGGTATTATTTACATGTTCTATTGTTGAAGGCACTATTATAATATTATTTGAGTTTTGATACCAGTTCCAATAAGGTTGCATTGACATGGTCTCATAATTCATAAATTATTATCAATAGCATATTTCTTATTATGATGTTTATTTGAAATGACATCGGTATTTTTTTGACATTGCCGGCAATCGTATCTGTGCCAAACGTTTTGAAATTGTAAAAGCAGATCAAGTAATTATTATTATTATTTCGATTTAAATGTTTATATCTGCCGTATTATAATTATGCAATATCCTCATAACGGGTTAATTAATTTAAATTTAATATAATTTGAACGGTGTGGAACTGTTTTTAATTTTAGGTTTGAATTCTATCAACGTATTGCGCTTCGAAACGTCGAGAAACCGAACCGACACTGAGTAAAAGATAGGACGGATTCGAGATGAACGTTAACGAACGAGTGATTATAGAATGACTGAGCTGTTAAATTTGTAAAAACTGATGTGATGACAGTTTTTTACAATACCTAATAATAATTTTATAAGCATACTTTCGTTATAATTATGCAAGACAACTTATTATTCTTACATATTATCTTATTACTATTATTATATGGGTATGACTTACGGTAGATTTACTTGGTATTATTTTGAACTATTATGATTATGGTCTTTGCCCATCAGAGGGACACCGCTAATAAAAAAAGAAGTATAATGTGACAGTGTCTGTTTATTCTTTTTTACGCCGAGAAGTACATAATAACGTGTAGATATATAAATAATTTATTGTTCATTCATATTATACGAACACAGTAGGTTCTTAAGATGCAATTGCAGACGGGAGCTATTCGATTATTGTGTAGTTTTAAAATCAATGATTGAAATCTGTGTTTAAATGATTTGTTTTATTGACTTGTGACTTTTCTTTGGTAGTTATGTTGGTCAAGTTGATAAATTAAACCAATGCGCAATACTTTCATAGCAAAAATGCTTATTCTGTCGAGTCCTAGAATACCAGACATAATTAAAAATCGATTGTGTCTGGCCACCAATAAATTACTTCTTAGGCTTAGACTTAATAGGTTAATCTTACAATTGCTGGCATGCTATAATTGAGAAACTATTGTGCCTGCCTCCCGGCCACTGCCGTTCAAGATGAAAAGAATATGATTAGGTATGGTGCTACCTCGGTGTTAGTCTCCACAAATTATTGTGGCTGACAGTTCTATTTGCCGCTATAGATTTTTTATTGATTTCAATGTTTGTAGAGCTGCCTACAGCAAAAGGTTCAACCCTTATGTCCGTAGTAGGTACTTTAAAAAATAAATTGTTTTGTTCCCTATAGTTACATACACAGTTCCTGTATGTGCTACATATATATAGGTTTTATACTGTTACTAGTTCTAAGAAGCATTGCCGAGATTAGTATGCGTGTATGTGTGAGTGAACCGCTCGTGTTACACTTTAGGATAGTGTTGCATTTTTCAAGTCAATTGAAGCCAGTGTTATTTGTATAGTGACCATACATGGTGATCCTGGTATTTTTATATTATAGGTGTTTATTTAAGTTTAAAGATATCACACTAGACTCTTAGTTGATATTTATACCTTTGTTTATAAAGTCCAACCGAAAACAATTTAATTAGGAAGCATGTTATCGAAAAAATATGCTGTCTATTTTATTTAAATGTTTTCTGCTGTTGCGTGTATGTGCCTGACTTTTCCGTTGCTACCACGGGTGAAATAATTTGGTATTAATAAGGATTGCCATTTTACTTAAGTACGCACATACCTAAGATTTTACGCCTGTATTATCCCGATGGAGTAAGCAAAGGTGTAATGTTCGGGTGGTCAGAAAGGGTCTTTATCGATGACTAACTTTTGCTCGCGGCTTCGCTCGCGTACAATTAGGTTAGGTTAGGTCCAACAAAACGTTTTTCTTTTTAAATAAAATATAGCCTATGTTATTCGGTGGTAATACAGATATAATATTTATAGAGATACAATATTTTTGGCTTAAATCATATGGTGCTCCCTCCCACACCGGCTGTTACTAAATGTTTACAAAATTTTTTTTACATTAAACATTTATTAACAAATGTCAGGAGTTGTTACATTCTGTTAAGAATTGTTAGATGTTTTGAGTGCTCCTACACTGATGGAAAATATTTACAAACATTTTTTAACATTTTAAAACATGATATCGGTTCGCAGTTTGGATTTACGTCCCGAAGCGTCTACACGAAATTGGAAAAAGATTTGCTTATGGGATTAGCTTATATTGTTTGTTTAAAAAAAAGAAAAGCGTTCTAACTGGATGCACCAAACGCTAAGAGCTTGAGAAAAGTATAGTATACTCTCATGTCGCCTGAATAAATGATAACAGATGTTTTAATTTGTTACAATTTGTTAACAAACAATTTTGTTTAGAAATGTTTAGTAAACATTAAGTACCTAACATAAAAACATTTTAAAACATTTTTATTTTTATCATTGTGATCAAATTTTTGCTAAAAATGTTTACTAATGTTTTTAACATTTTGTAACAGCAGTGTGGGAGCACCATTACAAACAAACAAACATACATACAAACAAAAATCAAATCTTTCTTCTTTATAATATTAGTATAGATAAAGCACCGATTACGACATCTATTTTAGTGTTCTAACGTATTTAACAAAATTTCGGCTGAATTGAGATGGTACTTGCTCGAATAATCGGACAGGAGAGACAGAGGATGCTTTATATTGGCATTCGAAGCCACAACACTCGGCTCAATGGTAGCGGCAAGACGACAACTTAAATCATCACTTTTACCTTAGTCTGTAGAGTGTATTAAAACAATTTTGAATATACCTAGCTTAAATAAATAAATTACATTTCAAATCCTTATAATATCACACTTATTTGCGACATTGTCACTCGGGACAGGCCATAAGGCGCAAACGCACTTTACTTGTGTTAGGAGTGGGTTCCCCACTCTAGTGTAATAAAACTTAAAAGGACTCATGATTGAAAGTTCAATAACCTTATCCATTGGAATTCCATTGCTTCGCGTAATATTAAAGTGATAAAGATTTGGTCAATGGTATAGATTCTGGTAAACAGTGCAAAATATTTCTAGCTGTGCTCATTATTGGGTACATAAAGTAGGCGTGAATGATTTATTAGGCAATCATGGAAATGTGTGAATTGTAAATAAATAAGTAAATAGATAAACGCTCCAATATATTTGAACACAAAAGAGGCATCGATAACTTACATTGTAGGCGACCGTTAAACTGCAATGCAGAAACTTCGACTTCGATTCCAAGCCACGCACTTCTGACATTTTAATGTTTTGTGCGTATCAAATAGTTAATTATCGCTCGCTTTCACGGTGAAGGAATACATCGTGAGGAAACCTAAATGTCCGAGAGTTCTCCATGATGATCTCGAAGATATGTGAAGTCTGCTAACCTGGGCCAGCGGGTTGAACTATAATAGTTCAACCCGCTGGCCCAGTGCGGCCTAACCCTTTGAATCTGAGAAGAGTCCCGTACCCAGCATTGGGATAGTTTATATACAGGGCTGGTATTAATATAGCGTGCGTGGTAACGGCGATAATAATAATAAGATCACATAGATATTGTTCAAACCTCTCGCCAGTCAGATTTCTTCTAACGACTTTTGGAAGACCTCTACAGTGAAGTGGTGGTGATTACTAGCTGTAGTGCACCTTCCTTACTGGGCTACCATTCCCTTTTTATAATTACAAAGTCTAAATACATTCACATAATATAATGAAGAAAGAACTTCTAAAAGTCATATCTGCTTTCTGTGACCATTTATTACCCAATACCTTACTAATATACAGAGAATACTGCTAAATCTTAGCCAAGTCTGTTAGATTCTAATGACTAATTAACATTAATTTTATGCCATAATACTGCCCATTACAAATTTCTATTGATAAAATTAAATATTATTTCAAACCTGAAATGCTTCTTTCATAATATTAGGGGTTAAAGTATGAAATTGCCGATATATATTGAAAAATCGAAACTAGTTTTTTCTAATAATAACAATATTTATTTAATCGAAATATTTACCCTCACTATCTATACATTGCTGCCATCTAAACGGAAGTTCATGTATGCCTTTACGATAGAACTCTGGGGATATAGATTCAACAAATTGTGTGAAAGCATTTTGTACTAACTCCTGGGAAGAAAACTTTTATCACGTAGAAAATTGTCCAAATCACGAACAAAATGGTAGTCCGTTGGAGCAAGGTCTGGCGAGTACAGAGGATGACGTATGGTTTCTAACTGCAGCTCCTGTAGAGTTTCTCGTGCAGTGTGAGGTCTAGCGTTATCATGGAGCAAAGATGGTGAAGATCAATTCACGAGTCGGGCTGTTTCACTGCCAGTTTCGCCATCATTGTTGGAAGTTCGTCACAGTAAACATCTTCTGTTCTTGTTTGACCAGACCTGAGAAAGCTATAGTGAATAACACAATGAAGAAACCACGAAACCGTTATCATTACCTTTTTATTGGTAAGCTTTGCTTTAGGGCACTGTTGCGGCGTTTGACCTGGGGTCAGCCATTGCATTTTTCGCTTACGGTTATCGTAAAGAATCCACTTTTCATCACATGTCACAGTTCGATCCAATATTCCTTCATTTCTGTACCGATTCAACAAGGCAATACAAGTTTCAACATGAATTTCTTTCTGCAGATCAGTCAAATCATGAGGTACCCATTTTATCTTATTGATTTTATGCAAATGAGCCAATATTATAGGTAGGGTAACGTTAAACCATGCCGCTAATTCCTGGGCAGTTTGATTAAGATCGGCTTCCACCATCTCCTTCAATTCAGCGTTTTTCACCTGTGTGGGCGGTCTTCCACGTGGTTCGTTCTTCAAGTCGATGTTTCCATTACAAAAGCGTTTAAACCAAAAACGCACGGTGCGTTCATTAGCAGTCTCCTCTCCAAACGCAGCGTTGATATTGTGAGCCGTTTCTGTCGCGTTAGTTCCGCGTCAAAATTCGTATTCAAAATTAACTCGGATTTTCGAAGTATCCATCTTTCACGTCTAAACTGAATAAAAAAAACGATTGAATGTGGAAAATCGAATGTTACACATTTGTTAAAAGAAGAATCTTATAGGAATCATTTGAAAAATTGTCACTCGAAAATCTCACACCATGAAGGTTTTATATCAATTTAAAGTATCTATTACTATACAATGGCAACTTCATACTTTAACCCCTATTATTAATAATTTAGTTTTATATGGACAGTAACATATTATTATAGCATAATTATTGCAATACCTGGTACATAAATGACTTGTAAAATAGCGAAATTATAATTTAATGGTGATTTAAAAGAGTGACCTTGAGTTTCTTGCAGGTCGATTGCCTGAACCTTGCAACTAAAATAAATGTAAATTCAGTAAATGTAATAATCTCACTAACCCCTTTGAAGTTCATAAGTGTTACTTTGTGACCTAAATGAATAAATGACTTTTGACTTTGATTGAAATTAAACTACTATATACGGATTTTATCGCGTTGTTTATTTTAAACTTTATTACATAATTGAGAAACTGTTACACTACTACTACTAGATACTATTAAACTTTACTAATTTTTAAGCTAATTAAATTATTAAAACTATTTATATTTAAGTTTACACTTTTCCCGACGTTTCGGTTGCTTTTCAGCAGCCATGGTCACGAGGAGACTAAGATGGTAGTTGTCTCAATGTTCTTAGCTTCTTAAGAACCTAACAGTCAAGTGATTCCAAAATTCACAGAATACAAGAATACATTCGACTGTTGTCCGGCTATTCCATAACTTAAATATTTAATGTTTATAGAAGTGGTTATAGTTATCAAACCCATACAATTTATGGATTCGCTAATTGCATAACGTTGACGCCACTTATGATAAATTCCATTCTTAAATATCGACGAATAATATCCATTTTGTTTTGGCCATTTTGTTACACCGTTACGCAATTAGCAGAACAGCCTCTTAAAGTACTTGAGTCCAAACGGACTCCATTCAACGTAAGTGCTTCACGCACATTCAACATATTAATACAAATGAGTTCATTCCATACTCTGCTGATGCTTTGCTTTTCAAACACTTTGCACTTATGTTATTATACTCCGACGCAAATCGAGTGGTGTTGTAACTTTAATGTGTGTACCTGTAAGTATATGTTTGTGACATCGTAGATCACATACGGATAAACCGATTTTGGTTTTTTTTTTGTAAGGTGTCTCGATCCAGATTATTTATTTAGTTTTGATTCACGAAATTCTGTTTAGTCGTTTGAAGATCATCCGGTCTCTTCGATTCGTAAGTTGGTATCTTGTTACTTCAAATCGGTTGAGTGGTTTTGAGTTAAATCTTTACAAACAAACAAACAAAAAATCAAATCTTCTTCTATCTATCTTTCTTCGTTATAGTATTACTATAGATAGAATGACTTACATTTTCTGATGGATAAATAAAATTTGCATTACTTTTTATAAGTGTTGAGAATATTACATACAAACGCTTAAATATTAGTACCTACCTATTAATTGTGCTAAGTTCACATTAAATTTGTGGAACGGGCGTGTATTCTACACGTGATATTGAATTAGCAAATTGCATCATTTTGGTTACTAAGCTGTCGATAAGTGAGTTAGACTTAGCAGAAATCATTAAGTAAGTAATTATATTTATATCATACTATATTTGCCTGCGGCTTTGTTCGCGAAAATTTAGGGTAGGCTAGGTTAGTATCAGTACTTTTTTCTGGATGAGAGGTACCCTATGTCCTTTTCTCAACCCGTGACAACGAGTATGATAGTCGGTCGAGTAGTGATGGCGTGAAAGCGAAATAACACAAACTCACATTCGCATTTATAATATTAGTAAGGATTTCACCACGCTTATGCATTACACCTTCATTTTATTTTATTCCTTGTAAAAGGCATATCTCATACGATACTCACTCAGGACAAAAAATAGTGTGATCGACAAATAGTTGATACTTGTCAAGGCGTTCCGTATGTCAATTGTTTGATTGTTTAAAAAATTACGTTGATTTTCTTAATGCGAGCGTTGGCACTCTATCCATAAAGGTTATCCACAGCACTTTCTGTTGAATGTGTTCTGTTATGGTAAGTTGCAACAATACGTTGTACCGTGTACGTAATGCTAAACTTCATTAAGTGTTACTTTTTAATTTAGGTCACCTAAATGAATAACGATATTTTGATTTTGATTAAATAGTGGTTCTGATTATTTTTTTCAGTTTTATTAACAATATGATACTTATAATAATTAACAAATATTTATTGACATAATTCAAGTAATATAAAGTACTAGCTGACCCGCGCAACTTCGTCTGCTTCATATAAGAGAATTTCTCTCGATTTTGCAACATTTTTCATTGCTGCTCCGCTCCTATTGATCGTAGCGTGTAGCGTTCCTCGATAAATGGGATATCCAACACGGAAATAATTTTTCAATTCGAACTCGTAGTTCCTGAGATTAGCGCGTTCAAACAAACAAACAAACTCTTCAGCTTTATAATATTAGTATAGATATTGAATACCCTGACTCCTGCATTTGTCATGACCGTGTTACAGAAGTGAGTGTCTTCCTAATATCTATGTATATTATGTATAAGTTACCTACATTATATGGACACTTCAAATGTGTGGTTTCATCAAACTTGTCTTTTTACATTTCCGCGCTTAAATATAGGTATTTTGTACAAAAATTAAACCTTGTAAGAAGCATACTTGAGTAATGCGTCGTAGCTTGGCGTCCTCAATATGCTACACATACCCTCAGAATTGAGCGACTCTAAAAGCGTTTCTTAAATTATCTAGCCTTCACTACGGGTGTCACAAAAAAAAGCACCCTATTATATTGCTTGTTTTTTTTTTTTGCTATTTGAAACGCCTCAAATATTTCAAAATTGACTCATTAGAAAAACGCAGGAGCTCATCTGAATAATTATGTTTATTTAAGCTTTTAAACAACAATATTGATTGCCCAGAACTACTATCTAAATTTAAATTCAATATCCCTCACAGATATCCTAGAAAACCAATTATGCTCCTACATCCTCCTTTTCGTAAGTCTGTTTAGGCTCCAACTCGCCTGTTTGTCTAAGTAAGATATGTAATCACTACAGTAAACAGATAGATATATTCGGCACAACATTTCAACGATTTAAGAACAGAGTCCATAATCTTGCTATAGATTTACCATCCACTAATTACTGTCCTATTCAGAGATATGTGCTATATATAAGTTTTGTAATATAAGTTTGTTTCCCCGATACTTGGATAACATTTGTCAATAGTTATTTTCAAAATTATATGCATGTGGTGTTTACATAAGTTGTCCACTTAGATTAAGCGTAATACTATGTTCTGTGTGTAATTAATGTTTAGTGTAATAACTGCGGGTAAACCAATAAATAAATAAATTAATACATATTATTATTATACGGATCAAGGGTTAAGCGCATTTGATTATGCTGAACTGATATTAGTGTCCTTAATAATGATAAGGATTTAAAAAAGTAACATCGTTTTAAATATTTTGTAAAATAGTTGATTGATAATACAATGGTTATAGGTATCTTATTTTAAATATAAATTAAACTGCACTAGGTGTCTCCTACGTTTTTGCTCGCGAAGTATGTCACTAAAGATAACAACTTGGGGAATGCATGACTCATACCCCTCCGCGGGGGCGGGCGGAGGAGTTATGTCGGACTCGCCGGGGTAAAAGAAAGATGGAATAAGAATAATGTACCTCCCGGAATACCGACTAAACCTACCACGGTGTTCTTCGACAAAACCACTATCGACGGGGCCGCGCGAAACACTTGCGCATGCAGTCGCGACCCCGCCGAGGTTTCGGCCCGCCGTATGAAACGGCAGGCCACTACCCGATAAGACCTACCTATAGGCATTGCGCAAAAGTAATCCCTACTGTCCCCCCTAGAGGGGAGACGGACTCGACACAGAGGCGCGCGTGGGAACACGCACGCCGCCTCTCGGACCTGGTGCTGAACGGATGGCGGGCAGGCCCACAAAGCCCACCACCCCCAGGTCAATCCTCAGGGTGGCTGGAGGTCATCTCGCGCCCTCCGGCGCCCGGTTCTGCGGTTGGGGAGAGGGTTTAAACGCTCCCTCTCCCGCTCCGCCGCTTCCTTGATGGAAATGACTTCCTCACAAAAGGAGGCGACGGCGTTCCACAACCTCTCACTCCGGACCATAGACTGAACTACGGTCGGGAGCGAGAGGGCAACCAATCCGACTGCCGCGATCAACTCACGGTGCTGCGATGCCCAGGCGGGGCAAACCGCCAAAGTGTGCAGCGCCGTGTCCTCAACAACGTCGCGGCAGTCGCTGCAGTGGTGACAACCGGGAGTCTCTTGCCGGCGTATACGACACAGGAACTGGCCAAAATAACCGTGGCCAGTCATTACCTGTGTCAGCCGGAAGGTTAGGGCGCCATGCCGCCTCTCCAGCCACTCCTCAAACACGGGACTTACCGCCAAGATCGTGGCGTGCCCGCTGCTATTCAAGTATAGCATAAATTTTGTTAAGTCGATTTTTTTATTAATTACTCCATGCAGCTTACGTTACCTCGTTTTCATAAAGCTGTTTTTAATTGATCCTGTATTTCGTAAAGAACTTAAGGCATTATTAAAATTTAAAACCAAATTATTTACTAGTAAATTCTAGTAAAGTTTAACTTATATTTTTAATAAAATTTGCGATTTTTTCATTTGTTTACCTCACAAGCTTAGCTATCGCCCGAAACTTCGTCCACGTGTATCTCACAGGAACGCTCGTCGTAATAAAAAGTATCCTGAGTCAATCCAGGTCTTCAACCAAATCCTTTAAATAGTGTACGCGTGATTCAGTAATCCAAACATCTTCACACACTGTCAGATTTGGAATATTAGTAAACACGGTCAATGGAATGGTCTTATTTATGTAATTTTTAAGTATTCGCAAAGTTGATTGATACCTGACTGCATTGACACAATACAAACTGTCTTTTTTACGAGAACTTATAGTATGTGTGTAAGAGCGATCGAAGCTCCGATGTTACTGCATCTAAACGAGAAGAGGAGCCGTTTTTATGTTGTTATCAAGTATGGCTCAATTATCAGTGTCCCCGACTAATGTATGTAACAATGCTTTTAAGAAAGCAGATAATAAATAACAAGCAATCGGCATCAAACACTAGCAGATCATTTATAATTAGTTAATTATTACAAACATTTGATCAGAAATGTAAATAATCCTAATCATAACTAATATTATAAATGCGAATGAGAATTTGTTTGTTTCTTTGTTAAGCTTTCACTTCTTAACTACTTGACCGATCATCATGAAATTTCGAGTACTCGTTGTCAGGAAAACAAAGAACATAGGGTACATTTCATCCAGGGAAAAGTACTGTTACAACCCTAACCTAATTTACTACATTTACACGAGCGAAGCCGCGTGCAAAATGTGGTAAGTAATAAAAAGTCCTTGCAACAATAATCTTACATTACAATGCAATATGTCATGTATACTCTTGACTAAGTTTTGGTGTTTCCTGCGTTCGTCAATCCGTAAAGATCATAATAAAAAGTTGTAAACAAATTAATGACCATGAAATCTCAGAGAGAATTTGAAAATAAAATAAAATCTTTATTTTTGCGGAATGTGAGTAGGTAAAAGTTCTTACAACATTTATTTTAGTGTCATAGCAGCATGCAAAATCAATACATAATTTTGATTCAATAAAAATATCATCAAAGAAAATTCATTACCATTAAAATTGTATGAAAATTAAATATAGAACTATCAATAAAATACTCATTCAAATCACAATTAATATACCTAATTAAAGCCAATTATTAATTATATAATATTATCATTTAAATAATCATTCATAGCATAGTAGGATATAATATTAACGAATTTTGTTGAGTCATCAATTCGAGAACGTTATTTATTAACCGGTCGTATACCGCCGGCTCGTAGGCCGGTGGCTCGCATGCGAGCCACCGGCCTACGACGGGTACAAATCTGCCGGCTGGTATGCGAGCCGGCGGTATACGACCGGTTAAAGCAATGATCATTCTTTTCTTTATCGGCTATTTATTTTCTTAACTAGCAACCGTTTGAATTTAGAACATTTATTCATAATACTTATTTAATTCAAAAAGTATTTGTCTGTAATTGTTGTCCTATATTTTTTATGCGGCCATTCTTATAAACCGAATTATACATAAATGCTATTTACATGCTTACACTTATTATAGAATATATTTTATCAACTATTATTGTAGAATATTACTTACAACAAAATTATTATAGACGTATAAAGACAAAATAAAATTATAACCTACTAGATGTGCCCGCGGTTTCACCCGCGTTTATGATAACTGCGCCGCACCCGTGGGTTGTAGCGTGATCCCGCGGTTTCACCCGCGTTTATGATAACTGCGCCGCACCCGTGGGTTGTAGCGTGATCCCGCGGTTTCACCCGCGTTTATGATAACTGCGCCGCCCCCGTGGGTCGTAGCGTGATGTTATATAGTCTATAGCCTTCATCGATAAATGTGCTATCCAACACTAAAAGAATTTTCAATTGGGACCTAGTAGTTCCTGAGATTAGCGCGTTCAAACAAACAAACTCTGCAGCTTTATAATATTAGTATAAAATAAAAAAGTAACACATAGTTAACAAAAAAAAAATTATGTAGTTACATAGTCTTTTAAATTAAGTTCTATATTTGCTTACTTTATTAAATAACTTACCTTTGAGTTTTGAAGTCACAGAGGCGCAATATCAATTGTGGAAACATTTAAATAGATAGATAGTTTATTTTTCTTTGTTGATGAGGATCTGAGCTAACACGGGATTAAGGATATCCCTAATAATTTTTTTGTATGACATATTCTGTAAAGAGCGATCAATAATTCGAGGTATAAAACTTTAAATAGGTAAGTATATGGTTTGTTTAAATAGTCGCTTGCGTTTCACGAGTACTTATGTATGTAGATTGTAGTGTTCGTGACGGTAGTGACCATGCATATTGGTGACAAAATGTACTTATTTATTTTAATTGTTATCCTATCAGTTAGTTGAATGCAGTCAAATCATAAATATTATTTGTTATCTGTTGTTGAATAATAATTGTAGGTAATGGCGCGTGGCGTTCTCTCGCGTGGATTTATCGCATTATTTAGATTTGTTGTTGTGTAATACTTACAGTGTAAAAATGGAACTTCATAATAATGTAATTTATATCCGCATAGATTATATGTTTTACATTGATATGCTTAAATCTGACAAAGAATTTGGTAGGTAGGTACTTAATTACTTAAGTAAAATCTTAAAATCTTCTATAAATTGTATGAGCCCGTCATGGCCCACTGCAAGGCAATAGCTTCCCCAACGTCTAACCACCTCTTTCTATTCTAAGTATTATCTGTTAAGATATTATTACTCAATCAGGCGTATACCGTAGGACATTCAGATAGTCCAGGTCCTGAATTAACACATTGGATATTTTTATCGTAGTGCCTACATTAAATGTGTTTTCGTAGGACTCACGCGGTTGGAAACTAGTTAAGTAACTTTATTATACACGATAAGTCATTTCAATAAGGACATCATTCAATTAAGCATGTCATGTACTATAATAATTGTTTTAAATACGCCTAATACCGTACTCTTTGCCTTTCGCTACACTTAAGTACTTCATTACATACATTCTACAACACAATATCTTCGATCAATATACATTGCTTGTTTTAATTCATTGGAATTCACAGACATAGGTAGTAACCCGCAATGTATATCAAGGCATGCGATACATTCAAAACTGGTTGTTGATATTTCTTTTTAGAAAGTTTTGTCCACGTTTCGCGCCAAATCATCAGTGTTGAAGTTGGCATTGCCTATGTTGAACAGATTTTTGGTTCCATTTTTAAAGTGAGTGTTGAGAGTTCCATTTTTAAAGTGTATGTGTTAAGTTTGTTGACATTATGTTTTTTTAATAAGAGGGACTTTTTTTAGTACTGTATGGTGTGGTTGTTATAATGCTTTCATTCATAGTATTGTCAACTTTGTTGTGTTGACGTGTTTATCAGTTTTTAAAGTTACCCAAATTATTCCCGCCGAATAAACCAAGGGTTCTTTAATAGATATGGCGTTGAGGTCCGCCCGATAAGATAATATAAATATAATAAACAGCGTGTAATTAATTTTAAGTAGAAACATATTGTGCTTACGTTTCATTTAACAAACTGTGCAGCTCAGAAAGCTTTGTAATCGTAACATTAAAGTGTTTATTTTATTTATTAGTATATATATATATGTATATACAAGAGGCAGGCAGAGGAGTATTATAAAATTTTCAGTTGTTGTTTTAGGTTTTATGTAATAGGGCGAGCTCGTTGTCATTTACCGGGCACATTGCTGGACTTCGCGCTTTATTAAGTAACAGTAAAAATTTATCCAACCGGCGACCTGGGAATCAAATCAGAGTCCTCATGTTGCCGCTGCGCTAGCGAGGCAGTTTAAAACTTATTTATTTTATGGTAGATATTACAAAATGTTCGTAGGTATGTGGCCCAGTGCGGGCTGGCAGAATGTCCATAGTGTTCGAGAATATTATGGAAAAGTCTTAGACATCCAGGATACCTCACGATGTTTTCCTTCACTATTAAAGCGAGCGATAATTAATTGCACATTACTTCGAAAAGTCAGAGGTCCTCTGCGTGGCAGTCCAGCGGTCTCTTATTATTCGGTATTATGTTTAAGTGCTGAGTAAAATATCTGGTGTTATGGCAACTGCTTACCACCTTATGCTTGCTAACTATCTTGAATGAATAAAACAAGCCTATCACATTATATTGAGTCATTAAGTGTGGTAGTATTCTGACACCGCAGAAAATTAATGTAGGTACTGCAGATAGCACGTGTATGTTATTACTATCAGTCTTATAGCAACGAAATGAAGTCTAAAATCCGTAAATAGTCTCAATCGTAACACGTGATAAATTATGTACGTACACGATAAGATTTGTAATATGGTGTAGCATTACGCTTGTATATGTGAGGGGTTAAGTAGAATTATATTATACATAAACATATTAGCTACACCTGGACATACGCAGTCTGATATGTATTATAAAAGATGTAAATAAAAGTATTCCATTGTAAGTGTCCGTAGAAATTTGTCTCGTTTATATATAAAGAATATAAAACATTTCTATACATAAATGCAACGTTGTGTAAAAAAAATTGAGTCAATCCATCAACTACTTTTCGAGTTTTGCGGACACAAACATACAGAAGCTGAATTATTAAATTATTATATATTTCTACTCTTCTGGATGAAAGGTACCCTATATCCTTTTCTGTATCAATTTCATCGCGATCGGTCGAGTAGTTAAGACGTAACAGAGAAACAAATACACCTTCTAATTTATAATGTTAGTTTGGTTAGATAGGATAAGGATAAAGAATTCATCAGTTTTAGGTACACATTGTAGGAGGAGAAACCATAGCTTGCTTTTGGGTATAGCTGATCATTTTCTTTTGTCTGAACTAGGTTCTAATTCCGGCTCGGAGAATGCTGTTGGTTTGTCTTTTAGGCAATCCTTAGTAACAGTACAGAGGCTAACAAAGCTAGCAGGTAGCAAATGTTGAGTACATGCCTGCTTATCACTTTAGGCTATATAGAATATGAATATATATGAAACAAACATATAAATTCATTCATTCATTCACGGATTGCGTAGTACTTTAAATGATCGTCTTGTCATTGCCTGTGCACCGAGTGTTGCTTTCGATCCCCACACAGGACAAAAGTCGTTCCGAGTTGTTCTTTATTTAAATGTTTATAATACATATTCACCGCGATACAGGTTTTTTTTTAAAGTTGTCTTCTAAAAAGGAAATATTAGGTCACAAAGTAACATTTATGTACCAAGAACATCGCCAAGGTAACAGTGTACATTGATATTCGATAACTAGAACCATGTTATCGAATATCAATGTACACTGGCACATGTTTACATATTTACTTAGTATAACGAGGGTGAGAGGTAGCTACCCTCCTACTCCTCCTATTCGTCGTACCCTCGCAATTTGTTTGATTATGTAAAAATAGAACTGTATCGACCGAATTGTTAAAATTTATAATAAATTGCCTGATAGGTACAGAATCCTATCTACAAAATTATTTTAAGTCGTTCACGAATGTTGTTGATAAATTAGCGAAGCAACGAACTAACTGAAAAGGCATTACTTAACTATATAATTAATATCAGCCCTGAATATAATCTTTTCCACGGTGGGCACAGGCCTTTTCTCGGTTTAAGAATGGATAGGTATAGATAGACGATAGTCCACCACGCTGATCCAATGCAGGTTGGCAGACTTCACATATCTTCAAGAACATTATGTAGAACTCGCAGATGTGCAGGTTTCCCCACGATGTTTTTTCCTTCACCGTTAATGCGAGCGATTATTAACTATTTATTACGCATAGGTATAGCTTCGAAAAGTCGGAGACGAGTGCCTGATGCCTGGATCGAACTCGAGATCTCTGCGTGGCAGTCAAACATTATAATAATTAAGCTATAGCTGCTCCTAGTATGTTTTATGTACTTTTAGTAAATATAATTATGTATATATATAACGCGACTTCGCTCGCGTATAATTAGGTTAGGTTAGAAACAGTCCTTTTTTAAAATAAAATATAGCCTATGTTACTCTCTGATAATATAGCTTTCTACTGGTGAAAGAATTTTGTAAATCCATTGATTAATTTTTGAGTTAAACCTTTACCAACAAACAAATAAAAATTAAAATCTTTCTTCTTTATAATATTAATATCTATAATCTATATAAATAAAAATTAATTGCCACATGTATGACGGAGTATCACTTAAGAACGGCTCGACCGACTTTGCTGTTTTTTTGTCGTGTTTGTAATTCTCAGGACAAAGTTTGTATAAAAAAGTTTGCGGAAAATCTGCGGGAAATGTCGAAAATTTAATGGTATTTTTATATGAAAATAAATTGATGGACGTTTTTATATTAAATTTAATTACCTACGTGAAATGTATTTTTGTATGATTGACACGACTATAGTGTCTTATCTATGGATAGAGTAACGACTGTCGGGTCAGCTAGTAAAATATAAAGATTGGCTGATTTATTTTAAATATAAAACAGCTAATTGATACCAATGTTATTAATGTAATATCCTAATGTCTCCCATATTTGATACAATAAATAAATTTCAATGTCTAAAATTTCCTTGCCTAATTCAAATGTCTTTTTTTGCTACAGCCCAAACCAGTCCAGGCCACGCAAGCGAAGCAAGCAGCCGCGGTGCCGGCTATCTCTGCCGGAGCCTCTGATCTGAACGACCAGATAACGAAGCAGGGCGACCTGGTGCGCTCACTGAAAACTGCCAAGGCTGAGAAAGCCAAGGTTGATGCGGCAGTCAAGACCCTGTTGGAGCTCAAGGCGAAATATAAGGCAGCTACAGGACAAGTGAGTTGGTTAAAACAGAATTATCATCAATGTAGATCTTTGTGTGCGCATATATAGTTGACCATATATTTGCTTTACCACTTATAACAAAAATTTCCATCAAAATTAAATATCCAAGATTAAAAATTAAGTCAACATCTTGGTCCCGTGTAGTAATGCACGATTTTATTCGTATTGTTTTCAAATACAGTTAATAATTTCTATTTTGAATAGTCAAGGACGCAGCGCACGCAGTTATGTATAGTGTTGTGCGTCAAACATACGTAGGCATAGATATACCAAGAAGGTTTAAATTGTTTTTTGGTTTTTAAAGGGCGAGCTTATTGCCGTCTAGCGTGTCTATATATAACAAAATTCCCAGGTTTGACCACTTTGTTTTTTTTTTTGGATTGTATTTGTTAAGTGGTAATAGGCTTACGCCGTCTTCGGTAGCGAAAATAAGCGTAATACACCAATGCCTTCTGATTTACGCCTGCAAATCCCCTAAGAGTTGGGCAGAGGTATTGCAAACAATATCAACTACAACTACCTAAAAACCTCAACATATCAATAACAACATCATTACTATCTTCTCGTATAGGATTGGAAACCAGGTGCGGCTCCCGCCCCTGCAGCAGCACCAGCACCTGCCGGCGACGCTTCGGCCTTAGACCAGGAGATCACAAAACAAGGAGACTTGGTGCGACAGCTTAAGAGCGCCAAGGCCGAGAAGCCTAAAGTGGATGCGGCAGTGAAGACTTTGTTGGAGCTCAAAGCCAAGTACAAGGCCGCTACTGGCAAGGTGCGTTCGTTGTAAATTACAAATTATATTGCAAATTCTATATTATATGCTTTCTGATTTTTTATTATATTTGTAACGATTACAAATAATCATACAATAATATAATATTCTAATATTATTCTATTCTATCACATACACACAACACCATCTAGCCCAAACTAAACAGAGCTTGTACTATGGGTACTAGACAATGGATAGACATATATATATATATACTTCATTTTTGTAAAAAACCAAGACAAACATCCATGTACATGCACATAAATGTTTGACATGTACGGGAATCGAACCCGCGACCTCAGGCGTGGCAGTCAATTACACTAAGCACTACGCCATCCAATGTTTTAATTGGTTGTGTAATATAATAACCAGCCACTGCATGCGCATTTTGTGAGCTTAGAAGATTACTTAAGATTATTTAAAATAGGTTAAATTAAATATTAATGACTTCCCAATAACGACTGCCATAGATGTTCATGGCAGCCGGGACCGACGGCTTAACGTGCTCTCCAAGGCACGGAGCAGGCGATAATTGTCAATCAATACGCACATAATTTCGAAAAGTCATATATCTTCCGAAAATCAGAGGTGCGCGACGTGGGTTCGAACCCGAGACCGTCTGCACTGTGGTATGTTGTTCTCCCCACTAAGCTATCGCTGTATCATATAGAAGTACAATATGTAGGTATACCAATATTATAAAGAGGAAAGATTTTTTTTTGTTTGTAAGGATTTAACTACAAAATCACTCACCAGATTTTTAAAATTCTTTCACCATTAGTAAGCTATATTATTACCGAGTAACATAGGCCATACTTTAAAAAAAAAGAATGTTCTTTTACTGACATGTGGCAAAAGCCAGATTGTAGCACTAACCATGTGTGCATAGAATGTTACAAATAAAAGAGTTCGTTGTGTTAGTAGTATCTATAAGTATTTAACATAATACAAACTATGTGTTGGAATGATTTGTAGAACATGAATGTTAAATGTATATTTACTGTAGTTACCATACTTTACAGTTTATAATGTTAACACCTTGGTGCCGGTGTTTTAGGGTAAATAGATATTTATCGGTATTAATTCATCAATCAAGTAAAATGTATTTTTTTAAATTTACCTGTTTATACAGCTAACTGTATTACAAGATTAACTAGAATACTAGGATATACTATTTGGTATCGTCAGGTTGCCTAACCTTATCATATTCCAGAAATAGTCGACTGATCTAACCTTTAAATCTTCTCTTGCAGGACTGGAAGCCAGGTGCAGCGCCAGCCCCATCAACCTCTCCTGCCACCGCCGCTGCGCCCAGCCCCGCCGGTGACGCGTCATCACTCAACCAAGAAATCACCAAGCAGGGAGACCTGGTGCGCTCTCTAAAAACCGCTAAAGCTGAAAAGGCTAAGGTTGACGAAGCTGTGAAGACATTGTTGGAGCTCAAGGCGAAATATAAGGCAGCTACTGGACAGGTATGTATTTATAATAATAATAATCATCATTTATTCAACTTTAATTGGTACAAATGGATACAGAGCTTAGGTTAAATCGTAAAGGTAATATATAAGGGGTGCTGTACTAGAGTAAACCTGTGCCACAGGCATTAAGGGCACATACAGTATAATAAAAAATAAATTTTAAAAAAATATCACGACTTACAAAACATTATTATTTGTATATAAAAACTTTTGAATTACATTATAAACTATAAACTAAGTGATTACTATGACTACTTTAAGAGCTATTTTATTGCGTAACACTTATTGAACAACAGTAATCAAGTTTTCAGTTTGATCGTAGTTCAAGGTTTGTAAATATTGTTGAACTAATTGCTTAGTGTTAGCATACATAGCCTCCGCTTTTATCGCCGAGTAGTGGCGTATTATCCCGACATTTCCAGGTGCTTTTTCAAGTCGTTCAGAATAGGTGAATAGGTCGTTTATTGGACACATTTTTGGATAACGTGGTGCTTTTAAGAATTTCGTAATTGAAAAAGCGAGCTGAAGACCAATAGTAAAGCATCGGACTTGTGATCGAGAGGTCTTCCGGGCGAAGCAGCTTTTTTTTGGTATCACATAATTGGTGACGAGCTTATTGACGTCTACTGGGCACATTTTTATATGACATATTGCTATTGAGAATTTTGTAATAAAAAGCTGCAAATTGTGGTAGACCAATGGTTATAGCATCAGATTTGAGATCAAGAGGTTATCAGCTTATCCCATTTTTTTCTCTACAGACGTAAACACATATTAACTTAGTTGGAAGACAAGAATACTAGAAATTTGTAACCAAAACTGCTAATAATATATTCCATTGCCAATTATTAAGTTACGGTAAGTTCAAAACTCTTGTAGGCAACTGGCGTAAAACTAGTAACACTAAGACCTATCTCTCCCACATCTTTTTTTTAAGGTCATCTTAAATTCCTTTTTCCTAGTAGCGCGCAAGTGATACCGCTGATTAAATTAGCACTCCCAGACCGTTACTGCTTACCATCAGATGGACTGTATTAAATTTTTTTATATACTTATCTGTCTTCAACTCATTGAAAATATATTAAGCCGTATGCTTCACTACTTAACATCTTTTTAATTAATGGAAAGCAATTATATCAGCAAGTTATAACCTAAGCAGCGATTGGGAGACCGTAGGACTGCTATACAGAGATCTCTAGTTTGATCGCAAAGCACTCACCACTGACTTTTCAAAGCTTTAATATAATTAATTATCGCTAGTTTGAACGGTGAAACAAAACATTGTGAGAAAACCTGCATGTCTGAAAGTTCTCTATAACGTTCTTGAAAATACGTGAAGTCTGCCAACCCGCACTAGCCCAGCGTGGTGGAAGCCTTACCCTTCTCACACTAAGAAGAGGCCCGTGTCCAGCAGTGGGATATATACAGGGCTGATATTATTTTGTTTTGACATCACAGGACTGGAAGCCCGGTGCAGCCTCAGAACCTACAACTCCCGCTCTATCTTCACAACCTGCCTCCGGTGACGCAGCCGCTTTCAACCAAGACATCACCAAGCAAGGAGAACTGGTGCGTTCCCTGAAAGCCGCCAAGGCTGAGAAAGCTAAGGTTGATGAAGCGGTGAAGACACTGTTGGA
Organism: Catocala fraxini; assembly: GCA_930367265.1. Taxonomy (NCBI): domain Eukaryota; kingdom Metazoa; phylum Arthropoda; class Insecta; order Lepidoptera; family Erebidae; genus Catocala; species Catocala fraxini. Next base: position 6,970,159 of record OV884040.1, on the reverse strand, counting down.
GCTCAAGGCGAAATACAAGGCAGCTACTGGACAGGTTAGTTTTAGTAAACGAAGAAATTAAAAAAAAAATTAAGATGTGCTCATCTGTCTGAGAGACTGGTTTCTGTAATAGGTAGAAACCTGCATGACAGGTGACCAGCCTCTCCTAACTCTAGACAAATAGGTGCTACGGTAGTGTAATTTTATTTGCCGTGTTCTTCTCTACCGTGTACTATATTCACATTTAAAACCCTACACAATGATTAAGAATATTGTATATATATACATACAAAGTACATTGCCGGTAAATCCGTAAAATAAAAGATGGAAGCATAGGTTCATTACACACACATTTTGTTAATTATATATTTATGGTGAACATAACGTAAGACACCATGCCATTACTGAAAATCGCTAAACAGAAAAACTCAGCAGAATGCTAGCCACAGTTATGTCCAGTTTTTTGCTTCGATCGATGGATTACTAGTAAGGGATCTAACCCGAGACCTCATGCACAGCAGTCGCATTCACTACCGCTGCGCCACGGAGGCCAATAAACAGTTATTGGGTTTTCTGTTAAGAAATCTCAATAACAGCCCGGAGTTGGAAGTTGCCGGTGTTATACACCCCCGTGCCTCGGAAAGCACGTAAAGCCGTTGGTCCTGCGCCTGATCTCTCTCTAGTCGTGTCAGATTACCGTCCCATCGGATCATGAGAGTTAGGGAACAGAGAGTGCAGAGTTGTGTTTGCGCACACGCTTGTGCACTATAATATCTCCTGCGCAGATGGACAGTCTCTGATAAGACTGGCCGCCGTGACCGAAATTCAGTCTGGAGGACATTATTATTAGTAACTGCTTAATATACATTTTATCCCGGTGTGTATTAACCCTTTTATTACATAATATTGTAAATATAGGTTCATTAGTACCTAGTGTACTACTACTAAATCAATTATACTATATTATCTACTTAAAATTATTAAAACTATTTAGATTTAAATCTACGCTTTACTCGACGTTTCGGTTGCTTCCTTATTAGTCATGTTCATGGGGAGACAATATTATCTAAAACAATAATTTTGGAAACTTAATTATCTTTTGTTCCGTCATACTCATCATACAAAACCAGTGAACAGATTTTAATACAGTGTAAATGGTTGTAGTTGTTGTGTTGCTGTTTTGTTGCATACAATCTAAATTAATCAACGAGGTTGGAATTCCAACACCTGCTTCACTGTTTTCCCCAGTGCTTTTTATTTACCATTATTCTTCTTGCAGGATTGGAAACCAGGCGCAGCACCCACCCCTGCCGCGGCTAAGCAATCATCCCCAGTCCCGCAAAAACCAACCAGGCAGTCTGACGAGAACCAACTAGTAGTACTGCTGAAACAGATTGCAGCACAAGGTGATAAGGTCAGGAGGATCAAGTCGGAAAAGGCTGAGAAGTCCGTTGTTGATGTTGAGGTTAGTAGACGCTGATTGTATTACGCTGTGGATAAGGCAGTCTGATAAACAAACTAGCAGTACTGTTGAAACAGATTGCAGCACAAGGTGATAAGGTCAGGAGGATCAAGTCGGAAAAGGCTGAGAAGTCCGTTGTTGATGTTGAGGTTAGTAGACGCTGATTGTATTACGCTGTGGATAAGGCAGTCTGATAAACAAACTAGCAGTACTGTTGAAACAGATTGCAGCACAAGGTGATAAGGTCAGGAGGATCAAGTCGGAAAAGGCTGAGAAGTCCGTTGTCGATGTTGAGATTAGTAGACGCTGATTGTATTACGCTGTGGATAAGGCAGTCTGATAAACAAACTAGCAGTACTGTTGAAACAGATTGGAGTGCATGTTTTTTCTTTGTAGTTATTTATGTTAGTATGTAAAGGGTATGTGTGTAATATAGCAATACTATTAGCGCATCGCGCCGTTTATAAGCCAATAAGGCAAAGTAAATACCAATGCTGAGCACGGGTTTCTCATCAGTATAAGTAGGCTATATAGACTATGGCCTTCTTATCCCACGCTGGCCCCGTTTGGGTTAGCAGTTTTCAAATATCTTTGAGATTATAATGGTGAACTCTGTGATATGCAGGTTTCCTTACTATGCTTTTTCTGTATCAGTAAAGTGAAAGATAATACCAAATCTGTTAACAAAATTAGGGCATCCTCTACCGTGCATTAGGCTACTAATGCAGGTTAGCAGACTGCACACATCTTCGGGAATATTATTAAAAAATGTAAGACAGGTTATCCTGCTCCCTTAAAGCGGGCGCTACCTACATAGAAATCAAAACGTGCGGATTCGAACTCGAGATGTAGTACTAATTAAGGTATAATTGTAAAAATTGTTATTTAACTTGGCCCGAAAGTGCTACTTACAAAAGATATCCGACATATAATTTTGAGTAGTTTGATAACTAGGCTTTCCAGACCTCATTTCCTCATTTTCATTCCTTATTTAAACAAAAGCCGTACTATCAGCAGAGGTCTTTGTCTCCTTGCGGCTAATACGTCGTCTTTTTAAAGACCAGAAACTACTCACTGCTAATACACAATTAACCAGTTCTAGATTTTTGTAACCTCAACGCTTCTACCTATACGCCGGTTATAACAGCTTCTTTTATTAATTTTTCAGGTGAAAAATCTTCTAAACCTAAAGGCCCAGTTCAAAGCGATTGCAGGCACGGACTGGACACCGAACGCTGCACCTCCTAAACCGCAAGAGACCAAGCCTGCCGACATGAACGGAGACAAGGCGACTGTGCTCGGCGCAGAGATCACTAAGCAGGGAGACTTAGTGCGGGAACTTAAGTCTAAGAAAGCTGATAAGGTAATAAAATATATTGTGGAACGGTTTTACCTGAAAACATGTCACAGATATATCGCACAACCTCAAACACTCCAATTAGATTATTAAATTGTAATAATAATTTAATCATTAAAATGTTACTTTTATGTACTTAAATATTTTAATTTAACGAATTAGTTCTCCTTATTCTGCGCGGATAGTATGGCTATATAACAATAAATCTAACATTTTTGCCTTTATTGCATCAGAAACCTTATTGCCTTGAATTATGATACATATTCGTTTATTTCAGCTGTTCAATAAATGGGTGACTATAATTTAATATGTTTTAATTATTTGAGGTTTAAAATATTACCTATATTAAAAATTACCGGAATTGATTCAGTAGTCGATTTTGAACAATCTATTTTCAGGATGTGCGTTTATTATGTTACATGTTGTAGAAGGATATATTAAAGAACATTATATAAGCTTAAGCCCGCGGCTTCGTTCGGCCGGGAACGGTGCTTTTTTCTGGATGAAAGACGTCCTATGCCCTTTTCTGTACCCCTTACAACGAGTATGCGAAAACATATGCAATACAAAATATATTTAAAAAAATAAGCAAGTGTGAGATTGTATGTTAGTTACGTTTTCTCGACTTAACTGCTCGGTCAATCATCATGAAATTTTGTATACAGGTTGTCAGGATTACAGAAAAGGACATAGGGTACCTTTTATCCAGGAAATAAGTAAAATTCAAAAAATTCTAAATAAATTTATTCAGATTAGGTTACAAGGTAACACTTTTGAATGTCAAAGTTACACTAATTTTTTCTGCGAATTTACATTTACTGCCACGTTCAGCAAAGCAAGGGTGTAGGGCTCATGAGAAGAACGGGCAAGAAACTCATGGTCACTCTTTTTAATCGCCAAGTTTTTGTTTACAAATCATAAGAGCTGTAAGGTGCTGCAACCAGTATTATTTCAGAGCGATAATATATTGACAAAATTTGCATGAATACTAGCGAAGGCGCGGTCAAATCTAAGTATAGAATAAAATATACTTACTAATAATTACATTGGCTTTAAATTGTTACAAAAGTAATGTTATGTTTTCCATGTTTTGTCTGTTACGGTTAACAACATTTTTATATATGTTGTAAGATATAATATCACTACATATTATAAAACAAAGTACCCTGCCGCGTCTGTCGGTCTGCCAGTTCGCGATAAACTAAAAAATACTGAACTAATTTTCATGCGGTTTTCACCAATGGAAAGAGTGATTTATGACGAAGGTTTGGGTGTATAATTTGTTAAGGTTTTGTTCTATTCGTGCGAAGCAAGGGCGGGTTGCTAGTCATATATATGTCGGAGCAAGAAAATATAGGCGTGGTATTATACTTCGTACGTATACTAATGACAGGCAAATACAAGAGAAATAAAACAATAAAGGTTGACTGTGATCATCTCTGATTTGATCCGTAACGCAGCGAGTTCGTCACCCGTATGTGTCCGCGCACGAGTCTCCGGCGCTTATATAACGTCAATATGACACTGACAGTTATAACTGTCATTCTAACTGACACATTGGCTCTGTGACGACCTCACTCAAGCTTATGCTTGACCTTCCGAAACAAACCAATAGATGGCGCTTTATTCAACTACAATTACAGAAATAAATTACATTCCAATGATTATTTTCTTGACGATCCGACATATAAATATAATAATATAATAGGAACAGTCCTAGCAGACAAACAATACTGAGATTAATAAACTGAGACTTAATATTTTTATCCTTTTTATGTAACCAGGCGGCAGTAGACGCAGAAGTAAAGAAACTTCTAGAACTGAAGGCGCAGTACCAGGCGGAGACCGGCACGGCCTTCGCACCGCCCGTCCAGCCGCGGGACTTCAAGGCTAAGGAGAAGAAAGACAAGCCTAAGGAGGCCAAGAAAGAAGTTAAAAAAGAGAAGAAGGAGCCGGTGAGTTGAGACCATGTATCTATTTAACCAGCTCTCTTCGGACTCTCTCAAGCATAGTATAGCATAGTGGATTGAGTAGTCGCCTAGTCTTTGCTATTACGCCGTGTGTAGTGGGTTCGAATCCCACACGAGATAGAAATTTGTGTGATCCACATGTAATTGTTCCGAGTCTGGCTTATCAAACATTGAATTAATTGACACAAAGAACACTTTGTGACCATTGATTGAATGTTTGCAAATTTCTCCAGACATATAGAAAATATTGCTAGTACGGGCATTGCTAATGATTCATAGAAAAAATTTACACGACTGTGAGTGAAACTCACAAACCAGGGTAATGCTATGTAGTGGTGGATGACCACTTAACTGACTGCGATTTACACCATTTGTCCCAATCCTAAGTCAGCATAAGGTTAACGTCATATCTATATTAATATAATATAGAGGTAATATTCGTATTTTTGTTTGTAATGTATAAACTCAAAAAAACAGGATTGATTTAAAAAAAATATTTCACTGTTAGAAAGCTACTATATCCAGACGTAAGATAGACTATATAACAGCACGCTTCGAGACACGGAAGTGGAGCAGAAATCATAAACCTGGTTGAAACCGCGGGGATCAGCTAATACATTAGATATTTAGAATAACTTTAAGGCAGTAAATAGCATCAGCCGCTATCTTGCGTTCACCCCTTGTAAGCTGTAACGCGGATCCACGGAAGACACAATGCATTTTTATGCATATGCAAAACTACCGTCAATAAATGGCTTCAAACTCTGTCTTACACAGAAACCGAAGATCTGCTCAAAATGTCGATTTTTAACTATTATTTGCTTATTAAATAGGTTTTTGTGTTTCACTTTGTTATACATGTGACATTTATTATTATTATTCTCTTTATTACTCATTTTTTTCTAATAATTACATTTTTAAATATAAATATAAAAACTATACATATTTAAAAATATAAAAATTTAAATCACCCACTGACAACGGGAACAGGGTCCAAGCTGCCGGTGGTTAGGGCCCCAGAGAGAGGAATCTCCTTACAATACGTGCCGTGTCGAGTAGTACTGCCTTTTGCATCAAGGACTTATTATTATTATTATATGTTTTATTAACAGTCACCAAAACCCGTTAAAGAGGAGTCGTCGTCAGGTGTTAAGAAGGTGACCCGGTTGGGTCTGGAGGCCAGCAAGGACACCGACCTGCCGGAGTGGTACACGCAAGTCATTACCAAATGTAAGTTATTTAGCTTCGCGAGTATATACAGTGGTGGACATATAATTAGAAACAGTACATAAAACTTAGGTAAACACAGAATCGTTATGAGTAAAAAATATATGAATTAAAGCACTATTAACTATGCCAGAATATTACCAATGAGTTAAAAACTCTATCTTTAATTATTAAAAGAGTTTAAATATGAATGATAGTTGAATACATGGCTCGTTCAATTTTTTAAATTTAATATACTTTTACGGCAATGTGCCTTGTATAATGTGAAATACGTCGCAAGTGTTTCTAATTATATGTCCACCACTGTATATCTGACAGATTAGACGAGGTGTGTCTACTGCCAGATTAAGCCAGCCTGAGCTGGCTTAATCTGGTAGAGCAGTAGATACACCTCGTAACGTTAAAGGATAAAGATAGAGACTTTTTGATAAAGACTAATAAGATTCAGGAGAAGTGAATAATATACTGTATTCGGATTAAATATATTCTATTTATTAGTCCTGACTATATTTACGAATTTGGCAGTACCATAAGTCTTAGATATCGGCCGCAGTTAATTAGAAAAGATTGATCACAGACGTCCCTCGGTGTCCACAGTATTCAAATTAATGTAAGGCAATCCTAGACAGCGCCGTCGTATAAGCTTGCACAGGTGTAGATACCATAAGACCGTCCCTTAGTTATGGATAGCGCTAGACCCTACGGACGAGCAAATGGTGAGAGAAAATGGAAACAAAAAGAAATAAATTACATAGATCCTAATGATGTTCCAGATATCTGTATCCGTATTTGTATCCGCGGATATCTGCTGGAGAAACAAGATCCGTATCCGTATCCCTATCCGGTACATTTTTGACGGATATTTTACCTTATTAATTTGTATTACATAGATTCAGTTCTATATGTAGGTGATTAGGTCAATAAAATGCTATTAAATTTCAATCAAAGTATTTTTTATTTCTAAATATCAAATATTTGGCATCAATATTTATCGTAGTGAGTTAACATACGATACAATTCTGTTCGTAACTTAAAGGAACTAAATCAACTATCTAATATATATTTAAACACTTTTACGTATAGGAAAATATTATAAAATATTAATTAAAATATCTTCATAATGAGATCAATTGAGTTTAAATCTTTGTAACATTTATTATAGAAAGTTATAAGATCACTTTTATAACAAAACTTAAATCTTTGTAATATTTTAAATTGTAATTAAATGATTATTCTAATTTAGTAAATTATAAGATCACTTTTTTAACAAAACTTAATCTTAAGGTCACAAGCACCGACACCGACTGAGTTAGAAAGTGTAAAGTTGTAAAGTTATGGTAGTCAACCAGCTTTAGAGGCGTGGACTTAGGATTTTATAGAAATTAAAGATGAACAACGCGATCAAAAAGCATATACTTGCATTTACAAAAGGTGTATGAGAATAAACAGAATTATAATTTTATTCAACTAGGTATTTAGTGGTAGTTCAGGGCGTGGTCCAAGATGAAGGCTTGTTACGTGGTCCAGGGTAGAAGTGGACCACTTAACTTCGGTAGGCAGCACAGCGGAAGGAGGCCGGCACCGGGACGCGTTGCCAATATATAGGGCCGCCGCTGGGGAGGAGAAGCCGATGGAGGGGCGCCGCGAGCACAGCCGCTCAGCAACGACCGGTCCGCGTCACAAAAGTTAAGATCAGTTTCCGCGAATCTTGACGCCAGTGATCCGTATCCGAATCCGTATCTGCGGATCTACATTTTTAATTATCCGGCACATCACTAATAGATCAAGAGAAAACAGTCTATATATTTTTATTTTATGTACATTTAGCATTTTTATTCATTATTAAGCAAGTAGTACAATAACATACTTTAAATTAATTATACACTATCTTGTTAAGTTTCCATTAATAAATAACACTTTTAAAAAGGAATCGGAAGAAAAAATAGTGCATATAAAATAAGGATTTGTCAACAGTATGTATCTATACTAATAATATAGAGCGGAAAGATTTGATTTTATGTTTCTTCGTTTGTAATGATTTAACTCAAAAACTGTACAACCAATTTGAAAAATGTTTCTACATTAGATAGCTATATTATCAATTTATCACCGAGTAACATATATTGGTTAAAAAGAGTTTTGTTACACCTAGCCTACTTTTATGCGAGCCAAGCCGCGAGCTAAACCTGGTGTACGATATTTTACTTTTTCCACAGCTGAGATGATCGACTACTACGACATATCGGGGTGCTACATCCTGCGTCCGTGGTCGTACAGCATTTGGGACAGGATACGTAACTTCCTGACCAACGAGTTCCGCAAGATAGGAGTCAAGGATGGGTACTTCCCTATATTCGTGTCTAAGGTAACATTGTAGTGATTTTATTCGTGCTGCCGTAAACTGTCGTTGACACGGACGAAGTCGCGGGCTAGATCTAGTTGAAATATTAATATTTCTATAATATTTATGGGACATGTAAATATATTAATATAATACTTTAAACAATAACTGTACAATAATATAATTATAATGGATATATCAATTAAGTATTAGAGCATTATGCCCTGATTATGTCTTATATCGCAAGTGAGTTTATACATACACAATTAACAACTTGATTGCACGTATACCGTAGTAGCCTACGTAGTTGCCTCGTCACTGCCATTGCGGTAGTATTATATGTTCCATTATGGCAGGGATATTGGATATTGGCCATATGAGCAGTTTTTCCAGAAGATTTATGTAACTAAATAATTCTGATTTTTGTTTATTGTTGTCAGGCCGCCCTAGAGCGCGAGAAGGCCCACATCGCGGACTTCGCCCCCGAGGTGGCGTGGGTGACGCACTCCGGCACCTCCGAGCTGGCCGAGCACATCGCCATCCGCCCCACCTCCGAGACCGTTATGTACCCCGCCTACGCCAAGTGGATACAGAGCCATCGGGACCTGCCCTTCAAACTCAACCAGTGGAATAATGTTGTGGTATGTATACTAAACCAGCGGTCGGCGACCATTTAGCAAGCTCAGGCCACATAGTGGCGAAATTAAATAAAGGCGAGCCGCATATTATGTTTATAATTTAGTGTAACTATATCGATTGCAAAATAAAACAACCACTAATTTCGAGTCATTACGTTCGTGCCTGCGGAGGAGTTTTGTGAGCCAGTGTTGGCTTTCGCGGAAGGAGCTGATTTCAGTTTTGGCGAGAAATTCAAATAATTTCACATGATAAGACTTTATTTACAAAACAGTTGCGAGCCGCGGGTTGCCGACCGCTGTACCATTCATACATATTTTAGAATTAGTATTAATTTGTTATATGTTATTTATTAAGTATAACGTACGAGAGAAAAATAATAACAGCAGCCACATGACTCTAATGAGAAGGCTCAAGAAAGCTTTATTGCTGATAGTTATATTTAAGGGTCTCTTATTATGGAATTATGATATTAGCTATTTTTACTCCTTTTAACAGAATATTAGATTATTCGCATTCTCCTTCTCCTTCTTACATAAAATTTAACGTAAAGTTTCCGTAAAAGTGTTAATTTATAGTTAAATGCATTTGGAAAAGGTGCCGTTGCAGAACTATTCGTTATTATTTGAAATTAATAAAATTAGCCCTTAAAAAAAAGGATCAATAAAAATATATTTGATCCTTAGAAAATGCAACGCAGGTTTTCTTTACTTTTGGCCTCGTAGTAAAATAATTCATTTATTTAAGTAGGCATATTTATAGGATGAACGCAGACATTCACATATAATTGGCAATTATCAAAGTGCATGTGCTACCCCAATTACAAATATGCACAACACTAAGAGCTAGACAAAATGGTAAAACTAAAACTTAACTGAGATGGACTGTTTCTTCAAAAGGCCAGACTACATTCTGCTATAAATATTCTTAAATAATATAAACATAATATTTAAGAAAGAAAGAAAGATGATCTTAACCATATTTTCTCCAAGATTGACATGTAGCAATAGTTATCCTCGCTTCCTCACGAGATTTATTATTAAAAGAAAAGATATAGAATAGAAGCTTGAATTTAAAAACAAAGGCTAGTTCTTAACAATCTGTTTGTTGCCAGAGGTGGGAGTTCAAACAACCGCAGCCGTTCCTCCGCACGCGCGAGTTCCTGTGGCAGGAGGGACACACCGCCTTCAGGCTCAAGGAGGAGGCTGCCGACGAAGTGCTGCATGTCTTAGGTGAACTTACTACTTCATTATTACATTTTAATTTTTAAAAGACTACGTATGTTTCCTTTGTCACGCGGGACTTTGCAAACATTTAAGTTACGGACGCAAAGAACACATGAGTGTTCTTTGCGTCCGTAACTTAAATGCCTGGACTCGAAACAACTATTTGTGGATTAAACAAAGTTTTGTCCCATGTGGGATTCGAACCCATAACACTCGGGCAGTAGCAGCGGCGAGGCGACCACTTTAACCATTACGCCATCCGTGCAATTATTATACTTCAACTTGTAAGGATGGCGTGATGCGTACAGAAAGATAAACAAAGATGAACTGTGGATGGTTTAGAGGAGTCGACAACATTATCACTTAAACCACAAAAACTTTTTATTAACCTCTGAATCTTCTTCGAAGAACTTAATGAAGACACTATGTGCGTCTATGTGTCTGTTTGTTAGTGACAGGCATACCTTCGGCACCACTGGACCGATTGACTTGTAACTTGGTGTGCAGACACCCTCGGTCGAGTTTGAACATGGGCTCTGGGGGTCAAAAGACCCCTGAGATATAACATATATAGGGGTCACAAGGTCATGAGCTCAGGAGATATCCACCAATAGAGTGATTTGGAAGTCCAAGGGAGAGGCTTTTGCCCAGCAGTGGGACATTACAAAAAACTGATGGGAAAAAAGAAGGTCACATGAAAACGAAGAGATTGAATCCTGGGTTTTTAGACCGATCTCTTTACGATTTTAGCGAATGGGTTTAAACATGCAGTATTGACTGCGAGATAGCATTGTGGTTTAAGTGATCGTCTCGCCGCTACCACTGCGCTTAGTGTTGTGGGTTCGAATTCTGCACGCGACAAAAATTTGTGTCCATAAATGGTGGTTCGGAGTCTGGGTGTTCTTTGTGTCCATTGTTTGTAAAGTGTTAAGCGCGACACAGGAATTATTCTTAGTGCGAGATTTATCATCGTAAATTAAAAATACAAAACAAGTATTTTTAATTTACGATTTATTGTTAAAAATCAAAACGATTTCTGAAGCAAAATACACGGGAAATATAACCATTTTTGTGTGCACTGTTCTCAATGTCTACGTGTAGTCTAAGGTGCAATGATTTAAAAGGACGGGTACCTCTGATTGTGCGCAGAAAATTGTAGGTTCGATTCCTACACGAGATTGTGCTGATTTTGTATGTATTTCGTATCCGATGTTTTTTGAATTTTTAAATAATTTCATACACGTATCTTTCCTAGTGTTACACTATCACCTGCACCTATTGTTCATCGAGCATGTTGGCTAACAAACTGATTTGTCGTCAGATTTGTACGCGCGCGTGTACGAGGAGTTGTTGGCAGTGCCGGTGGTGAAGGGACGCAAGACTGAGAAGGAGAAGTTCGCGGGCAGCGAGTATACCACTACTGTCGAGGGGTATATACCCGCCAGTGGGAGAGGTATACAGGTACGTTGGCACTTTAGCAATCGTCCAATAATATGAGAGGAAGGAGTCGATGGTATTTCTGCAGAAAACGGAGGAAGCAACGAAGTAGTTTGACTGCTACCTCCACAATAACGACGTTACCTGTAAGATTTTTTTTTGTACGTTATGTTATACGCAATAGCAAATAGCATTGAAAAGAAACCTTTTAAAAGCAATTACAAAATTACGCTACGATTAATATTTTTTATATTGATTTATTCGAGTAGGGCTTAGTGGGATATTTTGCTACTGCCCTCGCATAGCTGTCTTCTAACTTATTAATTTTACACTACAAATACTTTCTTTTTAGATTTTGGATAAAATATTGTTAAAAATACCAATAAGATGAGTCAAATACTTTAGACATAATTTGAGCCGAAAGACGTCCAAATAAATGATTATTTGGACGTCTTTGGGGCACCGTTGGGGAGACCTATGTTCAACATGATTGAACTATTAGAGGTTATGGATTAAATAACACACTGTACAAACACTTTAACTATTTATTTTATACTTTGACACGAGGAAATTTTATATGTCCGTTCACCTACAGCTCACAACAAAAAGTGATAGACAGCAGTGTTACTATGCCTTTTATAGCTAATCAAACTGTAAAGTATTTTGACTACTATTTATATTGTATGATGTTATATTATACAATTACTAAGGTGTAATTATTCTAAATAGTTAAATATAATAATTAATTAATTTTTGCATATATATAAATGTATATAATTCAACACGCCCCCTCAAGAATTAATCATTGCTTTATACAATTCAAAAAAGGATAATTGTTGTAGATATTTATAATATCTTATCAGATCATATATCACCTCCAAGTGTTTACTGGGAAAATGTATAAACATGGTCGAACATTTGTTGCTAGGATTAGGGAAAACCCAGAAAAACCTAATCAGACCACTTACATAAGTCAATCAGATATGTACACACTTATGCACAGTAATAATACTTATTCTAAACCCATTTTGTATCTTAATTCTTGGAAAGAAGTTGTTGGTGACATCTTTGTCAAAACATCACAGCCAGTTGTTGACCTGTGGGAATATAATTTAATTTAATTATATTTCTTTCAACTTGCTCTCCCGAGAAATGATATTTTATATCAATATGTTTTGATCTCTTATGGCTAGTTGGATTATTAGCAATGCTTGTACAGCCATAATTTTCCTTAAATAAGTATAACAATAGGTTTATTAATTCGTATGTTAATACTATCTGCTAGAGACTTAAGCCATAATAAGGCTTCTTTTACAGCCTCGTAAAGGGCCATATATTTGGCTTCAGTAGATGAAGCTGCAACAGAAGTTTGTCTCTTTGTACACCAAGTAACCGGTAGTACTTTTCCGATCAGAATAGTCATGACCACCGTAAACAGAATCTACAATTATCCATATAAAACATAATCATAATCATTTCTTTTATAGGTTAACTTTATATGCAAAGTACCTTTAAGTTATCTTAACACGCGTGTTAAGCAATGCCACAATTCCACATTATTGCTTCAGTAGCGTACACAGGATTACAATTAATGATATTGAACTTATTCAACACTGTTTGAATATAAGCACATTGATCTAATGTAATTATATCAGCATATCTAATTATTTTGATGCCATGAAAGAACTTTATATCATTGAAGTTAGTCATTTCAAATTTAGTCATTCAATGACGTCTGAATTCGTTCATTGTTTAAACGTCAGCACATACTATAACCGAATCATAAACATATAATACAATGTAAATATTTTTCGTGACATTTCCTTTGTCTAACATACCTATATATACACCTATCAACCGATGTTGCGATTTTTACTAGTACTGTCTTGTACATCAGATTTTAAAGTAAGTATCTGATTTAGGGAGTCTTATATTTTGAGATTCGGTTGACACTGATTTCACCACTTGTCCACATCAGTTTTGACTTGAGAATTTTTAAAATTATTCCCTTCATGATTTAGTGTAGGCCTGGACACCAAAAAAAAAAAAATAATCTCATCCACTACATCATCCCTAACAGTCATATATTTATCGCATTCTTTGTTCCACACCTTATAACCATTTGGACTATAGCCCACCAACATGACTTATCATCAAATTTACATTTATTGGTTTTATTATGGACATACACAGTTGAACCAAACAACTTAAGGGATTTAATACTTGGTTTTCTATCATGCCATAACTCATTAAGTTTTAGACTGATATAGGGCTTTTGTTGGTGTAATATTTATTAAGTGAACAGCAGTTAACACTGCTTCAGCCCAAAAGCGTTTATCTATCATTGCACCAGTTAACATAGAAAAAGCTTCAGTTATGGTTCGAACCATAAGTTCAGCCACACCATTTAACTGTGGAGTTCTGGGTACTGTTAAGTGATAACTAATATACTTTACTTTACAGTAGTAGTCTTTCATTTCAGTCGACAGATACTCTCGACTATTATCACTATACAAAGTAACACATTTTGAATTTTTAAACATTGACTCGCTTTTTGCAACAAAATCCTTGAATGCCGAAAATACATCTGATTTATAAGTCAAGGATAAATAACACAATAATGATTGAACTGGTCCAGAAACAAAATAATTCTTATTATCAAACGTTGACGGAGTGATTGGTCCGCATACATCAGAATGCACAATGTATAATGGTTGCTTAATGTATTCAGGTTTAAAGATTTTATTCTGAAAAAGACAAAGTCACTTACTATATATATATAAACATTGTGTATAAATACATTTCAAATGGTTATCCTTTGTTTTTAACCTTATCAAAGGGTAGTCTAGTCGCTTCACATAAATCATCAGTAGGTAATATTATTTCAATCAGAACTCAATAAATTTACTTTTACTAATATAACCTAAGTGTTGATGCCATATGTCATTTATAATTATTTAAATTACATTGACATACTTGGGAAACAAACTGACTCCTCTCAATAGGTATTTTAAAATCTAAAGTAATAACCTTACCTTTCATAATTATTTTACCTTCCTTTATAATAAAAGTCCCATGCTGATCAAAAAATAAGCTTCAATCCGGCCTGCTGCATCTTTGAAACTGATAATAAATTATATGGTACCTCAGGACAATACAATACATTCTCCAAAACACGTGGAACACCATAGCTGCTTACAACATTGATTGTACCTCTTTTTGTAACTGAAATAAATAAATCATGTTTAGCAACAGATATTTTTTATTGGTATTCAGGCGGCATCGATGGCGTAGTGGTTAGTGTAACCGACTGCCAGGCCTAATTAATTTTTGCATATATATAAATGTATATAATTCAACATGAACATAGATCTCCACAACGGTTTTCCACACTTTTGCATTGAAATTATATTTAAATACATTGACATCGTTATACAAACATAAGTGTATGCTTCACATACAAAGTAGATTGTGTCCAACAGTATTTGGATATCATACGAATGCTATTTTGCGCATTCCTACGCCAGGTTAATAGAGTTGTGAGGGGCAGCTGTACCTATATCATTGGAGTAACTACTACTTTTACTTGCAAGGAATTACGCTTCACGCCTGTGCTAAATCTAAATGTCAGTTTTATTGATTCTTAACCTTATTACTTTGACAATATCCTTTGCCTTCCGTGTAGGGAGCCACTAGTCACCACCTTGGCCAGAACTTCTCGAAGATGTTCGAGATCGTGTACGACGACCCCGACACGCAGGAGAAGAACTATGTCTACCAGAACTCTTGGGGAATCACCACACGAACTATCGGTATGTGTCTTAACCATTATACAAGCAAACACAATTTGTCAATTTATTATAATACTATTAGTAAAACTCAAGAGGGTCGTGATCCGCATGTGAAAATGTTCCACGCGGCTCCACCCACTCTGGTAACGTCGAGAAACACCGCGGTAGGTTTAGTCGGTATGACCGGAATGTCGCTAACTTTCCCCGGGCGAGTCCGACATAGCCCCTCCGCTCGCATCCGTGAAGGGCTATGCGTCAATGCTACCTCAACGTAAAAAAGAAAAGTAATTGTACTTTTTCTGAGTGATAGCAAATGAAAAGGTAAAAAAGCTTTTCATGTCCTTTACCCTTTTCTGATCCCTTTACAACATGTATGGGATATTTCATGATGATCGGTCAAGTCGTTAAGGTGTGAAAGCATAACAAACAAGCAAACTTACATTTGCATTTATAATATTAGTTAGGATGTATATTATATTTTGGTATAAAATATATCAATAATATTCTTTACTACAATACAGGTGTAACACAAATTAGAATAGCAAGTTGATTTTATAATTTTAAGCACGAATAGATTTTCATTATTCACTAAGTGATTCATGATGAACGTTTAGATATATAATTTATTAAGGTTTTTGTACTACCCGTGCGAAGTCAGGGCGAGTCGCTAGTTAGTTATAAATGTCAGGCTTGTCCACTCGCAAAATTGCTGAAATGTGTTATCTTTCAGTACCCTTCTTTAGTAGTCATGTTATTAATTTCAATACTAACAAACTTATTTGTGTAGGTGTGATGATCCTAGTCCACGGAGACGACAAGGGCCTGGTACTACCTCCCCGGATAGCCGACGTGCAGGCCATCGTGGTCCCGTGCGGTGTCACCGCGTCCAGTTCGGCCGACGAGCGCAAGAGTCTTATGGACTCGTGTAAGGCGCTCGTCAATGACCTGCTCGACGCAGGGATCAGGGCAGAAGGGGACTACAGGGACAACTACTCGCCTGGGTGGAAATTCAACCATTGGGAGCTGAAGGTACGTGATACAGTACTGAGCGTCAGTGGCGTAGCGTGGGTTAAAGCGGGCGGCTTTAACCGGATCTTAAAACGGCGGAAAAAAAAATTGCCGTCCTCTTAGGTATTTCAATAGTACTATAATTTACAGTAATTCTAAAGAACTTTTCAATAAGAACAGTCATCATTATTGTGTATTGTGTAGTTCAAATATTTAGTTATTATTATTATTTATTGTGCAATTTCGCCGACCTCTAAAAGTGCCGCCCGGGGCGGACCGCCCCGACTACGACGTCACTGCTGAGCGTAACATTTCATAGGCCTGTATAACCCAGTAGGCAGAAGTGTAGGTCTTTTTCCGCCAGCTACTATTTAAGTTTCACTTGGTAGGTGGCGAGCCTATGGTTGTCTACCAAGAGAAATAGAAGTTCAATTCCTGATTTAATGAATTTTCGATCGTCTTTAAATAAACTAGGATTCTTGCAATGATCATTGTAATAGCTTTGAATTGAATTATCATTGTGAAAATCTGTTTCAGCTTCCACAAATCTTTATTGCCGCAAAGAATTGTCCAACAACATAATATATTGTCTAAATAATACCAACCATGTATATAAACTGTGTCACTGTTGGGCACGGGCCTCTTCTCAGCATGAGAAGGAAGATGTGATCTGTATTTGAGACTATTTCTTGGCTTGAAATCAAAATCAAAATCTAAATCATATTTATTTGCCGAAATACTGTGACAAATGGTGTTACAAATAATGGTATTAAAGGTGCAAGTATTTGGACCAGAGTAGTGGCATGCAAACATTGATAAAACTATATAGATTAATTATGTCAAATCGAAAAATAAGTAATTTTTTTAAAAATTCAGAAAAATTAAATAAAATGTCATACAGTTAAAATATAGTCAATTGTAGAATAAAAATAGCAATTAATGTATGAATAATTAATAGATGTCCAGCTATTAAAAGTAAAGCATAAGAATTAATTGTAAATTAAATTAAAATTGTGTAATAATAATAATATAAATTTGTTTAAATGTCATTGTATAATTTGTCATTTAGATAATCAGTAACCGTATAAATAGCATTTATTTATTAAATATTCATTTAATTTTTTCTTAAACAAATTAGACTCGGATTCTTTGATTGTTTTAGGCAGTTTGTTGTAAATAAGCGATGCCATATGAAATATGCTCTTATGCATCAGAGCAGTTTTAGTTTTAAGTATACAAAGTCGATACACATCTCTTTGACGTCTGTTGTAAAAATCTGACGCTAATATAAACAGAGCTGGATTACATTTGACAAATACAGCCACTTCGAATATATATAAGCAAGGTAGAGTTAAAAGTTTATGTTTTATAAAATATGGACGACAGCTATCCGTCGTTTTTAAGGCAAACATAGCTCTAATACATCTCTTCTGCATCTTGAAGATAATATCTTTATTTGTTGAATTTCCCCAGAAAATTATACCGTACCTTAGTATCGAAACGACCAGACCATGGTAAGCAGTAACAACAGAACTTACATTTGTTATTTGAGCCAACTCATGTAGTGCGTAAACAGACTTACTGTCTTTTTTGCAAAGTGCATCAATATGTGGTTTCCATGTAAGTTTATTGTCGATTATTAGCCCAAGGAAGTTTGTAGTTGGAGTCTCACATACTGATTGATTACCATGACAAATATTTAAATTAGTCTGAGCCATACGTTGACTGAAAGTCATCAAGGTAGTTTTGCCAATATTAATTCGTAAATTATTTGCATCTAACCAGTTAATTACGTCGTCTAAAGTGTTTTTTATTTCTTGTTCGTAAGTGTCACTGTTATTACATTTTATTGTAACTGTGCTATCATCTGCAAATAGCGTTATTGGATTAGATGTGGCTTTTGGGAGGTCATTAATGTACAAGAGGAATAGAAGTGGCCCCAGGATACTTCCTTGTGGGACACCGACCATAGTTTGGCGATGTTTGGAGACGTAAGATTATATATTTGGGTACTTTGTTTACAAGGGATGGTAAACATGAGGGAGATATTGAAAGGAGAACGATTGCGGGAAACAAAGTGAATGGAGCTCTACGCGCTTTTATGAACAGTCGAAATGTTTCCGAAAAGGCACGTTTGGCTGTTCATAGAGGACTATTAGTGCCCACACTTATGTATGGAAGTGAAAGTTGGGTATGGCAAAAGAAGCATGAGAGCAGAATAAATGCTGTAGAAATGAGAGCGCTGGGAAATATATGTGCTGTGACTCTGAAAGATAGAATAAGGAATAGTGTGATTAGAGAGAGATGCGGCATGAAAGTTGATATAGTGACAAGAATAGAAAACGGTATGTTAAGCTGGTTTGGGCATGTAGAAAGAATGGACGAGGAAAGACTGACTAAGAAAGTTTATAAGGCTAGTGTGAATGGAACAGTCGCAAGAGGAAGACCTAGGCGAACGTTTCTTGATCAGATCGGACGCGTTCTGGACAAAGGTCAGGTTAAGAGGACCTTGAACCGACGGGCGTGTATGAGGAATGTGATGAAAGTGAATGAAGCCAGAGAAGTGTGTCAGGATCGTAGCAAATGGAAATCCGTAGTCTCTGCCTACCCCTCTGGGAAACAGGCGTGAATCTATGTATGTATGTATGTAGAAACTTCCTTTTTAGTGTTTACATCAACTTTATCAAGTTTTGTATACTGCGAGCGGTTTTTGAGATATGATTCAAAGGGTTTAAGAATGTTACCTCTTATGCCGTACTTCTCAAGCTTGGTTAACATTATTTCATGGTCCACATAGTCAAACGCAAAGACAACTATTCACTAAAACAAAACATAAATTACATACATTTTTCATGATTCATTCAAAGTGTTTAAGCGAAAGATAGTGCAGATAATGCTGTGCTAGATTTTGTTGTCTGTTGTTTCTTATTTATTTCTATTTTTGTAAATAGTATATCTTGTTAAATTTGCATTAAGTATAATTTATGTTTATTTTTTATTATTTTTAATTTTGTACAGAAAATGTTGTGTACATCTATAATGGATATACATACATATAAGTTTTAATTTTCAGCTTCTAACGTACACCGATTCTGTATAATTATGTATATTGTTGATGTACCAAAAAATAAATAAATACAGTATTGGTTCAGACAATTGCTTGCCTTGCAAGCATTAATATTAATTATTTATAAAAATAATGTTATTTTCTTGTTAAATTTTCCACCAGGGTGTCCCAATCCGCGTGGAGCTAGGTCCCAAGGACATCGCTCGCGGCTCGGTGGTGGCCGTGCGGCGCCTGACTGGCGACAAGCTCGCGCTGCAGCGAGCCGGCGCCGGCGCGGCACTCGCCGACCTACTGGAGCAAACACACGGCGAAATGTTGGCTAAGTTAGTATTACTTATTGTTGTATTTATATAAGAGTAAATGTGTGTGCTACGATCACGAGGATTATTAAGTTTAACCCTTTGACCGCCACGTCAAAAAAGCAAAAGCATGCTCTCGGCGCCAAGCTACGATTTCATCCTGGTATTAAAATACCTACATCATATTTGTGGTCTTATGCTAATATGAATGAAATAAATAGTAAGCATACATAATAAAAATTGGGATGAAACTAGCTACATAATTAATAACGCAAATAAGAAAAATAATAATAGCGTTTAAAAGTCTAGTCGTGACCTTGGCGTGCTGGTCACATTTTGCTTTGTAATGTATACATGACTTCTCCTTCTTCTCCATTAGCCTTTATTCCCTAGTCACTTAAGATCGGCTTTTTCTAGTCTAACCGGATTTGACTGGATATTAGTTTTTACACGGAGCGGCTGCCACCTGACCCCCGCAACCCGAAGGCTAACGATACCCTAAGGCTAGACCAGTGTCAGGATATTAGAGGCTACTGACTTTCCCAATAACGACTGCTATAGATGTTCATGGCAGCCGGGACTGACGGCTTAACGTGCTCTCCGAGGCACGGAGCAGGCGATAATTGTCAATCAATACGCACATCATTTCGAAAAGTCATATAATTTCCGAAAGTCAGAGGTGCGTGACGTGGGTTCGAACCCGAGACTCTGCATTGCAGTCTTTTGGTCTCCCCACTGAGCTATCGCTACAGGCGATGTATACATGACAATGGCGGTCAAAAGGTTAAGAATCAGTACAATGAAACGTTAATATCGAAGTTTCGGCAGACTGTTCGTACCGTACGTATCATTGTGAAATTCGTCTCGAATTTCGGTGCGTTGCTTCTTGATTGACCTAAATCCAAGCATAGACTACTGTAACTGCTTCGAATCAGATGGATCGTATGATGGCGTAGACGTGTAAGTGGCCGCTTCGCCACTGCCTCTGCGTTGAGTGTTTTGGGTTTAAAACCCACTCGGAACAAAAAATTGTGTGATGCACTTGTAGTTGTTCAGAGTCTGGGTGACTTTTGTGCACGTTGTTTAAATGGTTGTAGAGTCTCCTGCGACACAGGATTTAAGCCTAGTGCGGGAACATGTTTAGACTAGGGACTTAAAAGTAGCATATCTTTAATTACAAGTGATCATACGTTACAGTAGTTATTATAGCGTATGAACCCTCTTTAACGTAGTTTATATCAAACTACAGACCCGCCCCGGCTTCACACGGATAGTACACAAACCTTAACAAATTATACACCTCAACCTTCCTTATGAATTACTCTGTCAATCGTTGAAAATCACAAAATCCGTTTAGTCGTTTTTGAGTTTATCGCGAACAGACGCGGCGGAGGACTTTTGTTTTATGATATGTAGTGATGATAAAGTTTTAAATATATGTTTTTCATACAGGGCTATCAAAGAACGTGACGAGAGAATGTCCAGCGTGACCAAGTGGGAGGACTTCACGAGTGCTCTGGAACGCAAGCACGTATTGCTGGCGCCCTTCTGTGGAGAGGTTTCGTGCGAAGACAACATCAAGAACGATAGCGCCAGGTAAGGCTCCTTCAGACAGCCATACAAAGAGTATAAAATACATGTGCAGTGTCGTTTTGGCGATGGTAACTGCTTACCTACATTGAAAAATAAATAAAGCCTGTGTATAGGGACAGGCATTCTTTATAATATAGAATATATTAACTATAGAGCTTCATGCTAACTATAGAGTTATAGTAGCTCATACTAAACTCTACAGTTATATTATGAGTTATTAAAGCCCTAGAAACAGTAGGACAAGTTTGATTGGTATGTCTTAAAGGATTAGTTCCAAAATGTATTATTCTGCCGTCCTTTAACTAAAATGCCGTTAACCCACAAGCGCACGATTATGACTATTTAATGAAAAGTAATATAGAATTTTTTTTTGATATTTATACTAGAATATAGATATAGAAAGATAATTATATAGATAAATAGTTTTAAATTCTAGTAAAATTATAGATAGACAATTCAAACCTATTTTACTATCCATTAAAGTCATATTCGCGCGCTTGTGGGTTAACGGCATTTTAGTTAAAGGACGGCAGTATTATATAAAGTAATCTGTTTACGCGTACATGAATCATTGACTATATGTGCAATGGTGTAAATTGCCATCTCGCCACTGTAATTGCGCTAGGTATTGTAAGTTCTATTCAGATATAGGCAAAATAATTATGATCTATGAAGTTGTTCTTAGTTTATGCCATTGTTGGTGGCTGCTTTAATTATTTTAGGCTCCTCAGTACATACAATATAAATGTCTACAGACGTCTTCTATAAAAATAATTTAGGGTGATTCTATTGACGTCTACTGGGCACAGTTTTAGCTCCTGTGTTCCTTTTGCAAATTTCTGTCAGAAAACCCAACAACATTGCCATACCCAGGAATTGAAACCCAGACCTCATGCATAGGTATTGCATTCTAGACCGCTGCACCACCGCAGCAGTGTATTTAATAAATCTCATCTTATTCAACCTGAAATGTTTTGCCAACAGGACCGACGATGACCCAACAACGGACGTGAAAGCCCCCGCGATGGGTGCCAAGTCTCTCTGCATACCATTCCAACAGCCCCGTGAGCTCTCTGCCAGTGACAAGTGCATTCACCCAGCGTGCAACAACAAACCCAAGTTCATCACGTTGTTCGGCAGAAGTTATTAATAAGTTCAACTTCAATCAGTTCATTTTATAAAATTAAATTATTTTATACTTTATAATGTTGTTTTATTTTGTTGCGCAAATGTTTGAAATATATTATTTTATTTATTAAAGCTTTCAGTGCCAACTAGGTATA
The DNA here is from genome assembly GCA_930367265.1 of Catocala fraxini. Classification (NCBI taxonomy): domain Eukaryota; kingdom Metazoa; phylum Arthropoda; class Insecta; order Lepidoptera; family Erebidae; genus Catocala; species Catocala fraxini. Next base: position 6,947,483 of record OV884040.1, on the reverse strand, counting down.
TTATCCATAATAATTTGTTCATGAAATATCAGCTTACAGTATTTACAACCGAATCGCTTATATCTATACTAAACAGACAATATAAATTACAAACACAACAAAAATTTATAATGAGATCTTTTTCTATGTAAAAATCCAAACTAAATTGTCTATACCTTCATTAAATATATGGAGTCCTACCTTACTATGTTATTTAAGAAAAGTAACACGTTTTATATATTACGCTAGGATTGTCAATCTACTTCTGGATTGGCCTTAAGAAAACAGTTTATTAGTCTAACAGCTCTGAAAGTAGATGTCTGGTAGTATATGTTAATATTATACAAAAATTAGCTACACTTTATTCTGTTGACCAAATGCCTGATCCCGGTGTTCTTTTTTCATTGTCTGGATGGCTAACAAGGAAACATAGGCTCTCTCCTATATCCCTGAAGGCATTACGCCCACATTTCGCTAGCTGTGGCTAAAGGTCCCACATAATAGGGGGGGTAAGCCTATTGCTGTCCACCAGGTACAATACTTGATGCTCTACTTAAATTTTTTTGAAATAAAATCCCAATTTCGCATTAACTTGGGAGTAGAATCTGGGATCTCATGCACAGCCGTCAAATTCACTAGGTACCACTGCACCACTGAGTAATTAAACAAGAATCTGTAATGACTTTTTGCGTTTATTTTTATAATGATATTACATAATTATTTAGAGAGATCCTGGACAAAACTCTCACATTTTAATATTACTCAAAGAGTATGTGGAACTATCGATTCTGGTTAAAAATGAACATAATGAATCAGTATCCTTCAAAATTCCAAATCTTATGGCAACTGTATAGCCAAAATATATGATTATCTATTTGTCTGCAGGGGGTACATCTCTATATTTAATTTTACACTGGACAAAACTTCACTTTCACCAAGCAGAATATAGGTTTTATTACTTGAAATAATTAACCAAGGTCTAATTTAATATCCTCACTTCATTTTTTATTTTAAATTTAATTATAAAGAATAAGTTGTTTGAAATTCATACTAATCGCTAGTGGAAACTAATTATATATATTTTTATTGAACTTAGATCATTGATATCCTATAATTTTGCAGTGAACTTATGAATAAAACTTAATTTTAATTTTAGTTTTCGCTCACAAATAATGTTAACCCTTTCAGTGCCCAGCACTCACACTATGACAATAAAATAATGTTTGTGTATCCAGAACTCGCATCTAAGTCATCTGTACGTAGCTATTGATAACTCGTCGCCATGCCCAGCAGTCCCAGCACCCACATCCAGGTTAAACTCACTCATCACACTATTCAGATGCGAGTTCTGGGCACACAAACAGTTTTTTGTTCAACTCATAGGGCGAGTTCCGGTCAGGCAGTATTATAAGGCTTGTCATTAGGTAATAGGCACACCACTATTGCTATACCTACTCACATGCATAAGTCTTAGTGTGATGTATACATATGATTCATCAGTTTTAATCATAAAAGTATGAAAAATGATTAAATGATGTTACTTAAGCCGACAATACATGTTGGCCCAATGTTGTCGAGTGACATGCAGTACCAACTTATAGACGGTGTATTTGCTTTACCTTGCCAGTGCTTGGTATCACTCGCCTAGCTGACAGAGTGAGGCAAGCGCCAACGTGTATAAAGCTTAATTCTCGTGGCTTGTAATAACTCACAGTCGCCTGCGGCTACTCATCTCACTTTGGAGCCGGTGTCGGTTTTTCTGCACAAATCAAAGGTGTTGTTCTGCGCTCGGCCAATAGCGTTCACATTTTGGTCCGTTTGCCATTACGCGCTTGGCGTTCATCGTCATTATATATGTACAAAATGTATTTTTTTATAAATCTACTACTGTTTACACCGATATAATAATTATATGCGCTCATTGATTAATGAGCACACATAATTATTCACGAACGACTTATTCACGATTGTGAATGAGTCGTAGGAGTGCCGTGATTAAATAAATAGCATCAGCTGCAATAACTTCGACGTCTATATCGTTTCAATGCACAATAAGAACTGACAGCACCCAACGTGTGGACAGCTTCACAAAACTCGTCTACATTGGTCGTTTGCATTAGTTTACTTCACACTTGCCATATGTCCAGACAGTAGTACTTGCCTTGTATCAATTTGCCTTCACTCGCGTTGGCCTATACTTGACCAACATGTATTGCTGGGTTTACATGTGTTACCAACTAATAAACTTGGTTTACCTCAATATGTACATATGTACACAAGTAAACATACAAAGACAATTCAATTTCTATTTAAATGTTATCATCATTTATTTAGACTATTGAATATTTACACTAACAAAATGAGAAATAGACAAAGGCAGAATAAAGAAGAAAAATTGTTATCATATAAAAATATACTTTATTTTTGAAAAACTTGACATGATCATGTAAAATGATTATAAGATTTGAAATAGTTAACTGCATTATATACACAAATAAGTAATTTGAAATTACACATAATTTGTATATATAATGCAATTTATATTTATATGTGCAGTAAATTGTTTGATAGGTGTTTAATTTGGCCAATCAGTTCATTTCATGCCCTGGCTGATTTGATTTTGAAATCTGTAGTAAATTATCTTCTAACAGTTGAATTCGCCGCTTCTTAGCAGTCAATACTTGTACAAATTTACCATATAAACTTGTTTCTAAAGAAGTTTTTATATCACTATATTCTTCTAAACAATTCTTACATTTATTTAAATCAAGAGTTAGATTCTTATTTTTAGTATTTAATTTGTCTATATTTTGCTTAAGCTTCTCATTCTCTGATAATAAGTCATCTATTAATAAGTCTTTTGATTCTGCAACCCCATCTCGAAGTACAAGTACGGAACCGTGTTTCAATATTGCTTGCTGGTCTTCAAATACTTTTTTCCATGTAAATTCGGCAGAATTACCATCTGAATTTTTAATAAAGCTATAACTGAACTCGTGGTCTTTTGAAAGGCCCTTCTTAACGTTTTCGTAATACTGGTCTTCATTCTCGTCGAAGACATCTTTATAGTCTTGGGCTACTTCGCAGGAAAATTCACCTGACCAGCTTTCATCGGCATCATATATTTTTATTTGAAATAAGTTATTCGTGTTTGGTTTCCACATTACTTTTATGTATAATGTTTTATTATCTATTTCAAACTTTGTCACTGTTTTCAAGTCTTCCATTTTATAATAAGTTTTATACAGTATGTTATATTGAAAAACGTTTAGTTTATTTATTATTAATAATTAAGGCCGCGAGTCGGGCATATGACAGACTGACAGCTGTCAGTGCTGTTTTTTTTATCACGAACAAGAACCGTAAAGCAATCGCAAAGAGTAGAAGTCAGAAACCAGAAACTCTGGGGTGAGATCATTTTTCTATGATTTCAACAATGAAGTTTATCCATCGAATATATTATTGTAATTACGTCTAAGCATAATACTTATTATTTTAAATCTTTACAAGCTATCGCTTTTTATATGATTTGACTGAGATCCCAGGTATATTAGCAAAATAATATAAACAATTTATGCATTCTCTTAAATTCTTTAAAAGTGGGCTACATTTTCTTAGCATTTGACTTCTCGAATCAGTATGTCTTGCAAATAGTAACTCAAATAATTTATATGTAATTAAGGCTTATTACTGTAAAAAATCTTAACTGTTGTAGATAGCCTGAATCTTCCAGCTGGACACAAATTATCATGGCCGGTCTGCAAGTTACTAAACAGCATTCGAACTCGGGTAGGCCAGTGTAAAGAAAATATGTTCAGGTGGGGATTTATAGACGTACCCAATCTGTGCTGTTCAGACCAGTTCAGACGATGCAATCAAGGTGGCTGCGTTCTGGGCCGCAACTATATAATACTGAGCAATGATTGCCACCGAAACACTAAAAAGAAGAATAAAAAGCCTGAACCTTTTTGAATTATAATTTCTAATATATTATATATAACTTAGAGTACACATGTCTATAACATATGCAATGTAGGTAACTGTAATTTGTACAGCAAAATAAAATCACAGTAAATATATAGGTACCTATTTAAAAATAGTTTATGGGCAATCGTGTGGTCCCGGATCCGGCAAAGTCTTATAGGTATCCTTTGTTTTTGTAACGTATGTAAGCGTTTTTATTGTATCGCCACTTTTTCTAGTCTTATAATAAAGCGAGTAAAGAACGACGTATGTTTTACTGCGCGACACTTCATACCTAAGTACTCAGGTACATATTTCTCAGTGGCGACGAGGACTTGAAGATTTCACGCGTATAATTGTTTCGTGAAACGAATAGTGCAGTACAGTGTAGAAAATGACCATCGGCAAAATAGGACCGTTTGACCTTGAGAAGGACAACCGGGTGGCGTATATTGACCGACTGGAACAATATTTTGTACCAAACTAAGTGAAGACTGAGATACAAGTGGCTACATTGATCTCAGTAATAGGGAGTGAAGCTTACGAGCTAATGATAAATTTGTTTCCACCCGACAAATCCGCTAAGAAAACTTATGATGAGTTAGTGGCGTTGATGAAGACTCATTTGAACCCAAAACCGAGTCAGCTGGCAGAGAGGTTTAAATTTCGACAACGTATTCAACATAAGGAAGAATCCGTGGCTGTCTATGTAGCCAAGTTAAAAAAGCACAGTAGAAACTGCGGCTTTCGAAACTTAGCAGAGAACCTCCGGGATCAGTTCATATGCGGCTTATCAAAGGAAGACATTCGTCAGAATATCGTTTAGCTACCGAAGATGACAACATATCATTTGACAAAGCCTTTACTATAGCTATGTAATACATAGTATGTACATGGAAGCGGCATTGGTAGAAGGTAGTACCAGGGGCATAAATGCAGGTGACAGCGTACCAAATGTTGATACTGCAGTGAATTTCATGGGACGGAGTAAAAAAGGCAAGAATATGACGGACATCACACAAGCGGCGCGTGTTTCAGCCGGCGGCATCGGTGGTGACCCAAGCGGCATAAGCGGAGCGAGTAGCGTATAACCGAGCGAACACCAGTCGCAGAAGCGCAATGAGCACGCGTTACAAATGTAACGTGTATGGTGGCACTCACAAAGAACATACTTGCAAATTCACGTATGTATGTAAAGTGTGCAACAAGTATGGGCATCTAAAAAGGATGTGTCCCTAATTGCGAGAAGTACATCTTTGCATAATATATATGAAGATAATAGAGGTACATATATATATTCAGGACAGCGACAGTGACGAGGTAAAGCATTATAATAATAATAATAATTCTTTAACTATAAAAATACCACAATTACAATTACTTGGACCAGTCACTGTAAATGTTTACGTTGTGAGTTGTTTATTAAGGTTGTCTATTGTTTACCCGAAGATTATATACCATAACCATCATAGTCCCGAATTTCATTTGCCCTAAAAGACATATGACATACTTTTAATTGCCCGAAACTTAGATACCATAAGATACGAGTGCCATACGTATTGGTTTTCATATTTTTAATTGCCATAATAATTATTAGACATAATATTTAAACGCCATAATGATTATTAGACATAAACCTAACCTAACCAAACTACTTCTGTGTGGTTTATAAAAAAATAACCACGAAGGGGATGGCGGGGTCTATTCGCTCGCTTCGCTAGCTCAAACGACCCCGCCATCCCCTTCTAACCTAACCTATCCGAGTCGGGGTGCCCTAAAGTCCCGATTGCATCCAGTTTCTCCTGATATAACAACCGTTACACACCCAATGTCGATGGCAAATGATGTTATGGCATGTGATAATTAGGGCTTACAATGATTATGACAAATGATGTTATGGTAAGTGACTTTATGGGAAACAAAGCTTCTAGCACGTGACTAATATAGCAAATAAGAGTAGGGCAAATGAATATTACGTCATACAATATTATGGCTGTTGACTATTATGGCAAATGATATTAGGGCAAATAAAATTCGGGAAAAGCAGTTCACACCGTTTATTAAACATGGAGATCGAAACCGCAGTGCTATATCCTGTATTATAGGATATATGAGTATTATGTAGTTATGACTTATGATTGTTATCGAAACCTCTTTGTTCATTGTAAATTAAAGCCGAGTGATTTACAATTACGATACTATACAGGCGAAACAGTGACGCCTGTAGGCAAGATTGAGGTCAAGGTGAAATTTAAAACCATAACAAAAGTGTTAGATTTGTATGTGATAAAAAGCGGAAAGGCTAATTTAGTTAGATTAACTATACCAACATGCAATGTACGTAAAATAAATAATTTAAGCAATGATTGTGATGTAAGGGAATTCAGTTACAGGTACTCTAAAGTTTTTAATTATGGCTTGGGGCGTTTCACCGGTGGGCAAAAGTATACAGCTATAAACACACACAAAGGTTTATTTATGTACAGTAGATTAATTTATGGGTTAGCATCTAGTCCAGGTATTTTTCAACGAAAGTTAGAGCAGCTTTTTGCTGACATGCCGCGAGTAGGCATCTTCTTAGATGACATTATTGTTACTGGAGTAGATACGCCTACACATTTAAATACATTACAGGAAGTGTTTGAACGATTGCGACAATATGGATTGAGAATTAAAAAAGAAAAATGTACGTTTTTCGCGGATACCGTAACATACCTAGGTTTTGTGATTAGTAAGCAAGGTGTACACTGTACATACATGCCCAGAAAAAAGTAGATGCTATTAAAAAGGCACCTATACCTACAAATATCATGGAATTACGTTCGTTTATAGGGTTGGTAATGTATTATGCCAAAGGAGACTGATATGGTTTCAAACAGTCTTGGGCTAAAATGTAATAAGATGAAACTAATGTCATTTGGTAGTTAACATTTAAATATACTATCACTGAAAATTTGAAGGACTTCGGCCATCTGAGAGCTCTGTTATTAGAGGTTTAGTAAAAGTGAGGTTATGTTACAATCTCTATAAAAGAGCCGATTGCTAAGTTCTTTAACTTGTAGAGAGGTGCGAGCCCGGCGGCAGAATGACACAATGGTTTCTGCATTATACAAACAACTATTTAGTGTTTATAAATAAATGTGTGTGAATATGTGCGACAAATATTTAGTGTCCAGACATCGGCAGAAATTAAGTCAGGCGTTCAGGCAGTCTTCAATTTCATATTAATTGGGATTGTTTCGTCTTAGTATATCAAACATTTATTTTTAACGATTCAACTATATACAGAAATGACGTTATTGACATAGAATGAATTATTGCGTCTCTGTTCCATTTGTAGTAAGTAAGTACTTGTATTGCCTATTTAGTCCAGTTCATCCCCAATCTGATTTGATTTTGATATCGTAAGTACATTGTCTTCGAGCATTTGAATTCTTCTCTTCTTAGCAGTCAAAAGTTGTACAAATTTACCATATAAACTTGTTTCTAAAGAGGTTTTCATATCCATGAACTTATCTAAATCATTTCTACATTTATCTAAATCAAGACTGAGATGCTTATTTCTAGTATTTATTTTGTCTATCAAATCTCGCAGGTCATGATTTTCTGCTAATAAGAAGTCTATTAGGAAGTCTTTGGATTCAGTAACGTCGTCCCGATGCACGGGCACGGCACCATGAACCAATGTTGCAATCCCACGGGGCGAGTCCTCAAATTTCTTTTTCCAACTAAATGTAGCAGAATTATTATCGTCTGACTGCAAGGTGAAACTATAACTAAAGTCGTGGTCTTCCGAAAGGCTTTTACTAACGTTGGTATAATACTGGTCTTCAGTCTCGTCAAAGCGTTCTTTATACTTTTTAGCAAATTCGTAAGAAAATCGTCCTGACCAGGTTTTATCACCATCGTATATTTTTATGTGAAATAAATCGTTCGCGTTTGGTTTCCATAATACCTTTATGTATAATCTTTTTTTATCTATCTCAAACTTCGTGACGGACGATGCATTTTCCATTTTATATTAGAAAAAATTCATGAAACTTGATGATTTTGTTGTGTTGCTGCATCTTTGTCAGCTGACGAGAGGATGGCAGCTGTCACTTGTGAAAAGTCCTATCACCGAGGTCCAGTCATGGAATTATTACCCTACTTAAGTACAACAAAAAGGGCACATTTAACGAAAACGCGGTCCGAAAGAGAGGTTATAAAGCTTGGTGTGTCCTTTTGAAAAACGGTAACCACGCTGTACTGAACATGTTGGATACGCCATATTTAGAATTATGGAGTGATATAGTCAATATTAACTAAGACCCCATAAATAAAGATAAAAAGAACATTCTGAACTCTTTGACGACTTAGCTGTCGGTAAAATTTACACCGTAAATATGACGTAAGACGTATTTCGATAATAGTCCTTGCTAGTCGTAAATACGTAGTCACACTTCCAACAAAACCATGACACAGTATATTAATAGACAAGACCATGAAAACCTATATTCGGGATACACCAAAAGTCATTAGTTATGTCTTTTCGTTTGTCTATGATTTAAGACAATCCGAGTCTTGTGCAATTAAGTTGATTTTGGTCTGTAGTGTATTATCTATGGTTGATTTTGCTCAAACAGTGCAAATATCAAATCTTATAGGTGAGTACATATTCGAGTCGTTTGGTGTCGAAACCATGGCCATGGGGTCGAAGTGCTAGGTCTGTGTATAGACATTTAAGCAGCTGATCGACGCTTAGCGTGACCAGAGGGCTGGTATTTTCTTTGCACAAAAAATATACCAGCCTCGATGGTGTACTGGTTAGTGTAACCGACTACCGCGCCTAAGGTCGCGGGTACGATTCCTGCACAAGTCAAACATTTGTGTGCATGAACATGGATGTTTGTCTTGGTCTGGGTGTTTCTATGTATAATACGTATGTATTTACAAAAATAAAATATATATGTACGTTTATCCATTGTCTAGAACCTATAGTACAAGCTCTGCTTAGTTTGGGCTAGATGGTGTTGTGTGTATGTGGTAGAATATTATATTATTATTATATTAATAAGTATTGCCATGAAACGTGGCAATGCTGCCAGTCTTCTGGGCACGATGGCAATTGACGACACTGCGGCGGAATATGATGACGCTTTTTAATGTTGATGTTTTATTTTTCTCTTTGTTAGTTGATTTTTATTTGTCTAGGTTTTAACATCGGATAGTTGTAGTAAGTACTAATATTTTTTTTGTTTGTTTGTACCGAATAGGCTTTGAAACAACTTGATCGATGTTACCCATTTTTTTACCAATAGAAAGCTAAATTATCAGGAAGTAACATAGGCTATAATTTATTTTCAAAACAATTAGAGATCTTTAAAGAAATTACAATAATATAACCCAAAGTAGTAAAGTTTTGCCTATAAAATTCATTATTTGGCGTGTGCTGAGAAAACTACTGATGATACATAAAAATTATGTAATAGTGCATGGATACCTTAAGGTCCACAATCCTGTGAACACTCGAATTAGATTGAATATAAATGAACTAAATGTTTTATAAATATTGCAACGCGTACTCATTTCAGCAAATAGGTGCAATTTATAAGAAATTATAATGTCAACCGAAAAGACATTTGAACACAGGGACAGAATTATGTTTGCATACGAACAGAATAGCGAGTCATTGAAAGTATCTGTAAACTACCCACTATAAATTTATAAATTCATTTGTAATTCTTTGCTTCTTGTTTTACCCTGAAATATGTTCTTTTTAAAATAAACTATAGGTAATAAGATTAAAAAATTGTTTAAAGTAAATTTATCAAAATTGAGTTATTAAGAAATCTACTTCTTTTTATTTTATAGTAGGTAGTGCACCGCCATCTACTACGATATAAATAAACTACTTAACAATTTTTGTATCGATTTCCGTTAGATGGCGTCAATTACCGGCTTAGACCATTTTGGTTTTGAAATGGGTATGCATTTTTGCTGCTCACTGTACTACATGATTAAAGTGCTCATTATTACCTACAAAAAAATTCAAAGAAATATATCTAACTATCATAGTGAAGTTACAATAGCAGCTTTTGTGTTCTAAAATTTAATTAGATCGCCGGTAGAAAGAAGAGTTGTTTACGTTTATTTTGTAGTATTAATTATTATTCAAATAAATAGTTTTATCATCTAGGGTGTATAATTATGTAACAATAATATACTTTTTAATTCATTCGAATCTGATATTTAATTTCGAAGTTATCATGAGTATAAAAATGCAACACGAGAACCGTTCGACAGCGCCGCGACGTTGCCTACGTGGGCGTACGATTTGTTTTTTTTTATTTGTTTGTTTGTAACAATCGAACTCAAAACTACCCAATCGATTTAAAAAAAATCTTCTTTCTTTAATGCGATCGCACCTCACCATTAAAAAGTCATACCTCTCCGCGGGATGACTAGCGACATCCCAGTAATACCGACTAAACCTACCACGGTGTTCCTCGACATAGCCGTAGTCGGTGGAACCGCGCGAATCACTTTCACACGCAATTGCGACCCCATCGAGTATTCGCCACTACACAAATAGACCTACACTTTAGTCACCACTAATTTAGAGAGGATACTGGCGCATTACCCACGTTAAAATAAAATGGATAGATTAGTAACAGTAGTTTTTTCTGAATGATACGCTGGGTCCTTTTTTGTTTCCATGACAACCTGTATGCGAAATTTCATAGTGATCAGTCGAGTAGTTAAGGCGTGAAAGCGTAGCAACAAATAAACTCACATTCCCATTTATAATATTAGTTAGGATATAACCTAGTGTTATGACTTCAAATTAAAAAAATAGTGTATTGTAATGACCAACGAACGGTATTTACCACTATATTCGCATAAATAATAACATAGGTTTTCGGTAAGGCAATGTTATTTTTATTTATTTATTAACGGCGCTTATACGTAATTATGCAATCTCGTAAAGTAAATTGTTAAAAATAGAGCTTTGATCTCTCTAAGTTTCAGTGTCATAATTATCACAAACTATACTCTCAATTATTTTTTATTGCATTTCAGTTACGTGTGTTAATTAGATTAAGTAGGTAAGGGCATACAAAATGCAAAAAGTTTTCTAGTATTATGTGTGTGCTTTTGTATTATTGCCCAAATCAGTTTAATTAGCTCAAATACAAAAATAATAATGCAATCCCCAAAGTATATTAAAAGAAAAACAATATTAGCTCATTAAATGTTGACAATAGTGAAGGACGCTTCCGTTCGATCAAAAGCATCGACACCGACAGGATACATGTAGACTTACTCCATCTAGTGATAGATGTCGACTTTCACTTTCAGAAAACCGATTGACCTCCAGTATCTTTTTAAACTGATATACTAAACGCAGAATTTGCTTATACTTAGAAATAGTTAGAATGCCTGATATAGAAATATTATAGGCAAATTAACAAATAAACAAATACTACAGTAAATATAAGACACAATTATGAAAAGTGATTTTATTTTTCATGCAGACCCAGTAGTTTAAGATCTACAGAAAAAAAATTTGGTTTTTACATAGTTCTCACCAAAATGATCACAAAATGCTATTGAGATCTTATCAACACTTTAAATATTAATTGTATATTATGATCAAAGAACATATCAGGCTGAAGTGAGGCGACTTCTATCGTGTACTCTGTGAATAAAAATGTATCATGTGCAAGCAATTTGAGTTCCATTCTTAGTGAAGTAGAGGAACATAGCAATAACGCCGGGTGTTGTAGCATGTTCGTAGAAGCAGTCTGGAGCTTCGGCCACGAGCGTCTGCAAAATAAATAACTATGTTATTCAAGTAACTCATTCAAATTAAGTTTATTTGTGAAACATAGGTGGTTGAGGTACAAGTTATAAAATATTGCCAATGTATCACTATGGTACACACTAGGACTTACAAATCATCAATATCAATATAAAATTATCATAGTACAAACAACATTATATTAGCTATGTATTTAAATAATACTCATTAATATATCAATACACAGCTTATTTCAATAATTATTAATTATCATTTTCATAATACCAATAAATCATTAAATTATAATGTATCATTACAAAATATCATTCTGACTAGTTGCTGTGTAGTGAAAAGTCCGCAACATTAACTCCATCAGTCTTAGCGATAATACTGCTTACTGTACAGGTTTAAAATTTAATTTTATTCCTTGGCGGAATGTAAAAAAATATTATCTATGAAATGACCTGTAGCGTGGAATAAGTTGCATTTACAAAAGGGTAAAGTTGGTCGGTCCCATTGCTGTATTTGCCTGGTAACAATAATCCTGCGCCGCTCAACTGATCATCTTGCACCAACAGGAACCAAGGGTATACAGGAACCAATAGTGTCCACGATATAGTTCATGCTTGTTTTCATATTATAGAAGTAGTGCAGACCTGTTAAAAGCAGATAAAGATCTATTACTAAACATAGACTTTATTGTAGACGGCTGTACGTCGGTATTCTATTCGTTTAACGTAACGACGACGTTAACGACTAAACAGTAAGCACTGCTCATGGATTGCTGGCTTCACCATTGGCACTCCACACATATACACACAAACTTCACTTACACCAAGCAGAATATAGATTCTATTTATTGAAATAATCAAACAAATGTGTATCTTACTGGCCAGTGGGTCATCATTCAATAAGGCAGTAAATTAAAATGTTACAACGTTACATACCTGTTGTCATAAAGTAAAGGCATTTAATATAATACGACGTGATTAGAACGTTCACAGTGACATCCCAGAGAGTGAAGGCATATTCGATGATGCCTTCACTCTCTGGTAAATCGTATCGTTGAGGTCATTGCAGCCGAACTGTGAACGCACTTAGGTATACATACACACATTCAACTATAACAATATAAACTTTATTTTAAATTATTCATATTTTAATTTACTGTAGTCGAATTATTCTATGAATAAAGAAAATTCACATCAATTACAACAGAATGGATTTAATTTTCTTGCGGTTGTTAGAATGACTAAACATACCAAGATGGTTGCAATTTTGGCAGCGTGAAAAACTGGACTGATGTTCACAAGCAGTGCTCTCTGAGATATGGAGAGAGAGAGAGAGATTTACGATTAAACGGCCACCTATGTAAAGTTACGCTTCTTAAACGGTCAGATCGTGCTGCGGGCGATCATGGTCCTCTATGTGTCCTTAGAATTCTTCATCTACTAAGTAAACAATGTGCGTGTAACACCTCACCCATTGAGAATATAGAGGCGTGATGTACTTATATAGTGTTGGGTTCTTACAGCGATTTGCAGTCCTGCAGCATAACCATTGTCGTCGTACAACACACAGAGAGTACCGTTGTCCGGGGGACACATCAAACCGAGCGCGGTGTACTCGACCGGTCCACTCGGCCTCGTCATGTTCAACCAGCTCATATTAGTAGCCACGGTGCGATTTTCAATGTAAGATGTTAGACCAATCGCTGACGCGTTGGTATTATACCTCACTGCAAAATTAGTTAATGAGCTTCTCGCCTATATTAGGTGTACAGGACAACTTGGGGCAGCCGATGTTGTCCACCGACCCAGTGTAACCGTCCAGTCATCTATCGACTGAGTTCAAGACAAGCCGAAGGCGGCTGTTGCCTCTGGGTAAGCAACAATTCGCCTAAGACGTCCTCGGCACGCCGAAGTCGGCCGATGACCCGGGGTAGGCGAGCCCTTATGAATAACAGCCTTATTTATCCAACAAAAATGAAAACAAGCACACAGCTTGCTTGCTTGTACCGGTTGACAGTTATACGGTATACATATACCGGTTATACGTTATGGGACGCACCCCTTGCACCTTGGTGCCGGCGCCCATGCCGACGGACGCCTTCAATTGTATGTGCAGCGTGGTCTACAGCCTCCTTTAAGATAAAAAGAGTAATGTAAGATGCGTAACATAATTATGACGGTTTGTTATATTCATAACATCGTTTGCACAGAAGTATAGGGCTAATAAATGATCCTATAATTATTATTATTGCTTTTTTGAAAACTTTGTTTTGGATGTGTCAATGAAGGTCAAAGCGAAATGACTTCTAATTTTTTTCGTTTATATTAGCTTGGTCATGTCTATATTATCCTATAAAGAGGATTATGTATGGTGATCAGAATATTAATAAATATATTAACATAAAAGCACAAAACTGTTTATTAATACAAAATATAATAATAGCAACCATTTTATAACATATAATTAATCATACATAAACAATTAAATTTAAAATATTAAACAGTTACGTGTCACATGCTGTTAACAGTTTAACAGGTAGATTTGTTAAGGAAGGATTTGAAGCCGTAATGTTTCTGTTGCTAATATTGTGTTGTCAAGTAGAGTGGGCAAGAAATAGTGGACAAACATCCTTGAGAAAATTGCCGCAGTGCGCCTGATGAGTCCTTTAAAAGCCGGAATTGAGACAGAGCAAACAGCAGCTTTCCTTGGTTACACTTTCAATTAAAGAAAACAAAAATTATGAGCGAAATATATTTTTAAATTGGTCTTCTAGTCTCCAGAAATATAGTTGGCATACCAACCAATACAAAATTCTACCATATGCAAGACATTAGGTGTCCATCTTTAATGTAATAGATGTGCATGGTGATCATGCCGGGTGTATCAGCGTACTCGTAGTAGCAGTCCGGACCATCAGGCACGATCGCCTGTAAAATAAATAACTTTGTTAACTCTATCTCTGTAAATACAGTACACGGAAAGGCGATACAGGGAAGAAAGTTGACTGTATTTGAACGTAGTAATAAATATTTGCTCCGCACTATCTACTCTATCTTCCAAAGTCTCCTTATTCCGCAAGTGTACCAAATGCAGAGAAAGGTTCGCAGGCTATTTGGATGCTTTAAGGGATCACCAGTGGTCCACGGAACAACGGTTGAGAATCACTGATCTAAGATGTGGTTTTACGATAATATCCATACAGCGTTGATGTCGAATGCCCGTGAACATACAACAAACTTGTCGAAGAGATGCAGCGACCAAAACACATTAGACTATTAAGATTAAAAAGGAACATATTATTGATGTTTAAAAATATAACATTATAGAATGTTATTAATATTTCTATGAAAAGTGTACGTCTTTCAAGCCTTAATTAGTTTTAGAAGAAAAATATTCTTCTAATTGTAGTTTAAAGAAGAATGTGGTTTCTGTTGGATACCTAATTATTTCTTAATGAACTAACTTATGTAATTCATCGTATTAAAAATGATATATTTAGAATGGTTCAGGATTTGTCAAATATTGTGTTTATTGTACTTAAAGGTGTGGAATGTTAATTTATTTTTACAATTTGTGTACATTGTGATAAAACCACCCAAGGTGTCATCAAAGTAAGTACCTTAACCACAGCAGTGGTTGGGTCTTCAAAGCAATTAGTTTCGTAACTCGCCAGGGTGAACTTTGCAGGTAACAATAATGCCGAGCCAATCAATTGATCATTGTACTCCAACAGGAACCAAGAGAGTATGTTCTCGTTGGTGCATTCCAATGTAGATGACATCTTGTAGTAGTAGTGTCGACCTTATAAAAACAAACATCTATTACTGAACGTAGATTATATTGGACACTCATAAACAGATATTGCTATAGTTGATAAATAACAAATATTAGTTACAAAAGTGAATCACCCTTGAGATAACGGCAATGCTGTGGTTTTCGCTATTCGCTCAACGTATTACCTATATGTGTTTGACTTACGAAATGTACACACACACACATATAATTATATTACCAACCGATGTAAACATCGGATTCATCGAACAATGAAACTAAAGCTTCATCTATACCATTATATTATATAATGTGAAGAAAGTTACTTTCGCATTTATAATATTACTTAATCCAATTAGTGGAGATTTTGATGAACATTTTCATTTATTTATTATTTTATTGTACAATGTAGAACGTTTTGTAAAATAAATAATAGTCGCGCATGGCAACTGCTAATAAATACAGATACCGCCTTGAGTTAGATACGTCTGCATTATCGATACGCCTGAAATTCGAATGTATCAGCACCAAATGTATGAATTAATTCAATATGAATATGAATGTAATAATTTAACACTGATCGATGGTGCACACACTGCTTCCTTAAATACGAAACGCAGGCAAAGTTGCGCACGTATTAGAATACTATTTGTATTGTGGACATCGCTAGTCCACATACCTAGTACCAGAAAATGATGACGGGGCAGGATGGAAATTAAAGAAAGAAACTGCTACTCTACGTCGATATTTTACGAAGTAGTAATTCGACGGACGAGCTGTCGTCTAAGCATAATGAAATTATCCAGACTCTAGAATACTACTGGCGACTCAACTGGATACAACGTTTTTATGGCATTCTCTTTTTGCTCTCCACGTGAACAAGACATGATATGGGTATTAAAATAACGCTCATCGTGCCACTAGGTGGTTACCAATTGAAGTTTCTTACCCATTCCTACAAAGCAACCTTGCTGAGTGAAGTTGCTGCTTGTGAGCTTCGAGGTATTAGTGGATATGACGTGCATGTCACCATTGTAGCCCGGCAAAACCAAATTTTTTTGTATAAGGACCGTGTCGTCGCGATTTGCCAGCCGAGTAGCGGCTGGTTCGGCCAGCTCCTCTGCAAACAATACACGTATCAGTTCATCATATTTAGTGTGTATTTTTTATTACTGTAGCTCGGCCAAGGCCAAAAAAAATTTATCAAGGCACGCATCTCTGACTTTTTGAAGTTATGTGTGTCTTAAATAGTTAATTATCGCTCGTTTTAACGATGAAGAAACACATTGTGAGGAATCTTGCATATCTGAGAGTTCTTCATAATGTTTTTAAAGATATGTCCATGCCATAGGCCAGCGTGGTGGACTATGGCTCAACCCTTCTTACACTGAGAAGAGGCCCATGCCCAGCAGTGGGGCAATTTATTGCAGGGTTGCTATTATTATTATTATTTATGCCACAAAGTAACACTTATTAACGCCGAAATATATAGGTTAGTGAGTTTAAGTTACTGAAGCTACAAGTAGGTTAGTTGCTAGGCACTGGCAAAGGGTTGACTGCAACAAGATCGGTTCAATGGTCGGTTATCAAATTGTAAAAAAATACAAAGCTAAAATAATATAATATATAATTAATATATATAATTTCCGGCTGAGAACAACATTTTAGTTTGGGCATATATAATTGCTTAATAAGCTTATCCTATTTATTATATTTTCCTATGGGAAATAATAAACATAATGTTCGCAAATATATGTATATTGCAATGTTACAGTAGTATGTTTAATTCTTTAAATCGCTCTTTTAGGGATACTCGTGGACGTAAGTGTACTGCGGTACGTGATATATATATATAATTCTGCTTCTAAACCAGTGCCTACTGTAAAGTGCGCATACTTTAGTGTAGGCAACTGCTTTTGTTTGGGTTCCCTCAGTATTACTTCTACAACATTGCTCCTGTTAAATTGTTTCTACTATTTTGAGAAAACACACTGCTATGTCCAGGAGCAGTAGTTACCGTTGACCATCCGGTCGGCCACTGCCTCGCCTGCCACCGAAGAAAATAAATAAAAATGCTATAATGTTCCATACCAGGTGTTACATAGTATTGCGAAATGCTATAATACGATGTGGTTGTTCCATTCGTAGTGACATTCCAGATAGAGTAACCAGATTTAATCATGTCGAACTCATTATCGGTGAGTCTATCACGTGCGAACTGTGGAAGCAGAAAATATGAATTACTCTACACAACATTCAACTTTAAAAATATTCATGACAGTTAGACATTGTGTAAACGTTCACCCTATCTATAAGTATAGATGAACGTTGTAATGTAATGATGAACAGGATGAACATTTACAAAAAGTTGCACTGCTGCATGCAGTATGGCGATGCCAATATATATTTCTTTATCTTTATCATTTTTTTATTTCATTAATACAATCTCCGCCATAGGAATAATTCCTGTCACGGGGAGTTGTCGTTTTTACGAACTGTAAAGGGTGTCCGGTAATTAATGGATAACCTTGAAATGTCTTATAGTAGAACTGATGGCTGTTCATAAAAAAGAATGGAATGGAATTTTTATTAAAAAGTGCAATAGCTAGTCATACTTTTGACTGTCTATCTATTAGCATAATTAGTGTTTAATAATAAAACAACAAAATACCGATGGCATGCATTATGCATTTATGGTCGTAGTGTACAAGAAAGTCTAAGAGGATAATTAAAAAAAATACATATCTCAGGTAGTAGCTAGGATAGATTATTTTTCATATTTTTTTCTGAACGGCCATCAGTTCTACTATAAGACATTTCAAGGTTATCCATTAATTACCGGACATCCTGTATGTGCATCACACAAGTCTTTGTCTCGTGTGTTGAACCCATTCGGCGCAGCGGCACTAGCAAAGTGACAAGTTAAACTCTACAGCATCCGTGCATTCAAGATTAACCTCGCGGTTCGTATCTATGGTTAAAGAGTAATTGTAATACACCTTAGCCAGTGTTGTAACTGGTGTTACTTACAGAGATCTGCATTCCCGCAACATTGCCGTTGTCATCAAAATGCAGGCAGCGAATTAGATCGTACTCGGGACACATCAAGAAGAGCGACTCGTATCCTGACGGTGCATCCGGCCCAGTCATGTTCACATAGCCTGCTTCATTGGCTTCAGTGACCGTCTGAGGCATCGACATGAATGATTTCGAGTCTATCGTCAAATAATTGATAGAGTACGTCGCTGCAACATCAATTTATGAGCTCATTATTTTTCTTTATACAATGCCCGCTTTTGGAATAATTCCTGTTTCGCGGGGTCTTTACTAACATTCAAGCAACGAATACAAAGAACACCCAGACTCGGAGCAACTATTTGTGGATCACACAAATTTGTGTCCCGCATAGGATTCGAAGCCACAACACGGCGCGGCAGCGGCGAAGCGACTACTTAAACATTACGCCATTCGTGCAGACAGTGTCAGCTCTGTTTGTAAATTTCAGTCAGCCTGAGGTGGCATCCTGTGGGATCTGATTTTAGGACAGTACATGGCCCAATGGTAACGGCTAGTATATCTATTTTGTGAAGTACTACTATGTAAAGTATGGCTGAGAGCAAGGTTTTGCATAATGTTCTCGGAGGTACGGGAATTCGACCAGCTTGGATTTGGCTTGCAAAAGCAAGCATAAAATTAGTAGCTTTCTTATCTAGAAAATATTGGAGAGATAAAAAAAGTTAAGAAAAACAGCTTTTGTAAAAGGTCTCTCAGTTTATGTTTACGTGTCAGTAATTTACTTCTTAATTTTTACTATGATAATCTATACATATAAAACTCTTCCGTTACTGAGTGACTGACAGACAACGCACAGCCAAAACTACTGAACGCAAGAAGCTGAAATTTGGCATGTATGTTTTTTGGAGAGTGTAGGGGAGCAGTAAGAGAGGATTTTTGGAAATTCCACCCTGAAGGGGGTGAAACCCGATATTCATACGGGAACGGGACTAAAGCGGGTGAAACCGCGGGAAAACTACTAGTGTCGTATAAACTAAGACACGACTTCGGTACCCTCGAGAGTTTATTCCAATCAGCTCTTCTACCTAAGCAGAAAATCACTGTATCAACATTTTAAGTCTTCAAATCAATATTTTTAATATCAAATTCTTCATTCTTCTAAATCTCTTCTCTTGTATTAAAGACAATCATGATTTGCTATAATATTGTGTGTTACACTTTAGTCATATAAAAACTATACATACAAACCTATTTTACTGCTTTTCAGATTACTTACTTTTAAAACCTTTTTCCCATAGTCCTGTAACAAGAAATAATTATTTAATTGGTAACCTTATCAAGAGTATGGGTTCCATTGTAAGATGGACAAGAATAATGAAAGGAACATTATTCTTGTCAAAACGTTTCTTTATTTCTGAGAGGTCACATATTGCTGCGTGGACGCAGGCAGCAGACCAAATTACTACGTGGCTGACGCGCCGAATTACGTTATTTATTTAGCACGAGTTACCGCTGTAATGTCAAGGTATGTACACCTATGAACAGAGTATATATATGTATGTATGAATATAGTCAATAAACAATAAGTGTAAATGGATCACCAGCTTTATTATTTCCAAGTGTTATGGGGTCGTCAGACTTTCTATTCTAACCAGATATGGCTGAATAGATTTTCGCCGGAGTAACTATCGTATCGATATAGAAAGTGTAACGAGAAAACAGATTTTAGAAATTAAAGGCTGTGCGGTGGCTAGAGAATAATAAAAAAAATTACACCTTATTAGTTAATCAATAAAGAAGCTCCATAATATAGGTTGAAATTAAATCCTTCTACTACCGGCATTAGAGCCGAAGTAGGTATATAATTTACCGCTGTTGATGACTACGTATTTGTTCAACCATTTATACTTTTTAAGCAGCACTACTACATTTGTGTAGAAATTATAGCCAATTATTAGGTGTAATTATTTGTATTTAATAAGCCATACAAAAATGAACCTGCCCATCATCTTAAAATTGTTACGTAGATAGTATTTCTACTGTTTGACAAATATAGTTCTCGAATGTGTAAATTTACTAAAGTGCGAAAATATTAACAGCGTTGCTCCTGTGTAGTCGTGTGGTTTGGCTGCCATTTTGACAGCTCTTTTTTAAACAAAGTTAAGTATGTAACATTTTATATATACAGGGCGTCCCAGAAGTCGTCGTCAAGCCGGAATCAGGTAACAGGCTAAGTTATAATAGCTATCAAGCGATTTCTGGGACTAGTTAGCCGAAATGTATAAAACGTATTTATTTTTACCTTATAACATTTTTTTACTATTTTAAATACATTTGTAAGTGGTAAGATTGATCCTAGAGAGTTATGTTTTAACGACAAAAGTATAAGAAGTATATAGATAGCTTGAGTCCTAGAAAGCACGTGCACTACTTTTAATAAAGGTAAATAAAGTTGGAATAACAGTTAGTCTTAAATATATTGCACATTGTATTTAGATGTACACATATTTTTATTTTTATATTAAGCTTTCTAGCAATTTGTTACAGATTCCTATTTTTCTTATTAGCTTTTGCTATTTTCTTACTAGCTAAGCTTATGCTTGTTAGTTTACATAGATCAGGTTAGGCAATGGATATAAAATAGTCAAGCAACAAAGTAACAGACTGTATACCAGTGTGTACATAGATAGGCGTTTTTGGTTAATGGTATCAAACTGTGTATTTTTGCAGAAGGAAACAGAACATCGGACGTCTATAGTTGAAAGAATTATTTATTTATTAAGAATTTCCGGCAAAGAAAGATCCATAATATGTATGGATAATTTTTCAGTACGCCAATTGTTATTCTTATTCCTAATCCTAACTAATATTATAAATCTAAATGTGAGTTTGTTTGTTATGCTTTCACACCTTAACTATCTGACCGATCATTATAAAATTACGTATACACGTTGTCAGGGGAACAGAGAAGGACACAACTGTTACTAATATAACCTAACCTATATTTAGGCGAGTGAAGCCGCAGCCAACATCTAGTTTAATAATAATATTACACCAATATACAGATGATTTACAACCTCACTCATCATTAGCAGCATAAGTTACTGGTTACAATTACGACCGATAGTGAAATTCGTAAAAGCATCTCTGC
Source organism: Catocala fraxini (assembly GCA_930367265.1). NCBI lineage: Eukaryota > Metazoa > Arthropoda > Insecta > Lepidoptera > Erebidae > Catocala > Catocala fraxini. The sequence continues at coordinate 6,925,809 of OV884040.1, read as the reverse complement.
GCTTTTATATCAGGGTATATCCAGTAAGAGCACGGAATCTGGACATGTAGCTACAGGACAGCAGAAGGCTTACCTTTATTTCTTGGGTGATATATGGGTACGTCAGTGACTTGCTTATTGGGGATATATAGAGCATGTACATACACAAAAAGAAAATAAAGACAAGGAAGAGCAGACTTACCGAAGGCGGGTGCGACCGCGAGGCAAAGTATAATTAGTGTACGACTCATGATTGTTGCTGATCTGATGACTGTTACCGTTGCTGCCTAGGCTCGAAGCTTATATACTCTGTGGTGTGTTTACACAAATGCAATGTGTAACCATAACCAATTCAAGGACCACCTAGTTTGCAATACCCACACGTTGAAATAACGTCTGCCTCGGAGGATTATATATAATATTATAATATCAGCCCTGTATTAAAACTGTCCCACTGCTGGGAATGAACCTCTTCTCAGCGTAAGAAAAGTTAGGCTGTAGTCCACAACGCCCGCCCAGTGCAGGTTGACAAACTTCACATATCTTTAAGAACATTATACAGAACTATGAACAGTCGAAATGTATCCGAAAAGGCACGTTTGGCAGTTCATAGAGGACTATATAATACACTTACACATAGTGCCTACACTTATCCATGGAAGTGAAAGTTGGGTATGGCAATAGAAGCATGAGAGCAGAATAAATGCTGTAGAAATGAGAGCGCTGAATAAGGAATAGTGAGATTAGAGAGAGATGCGGTATGAAAGTGGATATAGTGACAAGAATAGAAAAGGGTATGTTAAGATGGTTTGGGCATATAGAAAGAATAGACGAGAAAAGACTGACTAAGAAACTTTATCAAAAACAGATCGGAGACGTTCTGCACAAAGGCCAGGTTCGAAGCACTTTAACCCATTACCACTCGCCATACTCACGTGGCTATAAAAATGCATATTTCAATATTATCTGTCCGTTGTTTTCGTCACCTATAATCATTATATTATTATGTTCAGATACCGGTAGAACAAATAGTATTATTATTTTAAAGGTAGTATGAAAATGTATGTCAAATTTCATAGTGACAAGTACGGAGTGTGAACTGTGTGTAAAAATTTATGGTGAGATAAGTTATTGCATATTAATTATAAATTAAAAGATATTTGCGTTTGTTTTCGTTGAAAAATAATTGTTGTTTACTATTTCATCAAATAGTACTTTGCTTAGTTAAATTGTTTTTGATAAACTCATAACAGGGTTAATTCTAATTTACTTTTTTTTACACCTCTTATGTGGCAATCCAACATACGGCCCACCTGGTGGTAAGTGGTCACCGTAGTCTATGGACGCCTGCATCACTTGCGTGTTGCCGACCCTTTAGGAATAAAAGGAAGTGGGAAGGAGGAAAGAGGGTGATTGGGCCTCCGGCACTCTCACTCACCGAACGAAACACAACAATAGGTATACTGCTATTTCACGTCGATATTCTGTGAGAGGATAGTCCTTCTCCGGTCGAGCCGGCTCATTCATGCTGAAATCAGCGAGGCTCTACTACTCTAAACTCTTAACTCTTACTGTACCTGGGCGAGTACAACGCGCACTAGTGTACTAAAATTTTACAGGTATTTTCGCATATGTTACATTGGCACATCGCTCCGATTTTTCAAGCCAAAATGATTATTCAAGATGGAATAAGCTCTTGAATCGATACTGGCTGATGATAATGATGATTACAAATATGATCCTCAACCTGCAATAGTAAGTGGCGAAGAAGAAGGAAGTGACGATGACCTGACATGTTCAACTCTTCCGAGAGATGTGCCTGCTTTGTTGAGGTGATTCCTCGCCGTTCAATTGCTGATTATGATTCAAATTGGGATGACAGTGATGAGGAGCCGCTCTCAAATCGTGCCAAACCATCAAAAAGGCCTAGAATTCAGGATTCCATTAAAACCTAACTGGAGAAATGAATCCATGATAAAGTACCTTGGCCGTCATCCCACAAAACAATATATTATGGGTAACCCTGTACGTTTCAGACGGGTATTTTAATGCTTTTAACATTATTATATTGTGACAAATCTAACGAAGTATCTACTGATACTCTAGGAGCAAAAGTTGCAAAAGGTTTACTAGAAAAAATGCCAATTGCTCCCCAAGAACATATCATATACTTTCGATAATTTGTTTACAAACTATCAACTATTACATGATCTGCGACCCTTAGGCTATAAGGCGACAGGTACAATACGCGACAATGAAATGTACAGTTACCTCTGTAAAAAAATTAAGAGCGGAATTTGTCTATCGTTTTGTATATCAGAAACGAAATTACAATTGTGCGCTGGAAGGACAATAATCATTGTCACAATGGAGTCAAACTATGATCCTTGTCATTGATCCTTTAGGAAAGGTGAAAAGATGGTGTAATGTACGAAAGGAAAAATTTATTTTAATATTCCCGGGATGTTTATAAATTACAACAAGGGCATGGCCGAAGTTGATCAAATGGATCAAGCAATTGGCCTATATCGAGTAGCCGTAAAAGGAAAAATGTGGTTGTGGAAAAAAGTGTAACACTTACTTTTTAGATATGGCTGTTTCTAATGCTTAGCGTCTTCACGTCATACTAAGCAGGCATCAAGAGGGAATGACATATATGGATCAATTATCGTTCAGACAAGCTTTAGCACGCGCATACCTACGATCAACAAAAATAAAGAGTCGATCTACGTCATTATCAAACATAATAATCGAACGAAATAAAAACATATATCTGAAGCGCATTGAAAATCCTCTATATCCTCCAATATGCATGAAAACTTTATGTGTTGAGAGATCTTGTTTTTGGCAATTTCATATGTAATCCGCCCGTTGTACTCGGACAGGTACACCCCTATATTTTTTTGAGTCAAATATTTATTACATATTTTTTGTACATTTTCCTTTTATTTACATTCCATATTGTAGCAATAAATAACATTAAAATATTTTTAATCAAGAGTTTCATTTTGGGCGTTAATAAGTCAAACCGGTGAGCGTGTATGAGGAATATGATGAATGTGAATGAAGCCAGAAGGTGTGTCAGGAATCAGGATCGTAGCAAATGGAAATCCGTAGTCTCTGTCTACCCCTCTGGAAAACAGGCGTGAATCTACATATGTATGTATGTATAAAGAACTTTCAGACAAGCAGTTTCCTTCTTAATTAACTATTTAAATACACTCAAAACTTCGCAAAGTCAGAGTTGTGTGCTTTGGGATCGATCTCGAGACCTCTGCGTGTCAGTCCAACGGTCTTCTACTAGACTATCGCTGCTGCTTAGGGTTATATGTGTCATTAAAATTATTATTATTGTAGTACAATGTTAGGGATCTGTATTATCACGTGCAATGAATACGCATAAACATAATATTAAAATTTCTTACTATCATAGAGGGCGCCTATCAATCCTTTACGTAAAGTCACCAAACAAGATGTACATATATGGAACAAATTTCCTTGACCTTAGGTTCCTTGTTGAATTCTTCAATCTATATATTAATACGTGAGGCAAAATCTTTGTGTTTTTTTACGAAAATTGCGCGGACGCAGGAGTATGAAATTTGGCACAGCTAAAGTTTGGTTCCCTATCCATTAGCATAAAATGTTAAGACCTAATATAACTTAGCATTATTTTGTTAGGCATAATTATATTTTCGCATAATATAATTACGCATAACAGCTGACGCATAATTTTTTAAGCATAATTTCTCTAACCATAATAATGATTAAGCATAATATTCTAAAGCATAAATTTATTAAGCAAAGTTCAAGCAAGCATGCAGCAGGCAGAGGTTCTGTCACGGCTCCGGCGCTGCGGGCCGCCGGCGGCCCCACGCTTCTACACGATTTTAAATTACACTCTAGGTGTAGGACAAACAAGACTACGTAGAGTCGGTTTTGCAGCAATTCGGTTCTGTCACTAACTTTTGTTGCACAGCATATTAAATTTTTAACCAACAATATTATTTAATTGTTACAGCAACTCATCATTAGGCCTATTAACGTTATGCGAATCAAATGTATGCCAAAACAAATTAGTCTTTAAGATGATTAAGCCAACATAAAAAAATTATGCCGAAGTATTATTATGCCAAAACAAATTGTGCCAAAATCGTTATGCCGAAGTATATTAGGACAAAGAACATTATGCGAAAAGAAGGGATCCCCTAAAGTTTATATGGAGAAGAAGTGGCGAATCCTATTATTTTTATAAAATATGCATTAGAAATACATTAAATTAATGAAAAGACACTACACGCATACAACCATGCATTTGACACACGCAGTCGAATCGCGTTCTTGGTATTTCGGCATTGTTCGTCTGACGTTGTACAATTCTTCGTAACTATGGTTACATATACCTTATTTATATGTAGGTAATAAAGAAAAAAGAAATAAAGTAGCAACCTTAGGAATATCGTCAATGAAAGAGTGTAGTTAAGTAAATAATAACTTGTTTGAAAAAGATAGGTAAATAAACCTGTATAGCCTTGGTGAAATCTAAATTAAATGTGATTATAAGATTTAAGTTATAGACAATAAAACCTTAATAATGATCAAACTTAAAATTTATATCAATTATGGTCGAATTTTGACCAGTGGGCGACCGCTAGTGTTATTAAATGCGTTACTCAACAATAGATATGAACAACGTTTTGGGGGCATACAAACTTAACAAACAGCCGACAGAATCGATAAGTTACAGCAAAATTTCATGTTTTGCGACAATAGATGGATACAATATTTTGGCATATTGGAGGTAGACATTTTAATAGAACTTTTTTCTGTAGCTATCTTATTGAGGTTGTCACACAAAAAAAGAGAAAAGGAAGGCAATATTTACCGAAAAAGGGAGCGAATGCAAAGCATAATATAATTAGTGTTTGACTCATGATTACTGTAGATGTGATTAATGCTGTTGGTGATTGATGATGGATGGTTATGGTATCCATCGCTACCTGGTATCTTAGCTTATATACTGTTTATTCAACTGTGACAGAACTTCGTACTAATAATAATAATGTCCTCTAGACGACATCTGCGCAGGAGATATTACAGTGCACAAGTATTGCGCGCAAACACAAGTGCTCTCAATATTCCTTAAGTCTCATGATCTGATGGGACGGCAATCCGACTCGACCGGAGAGATTCAGGCGCACGACCAATGATGGCTTTATGTTCGGCAGGGTGTAAGTATTGCGGTAATTTTTCAACGGCAAGGCACAGTATTCTACTTCAGTGCCGGCAGCTTGACCCCCCTTCGCTTCTGACGGTCGTGGCGTGATGATAATGATGGCCTTATACTATAGTTGGCGGCATGCGGTTGTAATACATCTCTGCCTATCCCTACCACCTTCGGAAATATAATCGTGAACCTATGATGTATGTGTTATTTATATGACACTTGCAATAATGATGCGAGTTTTATTTAAAACATATTAAATAGTAGCATACAGCTACAACTAAATTACATTAAATTCTTTAAAGTGGATGTCTTGTGTAAACAATAATTAAAATAATAGGTTTGTGGCAAATTGACAAAAACGTCTCAAGCTATTTTTCATGCAATTTTTCCGTATTTACTCAGTTGTGACATTACGGCAACTTAATGTATTTAAAGAAAAATATTGCTATTTTATAGTGTTGCAGGTTTTCAGTCTCGCGATTTGTACACTTCTTCGTCACATGACCGCTATGCTTATCAATCTTCCAGAAGTCCACCGGCTATAGATAGCACTGGGAAACAAAAATACATATTTTCTGCAGCATTAATTTTGTTACTGGTTTTAATAAACACCTTCATCAGTCATTAACGAAATGTATTTACTTTGTATGGATTGACACTGGTTCTTGAGATATTCAACATAAAGAACGGTTCCATCTGGACATTAGAACAATGAAAGAAAGATACCAAGGCCGATGGGACAGCCATATTATGATGGTAGACTATTGCTTGAGTTTAATAAGGGATTGTCCTGAACATAAACACAATAGAAAAGCTTACTTACAGATAAAGTTTACTAATATATTTTTAAGATTTTTTGTTAATAGCATACATATGTATTAATTATTCTTGTCGTTATTTAATAGCCGCTTCTAAAATATATATTTAATATGTAATTGTATTTTTATTTCGACCTTTCAGTTATATAGTTATAAAGTCTTATCTCATAAACTAGAGTCAATTTAACAAATCTGATATTTTTCTCGTATTCAGCATACTGAACTTACACAAAATTGACTTCAACTTACCATGCCGCAAAATGACTGTTCCGCAGTGTAATTATTGCTATCCGTGCAAAGCCTGGGCTGGTCGCTAGTTTTTTGATATATAATTCTTTGGTAGGTACGTGTGCATGTTATTGACTGCATGTCACTTTTACGAGAGTCCCAGAATGGTTTATATTTACAATTGGACGCGGTAGGGGGCGCTGTAAACGGTTCGTTTAGGCTAGACAAAGTCTGTAGGGTCAGGTATCATCAGGTATATATGAAAATTCAGTTTCCGTATGTTTGTGTTCGCAAACTCGAAAAGTAGTCGATGACTTGACTTCTAATGTTTACAGAACTTTGTATTTCTACGTATATTACAGTGTTTTATAAACTTTTTGTGACAATATTCTCACGGGGCGGTGAATAAAATACTTTATTTACTTACAGATATAGCGAAGCGTGGCCGAGTTTAGCTGGTGCCTAATATAATATTAGCACCTAAATCACGTTACTAAGTGTTTTTCTTTATTTTCAAATGCTTCTTTTTTATTTCGTTTTCTAGCTATAATTGACGAGCATTAGGGTCAATAATATTTTCTTTTGACACACTTAGACTGCTTTTTTATAAATAGGTGAGGGCAATACAAGTAATACATTCAAGTACAGGTACTTGACTGTATAGCGTTCACTTAGGATGATAAAGATTTTTAAGTAAGTTATGTTGGAATTATGTAAATTTATATATACTTTTCTCAACTTTTCAATAATTATGACGGTTCGAATTTCGATCTCTGGGCAAAGACTGGTATACTTTAATTCCTAATATAATCAGTTGCCAGGTGACAGTATTAACTTGATAAACAAACTAAATATAATGTACCTACGTGTGAATCATATCTGATATATTTTAGATAAGTATTTTTATTTTATACAAATAAGGTGGCAAACAAGCATACGGCCCACCTGATGGTAAGTGTTCACCGTAGCCTATGGACGCCTGCAACACCAGAGGCATCACTTGCGCATTGCCGACTCGCTCGCATTGCGCATTGGGAAGGAGAAAGAGGGTGATTAATTATCTGTTTGTTTGGCTAAGTCACCAAAAACTTTATACTGCCCGGATAGCGTAGTAGTTCAAGTGGTCGTCTCGCCAGCGCCTCTTGTTTCGTGTCTTGGGTTCTTTGTGTTCGATGTTTGAATGTTTGTAAAGTCCCTCGCGACACAGGAATTATTGCTGGAAAAGAAGAGGTCCTTTAAAAAAATCCTACGCTGAGCAGAGGCAATGTCGAGACGACCACTTAGACCACAGTCCACAACACCATCCAAGCAGTCTATTGTGGGTCCAATTCGTCGAGTAGGGTTTTATTTATTCTCCATACACATAATACAACCTGTACAAAGGACGGTTTAAGGCATTTTCTGTCTTATTTAAGTCAAAGATAAAACTAAGTAGGTGTATTGTGCGAAAAAGAAAGAAATGAAAGAAAAATATATTTATTTTGGCACACGCCCTTGTGTGCAAAGTATGCGTCGGTAATCCATCGGGGTTTGCGTTCAACCGGTTTTTACCTGCGAAAAGGGGACGCTATTGTTTATGCTATTTTTTGCTATCGAAAAAAGGGCACTTTTGCAAGCTTTTTAACATTTAAACTGTTAGAGATACAAAAACACAATGTTCGAAGATTATTTAAGAAATGTCCTGTAAAGTAATAAAATAAAGTAAAATAATCTAAGTCAGGGCGAGATTTTTAGAGTTTTGTCGGGTTAAAAAAAAAGATGTTTTTTTATGCGAAAATTCTGGGTTATACTTAGTTTATTTTAGTCATTAGATGCAAATTACTTCTAAATTGCTTCAGTTCTGTTAGTTAGAGTATGTAGCTATTAAGTACGTAGCTAGTAAGTAAGTTACGTTGTCATACCATAGCCCATATCTATCTATGAATTAAACTAGTTCAGACGGACATGGACGCCGCTAGGATTACTTTCAGGGAGGTGCCTCTGCATCTACACATTATACTATTAACTGATATAAAATATAGAATTACATATGTATATTATGTAGATAAATGTTATGTCAAATTCAAATCGCGTGGGTTTTTGATTGAATATATAACGCTCATCGAAAAAGGAATTATATTTTTTATATTATATTTTCCTGACAGTGCTGTTTACCTGCTTTCCTGGCAGCAGGATGCAAGAGGGGTGCATGTGCACCCTCTTGCACCTGGGTAAGTAATAGATGATATAACAACAAAATCTCTAATATTAACAACATATAACAACGGAACCTATAATTTTATTTAATATAGCGATTAGTTAATATCATAAACGATTGATATAATTTTAAAATAACTAATTTTTATAAGCATGACATACATAAAATATAACATCGTTTGACATACCACTCAAAAGATATAAAACTTATTTGGTGTAATGCGCTAAGATAGGTCGACGGATCCCCGCTTCGGGGGGCTCCTATTTCACGATAGTTTAAAAAAAAATAAGCACGGAGGCTAAGGCGGCAGCTTCGCTCCGCTTCGCTCCCGCCTTAGCCTTCTAACCTAACCTATCCGAGTCGGGGTACTCTGAGTCGGGGTGTTAACCATAATGACGTTTTTATATATATTAAACGTTAGACTTAATGATTTTCGATTACATAAACGTTATATGAAACAACGTTATAGGTACTAATTAAGTTTTAGAATAAATAAATGTTATATGTAAAGAAATTATAAACAGTTGGTATATCTCACGTTGATTATATCTTATGAACGATAATAAAATGAAATTAGACCAAATGAGTTTATACGTTATGGGACGCACCCCTTGCACCTTGGTGCCGGCGCCCATGCCGACGGACGCCTTCAATTGTATGTGCAGCGTGGTCTACAGCCTCCTTTAAGATAAAAAGAGTAATGTAAGATGCGTAACATAATTATGACGGTTTGTTATATTCATAACATCGTTTGCACAGAAGTATAGGGCTAATAAATGATCCTATAATTATTATTATTGCTTTTTTGAAAACTTTGTTTTGGATGTGTCAATGAAGGTCAAAGCGAAATGACTTCTAATTTTTTTCGTTTATATTAGCTTGGTCATGTCTATATTATCCTATAAAGAGGATTATGTATGGTGATCAGAATATTAATAAATATATTAACATAAAAGCACAAAACTGTTTATTAATACAAAATATAATAATAGCAACCATTTTATAACATATAATTAATCATACATAAACAATTAAATTTAAAATATTAAACAGTTACGTGTCACATGCTGTTAACAGTTTAACAGGTAGATTTATTAAGGAAGGATTTGAAGCCGTAATGTTTCTGTTGCTAATATTGCGTTGTCAAGTAGAGTGGGCAAGAAATAGTGGACAAACATCCTTGAGAAAATTGCCGCAGTGCGCCTGATGAGTCCTTTAAAAGCCGGAATTGAGACAGAGCAAACAGCAGCTTTCCTTGGTTACACTTTCAATTAAAGAAAACAAAAATTATGAGCGAAATATATTTTTAAATTGGTCTTCTAGTCTCCAGAAATATAGTTGGCATACCAACCAATACAAAATTCTACCATATGCAAGACATTAGGTGTCCATCTTTAATGTAATAGATGTGCATGGTGATCATGCCGGGTGTATCAGCGTACTCGTAGTAGCAGTCCGGACCATCAGGCACGATCGCCTGTAAAATAAATAACTTTGTTAACTCTAACTCTGTAAATACAGTACACGGAAAGGCGATACAGGGAAGAAAGTTGACTGTATTTGAACGTAGTAATAAATATTTGCTCCGCACTATCTACTCTATCTTCCAAAGTCTCCTTATTCCGCAAGTGTACCAAATGCAGAGAAAGTATCACAGGCTATTTGGATGCTTTAAGGGATCACCAGTGGTCCACGGAACAACGGTTGAGAATCACTGATCTAAGATGTGGTTTTACGATAATATCCATACAGCGTTGATGTCGAATGCCCGTGAACATACAACAAACTTGTCGAAGAGATGCAACGACCAAAACACATTAGACTATTAAGATTAAAAAGGAACATATTATTGATGTTTAAAAATATAACATTATAGAATATTATAAATATTTCTATGAAAAGTGTACGTCTTTCAAGCCTTAATTAGTTTTAGAAGAAAAATATTCTTCTAATTGTAGTTTAAAGAAGAATGTGGTTTCTGTTGGATACCTAATTATTTCTTAATGAACTAACTTATGTAATTCATCGTATTAAAAATGATATATTTAGAATGGTTCAGGATTTGTCAAATATTGTGTTTATTGTACTTAAACGTGTGGGATGTTAATTTATTTTTACAATTTGTGTACATTGTGATAAAACCACCCAAGGTGTCATCAAAGTAAGTACCTTAACCACAGCAGTGGTTGGGTCTTCAAAGCAATTAGTTTCGTGACTCGCCAGGGTGAACTTTGCAGGTAACAATAATGCCGAGCCAATCAATTGATCATTGTACTCCAACAGGAACCAAGAGAGTATGTTCTCGTTGGTGCATTCCAATGTAGATGACATCTTGTAGTAGTAGTGTCGACCTTATAAAAACAAACATCTATTACTGAACGTAGATTATATTGGAAACTCATAAACAGATATTGCTATAGTTGATAAATAACAAATATTAGTTACAAAAGTGAATCACCCTTGAGATAACGGCAATGCTGTGGTTTTCGCTATTCGCTCAACGTATTACCTATATGTGTTTGACTTACGAAATGTACACACACACACATATAATTATATTACCAACCGATGTAAACATCGGATTCATCGAACAATGAAACTAAAGCTTCATCTATACCATTATATTATATAATGTGAAGAAAGTTACTTTCGCATTTATAATATTACTTAATCCAATTAGTGGAGATTTTGATGAACATTTTCATTTATTTATTATTTTATTGTACAATGTAGAACGTTTTGTAAAATAAATAAAAGTCGCGCATGGCAACTGCTAATAAATACAGATACCGCCTTGAGTTAGATACGTCTGCATTATCGATACGCCTGAAATTCGAATGTATCAGCACCAAATGTATGAATTAATTCAATATGAATATGAATGTAATAATTTAACACTGATCGATGGTGCACACACTGCTTCCTTAAATACGAAACGCAGGCAAAGTTGCGCACGTATTAGAATACTATTTGTATTGTGGACATCGCTAGTCCACATACCTAGTACCAGAAAATGATGACGGGGCAGGATGGAAATTAAAGAAAGAAACTGCTACTCTATGTCGATATTTTACAAAGTAGTAATTCGACGGACGAGCTGTCGTCTAAGCATAATGAAATTATCCAGACTCTAGAATACTACTGGCGACTCAACTGGATACAACGTTTTTATGGCATTCTCTTTTTGCTCTCCACGTGAACAAGACATGATATGGGTATTAAAATAACGCTCATCGTGCCACTAGGTGGTTACCAATTGAATTTTCTTACCCATTCCTACAAAGCAACCTTGCTTAGTGAAGTTGCTGCTTGTGAGCTTCGAGGTATTAGTGGATATGACGTGCATGTCACCATTGTAGCCCGGCAAAACCAAATTTTTTTGTATAAGGACCGTGTCGTCGCGATTTGCCAGCCGAGTAGCGGCTGGTTCGGCCAGCTCCTCTGCAAACAATACACGTATCAGTTCATCATATTTAGTGTGTATTTTTTATTACTGTAGCTCGGCCAAGGCCAAAAAAATTTTATCAAGGCACGCATCTCTGACTTTTTGAAGTTATGTGTGTCTTAAATAGTTAATTATCGCTCGTTTTAACGATGAAGAAACACATTGTGAGGAATCTTGCATATCTGAGAGTTCTTCATAATGTTTTTAAAGATATGTCCATGCCATAGGCCAGCGTGGTGGACTATGGCTCAACCCTTCTTACACTGAGAAGAGGCCCATGCCCAGCAGTGGGGCAATTTATTGCAGGGTTGCTATTATTATTATTATTTATGCCACAAAGTAACACTTATGAACGCCGAAATATATAGGTTAGTGAGTTTAAGTTACTGAAGCTACAAGTAGGTTAGTTGCTAGGCACTGGCAAAGGGTTGACTGCAACAAGATCGGTTCAATGGTCGGTTATCAAATTGTAAAAAAATACAAAGCTAAAATAATATAATATATAATTAATATATATAATTTCAGGCTGAGAACAACATTTTAGTTTGGGCATATATAATTGCTTAATAAGCTTATCCTATTTATTATATTTTCCTATGGGAAATAATAAACATAATGTTCGCAAATATATGTATATTGCAATGTTACAGTAGTATGTTTAATTCTTTAAATCGCTCTTCTAGGGATACTCGTGGACGTAAGTGTACTGCGGTACGTGATATATATATATATATAATTCTGCTTCTAAACCAGTGCCTACTGTAAAGTGCGCATACTTTAGTGCAGGCAACTGCTTTTGTTTGGGTTCCCTCAGTATTACTTCTACAACATTGCTCCTGTTAAATTGTTTCTACTATTTTGAGAAAACACACTGCTATGTCCAGGAGCAGTAGTTACCGTTGACCATACGGTCGGCCACTGCCTCGCCTGCCACCGAAGAAAATAAATAAAAATGCTATAATGTTCCATACCAGGTGTTACATAGTATTGCGAAATGCTATAATACGATGTGGTTGTTCCATTCGTAGTGACATTCCAGATAGAGTAACCAGATTTAATCATGTCGAACTCATTATCGGTGAGTCTATCACGTGCGAACTGTGGAAGCAGAAAATATGAATTACTCTACACAACATTCAACTTCAAAAATATTCATGACAGTTAGACATTGTGTAAACGTTCACCCTATCTATAAGTATAGATGAACGTTGTGATGTAGTGATGAACAGGGTGAACATTTACAAAAAGTTGCACTGCTGCATGCAGTATGGCGATGCCAATATATATTTCTTTATCTTTATCATTTTTTTATTTCATTAATACAATCTCCGCCATAGGAATAATTCCTGTCACGGAGAGTTGTCGTTTTTACGAACTATAAAGGATGTCCGGTAATTAATGGATAACCTTGAAATGTCTTATAGTAGAACTGATGGCCGTTCAGAAAAAGAATGGAATGGAATTTTTATTAAAAAGTGCAATAGCTAGTCATACTTTTGACTGTATATCTATTAGCATAATTAGTGTTTAATAATAAAACAACAAAATACCGATGGAATGCATTCATTTATGGTTTATGGTATGGTAATAAAAAAAAAACATATCTCAGGTAGTAGCTAGGATAGATTATTTTATATATTTTTTTCTGAACGGCCATCAGTTCTACTATAAGACATTTCAAGGTTATCCATTAATTACCGGACACCCTGTATGTGCATCACACAAGTCTTTGTCTCGTGTGTTGAACCCATTCGGCGCAGCGGCACTAGCAAAGTGACAAGTTAAACTCTACAGCATCCGTGCATTCAAGATTAACCTCGCGGTTCGTATCTATGGTTAAAGAGTAATTGTAATACACCTTAGCCAGTGTTGTAACTGGTGTTACTTACAGAGATCTGCATTCCCGCAACATTGCCGTTGTCATCAAAATGCAGGCAGCGAATTAGATCGTACTCGGGACACATCAAGAAGAGCGACTCGTATCCTGACGGTGCATCCGGCCCAGTCATGTTCACATAGCCTGCTTCATTGGCTTCAGTGACCGTCTGAGGCATCGACATGAATGATTTCGAGCCTATCGTCAAATAATTGATAGAGTACGTCGCTGCAACATCAATTTATGAGCTCATTATTTTTCTTTATACAACTCCCGCTTTTGGAATAATTCCTGTTTCGCGTGGACTTTACAAACATTCAAGCAACGAATACAAAGAACACCCAGACTCGGAGCAACTATTTGTGGATCACACAAATTTGTGTCCCGCATAGGATTCGAAGCCACAACACGGCGCGGCACCGGCGAAGCGACCACTTAAAACATTACGCCATTCGTGCAGACAGTGTCAGCTCTGTTTGTAAATTTCAGTCAGCCTGAGGTGGGATCCTGTGGGATCTGATTTTAGGACAGTACGTGGCCCAATGGTAACGGCTAGTATGTCTATTTTGTGAAGTACTACTATGTAAAGTATGGCTGAGAGCAAGGTATTGCATAATGTTCTCGGAGGTACGGGAAGTCGACCAGCTTGGATTTGGCTTGCAAAAGCAAGCATAAAATTAGTAGCTTTCTTATCTAGAAAATATTGGAGAGATAAAAAAAAGTTAAGAAAAACAGCTTTTGTAAAAGGTCTCTCAGTTTATGTTTACGTGTCAGTAATTTACTTCTTAATTTTTACTATGATAATCTATACATATAAAACTCTTCCGTTACTGAGTGACTGACAGACAACGCACAGCCAAAACTACTGAACGCAAGAAGCTGAAATTTGGCATGTATGTTTTTTGGAGAGTGTAGGGGAGCACTAAGAGAGGATTTTTGGAAATTCCACCCTGAAGGGGGTAAAACCCGATATTCATACGGGAACGGGACTAAAGCGGGTGAAACCGCGGGAAAACTACTAGTGTCGTATAAACTAAGACACGACTTCGGTACCCTCGAGAGTTTATTCCAATCAGCTCTTCTACCTAAGCAGAAAATCACTGTATCAACATTTTAAGTCTTCAAATCAATATTTTTAATATAAAATTCTTCTATCTGTATTAAAGACAATCATGATTTGCTATAATATTTTGTGTGTTACACTTTAGTCATATAAAAACTATACATACAAACCTATTTTACTGCTTTTCAGATTACTTACTTTTAAAACCTTTTTCCCATAGTCCTGTAACAAGAAATAATTATTTAATTGGTGACCTTATCAAGAGTATGGGTTCCATTGTAAGATGGACAAGAATAATGAAAGGAACATTATTCTTGTCAAAACGTTTCTTTATTTCTGAGAGGTCACATATTGCTGCGTGGACGCAGGCAGCAGACCAAATTACTACGTGGCTGACGCGCCGAATTACGTTATTTATTTAGCACGAGTTACCGCTGTAATGTCAAGGTATGTACACCTATGAACAGAGTATATATATGTATGTATGAATATAGTCAATAAAAAATAAGTGTAAATGGATCACCAGCTTTATTATTTCCAAGTGTTATGGGGTCGTCAGACTTTCTATTCTAACCAGATATGGCTGAATAGATTTTCGCCGGAGTAACTATCGTATCGATATAGAAATTGTTACGAGAAAACAGATTTTAGAAATAAAAGGCTGCGCGGTGGCTAGTGAATAATAAAAAAATTACACCTTATCAGTTAATCCATTGATTAACTAATAAGGTGTAATTTTTATTTTATTTTTATGTATTTTTTATTATTAATAAGCTCCGTAATATAGGTTGAAATTAAATCCTTCTACTACCGACATTAGAGCCGAAGTAGGTATATAATTTACCGCTGTTGATGACTACGTATTTATTCAACCATTTATACTTTTTAAGCCGCACTACTACATTTGTGTAGAAATTATAGCCAATTATTAGGTGTAATTATTTGTATTTAATAAGCCATACAAAAATAAACCTGCCCATCATCTTAAAATTGTTACGTAAATAGTATTTTTACTGTTTGACAAATATAGTTCTCGAGATGTGTAAATTTACTAAAGTGCGAAAATATTAACAGCGTTGCTCCTGTGTAGTCGTGTGGTTTGAACAAAGTTAAGTATGTAACATTTTATATATACAGGGCATCCCAGAAGTCGTAGTCAAGCCGGTATCAGGTAACAGGCTAAGTTATAATAGTTATAAAGCGACTTCTGGGACTAGTTAGCCGAAATGTATAAAACGTATTTATTTTTACCTTATAACATTTTTTTACTATTTCAAATACATTTGTAAGTGGTAACATTGATCCCAGAGAGTTATGTTTTAACGACAAAAGTATAAGAAGTATATAGATAGCTTGAGTCCTAGAAAAGCACATGCACTACTTTTAATATAGGTAAATAAAGTTGGAATAACAGTTAGTCTTAAATATATTGCACATTGTATTTAGATGTACACATATTTTTATTTTTATATTAAGCTTTCTAGCAATTTGTTACAGATGCCTATTTTTCTTATTAGCTTTTGCTATTTTCTTACTAGCTAAGCTTATGCTTGTTAGTTTACATAGATCAGGTTAGGCAATGGATATAAAATAGTCAAGCAACAAAGTAACAGACTGTATACCAGTGTGTACATAGATAGGCGTTTTTGGTTAATGGTATCAAACTGTGTATTTTTGCAGAAGGAAACAGAACATCGGACGTCTATAGTTGAAAGAATTATTTATTTATTAAGAATTTCCGGCAAAGAAAGATCCATAATATGTATGGATAATTTTTCAGTACGCCAATTGTTATTCTTATTCCTAATCCTAACTAATATTATAAATCTAAATGTGAGTTTGTTTGTTATGCTTTCACACCTTAACTATCTGACCGATCATTATAAAATTACGTATACACGTTGTCAGGGGAACAGAGAAGGACACAACTGTTACTAATATAACCTAACCTATATTTAGGCGAGTGAAGCCGCAGCCAACATCTAGTTTAATAATAATATTACACCAATATACAGATGATTTACAACCTCACTCATCATTAGCAGCATAAGTTACTGGTTACAATTACGACCGATAGTGAAATTCGTAAAAGCATCTCTGCGCTTTTATATCAGGGTATATCCAGTAAGAGCACGGAATCTGGACATGTAGCTACAGGACAGCAGAAGGTGAGCCTTCACCCAAGAAATAAAGAGAAATAAAGGTGAGCCTTTATATCTCTTTATTTCTTGGGTGATATATGGGTACGTCAGTGACTTGCTTAATGGGGATATATAGAGTTAAGTATATGTACACACATAAATAGAAAATAAAGACAAGTGAGTGACAAATACGGAGTGTGAACTAAAGATTTATGGTGAGATAAGTTATTGCATGTTAATTATAAATTAAAAGATAATTACGTTTATTTTCGTTGAAAAATAATTGTTGCTTACTATTTTATCAAATAATACTTAGCTTAGTTAAATTGTTTTTGATAAACTCATAACAGGGTTCATTTAAATTAATACTTTTTTTTATACGACTTAGGTGGCAATCAAGCATACGGCCCACCTGATGGTAAGTGGTCACCGTAGCCTATGGACGCCTGCAACACCAGAGGCATCACTTGCGCGTACTTCCTTTCATTCCTAAAGGGTCGGCACCCTTTAGGAATGAAAGGAAGTGGGAAGGAGAAGGAACGGGAAGGGGGAAAGAGGGTGATTGGGCCTCCGGCACTCTCACTCACCGAACGAAACACAACAGTAGGTATACTGCTATTTCACGTCGATATTCTGTGAGAGGGTAGTCCTTCTCCGGTCGAGCCGGCTCATTCATGCTGAAATCAGCGAGGCTCTACTACTACTCTACTACTACTCTAAACTCTTAACTCTTAGACTACTTAAACCATCAGAAAGGGCTAGAATTCAGGATTCAATTGAACCTCACTGGAGAAATGAATGCATGATAAAGTACCTTGGCCGCCATCCCACCAAACAATATATTATGGGTAACCCTTTACGTTTCAGACGGGTATTTTTATGCTTTTAACATTATTATATTGTGACAAATCTAACGAAGTATCTACTCATACTCTAGGAGCAAGAGTTGTAAAGGGTTCACTAGAAAAAGTGCCAATTGCTCCCCAAGGACATACAAACAAAGGTCAACTATTACATGATCTGCGACCCTTAGGCTATAAGGCGACAGGTACAATACGCAATAAAGAAATGTCCTGTTACCTCTGTAAAAAAATTAGGGGCGGAATTTGTCTATCGTTTTGTATATCAGAAACAAAATTACAATTGTGCGCTGGAAGGACAATAATCATTATCAGAATAGAGTCAAACTATGATGTCATTGATCCTTTAGGAAAGGTGAAAAGACGGTGTAATGTACGAAAGCAAAAAAATAATTTCAATATTCTCGGGATGTTTATAAATTAAACAAGGCCATGACCGAAGTTGATAAAATAGATCAAGCAATTGGCCTATATCGAGTAGCCGTGAAAGAAAAAAGTGGTGGTGGTTTATCTACACCTACTTTTTAGATATGGCTGTTTCTAATGCTTACCGTCTTCACGTCTTACTAAGCAGGCATCAAGAGGGAATGAAATGTATAGATCAATTATCGTTTAGACAAGCTGTAGCACGCGCATACCTACGACCAACAAAATAAAGAGTCGATCTACGTCATTATCAAACATAGTAATCGAACGAAATAAAAACATATATCTGAAGCGCATTGAAAATCCTCTATATCCTCCAATATGCATGAAAACTTTATGTGTTGAGAGATCTTGTTTTTGGCAATTTCATATGTAATCCGCCCGTTGTACTCGGACAGGTACACCCCTATATTTTTTTGAGTCAAATATTTATTACATATTTTTTGTACATTTTCCTTTTATTTACATTCCATATTGTAGCAATAAATAACATTAAAATATTTTTAATCAAGAGTTTCATTTTGGCCGTTAATGGGTGAAACCTGTGAGCGTGTATGAGGAATATGATGAATGTGAATGAAGCCAGAAATTGTGTCAGGAATCAGGATCGTAGCAAATGGAAATCCGTAGTCTCTGCCTCTTCCTGTCTCTGGAAAACAGGCGTGAATCTACGTATGTATGTATGTATAAAGAACTTTCAGACAAGCAGTTTACTTCTTAATTAACTATTTAAATACACTCAAAACTTCGAAATGTCAGAGTTGTGTGCTTTGGGATCGATCTTGAGACCTCTTTGTGTCAGTCCAACGGTCTTTTACTAGACTATCGCTGCTGCTTAGGGTTATATGTGTAATTAAAATTATTATTATTGTAGTACAATGTTAGGGATCTGTATTATCACGTGCAATGAATACGCATAAACATAATGTTAAAATTTCTTACTATCATAGAGGGCGCCTATCAATCCTTTACGTACAGTCACCCTCAACAAGATGTACATACATGGAACTTCCTTGACCTTTTGTCCCTTATTGAATTCTGAATATTGTCTTCTGTTTACGCGAATACTATTCATTGAAATTAAACTAACTTAAATATAGTTTTAATAGTTTTCGAATAATTTAATTAACTTAATAATTTGTAAAGGTTAATAGTAGTAGTAGTTTATTGAAATTAAACTGCTATATACGGATTTTATCGCGTTGTTTATTTGACACTTTTTAAGTGAAAAAGTTTTTAGTTTTTTTTTTTTAGTTTTTAAGTTAAATTTATAAGAGAATTTATAAGAGGTTTGTAGATGATACTTTTACAATATTACCAACAGATAGTGCAAGTGTATTCCTAGAACATCTTAATTCCATTAATAATAACATCCAATTTACTATGGAATTAGAGGCAAGTAATTCATTAGCTTTGTTTGATGTACTTGTCATCAGGAATCCTGATCATACTTTGAGCCACACTGTATATAGGAAAAAGTCCCATACAAATAGGTACTTAAACGGTGAATCTCACCACCATCCTAAACAGTTAGCTACCGTGGGAATGTCTTTGTTTCAGAGAGCCCATGGGATCTGTGACAAGAAACACCTGGACGCCGAGCTTCAACATGTCAAGCAAGTACTGCAAGACAACAAGCTCCAACAGCCGCGCCGCTGTCACAGATCCCGAGAAAAGCCAGCCACAGTCGAGCGCCAGCCTGCTATACTGCCTTATGTAAGGGGTGTCACTGACAAGATTGGCTACATCTTGAAGCGAGCTTCAATCAACACATACTTCAAGCCGCCAACGAAGATAAGTCAATTTTTACCATCCGTCAAGTGCCAACTACCTTTACAAGATGCAGATGTCTATAAAATAGATTGTGACTGCGGACTCTCATACATTGGTCAAACCAAGAGAAACATAGGCACCCGCATAAAAGAACACATAGCTGATGTAAAACACCAACGCTCGTTGAAGTCTGCTGTGTGTGAACATGTGCAACAGGGGACCAACCACTACCTGAGATTTGACAAACCACAGATTCTCGCTAAAGAACACCGATTCCTACCAAGGATGCTTCGCGAGGCTATTGAAATCAAAAAACATCCTAATTTTAATAGAGAAGATGGTTGGAATGTACCACCAGCTTGGGATCCAGTAATAAAAATAGTCAAACCCAAGAAGAAGCAAACCACAGCTAGACTTCATGATACTTTGAGCTCATTCTGCGTAAATAGAAACACCAATGATTAAATTATGTTCGGGTACTTTGAAATAACTACACTGGAACATTGAGACAACAACCATCTTAGTCTCCCCGTGACCATGGCTGCTGAAAAGCAACCGAAACGTCGGGGAAAGTGTAAAAATAAATTTAATCTAAATAGTTTAATAATAATTTAATTAGCTTAAAAATTAGTAAAGTTTAATAGTAGTAGTAGTGCAACACTTTTCAAAATTTTGTAATAAAGTGTCAAATAAACAACGCGATAAAATCCGTATATAGCAGTTTCATTTCAATGAATAATATTCGCGTAAATAGAAGATAATATTAAGTAGTAGTAGTGTAACAATTTTCAATATTATGTAATAAAGTGCCAAATAAAGAACGCGATAAAATCCGTAATTGAAATTAAACTACTATAAGTTTAATTTCAATTGTTGAATTCTTCCATCTATAATATATTAATTTATGTGTAGGTAGTCTACTTATGCTTTTTGTTTGAATAAAGCGTCATTTATTTTATTTGAAGAAACCGTCATATATTTGTTTGTTTTCGATAAAGCAATCGGTGTCGATAAAATCAAAATAATTCCCCCAGGAGATCCTAATGGATAGTGGGATCCATATAGATCCACCAGGGGATCACACTTGATAAAGGGATCCAGGTAGACAAAAAATCCAGACGAGGAAAATCGGAGGCGAAAATAACAGTAACATACATACATAATAGATAAATAGACTTACCAAAGGCTGGCGCGGCCAAAAGACATAGAGTAGCGATAGCGCGGATCATGATTAGTAGAAAGTACTGTTCGTGTGATAAGTGTTATCGACTCCATCGAATTTGGCTATATATATACTGGTATATATTTGCATACATCTGTCAACTACTGTGATATCAGTCATGGTAATTATGCCAAAATATTCACATCTTTAGGTTCACGGTATTTTTGTGACATACGTGACGTGTCTTTAGAATTTAGTACACTAAGTTAATTTTACAAACATTTGAACAACTTTTTGGCGGATCACACAATTTTTTGTCACGTGTGAGAATCCAATCCTCAACTATCGACGTGGCAGCAGTAGCGACCACTTAAATCGCTAAACCAGTACAGCGCATATTATGTATGTAGGTCATAAAGTTCAAAACTTTAAACAAGTAGTCTTTTATGCTAAAGATAATTTGTTTAATTTCGGTCAGGACGTCAAATCTTAACGGGTAGGTACCCTAATACTAACAAGTCAGGGTACTCCTTATAACATATGCTATCTGCCGATAAAAAAGTCCCGTCAAAATAGGTCCAGCCGTGTCAGAGATTAGCCGGAATAAACAGACAGACAGAATTTTTTTTTTACATTTTTTTTTGTGTAAGTACCAGGTTGGTTATTCTTAAGGAAAATATTTGTCTTTAATTTCTTAGATTATGTGGGCACCACATAATTTAGGAAATTGTATACCATAAAAAACTATTTCAGTATTGTTCTAAAGTTTGAATTTTAAATAAAACTCTATATCTCTACATTTGTTGAATTATTTTATTCATAAGCCAGGACATAAAATACAAAATTATTGTTGTTATTATAAATTAAGATATTATATAAATAGTATATAAATATTTCAATCATTTATTTTTAAGATACAAGGATTGACGTGTGAGTGTTAGGGTACCTACCCGTTAGCCGTTAGCCTAAGTTACTACTTAAGCTACTTTAATTACTTAATTAATTTAAAACACAAGGATAACGATGTTTATAATTTGTTATAGTAACGTGTAAGTATATACAAGGTGTCCGGTAATTAATGGATAACCTTGAAATGTCTCCTAATCTATCCTAACTATTACCTGAGTATACCTACTACTATAAGTATTTTTATAATCTATTTTTTTACCATATTTAACTTTCTTGTACACTAAGACCATAAGTGAATGAATTCCATCGGTTTTTGTTGTTTTATTATTAAACACTAATTATGCTATTAGATAGATAATCAAAAGGATAACTAGCTATTGCAATTTTAAAAAAATCAAACTATTTCTTACGTTAAAAAAAAATACAAAATTTATTTTTAGTCTAAGTTTTTTAAACAGTTCCAATAGTAAAGCTACACATATCATCGAAAACATCGAGACCTCGAGGACATAGAGGTTTCCTCACGATGTTTACCTTTACCGCGAGCAATAATTAATTATATAATACCCATGTTACTATGAAAAATAATGATATCCTCGAATATCTATGCAGAGGTGTATTACCCCTAAATTCACCAGCTATCGTTTTAGGTTTAACGTAACAGAAGGCCAAAGTACTGCTCAACCAGACATAGTCCCCATCTCCGTGTTTCTACTGACACCCTCATTTTATTGTCACGCCAACGTAGACCCCCGTCCAGAAATGGAAAAATTCAAATATTATACAACAAATACAAATACATATTAAAATAATAAATGACAGAAAATTTCATGAAATATTAATTAGTTACCTAATTATAAATCACTTTTTGTTTCTTTTGTTGATATTATAATATAAACCATATGCTGACTAATATACATATACCTATTTGCAATGACGCCATAGTAGAAATAATACCAGATGTAAGAACAATACATATTTAAAACAAGTAGAATAACTGTATTAAACTAGCTGTTCCCTGCGGTTTCTTTTTTTTTTCTAACTAATAGGCTTGCGTTTGACCGTGATCTCACTTGCTGTAAAGTGACGATGCAGCCGACGATGGAGCACGCTCGCCTAGAAGATACCTATTTACTCGTGACTTGAAGACACCCAGATTGTACTCATCGGGAAACACAGACTTAGGTAGCAAGTTCCACTCACACTCCTTTGCGGTACGCATTATAAAAGTGGAAGCAAAGCGCTTTGTGCATAAATGTGGTATATCCACCATGTACCTGTGTCGCTGGTCTGATTGTCTGGTCATACGATGGTAGAATGGGGATGGAGGAATCAAATTATGCAGTTCCTTTGCACACGCTCCGAAATGTGCCCGATAGAAAACCGAGAGACTGGCAATTCTACGACGATGCTCCAAGCTTTGGAGTCGTGCGTTGATGTAGACTCCAAAGCCTCCAGCTGATATTTAGCAGTGCCATCCCAGAGGTGAGAACAGTACTCCATGCAGGATCGAACCAGTGCTTAGTACAGATTAAGCAAATGTTCAGTCATGAAATACTACCTCACCTTACTGAGGATGCCCAGCTTTTTGGCGGCTAGTTGGACTTTGGCTTAATATAGGAGCCAAAGTTAAGGGTTGGAGTCAATGACATACCCATAAGCTTAAGGCGATACGTTGTCGGCTCGGATACATCTCGGAAAGTGATTTATGATTACAGTTCCGCTTTCGTGGCTTGTAGCTTGATGTTATACAGCCAATGTTACTTTTGGATAAAGTAGCTGTCTTATAATGAGATTCGATTTTTTTATATCGGTCCAATAATTTTTAAGTTTACCTATTCATTAAAAACAAAATGCTCTTCATAATTAAAAGTTAAAAAAAACATAGTTTAAAAGACTAAAGGACAGGTTTTAATAGTCAACCAAACTAAAAAGTAAAAAATAATCTTTAATAAGTTTAGAATAGAAATAGAGTGATAAACAAAACAATGCATTTTATTGTAAAAAACAGTGGGGTGCGTAACGTTAATAATTAAGAGGACACACTGAAAAAATGCACTAACTTTCATCGAATAGTATAGGACTATGAGAAGACCAATTAATCTAGAATTTTGATATAGGTAAATTGATGTCTTTAACTAGAATTTCCTAGCTCAAAAATACGATATTGTGATTTTGGCTCGATCATAATTATTTTCGAAAACACCTCTAAAAATTACTATTTTTGAAATTACTAGGAAGTTACACTATCATTATGCTTAGGAATTACTCAAATATATTCGTAACATCAATATTAGTGATTTGTTAGCTCATTATTTCCATAACTAAAACCAATCATTTTTAAATAATATTTTAAGTTTTTTTAACAATTTCTAAGCGTTCTTGATCATTGCGGGTGCATCGCAATTTTAGACCTTATGACCGCTATTTAAGGATTGATATACAATGAGTGTCATTGGGGCGGATACGGGCGGAGCTATTCTAAACGATAATTTTCGCAGTGTCCCCTTAATTGACAGATATTGGTGAAAGTAGAGTCATTATAAAATACGATAAAAAACACCCCATTCTTCTTTGCAATAAAATTAATTATTTTGCTAATAATAACTCTATTTCAATTCTAAAATTACTTACTTATTATAACTATTAAATTTCCCCGATTTTCGGTTACTTTTGAACAGCCATAGTCACGGGGTGACTAAAATGCTGGTAGCCTCATGGTAGTGTAAAATTTGTGATGCTCCTATTTACGCAGAATAAGCTCAAAGTATAATAATAATAATATTCTATCACATACACACAACACCATCTAGCCCAAACTAAGCAGAGCTTGTACTATGGGTACTAGACAATGGATAAACATACATATATACTTTTTTTTTGTAAATACTTACATAATATTCATAGAAACACCCAGACCAAGACAAACTTCCACGTTCATGCACACAAATGTTTGACTTGTGAGGGAATCGAACCCGCGACCTCAGGCGTGGCAGTCGGTTACACTAACCACTACGCTATTGAGGCTGACAATGAACCCTTGCTGTGTTTTGCTTCTACTTGTCTCCTCGTAACCATCACATTTGCGTAAACCTGTGCTGTGTTTTTGTTACTTTTGTATTCTTCCTTTAAATAGACAACTCCAGGCACAAGGAATGAATCCTGTGTCGCGGGGACTTGTCATACATTTAAACAACGGACTCAAAGAACACTCACCATTCGGAACAATTAAGTGTGGCACACACAAATTTTGTCCCGTGTGTGAATCAAACCCACTCGGCGCAGTAGCTGTAGCGACCGACCACTGTAACCACTACGCCATCCGTGTAGTCAGTGAAGGCTTTGTTGAAATCATCCACGATATACGTATGAAATTGGGCAACGGAGAGGCAGTATGTCGATCTCTCTTTATTTACTCCCAATAAAAACATATCGAGCTAGCTTAATTCTGCAACCTTGCAGCAGCAACCTAGGCACACTAGTACTGATAGTACGATAAGTATTATAACTAGCTATGTCCCGTAGTTTCATCTGCTTTAAATGTTATTTACTTACGGTTACAACTTACCCCGAAAGTTGTAATGTTATACTTATAGCATATGTATAGCGTAAAACTTTCCCCAATAAACAGGCCATGGAATGTAAAAGATTTTTACAGATTGGCCCGAGATTATCGCTTACAAACAAACATCCTATTATCAATCTGTGGTTCAACATTTTAACACATGAGAGATATAGTTATAGCTGTGTATAGCTGTCGTGTTCGTCCTGCCGACCTATTTTGTTGCCCGCGTGTACTAGGATCCAATTTGTGTTGATTTTAGTCTAAATTTAATAGCATGCGGTAAACGTGTCCGGCTCAATTCCATTTTTGTTATACGGCTTTATGAGTGGCATCCGCGATCTGTGACTTGGAGCGTAATATGGTATTACTAATCCGGTCTGTTAGCCGCACCTCAGGTATACTACGCTTCATTACTTGCTGACAAACCTCTACCGCGGACTTCCGATAACCATTCAAAGACCATTTTTTTCAGCTTACGTGGAAATGGGATGCATGCATATTTATGCATTTACGATTATGAAAGTATGGATTCAAATTATTAGGTAGTATTAATTTAGCACTGATATATAAACGTCGTAACTGCCAAAAGTATTGGATCTAGAAGTGTAGATACTTGCCTCATGGCTACGGAATTTATTAACATACTTAATAGAGAAACCATCTGCTAAGAACAGTTCCAATTATGACCGATGTTTCTTGCCAAGACTCTACGACTCTACTCTAAGTCTATTCTATAAATTCGAATGAGTATTGTAACTTCGACCTTAAAGTTAAAAGGCAAAGAGTAGCGGCCGCATCCTTTTACGAGGACGTCACCTCGCAGACAGCATGCGTCAGGGCGCATATCCGACCCCAGAGCGATTCCCCCCGCAGGGCAGGCCCAGTGCAGGCACCGGAATCGCTGATAGAGTTGTGGAGGAACGTGGTATGTCGTCCCTTCAACACAAAGGTAAGTAGGGTAGGTCGATCGACCACGACTATTTATGATTCATCATCGAGCACAATCGATCGATTGTGCTTGATGATTTATCATAAATTATAAAAAATCTCGGATGACAGCTATGAATTTATTTCAGTTCTTGCTCTTAATATTTATGTGTCTCCGCCACTTTATAAGTATGAGGCATTATCATATGCGTTTGTGAAAAGGTACTACGTAAAAAATAATTGACCGATATAAAAATTAACAATAATTTGTCTCAAACATTTTATATTTGAAGATCCGAATTTTTACCTGATAATCACCCACGAATGTCACAAATTGCTCAACCTCAGGTAATTTCGAAAACGCCTTGGGTAATCTATAATGTTCTTGTAAAACCATAACAGTTGCTATGCTGATTTTAATAGGAGTTTGCAAAGTAATGAAACGCACGTTTCATGTTATAATAGAATTAGCGCAAGCGCTTATTAATTGTTATATAATGATGAGATCCTAATTCTAACTTAATATTATAAATTCGAATGTGAGTTTGTTTGTTTGTAACGCTTTCACGCCTTAACTACTGGACCGATTAAAATGAAATTTCTCATAGGTAGGGTAAGGTGGGGCACATTATTACAAAAAAAATATATACAGTTTCGTGGCAACGAAAATATTAATTTATTCAACTTGCAACTGGCATGGAAATAAACTGTTATAGTCTCTGCTTGTTTTAAATTATTTAAACTTTATTAATATTAGCAACAATCTACTTTAAATGGCACTTTCATCAAGTCAGTCGATTGTAACAATGAACCCCGTATCTGGGGTACTCTGTGACAGAGCAAGGGGCACAATGTTACAACTATAAAATAATAGAAATTAATCAACAATATAGATGTTTTTAACAGATATAAAACCATTTAATTACATTTTTTGGAAATGTATAAACATCTGCCTGACGTTTAGTTTTTCTTGTAACATTTAAAAGGAAGCAGAATTTCAATATCTGACGACGATACTGTCGCTCTATCAGGTTCCAAAGGGAAATAGAAGTTATTATCTATCTTTCCACTTCTACGTAAGTAAGTTACCTACGTCATATTCATCGTCTACAATATTTTAAATTACTAACAAATATTGTTGTTTTCCAACAAATTTTACAACAACAAAGTCGTCTTTTTCCGGCTTTGCGAGACAATTCAATGACAATTCCTCTTCAGATGTTAAATCTTCAGACGTTATTGAGATGTTTTCTAAATCACTCTCCGAGTCGTCAGTACATAGAACTTTTTTTATTGTTTCCGTTGCCGTTTCTCTTACAAGAAACTTCCTTTAACTGTGTCACTTTCTTTTTCTTTACCTTTCCAATTTTTTTGTTTTCGCTTTTCAAATCTTCTTGTTCTATTTCATTCTTTATCGGTGTATCTGTTGAAATGCAGCTTTTTCCTTTCTTTCTCCCGCGATTCGATTGAAGCCTGGGTTTTGCTTTTGGGTAAGCCCGACATCCTATAGAACTGACAAGATTTTCATCTTGAATAGATCGAAGAGCTGGTAATAGAGAGTTTTTTGGAGCTGTTTCAGATAGTGTAGGCTGGGTATACAACTGACAACTTTCGTTCGTTAGTAAAGATGGACTTAGGGATTCTGATATCCTGTTTATTAGTTGTTGATTGGGAGAAGCTGGTGTGTGAACTAACGAAGATGTGTTTAGCTCTGCATTGCTAATAGCTCCCTATTGAGCTCCAGAGGAGAGACTTGATGAGGTAGTATGATCAGAATGGGCTTTTTGAAAATCTTCGTTAGCTCTAAAGGTCTCCTAAAGGCTCCTCGTTCCGAGGACATCAGATGTAGAAGCTTGTTCTACTTCAAAGCACCGACTTGATCCGGGAACGTCAGAAGAAGCCTCGAATGGCTGATTTGTTACTTCACTTGGCATAAAATCGTCATCTGTGAATATATATATGTCTGTCATAGAGAAATATTCCAGTTTTCAGAAATATATATAATATATATATACCTCGATCAAAAGCTTGCCCCAGCAATTCAGCAACATCGTAGATGGAAATTGTCTTTCTAGGATGACGCACTAGCCATGAATCTGCAGCTGTATTGTAGTAAGTTTGCAGAGGGCCAAAGACAGATACATCCAGTGGTCGTAATCTGTGGCTAGAATGTGGTGGCATGGTCAGTAAGTTAACTCCGTTATCTTTTGCGACATTCAATACTGTGGGTGCTAAGTGACTATCATGTTTATCAACTATTAGCAATGCTGGGGTTTCTTTTGAAGAAGCTGTTACTTAATAAAATGTTTCATGACTTCAGGAAACAGTTCACCATTCATCCAGTCTGTTATCTGAGCCAGCCCTAGAGTTCCTAATGGTACACCGTTAGTCATAAAAGACTTGAATTGTTTTCTGGGGAACACCATTGCTGGAGACAGTGCTGATTCCATTGCAGTTACTGCACAACACGTAGTAACCAGTGTTCCTCTTTCGGCGCTCGTTACTTTGTTCAGCTATTTAAGTACCTTCGCTGCAATATTTTTTAAGTTTTTGGTCTGTAGTTGTTCCAGTTTCATCTAAACAGCAAACTTTGCTGCCGTCTGCAAAACTAGGATATCGCCGCATGACATCTTCCAAGTTATTGAAGAATATATTTACGTTATGGCGATTGAATGATGTTCCGGTTTTCTTTACGTTAATTCTGCATACCCTTTTCTAAATCGTATAACCGGTCAACTCCTGCCATCTTTTTGTATTCCCAGTTTTTTGGAATCTTCAAGTTATAGTATACAGCCAGCTCGTAAGCGAGTTTTCTGCACTCAATGGTGTCTAGACCATAGCACATTTTAGAATAGTTTATTAAATATTCCTGCAATGCGTTTTCTTCATTGGCACTAAATACAGTTATATTTGCATAATTTGGAGTAAATCGAATATGTTCAGTTTCTTGCTCTAAACATTATTTCTTATTTTGTACATATCTTTGCAATGTCATGAAATTCACGCCTTTTCATTGGCTGCCTTTCGAAGACTTACGCCACTTTCTACCAATAGAATTGCTTCTCACATATCTTTTTCAGCATGGAGACCATGATCCGTCTTCCACTTTCCACTCCCACACGATTTCGAACCATGTTCTTAAGACCTGGAGATAAGAACAAGAATTTGTCAGTTGGGGCTCATTGTTACATTATCACATAGTGCCCCGTAACACAGTGCCCCAGGCGAAACAAAACCAAAAAAAACTTCAGATGCGTCTTTTAGGTTATGTTTACAAAAACTATTTAACGGTAATTGAAACTGTATAAACTGCTAAAACAGGAAAATAACAATCACTCACCTAAACAATATACACCAGAAACGAAATGAAAAACAATGACGGTGATTTTTCTCCGTCTTAACACACAAATTCGTTTTATGGTTAATAATTCTGCACGTTACAGACTGTGGCAATGAAAACTGTTTCAAGATGGCCGCCTATGCGTTTGTCAAAACTGTATAGTATCAACACACTTTAAACGTGAAAGACAGAGATGGAGATATGTGCATTGTAACAGTGTACCCCGTGTAACACTGTGCCCCACCTTACCTACACATTCTCAGAGGAACATTCACAAAAGGTAATAGGGCACCTTTCATCCAGGAAAAAGTACTGCTACTTAACTAACCTAAACTACATTTACGCGAGTGTGGCTTGAATTTGGCATTGGCATGAAACAGTCAGTAATGGATATACTTATCAAACCTTTTCTCCATCTACACTATCTGTATCCACCGGGTTTATCAGAAAGTTCTATAAGTAAAATGCTAAATGGTTTTTGTCATTTGCTTTATTAATTGAATCTACTATGCGGTCTTAAAGTAAGTAACTAAATATGTCCAAAGTTTTCTATTACATGTTTTACGTAAATAAAAAAATGCCTAAGTATTTTTAAGGCATCTATTGCACAATTCCTGTATCATGTTTCATGGAAGAAAGTTAACAAACATTAAAAAAGCTGATTCAAATTGCACCCAAACTTAGAACAACGAATTGTAATTAATCAAATTCGCCACGCTTAGGTATTTGGTAGCGAACCTGCATTACTCGGCGTGGCTTGGTGTCAAGGTAACTAATACGATTCACTATTGCGTTACCCGTACAGTCAAATAAAATTAAGCGACAATTTCAAATTACATTCATAGTATTTATATATAGGCAATTTTATATTCTATTAAATTTTTTGCTAATTATTCCTTTTCTTTTATTAATCCTGTGGTGTTATTAAGCTGTAAAGTGCTGACAGTAGACTTTTTAACGTTGAGTAAGCTCAGAAACTTATCACAAAGTGCTTTTTCCATATCAATTTTAAGACTAAGAAATTCTTCAGTATCTTTTAAGCACTTCTGAAAGTCAGATTTTATAGTTTCAAATTTGTATTTCAGACCAGTGGCTTTACCTTTCAAATGGTTATTCAAACCTAGTAATACTTCTACCAAGTTTGGCTGTTGACTCTTAGGTGATGAGTCTAGCTCCATGGGCAAAAACCCTTCAATAATTAAAGCATCTTTTTCTTTCCGTTTCCAATAGAAAAAGCCGCTTTTTAATTCGTAAAAGTAATTGTCATTCCTTTGAGACAGACACTTTTTTATATTATTGAAATATTCCACCTCAGACATCTGTAAGTTTCTGCTAAATCCTGCTAATCTGTTGGGTGAGAATCGCCCCTTCCATAGTTTGTCCTCATTGTAAAGGTAGACTTCAAATGAATCTATTTGCCAACCGATCAATAAGTAACAATTTTCCCCTTCGTACTGAACGTTTAACTTAGTCACCGTTATGGCGTCACTTAGGTCCATTGTTCGGTCAAATCCCATACTATTCGTGTAATTAATATTTTAGGGTCATTGCAGATATATACCTATTATGTACGTTTGTTTGACATGTTTTTAAAATATGTTTAGTATCAAAAGTATTTACTTTCTTCCATTGTTGTAGTATGACAGGCGATAAAAAGTACGATGTTCTTCTCTTTGGCCAATAAACAAACCTTAACAAACAATACTCATCTGTTTAATAAATAGGTATTGATTTCTAAGCTTCAAAAAGGATTTTA
Organism: Catocala fraxini; assembly: GCA_930367265.1. NCBI lineage: Eukaryota > Metazoa > Arthropoda > Insecta > Lepidoptera > Erebidae > Catocala > Catocala fraxini. The sequence goes on along the minus strand of OV884040.1, from coordinate 6,894,117 downwards.
TCAATTTAACAATAGGTAGTCCGTTGATAAACACACACGTAGCTTATAACTACATATGTACACATAAGTCACAGAAGACACAGATAAATAAAAACGGCATTGCACTGCGCTAGTTGCAAAACAGCTCCGTTATGTAAAAAGGGTACGAGCTGGATTGCCATTGTGCTACATTTAACAAAAGTTTTACCCAAGTTTAGACTGTGTTGAATAAACCTATACTGCGCACTCCTAACCTTATAGCTGCAGAAACTAATCTATTTTGTATTGCACTAAGTGAATTTACAAGAGTGGCATTATTATGTAACAAACTTAAATAAATTTATTATACTAAGTATTAAGGTTATAGCACACATATCAACTCGGAAAGGGATCGTCACCGTATCGCCTTTCGCCTCGCCGTCAAACAGGTGTCAACCTGACATAAAAACACATATATCCAAAGCGTATCAGCAGCTCCGGTACGTCGACTCGGCTACGGCTACGCGTCGCCGCGCTTACTGAAATCATATCAATATGGATACTTTCTTATTTCTTCAATGGGTTTAGTCAAAGAGTAAAGTAATAGGTTTAGTACACGGAGAGACGTAAGCGCGAGGAAGACGAGCTGTAAGCGCGCCGAGCGCGGGGACTGCAGGTTGTCCACACACCGCATCGCGGTTCGTGAGCCTCCCGAGACGAGGTGATTACGTTACAATTCCGAATTCCGATTAGTGTGCGTTGCAGTAAGAAGTTTCATACAAAAAATACTGCACGGCTCGAGTTGATACGGTGACGATCCGTTTCTGAGTTAGTATGTGTGCTATGACCTTTAGGTGACATTATCGCATTAGGTATAAACCAAGAAAGATATGTGTAACTTTAGATAAATAAATAAATAATAATATATTTTACGGTGCCGTCACGTCGCGTCGTCGTAACGAAAAATGAAACGTACATTTATAACCAAAAAGAATTCAGTCATCTGTCAACATTTTTACGTCATTCAAACGGCACACATTGTTTTGAATACATCTTCACTGAAAATGAGTAGCAGCGAAGAAAGTGATAATAATTCATATGTTGATGAACAGGACGATGAAGACCGAGTGAGTAAATAAGTTTCTCATAAAGACATACATAACCAAGAAGCAAAGTAAAAGTAGGCACTTGCAGCTGTTTTCTCGCGGTTTATGTTGCAAGCTGGCACATATTTTTAGTATTAGAAGTTTCTAATATACTATATATATTTTTACAATATGTTATTTGGCAATAACAAATTATAACTTTCTGTTTCAGACTGCGATCAGAGCAGAACTATCATCATTATCGTTCGAAGAACTTCAAAAGTTAAAAGAAAGAATTGGAGCGAAAGAATACAAAGAAGCTCTCTTTGGTAGGCTGGACAAATCAAAAGACACAACTACAAAAATATTTAAAAGAGAAAATAAAAATCGACCTAGAGAGATGAGTTCGAAAAAACCAGTAAGCATGCTGCAAAATATTCCTACTGTTAAAAAGAAAGAAGTTCGGGATCCAAGGTATGAACAACCATCTATGAATAGGTTCAGTGCATGCTTAGTATTTATTTGTACATACAAACACACTATCTTAGATTTCAACAGCTATGGATTTTAGACTTTTAATAGGATAAGCCTATTGCCATCCACTGGACGCAGTACCAGAATCCATACTGCTATCAAAAATTAGAGTTAATTATGCTACTCTGAATATTCATTATGCTACTCCATTATTCACAGTTGTATTATGTTGGGCTAAAAACATAATTAACAATTTGAATATTTCTGAGTATTTTAACTTAAATTAATTAAATGATGATGATATTGAAAATTTGTATGTTCATTATGGATTCTGCATCACTTCAAATAAAGATATTATGTAGTGGAATAACTAAAATCCTTGTGTAATAATAGTAAGTAAGTAATATGAGTGTTTGAATGAGTATTTACTCATTGTTCCAGGTTTGATTCACTCTGTGGCGAGTTTGACAAAAAAGAATTTTCAGACAACTATAACTTCCTATCTGACATCCGTATGAAAGACATCAAGGCCATACGGGCAGAGCTCAAAGCAACAACAGACCCTGAAAAAGAAGTGAAGCTAAGGAGACTACTTCAAAGGTTAAATGACCAGCACAAATCAACTAAAAAGAGTAAAATTGAAAAAGAGTTGAAAAAGAGAAAGAGAGAACAAATTGAACAAGAGTTTGAACAGGGAAAACAGCCCCACTTCAAAAATAAATGTAAGTTATTTTACACACAACATATTTTCTCATCCTTACTTAATACTATAAATTTGAAAGTATCTCTATCTATCTGTCTGTTACCTTTTCAAGGCTTAACCACTCAACCAATATGTATGAAATTTGGTTCAGAGATACTTTAAAACCTGAGCAAAGACATATGCTTAGCAATATATGGCTATTAACTATACATAGCTTTTTATTGATGTAGGTACCACGCGGGCTGAGCCGCGCGCGAAATCTAGTATATTATAAAGTGGCAGATTATCTCATAGACTGCATGGATGGAGTTGTGGTTTAAGTAGTTGCCGAGGCGCTCATAGCCAGTTGCACTCACTGATTGGTAAACGATTAGCGAGGTTAAGAAACGGTGGGTGCGGTCAGTCTATAGATAGTTGATTTTATCTGAGCATTTGTGTGCTATGGAGAGCACGTAAAAAGTCAGTACTGGTTGTTGTCAAATTGACAGCAGTCATTAAGCCATGTCAGAAGCCTTGTGTGAAGTGAAGTGAAGTGTGAAGTGTGAAGTGGCTTGAACAACTCTTAACAACCATTAACCACACGAAAAGGTGAAGAAGGAAGTAGTTGCCTCACCATTATGCCATATGTTGTGGGATCGATCCCCTGACAGGACCATAATGTGTATGGTCCGCCATTAATTGTACCAAGACTATCTATTTGTAAAGTAGAAGTAGCAACATAAGAATTATAACAAGAGTCTTTTTATCATTCTTAGTAGTTCATTAAATTTTTTTAAATGATAATGTTATGTTTGGTGTCATAAGTAATGTCAGTCTTTCCATAGTCTAGTCTATGCTACTGAGCAATATCAAAATAATAGGAACATGTGGCCTGATGTAGTGATCAAACTTGGAAGAGGCAATCTCTTTGACTGCAATAGGATCACTTCTCTATTATGTAGCACCTATCCTGTGTGTATTTCTGCCTACTCTCGTGGGTATACTGGCATGAATTTTAAATGTGTTATAGAAACATATTGTTGCCTTGCTTTGGTGTAGTTAAAAAGTAGCCTATTATTTAGTGATGTGATGAATAAAAGAACTGATTACATATTACCCCCTTTTAGGGAACTGATATAAATGTAGTAACACTATTAATGTGTTTTACCTAATTAGTAAGTTCGGGCTGCTCACATATGTATGTACCTTTTCCTTACCTTTTATCCCATATTTAATTTCTTTGTCTTAGGGTCGGCACAAATGAATGATGTTAGTATAGCAAGCAAAGTAGAAAAGTACAAGTGTTACTATTTGTGTTTGTTGCTCATAGAGAGATGTTCTTGTCATATTTTATACAAACCAAATATGTCAGTGGCAATAAATATGCTATACAAATATGACACTTTATGTTGTATAATTAATGGTGCGTTACCTGCATTTGGCACTGTATCTCAGCACAAATATTATTACTATCCGCATCTCTAGTAGAAGTGTGTCGCATACCATAATCTATGGAAAAATATGTTAAGCATAGTTTTAGCTATAGTAGATAGCTACAAGAACAAATGGTGACCTAAGTAATTGATTGAGTGAAAAATTGCATGATTTGAAAGGGGTAAAACACAGGATTTAACACTTTCAAATAATGTCACTTATTGTTTTATTTACTGCTCATAATCACCGAATGATGAGCAGTTAATTAGAATGGAATCCATCATCGTTGTTATCCCCTCAGGATTAAAAGTATGGCAATGATGATGCAGTCAGTATTACAAGTAATCAACAGTTTTCCCACAGTGAATGACAACAAGTGTATATTTATTTACAGCTGAAATGCGTGTGGAGGCTCTAGTCAAACAATACGAAGAGCTGAAGAAGGAAGGAGCGGGAAGAATCCAACGTCACCTCAAGCGAAGACAGCAGAAGGTCAAGAAACGCTCACACAAAGCGCCCACTGGTGCTAGTTGAAATAAATACTATTATAATAATTATTTGTGACGTTAATCTCTTCACTTTTCTTCTAGTCATCAACCCATAGATAGACAAAAGAAATCTTATATTATCACGCCTGAATATCACGGACAAGTAAGCAGAAATGAAAACAGGCGACCAAAACTAGTTGTAAATAGAGGTCGTTCTGAAATACCCTTATTTTCCCAGCTGTGTTTTGTTTCGCGTGACAGTTGGCAAATCTAATTCCGTCTGCAAACCCATAACTGAGGACACATCTTTAAAATCTCTCATATTTATAAAATTTGCTATTACTTGCCAAGACCATCGCGAATCGAGTTTCATTACAAAAAAAATGTCCTCCTTTGCTAAAAAGTGCCCTCTTTTGGCTGCATTGATATTTTATCTTTATGATACCTAGTTCTATCTCTATCATATTTTCTGAGGCCCTCGGAAATACGAAAAGAATCAATTTCAATCATGCTGAAATCTTTTTGATTCTTAACAATTTGCAAATACTTTTGCGCGTGAGTGGGATTGCCCTCCTTTATTTTGATGAAATAGAGTATATTTACTTACTGAGGTATAAAGATAAAGTGCATCATCTTCGTATGTACAATACTTTATTATAAAGTACGGTTAATGTAGGTGGTTGCAACAGTGTGTTGTCCCAACCAGACTCAAAGGATGCCAAAACATAAAATTAGTAGAGGTCTGTTTAAAGGCAAGATCCTAAATAGATAGTAAGTGTAACTAATAGTATCAGAACCCAAGTAATCAATTGATTACACACATAATTATACAAAGTGTAATATAGATGTTAAGTATAGTGATTATTGTAAGTTGTCTTATAAGGACGACCTGGTCGCTTCTTTATTGTGAACCAAGTCCTTTAAATAAATAAAGATTTTAAAAAAGTACGGTTGGCAATCCTACGCACAGACTAATAACTGAAGATTATGTATCGTAATGTATTAATCAAGTAACATGCGGTTTATCATTGAATCATTCATTCATAATACCTACAAATATAAGTTTTCCTTCACCGTTAAAGCGAGCGTTAATTAACTATTTAATTCACATTTAACTTAGAAAAGTCAAAGATGTGCACGTTGGGATCGAACAACTCGAGACTTCTGCGTGGTAGTCCAACGGCCTCTCACAAGGCTGTTGCAGGTTATGAGTCATATTAAATAAATTTGTATACCTCAAACCACTTTAACCATCCCACACCATAATTAGTATTAACCGGGTGGTTAATACACCATAACACACCATACTTCAAAGGAACACGCTCATCAATGCAATTTTGAGCATATCACTCTCCACGTCGACGATAGACTCTTCTGCGACCGTCTGCACCATTTAAACATGTCCTACACTCATCGGTGAACAATATGGAAGCCCATTGCTCTTCAGTCCAATTATGATGTTCACGCGCAAATCTTAAACGAGCTTGTCTGTGAGCTGCAGGCAGCTTTGGACCTTTTGCTAGTCTAAAAGGGGCAATTGCCGCTTCCTTAAGCCTCCTTCTTATTGTTCGTGCACTCACGTTTACTCCACACACTTCCTTTAGCTCTGTTTGATGTTTACTGACGTGAAGAAACGATATCGTAGAGACGTTGAAACAATAAATCGGTCGTCACGACGGGTGGTTGCTCGAGTTCTGTCGGTACCAGGTCTCCTTTTGTAAGAACCTGTCTCTACAAACCTTCGGTATACTCTAAAAACCGTATACTGATTTAAATTTAAATTTCTAGTAATCGTTCGTTTATCCAAGCCTTCCCGCACCAATGCCACAATTTGAGCGGCTTGTTCGGACGAAGTATCCATATTTATGATTACGAAACTGTTGTTGAGTTTAAAAGACTAATAAATCAATACTATTGGTAACAATCATTTACATCGCAAATGAAAAAGAAAACTAAAATAATTCATTTCAAACTTTATTATCATACGAATTTGAGACTATGCATAAATTTTATTTTCCCAGTTTTAATTTTATCTTTTACTGCAGTTCTATTTTTAACCTTTTGAACGCCAGAGTATAAACGCATCGCCGCGCCGTACCCCCGACGCCAAGCCACTTTTTCTGTAAAATTACCTTCAAAAAGTAAAGGGATTCCAAAACTTTATCGATTAACAACTGTGTTTTTATTTTCGTCTTAAATTTTCTAATAAGCCCTCATGACACTTAAATTTTGTTTAACCTTTCACAAATTCCCAGTGTAGTAATCATTACACGGCATTTAACACTGACTTTATCAATGTAAACGCAGACAATAGGAAATAAAAAAAAACAAAGTACAATATGGTACAACACTATCCTAGATCTGATGCTTTGATATTTTACGACATTCTCGCATCAGAATTAAGGATGTAGCAGTGTACATGTCGCTTATCGATTCTATAAGTATGGATCAATTAAGTATGCTAAATATAATAACTATTACAATAAAGCATGATGCATTTTATTTTTGTAATAAAAAGATAAAATAGCTTCAGTATTTTAATTATTGTTATTAATATAAACGTAATTAATACAGAAAAACATTAAAAATTAGCAGTTATATATAATGCTTATAACTACCAATCAGTCTTATAATATCATATTATTTTAACAAAAGTAGGTATCTTATGGTAGACTAGAAATAACATAGAAGTAAGATAACTAAACATAAACATAATGAGAACATCACATATAATACATTTCCAGACTCTGTGCTGCGACTGAGAATTTCCTAAAAGAAAAACTCAATAACACTTTGTTCGACCCGGGAATCAAACCCGGAACCTGACGATCCGCAGTGATATACACTACCACAAAAATCCATTTCGTGAGTCTAGATAATATTTTCGACGATGTTTCATGTAAGTACAATGATAAAATTTACTAAAAGCGTAACAGATCGGCTGATGTAGGTAACTGATTTTTGGTTGAATGTATGTTGAAACATTTTCAATGGACTACATACTTAATATCACCAATACTATCATAATATTTACGGATTTTGCGTGATTTCAAGAACATATTGATAAGACATTTCTTATCATAGTTTATAAAATAAAAGTTTTAAAAGTACCTACATAACTCACTTCTAAATCATTTTCTTGCAACGATTCCGCTGCCGAGAACTCTATCACTGCTATATACTATATACTTTTACCTTGGCTAGTTAATTTGTTTAAAGGTGCGGCGATTGAGCTAATGTTCGGAATAAAACGTCTGTACCAAGAAGCAGCGCCCAAGAAACGACGATCATCATTTTTATTACAAGGAGTGGGGTAATTTTTCATTGAGTTTACTTTGTCGGGGTCCGGATGTAACCCTTTAGAGTCGACAACATAACCTAGATATTTTAATTTGTCTCTAAATAATTTACATTTCTCAAGATTTACAGTTAAGTTCGAACTCTTTAATCTTTCGAGAATGCGTAAAACAAGCGATATATGATTTTCGAATGATGACGATATGCATATAATATTGTCGACAAAACAAAATACATTGTTTTCAAATTCAGGATCAGAGAACAAGGTATCGACCAATCGTTATTGAGTGGCAGGTGCATTAGTAAGACCAAATGGCATTCTTTTAAATTGATATGTACCACGTGTTGGAATATAAAAGGCTGTTTTACAACGATCTTTCTCTCTAATTAACGTCTGCCAAAAAGATTTAGACAAATCCAAACTACACTCGCGTGCAAGTAAATCGACTCAAGTCTCAAGTGCGCATAAAAAGTGATATAACTAAAAAATTTATTTTACCTCTATATAATGTTTTACATAATTAAAGCCTAGTAATTAGGCTTTCAAATGGTAGCATAATATCAGTAATTTAAATAAACACTTGTGCTTAGAATGCAACTGAACGCAACCTCCCGTAAACTGCTCTGCGCTCTATACACAACTTGCGGGACACAACCCCCTATAAAAACCATCTGTAATCGTTTTTTCTTATCAGTCGCTCATTAGACGTTGACCTGAACACATCTCTGCAAATTAAAGCTGTCATTTGAAGAAAATTATGGATACAACACCTGAAGAAGCCGCTAAAGTCGTTGCCCTATTGCAAGAAGGGTTGAACCAGCGAGAAGTCGCTCGTCGTTTGAATATGAGTCAGTCCGCTGTCTCGAGAGTATACAGAAAGTTTCAAGAGACTGGTGCCTTCACTCGGAGGCCTAATACCAGCCGACGCCGGTGCACCTCGGAGCGTGACGACCGGTTTTTGGTCTCGACCTCTCTCCGAAATCGACACCTTACCGGCGTAGATGTGCAGCAGGAGCTACGTCAAGTTCGCGGGGTGACTGTCAGTCAGTGGACAGTTAGAAGAAGGTTGAAAGAAGCTAACCTTACTCCGAAAAGACCCGCTACAGGCCCGAAGTTGACCACAGCTCATCGTCAAGCACGCCTTCACTTTGCTCGAGAGCATTTGGATTGGAGCATAGAGCAATGGCAGTCAGTCCTGTTCACAGATGAGACGAGGATGTGTCTCCATGGCAGCGACAGGAGAGGTCGGGTATACCGTCGTCTCGGTGAACGGTTTTCACAGTGCTGCTTTGTGGAAACCGTTGCATATGGTGGCGGATCTTGCATGATGTGGGCCGGAATTTCCTTAGAAGGCAAAACGGAGCTTGTTTTCGTTCCTGGGGGAGGCCGGGGAGGAGGTCTGACCAGTGATCGTTACATTGAAAATGTTCTACTGGATCAAGTTGTCCCTTATCAAGGCTTTATTGGGGAAAATTTCATCTTGATGCATGACAATGCCCGATGTCACACTGCTCGGGCCACACGTGATTTCCTGAACAAAGTTGGAATTCACACTATGCATTGGCCAGCGCTCAGCCCCGATTTAAATCCCATTGAGCACATATGGGACGAGCTCAAAAGGAAAGTTAGAGCGAGGAATCCAGCTCCGACAAACATCAATGAGCTCAAGACTGCGTTGGTAGAAGAGGGGGTCGAATACCACAATCATCCATTAAAAAGTTGATAAGGTCGATGAAGAATCGCATGAGAGCAGTGATCAGAGCTAGAGGAGGAAATACCAAATATTGACACGAATAAATTTTTTATCTTACGCACATTTTGTTTCATTTAAACACAATAACCCCATACTGTGAAATTGTATGAATTTTCAACATTTTTTACATTATCATTGGCATTAACCTTTTTTACTAAACTACTGAATCGATTTTCATGCAACTTACACCATTTTAAAGCTCAATTACTAGGCTTTAATTATGTAAAACATTATATAGAGGTATAATAAGGCATTTTTAAGTTATATCACTTTTTATGCGCACTTGAGGCTTGAGTCGATTTACTTGCACGCGAGTGTAGTTAGGTATTTAGCGTCTCTTAAATTATCTCGAATTGCCGTAATATAAGGTAAACTATAAGCATCTTTTTTTGTAATAGTATTTAATTTATGGCTGTCCAAACAAAAACGCTGTTCACCATTCTTTTTAGGAGTTAAAATAACAGGATTAGACTATGGGCTTTCGGAACGTTCTACCACGTCTTCCGCGAGCATTTCATCAAGATGTTTAATTAAAATACGTTGTTTATCAGGAGCCATACAATAAAATCTTTGCCGAATAGGAGAACAATCACCTGCATCTATGGAATGTGTAATAATGTTTGTACAACCAAGACCCCGCGACTGATAAGAAATATCGGTGAATTTAGAAATAATGTTGTCGGCAGTAGCTCTCTGATCGACCATTAAAAGATCATAAAAAACGAGGTGGGAAGTGCGTCAGACTTGTTTAGAAACAAAATCGATTCCAAATGATCAGGAAACAAACCAAAACTTCTCCAAAACGCCATACCAAGAAAAAATATTTTTTTATATCGGGTACGATATGTACCACTAAGTTAATTAATTTATTTCGAAATTCCATCGGTACAGAAACCGATCCCAATGTATATAATTTTTCACTACTCGCGGTAATCAATAATATTTGTTTAGAATTATCGAGTTTATGGCTATTGCTTAAAAATGTTCATGAGAATTGTTTCTAAGAATTGTCACAGAAAAACCCGAGTCTAGAAGACCGACGGCGCTTTTGCCATTCACAGTAAGGGAACGCGCGCGTGGGAACACGCACGCCGCCTCTCGGACCTGGTGCTGATCGGATGGTGGGCAGGCCCACCACCCCCAGGTCAAACCTCAGGGTGGCTGGAGGTCATCTCGAGCCCTTCGGCGCCCGACTCTGCGGTTGGGTAGAGGGTTTAAACGCTCCATCTTCCGCTCCGCCGCCTCCTTTATGGAAATAACTTCCTCACAGAAGCAGGCGACGGCGTTCCAAGATCTCTCACTCCGGACCATAGACTGAATTACGGCTGGGAGCGAGAGGACAACCAATCCGACTGCCGCGATCAACTCACGGCGCTGCGATGCCCAGGCGGGGCAATCCGCCAAAGTGTGTAGCGCCGTGTCCTCAACAATGTCGCGGCAGTCACCGCAGTGGTGAGAACCGGGCGTCTCTTGCCGACCCATACGACACAGGAACCGGCCAAAACAACCATGGTCAGTCATTACCAGTGTCAGTCAGAAGGTGAGGGCGCCATGCCGCCTCTCCAGCCACTCCTCAAACACGGGACTTACCGCCACGATCATGGCGTGCCTGACATTCCCAGTACTGTAATAATGTGACCACAACCTTGATATCACGTTTTGGCTGGTGTGTAGGACCCCAGCAACGACGCGTTGAATAGCACCATGTTCTAACATGCCCACGGCTCGTACCATTTCATCTCGACTCAAATGACGACGTGATATATGACTTATGAGTCTAAAAGCTCACACGGCACATTAAATTAAAAAAGAAAAACAATCTAATCTCTTTTCATTAATTAATATCAATAAAACAATTTTAATTTTCCTTGTAACGAATTACTAAGAATTTTGCCGCCGCATTTTGATTTCTTTTGTTTGTATTATTAACATTTTTAAATTTTGAAAATAGAATAAAAGAGGTTTCTGTCTGTATTTATGTACCTATAAACTTTTTATGGCAACTAAAAAGATATCAAACTATAGGTAATTTCGTAAATTATTTATCTATTCTGATGTGTCCGAACGCTCTTGTACAATATACTAAATACGCTCTTGTACAACATATTCGTATACGTCACATATACGAAGTCCCTTTATACATTTCATACGAACATTTTAACGCAGCTAATTACAACAGCTGATCAGCACCCCCGAGCGCATGTGATTGGTTGTCGACCAGATGACTAGAATGACCGGCGAAAGCGTAGTATGGGTGTTGTACTTAAAATAATACTCTTTCGTGAGTTTAAGTAGGTTACAGCAAACGATCATATCGTATAGCATACGTCTGACAACTTGCGATGCGTTTGTATAAATTTGTCCAAAACCATCCAGCTAATGCGAATCGTTGCTGCTAGATGTATGTTATACATGCCTTCGTGCTCTAATATGCTACATGTGGCAAAGAATAGGATTCATAATGGACAATTAGGATCGCACACCATGCGCACATTATCTTATTTAATTTAAGTGCTCTTGTCGGTGGAACAACTTCCACATGAGATATGTTTTCTGCTTTCCTTTTAACTTCCTGATACGACTCGACTCCCACTCTTTTCTTCACTTGTTGAACAAAGGTTAGACTGAGATGTCTCAATCTTACATTATACGACGCTTAAATATGACTACACCTTTCAGTTTTAAATAAAAGGCAAAAGGCGTGTCTAGTTGTAGCTTAAACAGATTTGCTAAAATTAGTGTGATTCGGCACATCCACATTTTATAGATAGCTAGATTTTGCTCACTGCTTCGCATGCGTTAATTTAGATGTTGTCAGTAAATTTCTATCCCTCGAGAACAGTATCTTTTTCCAGGATGGAAAAGTACCCTAAGTTCTTTTCTGTAATACTGTCATAATGGAATAGTTAAGGCGTGAAAGCGTGACCAACAAACAAACTGATATTTGCTTTTATTAAATTAGTAAGGACCTCATGTTATGTCTCATTTAACTAAGGATAAGGAAAAACATACTATATAAAAACAAGGTAGGTATATAAAAACAAAGTAGGTATTGTAAAGATATTTAATAAATAATTTAAAACTAATACAGTTAAGCGATGGTTTGCAATCATATCCTCAAAATTATATTTTCGTGCGCCTACATGTTTTACGGTATCTAAATCTTATGAGATACATCCAAATTATGTAGGTACTAAAGAATTCTCGTTCTTTAAAGGCTGGTAGAAATGTACGTGATGATTTGCGTTTATATCCTAAGATTCACCCATGGTAACCATTTTTATGTTTTACACTAGATGTGCCCGCGGTTTCACCCGCGTTTATCGTTACTGCGCCGCCCCCGTGGGTCGTAGCGTGATGTTATATAGCCTATAGCCATCCTCGATAAATAGACTATCCAACATTAAATTTTTCAATTCGAACCAGTAGTTCCCGAGATTAGCGCGTTCAAACAAACAAACAAACAAACAAACTCTTCAGCTTTATAATGTTAATATAGATATAAATATAAAAAGGTTATTTGCGAAGCCAATTTGACCAATAACTATATCATTATCCACTTAAATATGTGAGTTATATTGGACATCTAATGTAAATTGTAATTGTCCCGTACATTAAATAATTTATACTATTGAAGATATTGCAGAACAAAAAAATTACACCTCAGAAATAAAAATCAGTCGTTGGCGTGACGAGATTTACTAAGCCGTGACGAATCGCTAGCAAATATACATATTTATTTTAATTACTGAATTATGCAGTTGACTCTAGTAGGGTGTTGAATAAAGTATGTGTGCATCGTGATAAGGCCGGCTGTCTCGCTCAAGTCATACAGGCACTCGGGACCTCTGGGTACAATAACCTGCAAAAAGAAAATTAGTTTGTATACGCCCTTCGGAATACAAACATATGTTAATATTGAATCTGTATATCCACGAATCTTCTACCAACGCAGAGGAGTACCTGCCTAATAATATAGAGATAGACTTTTTGACAGCAATTCTTTTAAGTCGCACGTTATAGGGGCGAGCCTTTTGTCGTCTCTCAGGCATAGCTCCAGACTGTTGCTAAGAATTGCCAGTGCTGTTACTAAGAATTTCTCTCAAAAACACACCAGTATCGCATAATCATATACCTGTAGGGCATGGATTCAGCGTAAGAGACCCATGCTGACCGCACGGTGTTTTTATTAATTCAAGAATTGCAAAGAGTTGCAGACACTACAGTTTGTGGCTCCTGAAATTCTTTACCACCATAGGAAACTAAGGTAATTTGGCTGCGATTGTACTGTTGGGTTCTTCGAACCAATCGGTCTGACCTTCCGGTATCTCGATTTTGCCGAACGTCACGAATCCTACTCCGATAAGCTGGTTAGACTGGATAAGTGGGAACCACAGGAACATGCTGTCGGCCTTGCAGGTGGTCTCTGTCGTCATGTTGTAATAATAATGAAGACCTGTAAACACAAATTTAACTTTGCTCAGAGAGCCGTGGTACCCGTGCAGATTGACCGACGAGTTTGACTAACATCAAAGATGATGGCTTTTCTACTTCACTCCCGAGAGCGTCTCTAAAATCACTATGATAAAAGCTCCATTAGAAGGCGTTCGTTTATTACGTTCGGCGATTTTGGTCTCCTCCCTTGGTGATATGTCTTGAGATTTGGCTCAACCCTCCTCCTTATCGTTGAACTATGGTCGGGATTTAAATAAAATACAAAATTTTTTTTTATTTAAACGTGCTAATCGCCATGTCAATACTATTATTATTAATTTAAAAATTAAGTATGTTAAATACACAGTCAAAACTTTGATATTGTGAATTTCTTTATACAAAGTCCAATTTGATCTGATGAGAATTTAATCCTCACGATAGTTACGCAAACGTGCACACTTGTTAATTCTGTAATTAATTAGACTGACAAAATGCTTACTGATATTAAGGTAAGTAGTTACTTCGAAACTAGAATAAATGTGAATGTGAGTTTGTTTGTTTATTACTCTCATGCCTTAACTAATCGACCATTCATCATGAAATTTCGCACACACGTTGTCAGCTGTTCAGGAAAGGACAGAGTACCACTCATCCAGAAAAAGTACTGTTCCTGAGCGAATGGAGCCGCAAAAGCTAGTAATATTTAATTATGTCTATCGAGGTACGAAATCTACTTACCCATCAGTGGGATGCAAGCCTGAATTGTCCAGATGCTGTCATCTCCGGTGAGTTCAGGGATATCAGCAGATATCCTGGACAGCTCCCCGTTGAAGCCAGATACCCAGATCGCGCCATCTTGGAGGATGGTGCCCTGGTCGCGACTCGCGAGACGGATTTGCGGGTGGATCGCCAAGGTACCTGATAAAAATAACCATAATATAAGATGGTCATGTAACATATTGTTGACAGACGGACTCTAGTCAGTCCTCATATCTCATCACAGGCACATAACTCAGCTCGACTCTGTGCTGCTAAACCGAATAAAGCTGCTTAACTTGAGATCTTCTAGTCAAATAGTCAACTATATATGTTTTAACTGCCGTAAAAGTCCAATATCTAGTCACAGGAGCATACAATGACAAAGCATGACTCCGTGCTACCTAACCTAATGACGCTCGAGTTCTTAATATGCGATCTTACAATCAGGCAGTCATCTGAATATTAGCACTATACGTACCGGCAGAAACGTAGTACTGCGTAGCAGTCCAGTAGGTCTTGGGCTGTCCATTTATTTGAGTTGTCCAGTAAGTAAAGCCATTGACTTCCATGTCAAAGATACCTCCGGAGAAGTTGTCGTTATCCAACTGTGGAAGAAACCATTTTTGTTATACAAGTAACCACTATTCGTATACGTGGCCAATAAATAGTAAACGTGACCAGCCAAAATGGAAGAACGTCCATAGTGGCTTATATGAATTATTTTGTGATATGACCAATTTATTGACTAGAGGACATTCTTTTAGTAGTACTTTAAGTTAGTGTATTCTTATCCTGGTCTATATCCAGAATGCCGAAAATGTTTGCCGAGACCTGCATATAATTACCAATTCCTCCCCTTATTACATATTCAACATTACTGGTTAGTAGGAATTGTATTAAGAAGTGTATCACGCAACATGTAAGAAGCTATTTAAATTATTAGGTGGGTACTTAGTTTTTACCCTGATTTGGCAAAATTATATAAACCCGCGTCTCGTTCTTTCTTTCAAATAGACTTAACAGGAAGTTTTTTTGTATGGCACATTAATATTTATCTGACCAAGTAAATGAGAGCAGTCAATATGGCTATTATAAGTTTTATACAGCAAGATATGGTCTAAAATCTGTCGACGATTCTCCAAGGTCATTTTAGGTAGGTTTAAAGTATAAGTCTTTGTAAAACAATAAAAAATCATCTATGATGATCATGCGATATAAAAATTATTATTTTTGTAAAGTGTATCAAAGTCACACCGCTTGATGTTCAAAGACAATAACACTTCATTTATTTTTTCATTCCAAGATCGTGAAGCTTATTTGAGGCCGTATATCGCTTTTTCTAGTAAGCAAACTTTTTACTTCAAGTTTTCGTCTATGCAACCCTCTGGCTGTCGCATATAAACCTTTTCATGCAAATCATTATATTTAAAAAGGCGGTGTTCACATCAAAATGACTGATGAACAAATCCTTTTTAACAGCCAACGATAACAGCAATCTAACTGCCGATCTTCTCACGACCGCTAAATAAGTTTCGAAATAGTCGACCGTTTCGAAATAGTCGACTCCATAGGACTGAGTAAAACCCTTCGCCACAAGTCGAGCTTTGTAGGTCTTGTTACCATTTTTATCCAACTAGTACTTGAAAATCCACTTGTTTATCACAACTTTAGCTTATTAAATTTTTCGCTTGTTTCCCACAACGTTATCTTAAATAACTAGCATATACCAAAATCCACCGTACGAGGGTTCAGACATTGGACCACAGATATCTGCATGAATCAGATGCAGTCTCTCGACTGCCCTTACAGCCTCACCAACTGGAAAAGGTAAACGATGTCCCTTTCCCTTAATACAGGCGACACAAGGCTCTATTACGCTCTTTCCAAAATCCATATCCGGGAGCTTACGTAAATCTCGCTCATTTACGTGTGCAAGTCGCCGGCGCCACAACATCAAAGGATTGCCTGCTTTCACTGACGCTAACGAAGCCCCATCTACAACCGCCTGACAACCTTCAAGCTTGTAGCTCTCTGAGTCTCACTTGCAGCCAGAAGCTTTCCCTTAAAATGGCCTCGAACCAAATGGTGAATTAGCTTGCACCCATTTCTGTCAAAACTCACCTTCCATCCTTTCTCTACTAATTTAGACACTGATAACAGATTAACCTGCAAACCAGATACATACATGACATCCCTCACTGCAAGCATTTGTCCTTTCATACTCACCATGATGTCACCCTTACCCTCGCATTTAATCTTATCATTATTCGCACATGTCACGTTACTCATACTAACATTCATGACCAAATCTTTAAACCAATGCTTCTGGAAAGACATATGTGAAGAGGCCCTGCTGTCGATGTATCACTCCGTTGGGTTGAAGGAGTCTCCGGCGCCGAATGAAGACAGGCTCACGACGTCCTTCGTGTTGGAGGTCGAGTCTGCTTACCTTCCTTGAAGACAGTCTGGCTTCTTATGTCCACTTTTTCCACATTTAATTTTGGTCATATTCATGTCTTTGTTCCCATTCCGATTCTTACTCACAGCCAATGCCGAGTCCACTGAAGATGATGACCTTGCCATGAATCCGCCTGTAGCAACTTTTGCCGTACGTTCTCTGAAGTCAACTTCATCCCAGAGTGTTCCAGCGCCATTCGCATAGGCCTGTACTCTTCAGGTAGTCCTCTTAGTAACACGACAGCTACAAGATCATCGTTAAATCCAGTAGCAATATCCTTCAACTTTTGAGAAAGAGACATAACCGCAGCAACATTTGCATGCATCGACGAGTGTCTCTCTAGCTTCTCATCCAGCAACGCGTTCATTAGGGTGATTCTTCGATTTACGCCTTTGTCCTGAAACGCCTTTAATAAACTATCCCAAGCGTCTTTGGCATACTTAGAATCTTGTACATACGCATACAGTGTTGGTTCCACATGCAGACAAATCAAAGCTAGCGCCTCTTAGTCCTTCTCGATGGCGGTGGAGTCTTTGGAATCCCGGTATTTAGACGTATACGTGAACAATTGACGACTCGATGGCGTAGTGGTTAGTGTAACTGACTGCCACGCCTGGGGTCGCGGGTTCGACTCCCGCACAAGTCAAACATTTGTGTGCATGAACATGGGTGTTTGTCTTGGTCTGGGTGTTTCTATGTATAATACGTATGTATTTACAAAAAAAAAAAAGTATATATGTATGTTTATCCATTGTCTAGTACCCATAGTACAAGCTCTGCTTAGTTTGGGCTAGATGGTGTTGTGTGTATGTGGTAGAATATTATAAGATAACAATTTTTATTGCGTATTTCCACATAGAGTAGTCATCTAGGCCGCAGAAGTTTTTGATGGCAAATTTAGTGGACTGGGCCATGACCTTTTGATGACATATCCTTGATAATAAAGAAAAGTAGTTGTTTGCCCAGAGATCATTTTTAATTTAGTGAAAAATAGTGACACACGCCATTATAAAAAAAACATGTTCACCTATTTGAAAATGGTATTGTTCAAAGAGTTTCACACAAAAACAAGGGTTGTTTAAATCCTTATACAACCCTTGTTTTTGTGTGAAACCGTGAGTATCCACTCACGGCAATCTGAAGACCGGCAATGTACCCGGTGTCATCAGTGAGGACACAAACAGCGTAATCGGTTGGAGGGCACCACAGAGTCAGGATTTCCAGTCCGGGCGGGCTCCTAGGACGAGCCACTGTCGTCCATCCGCGGTCGAAGGCATCTGCAGATGACTGCGGCAGGTGCATGAACGACGTGCTGCCGAAGCCCGACACATCGAACCTCACTGTAAGGTTACATGACATAATAAGATAATACTACCTAGCTAGAAAGTTTTATATTGGTTTACGTTAGAAAATATTAGATAACATGAGAAAATTTTAGTTATAAATTGTAATAGTAAATATTTGATAACATTAGACTTATAAAGGAAATTATTATACTGCAGTTTGTACTAGAATTTGCCGAATTCAGAATACCTAATGCCAAGATTCTCAGTTTGTTACTTTGCCAAAAATAGGGTGTAGGTATCTATACGCGCGCATACTCAAGTATGAACATTGAACAGTGGACAGCTTAGTTGTTCTTAACATTATTAAACTGTTATATATCTAATTAAAGCACAAACAGGACTATATCTATTTGCGTTGCATTAAGTTTAAGGCGCGATTCCATTAGGCAACTCTTGCATGGAAATATGACGTCACAGCGTACAAGTTGCTTGCATTGGAATAATGTTTTCGAGAGTGTGCAAATTGCATGCAGGTTTCACTTGCATACAATTGGAGATGTTCAACAATTGAGTAGGCCAAAATAGGTCGACGACGTGCTTCTCAATAAAAATGACTATTTTCTCGTGCGCCCACCACAACAGACATTGTTTCGATAATTTGTATAGCGATAGATATCATGTGCGTACCTGCACGTCATTCGTTCGAATTTCGAGACGTGCAACTAACGATTGCGCGTTCAATTTGCAGGTTACTTGAATAAAAATATGTACAAGTTCGAACTACCTCATAGAAGTTGTAACTTGTATGCAGATTTGTACAAGTTGTACGCAATTTATAACTTGCATGTAAGCAAGTAACTTGCCTAATGGAATCGCGCTTTTATAGCATAAATGAATTGTTACCTCTTAGTCCGGGACCCCATGTATCTGCAACAAACAAATATTCTTTAATAAGATTCTATATTCTCCCATAGATGGTCCTGAAATTAAATTTATCAAATCAAAATTAAGATCAAATTAAATAAACATCGCATATTCGTATCATCTTTAAGTTTATGCGTCTGCTAGAAATCGATCTTGAAGAATTTCGATTCCTAGATCGGATAACAAGCTATGGGCATTTTCTGTTAAAAATTATCTGTGCCTAATAGCACAATGTTTAAAAATTGTGCTTCATAAACAGCAATGAGGTCGCCTCATAATACATTCTTTAGGTACAAGTGTCCAAAGTAATAAATTCAAATTATTTGGTAAAATGCAGTGTAAGTATACCTACTACCGTTTCGAGGTGAATGGATGGTGGTCTATATATTCTATTATTAATCCTTATCGTATAATAACAGTAAGTACGTCGTTTAATAGAATTGTAAAAATAATGATTGACAATCCATGATTGAATCAAATAATGAAGTTGCCGTTGTATAGTAATACATACTTTGAATTGACATAAATCCTTTATGGTGTGAGATTTTCGAGTGAAGCTTTTTTTACATGATACCTATAAGATTCTTCTTATAGAAAAATGTGCAACATTCGATTTTCGACTTTCAATTGTTATTTTATTCAGCTTAGACGGGAAAGATGGATTCTTCGAAAACCCGAGTCATTTTTGTATACGAGTTCCGACGCGGAACTAACGCGGCAGAAACAGCTCGCAATATCAATGCTGCGTTTGGAGAGGAGACTGCTAATGAAAACACCGTGCATTTTTGTTTTAAACGCTTTCGTAATGGAAACTTCGACTTGAAGAACGAACCACGTGGAAGTCCGCCTACATAGGTGAATAACGCTGAATCGGAGGAGATGGTGGAAGCCCATCCGAGTCAAACTACCCAGGCATTAGTGGCATGGTTAAACGTTACCCTAACTACAATATTGGCTCGTTTGCATCAAATCAATAAGATTAAATAATATGAAAAATGGGTGCCTCATGATTTGACTGATCTGCAGAAAGAAATGTGTGTTGAAACTTGTGTTGCCTTGTTGAATCGGTACAGAATCAAATATTGGATTGAATTGTGACATGTGATGAAAAGTGGATTCTTTACGATAACCGTAGGCGAAAAATTCAATGGCTGACCCCAGGTCAAACGCCGCAACAGTGCCCTAAAGCAAAGCTTATAAATAAAAAGGCAATGGTAACTGTTAGGTGGTCTCTTCATGGTGTTATTCACTATAGCTTTCTCAGGTAAGTAGGTAAGTAGTCAGGTAAGTATAGTTTCTCAGGTAGGTCAGGTTCAAGCAATAACAGCAGATATTTACTGTGCCGAACTTCGAACAATGATGGCGAAACTGGTAGTGAAACAGCCCCGACTCATGTATCGATCTTCACCATTATTGCTCCATGATAACGCAAGACCTCATACTGCACATGAAACCGTTTTAACTCGACAGGAGCTGCATAAGAAACTATACGCCATACTCCGTACTCGCCAGACCTTGCTTCAACAGACAACCATTTTTTTCGTGACTTGGTCAATTTTCTACGTGATAAAAAAATTTCTTCCCCGGAGGCAGTACAAAATGCTTTCACACAGTTTGTCGAAACTGGATCCCCGGAGTTCTATCGTAAAGGCATAAAAGAACTTCCGTTTAGATGGCAGCAATGTATAGATAATGAGGGTAAATATTTCGATTAAATAAATATGGTACATCTTGGAAAAAAACGAGCTTCAATTTTTCAGTACAAATCGGCAATTTCATACCTTAAGTCCTAATATTATTCACTCACTCGCTAAAAAACGTGCCATATCTTAGTAGATCACCACAACACTGTCAGGGGAAACGAAGGGCCAACTATTATAATAAAATCTGTTCAAAATAGAGTTCCATTCTATTCTATTCTCAGCGGCATAAATACCATTAAAATAAAACATACCTACATACCACATAAATTACATTTTAATTCCATTTCGCGTTTACTAGATTGGAACTATATTTTGAACAGATTTAATTACAAAAATAAGTTACAAAATCTGTGTTATATTATTTATGCTGTTATCATCAGCTGCTAATAGGTTGAAACAAATGTAATGCGATCCTAATCATCATTAGATATAAATAATCGTATGAGCTACGGTTGCGAGCGTTCAGATAAGTAGATAACATTTATCAACGAAATCACAGAAAATATAATATATTTGTAATATTTTAGCTTAGATAGTTACGCAATGTTATTTTAATTTGCCAATACTTGATTAATATTATTATTCACGCGATTAAATATAAGTGACGTTTCAAATTGATTCTATGGTACCTTATTCTGTCTTAAGCAAACCGGTTACTGCCTATTCCCGTGACTGATAAACAATGTACCCACTCGATGTTATTATCTTTTTTAAAATAAACAATAACAATTTAGGGGGTCCAATATTTTTTTGTAAGTATATTATAAAGTCTATAATCCGATTTGTAGTAAGCGGTTACCGTAGTACCTAATAAAGCCTGCCACAATCGTATTTCACCGGCACTAAAAAAAGGAGTGAGTGAACTGGGACAAAATTTTGCATCACGGTGATAACGATAGGTAACATCGTAAAATGAATCTGCACGGATCCATTTTAAATTTGTTTGATGTCGGGGGTACATGTATACGAATTTCGGTTTTGAGACCTCAAATGCATGATGTATATGTAATACGCTATTCAGCGTAACATGGTAAGGAATGAGTGAACGATCGACGCTGAAGCTAAATAGCTGAATTGCCTGTGACATTTCCCGATTTCTACTTTGAATTAAAGCGCCCTGCGGTAACTTTAGCACCCATTTGACTTTAAATATTTATCCTAATGTCCGCAGAATGATCTGTGATCTAAGATTCCGTTCGTGAAAAGCCACTTCAGGAACATAGGATAAATTGAAATGTGGCATAAAGCTGTAGGAATATAAATTAACCGTGTAACATTTGATTATTAATTACACGCTTGTCGACATATCGCGTGACATGTAGGTACAGGAGAGCGCGCATAATATTATGTCACTCGATGAATATCGAAAAAATGACAGTGTTTCCAAAGAATTTTTGATGAGTCAGTTCGGACATACTCGTGTCTCAGCTTGAGGTAACAGCTCGTAACTTGTATGACACATAGATGTGGACCGACACTAAGGCAGGACAATAAGGTCCCGTTCTACAATCTCCTGATAACACTTTTCTATGAGATAAATGCTTCTTCTTCTTCTTTCTTTTCGTGTGGTTAGTGGCCAACCTGTTGTCAAGAGTTGTTCAAGCCGCCCGTAGGTAGCCGACATGGCTTAACGACTGCTGTCAATATTTTCACTTTATTTCTTTGGTTTTTAAAACATTCGTGAACTTGTGATTAATGGCAATATACTGAGTTGGGAATTAGGAAGCTTCCTCCACAGTGCCACAAGTATTTACTGGTACGGGGGACAGATTGCAATCTTTTCAACAGTATAGCTAACCATGAACCAAACTAAGCACTTCAGTTATATGCAGGTCCCTAAATTAATATATGTTTTGTATTTATTTTTATCATTTTATTGGCAATAATAATATAAATAGATTTAATAAAAGTTTCTTATGACTTACTGGCTACGGCGGGAGCGACGATACAGCACAGCAAAGCAATAATGCGAATCATGATCCCGTATTAACAGTAGAACATGTGCGTTGTCACTGTTATATACAAGCAGTTGATAAGCTCAAAGATCGAAGTCGGATGATAGTCGATAAATCACTAATTACATATTATATTATAATTTTATCTGTTCCAAAAAACATTGGTTATAACCTTAGATACCTACGTCTTATATGCATGCAAACCTAATCCACAAATTAAATGCGAAGGTGTGTTTGCTGGTTTGTCCTTTTTTCATATCATACAAGAGTAAAATATCGACATTAGTGCTGTATATAGATAACTATCGCAAAGAGATTTATGATTTTTCATTTATGATTTTAATCTTTGGTTGTTATCTCAATGTAGCCTC
This sequence comes from Catocala fraxini, assembly GCA_930367265.1. NCBI lineage: Eukaryota > Metazoa > Arthropoda > Insecta > Lepidoptera > Erebidae > Catocala > Catocala fraxini. The sequence goes on along the minus strand of OV884040.1, from coordinate 6,871,055 downwards.
ATGGGATTATGCGTTAGTAGATACAGTATAGTTCCATAGTTATCTATGATATTAATTTAAATTTATTACATTCCATAATGTACATTTACATGGACCCCATCAGGCACAGCACAAAGGCTATCTAACACTAAATGATTTATTTAATTCGAACCAGTAGTTCCTGAAATTAGCATGTTCAACCAAACAAACTCTTTAGCTTTATAATATTAGTATAGATTACTTATAGATATGGTAGTTTTCTATTGGTAATTTTTTTTTAAATCGGTGTACTTTTTTGATTTTGAGTTTATTGATCACAGAAAATATAAAATGTCAAGAAAACCTCAGTTCCGGCGTGGAGTCTGAAACTGTGCCTGGTAGACACCAATTGCCTGCCCTCTATTACGCGGGACCTAAAAACATTGCTGGCGAACTGTGGGTGTAGTGAAGTACCTTTGCCTACCTCTTCAAGGATGTTCCTGTGAGACTACTTAAAACGTACATTAAATATTTTAGTAAAACACATGTCTTAGTACCTACGTGATTTCGGAATGATACTGATATGTATCAAAAATAGAGATGTAATTTTGTCTGAATGTATTTTTGAGTAGGTATGTATATGTATGTCCAAGGTTCAGGCAAAAACTACTAGGCAGATTCTGTTTAAATCTGCACGAACAAAGTTGCAGGTAATGCTGCTTTATAATATAATCTTCTCAATATTTATGTAGCTTAAGTTCGCACAATGCAGCTACTTAGTTTAATCTCTGACTTAAATTAGGCAGAACATGCCTTAAACCGTCCTTTGTACAGGTTGTATTATGTGTATGGAGAATAATTAAATCCCCACTCGACGAACTGGACCCACAATAGTCTACTCGGATGGTGTTGTGGACTGTGGTCTAAGTGGTCGCCTCGACATTACCACTGCTCAGCGCATGTTTTTTTAAGGATTCTTATCATTATATTTAGTTTGTTTATCAACTTAATACTGTCACCTGGCAACTGATTATATTTTTAGGAATTAAAGTATACCAGTCCTCGCCCAGAGATTCGAACCGTCATAATTATTGAAAAATTGAGAAGTACATATTTCCAACATAACTTACTTAAAAACCTTTATCATCATAGGTAAAGGCAATACAGTCAAGTATCTGTACTTGACTGTGTTCCTTGTATTGCTTACATCTATTTATAAAAAAAGCAATCTAAATGTGTCTTAAAAATTAAAAAGTTCTGTCTGGTGGACATTATTTTTATTAGTACGAAGTTCTGTCACAGTTGAATAAACAGTATAAATTAATCACCTCTACAGTAATCATGATTAAAACACTAATTATATTATGCTTTGCGTTCGCTCCCATTTTTTGTAAATCTTGCCTTCCTTTTCTCTGCTTTTTCTATATTTTTTTTTATGTATAGACTGCCTCAATAAGATAGCTACAGAAAAAAGTTCCATTCAAATGTCTACATCCAATATGCCAAAATATAGTATTCATCTATTGTCACAAAACATGAAAATTTGCTGTAACTTATCGATTCTGTCGGCTGTTTCTTAAGTTTGTATGGCCTTAATAATCCAAAACGTTGTTTATATCTATTGTTGAGTAACGCATTTAATATAATGGAAGAATTCAACAAGGAACATAAGGTCAAGAAAGTTTGTTCCATATATGTACATCTTATTGAGGGTGACTGTACATAAAGAATGATACGCGCATTCTGTGGTAGTAAGAAACTTTAATATTACATTCATGCTATAGTATTTACTATAGTACAGAAGACTTGTTGCATATAGTATCATGATAGTAATAATTTGAATATTGATGAGATACGTGTCTATAGTAATATACACATACTGTCTAGAAATACACACACACATACACACACGTACACGCACACGCACATGCACACGCACACACACTTTACTTTATTTTATAATATTTCATTTTTTATTTCATCTCTCTTTTATAGATATACTTACCTGTCTAGTTGTGTAATTGTGTAATATGAAGAGCGGGGGCTCCTAACACAAGTATTTCTCTTACTTAAAAGGAGTACCTCATTAACTGATGTTAACTAGCTCGTAAGAAAATGAAAATAAACAATTTTATTTATTTATTTATTTTATTTTATTTAAAAAAATATATTTATGCGTATTCATTGCACGTGATAATACAGAGCCCTAACAGTGTACTACAATAATAATAATTTTAATGACACATATAACCCTAAGCAGCAGCGATAGTCTAGTAAAAGACCGTTGGACTGACACGCAGAGGTCTCGAGATCGATCCCAAAGCACACAACACTGACTTTTCGAAGTTTTGAGTGTATTTAAATAGTTAATTAAGAAGAAAACTGTTTGTCTGAAAGTTTTCTATACATACATAAATTCACGGCTGTTTTCCAGAGGAGTAGGCAGAGACTACGGATTTCCATTTGCTACGATCCTGATTCCTGACACACTTCTCTGGCTTCATTCACATTCATAATATTCCTCACGCTCGCCGGTTTAAGGTGCTTTTAACCTGGCCTTTGTACAGAACGTCTCCGATCTGATCGAGAAACATTCGCCTTATAAGGTTTATTAGTCAGTCTTTCCTCGTCCATTCTTTCTATATGCCCAAACCATCTTAACATACCCTTTTCTATTCCTGTCACTATATCCATGTAACGTTATAGTTCGGCAAAGTCCCTTTAGGGACGAGATTGTCCAGGGTAGTTGTGTAGCGGAGATAATTAAATCATATACTTCGCAATTAAAAGGTTTGTAATTAGAGTTTTACAATTCTAGTTAAGAGTACTTTAAACAAAACGAACAGGGCGTGGTTCTTTATATAAGGGCTCTTTACGTGGTCCGGCTGGATAGCTTAAGGAACGACTTAACTTAATCGCAGCGGCGGCAGAAGCAAACAGGAACCTGACATCCGCTTGACATCCACTTTCATACCGCATCTCTCTCTAATCTCACTATTCCTTATTCAGCGCTCTCATTTCTACAGCATTTATTCTGCTCTCATGCTTCTATTGCCATACCCAACTTTCACTTCCATGGATAAGTGTAGGCACTATGTGTAAGTGTACTATATAGTCCTCTATGAACTGCCAAACGTGCCTTTTCGGATACATTTCGACTGTTCATAGTTCTGTCTAATGTTCTTAAAGATATGTGAAGTCTGTCAACCTGCACTGGGCGGGCGTTGTGGACTACGGCCTAATCCCTCTTACGCTGAGAAGAGGTTCATGCCCAGCAGTGGGACAGTTTTAATACAGGGCTAATATAATACTATTATATATAATCCTCGGAGGTAGACGTTATCGCAACGTGTGGGTAATGCAAACTAGGTGCACAGGTCCTTCAATTGGTCATGGTTACACATTCCATTGTGTAAACACACCAGAGAATATATAACCTCCGAGCCGAGACGACAGCAGGAACAGTCATCAGATCGGCAGCAATCATGAGTCATACACTAATTATACTTTGCCTCGCGGTCGCACCCGCCTTCGGTAAGTCTGCTCTTCCTAGTCATTGTTATCTTTATTTTTTTTTGTGTGCGTATATACTTAGGTCTGTATATCTCCATTGGGAAAGGCAGTGATGCCAGATACGTAGCCCTATATCACCACACGTAATTAAAAATTATTGGACCGATATTCAAAAATCGAATCTCACTCTTAGATAGGCTACTATATCCAGAAGTAACATTGGTATGCGGAACTGTAATTATAAACGTGGATGAAACCGGAGGGCACAGCTAGTTTAATATAATTATTCTACTACTTGTTTCAAATATCTATTGTTCTTATATAAATATGGTATTATTTTTAATAAGGCGTCATTGCAAATATATATTACGCGGCACATGGTTTATATAACATCAACGAAAGACACAAAGAGTGTTTTATAATTAAGTAGGTAACTAATTAATATTTCATGAACTTTTCTGTCATTTATTATGTTAATATGTATTTGTATTTGTGTAATATTTAAATTTTCCCATTTTTGATGATAGGGTGTAGAGGAATGAGTTTATGATAATAAAAGCTTTGGTGAGGCAGCGGTAGTGGATGCGACTGCTGTGCATGAGGACTAATGTTCGATACCCGGTTTGAGCAAAGTGGTAATGGAATTTTATGTTGAGAAAATGTCAGTAGAAGCACGGAGACGGGGACTATGTCCTGTAGAGCAGTAGTTTGGCCTTCTGTTACGTTGAACCTAAAACGATAGCTGGCGAATTTAGGGGTAATACACCTCTGCGAGGATTTCTATGGCCGATTATATGCTGCACATGCCCCTCATTCCAGACGAGACGACCACGATTCCAGAGCCACCCTGATACGCCACTACACCGACGAACTGCCCGACATCAGTCACGACGAGATCGTGTTAGCTCTGAGGCAGCTTAAAAAGCCCCCGGTGAAGACGGAATAACATCAGAGCTTCTTAAAGCTGGAGGAGCCCATGTTATACAGGAATTACAGAACCTTTTTAACGCCGTCCTTCACAGTGGGAGAACTCCAAAGGCGTGGAGCGGGAGTTTGGTGGTGCTCTTTTTTAAGAAGGGTGACAAAACCCTCCTTAAAAATTACAAACCCATCTCGCTCCTGAGCCATGTCTATAAGCTGTTCTCACGAGTGGTCACGAACCGTCTCGCCAGGAGACTCAACGAGTTCCAGCCGCCGGAACAGGCCAGGTTTCGCGGAGGATATGGCACCATAGACCACATTCACACAGTGAGGCAGATTATACAGAAGTCCCAAGAGTATAATCAGCCCCTGTGTCTGGCCTTTGTGGACTATGAGAAGGCCTTTGACTCTGTCGAAACCTGGGCTGTTCTGGAATCCCTACAGCGATGCCAAGTAGACTATCGTTATATCGAGGTGCTGAGATGTCTGTACGAGGTCTCCACCATGAGTGTCCAAGTACAGGGCCAGCAGTCTAAACCTATCCAATTGCGCAGAGGAGTGAGGCAGGGGGATGTTATATCCCCGAAACTGTTCACAAGCGCGTTGGAAGATATGTTTAAGACACTGGACTGGAAAAGAAAGGGCATTAACATAAACGGCGACTACATCTCACACCTGCGATTCGCAGATGACATAGTTTTAATGGCGGAGTCGCTAGAGGAGCTGAACCAGATGCTGGACGGCCTAGCAGCAGCCTCGCGACGTATCAGTCTTGGCATGAATTTGGATAAAACCAAAGTCATGATCAATGGCCACATTGATCCAGTACCGATCGTCGTACATGGTCACCCTCTCGAAATCGTTTCAGAATACACTTACCTCGGGCAGATTCTGCAGTTAGGTAAAAACAATTTCGTGAGGGAGGCCAGGAGGAGGATCCAGCTGGGCTGGGCAGCGTTTGGGAAACTACGCTGAGTCTTCTCGTCATCCATACCGCAATGCTTGAAAACGAAAGTTTTCAATCAGTGCGTGCTACCCGTCATGACCTACGGAGCCGAGACATGGACACTCACGGTAGGGTTAGTCCACCAGTTCAAAGTCGCTCAGCGAGCTATGGAGAGAGCTATGCTCGGAGTTTCTCTGAAGGATAGGATTCGTAACGAATACATCCGACAGAGAACCAAAGTCATCGACATAGCTCAGAGAATTAGCAAGCTGAAGTGGCAGTGGGCTGGCCATATCGCGCGAAGAACCGAAAACCGCTGGGGTAAACGTGTCCTTGAGTGGAAACCGCGACTCGGCAAACGTAGTGTCGGACGCCCTCCGACCAGGTGGGATGACGATCTGCGAAAGACTGTAGGCAGATGCTGGATGCGGCAAGCTGAAGACAGGGCGCTATGGCGCTCATTAGGGGAGGGCTATGTCCAGCAGTGGACTAATATAGCCTGATGATGATGACACCTCTGCATAGTTATTCGAGGATATAATTATTTTTCATAGTATGTATGTATGTATCTTATGTGGGGGCCAGTCAGTGCAGACCGGCGACACTTCGACCCAGTGGGATCTATTGTGTCGACAGTGTCCCAATAACGACTGCCATAGATGTTCATGGCAGCCGGGACCGACGGCTTAACGTGCTTTCCGAGGCACGGAGCAGGCGATAATTGTCAATCAATACGCACATAATTTCGAAAAGTCATATAACTTCCGAAAGTCAGAGGTGCGCGACGTAGGTTCGAACCCGAGACCCTTTGCATTGCAGTCTGTTGGTCTCCCCAATGAGCTATCGCTGCTCAGTTTTAGTAACATGGGTATTATATAATTAATTATTGCTTGCTAGAACGGTGATGGTAAACATCGTGAGGAAACCTGTATGTCCTCGAGGTCTCGATGTTTTCGATGATATGTGTAGCTTTACTATTCGTACTGGGCCAGCGTGGTGGACTATGGCCTGATCCTTCTCATATTTAGAAGAGACCCCTACTCGGCAGTGGGACAGTTTATAATATAAAGGGTAGATATTACATAATACATAATTTTATTTCATTAATTAGCTGTTGCTCGCGACTATTTTCTTTCTAAAATAAAAGTTGCCTAAGTTACTCCTTATAACATCAGCTATCTGCCAGTGAAAGTCCCGTCAAAAAGGCCCAGCCGTTTCAGAGATTAGCCAGAACAAACAGACAGACAGATAGAAAAATGTAAATGTAATAAAAGTATGGTGGTTATTCTTAAGGAAAATATTTGTCTTTCATTTCTTAAATTATGCGAGGGCACCACATAATTTAAGAAATTATATATCTACCATAAAACACTATTTCAGTATTTTTTAAATGACATTTAGGCCTTGCTACAAATGTTAAAATTTTAAATAAAACTCAAAATCTCTACATTTGTTGAATTATTATATTATATATTATAATTCAACAAATGTAGAGATTTTGAGATTTATTTAAAATTTTAGGACCAATGCCAGGACATAAAAATACAAAATTATTGTTGTTATTATAAATTAAAATATTATATGAATAGTATATAAATATTTTAATAATTTATTTTTAAGACAAGGATTGACTTGTTAGTGTTAGGGTACTTTCTCCTATACTGTTTCACCAACTTAAGCAAATATTGCTTTTGTTGTTGATTGGTTGTAATCAATTTATTATATTCTTCCATTAAACAGTTAAACGAAACATTAGTGTAACCATTATTTCGGCCATACAACGCTTTTTGTTAAAATTTGACAACTGCTAGCGACCTATAAGTCGTAACAAAAAATTAAAAGAACGCAATCGGTTTAATATTTATCGAATGACAGTGCCGTGGTGATAATTAAAATGTCAAAAAAAAGAACCACCGTATATCCTTTCATATCCATTTAGTAAAAAGCTGTTAGTTTAATATTACAAAGAGACACTTTAATTTTAATTATTTGTTTAGAAAAATATGCGAATGCCATATATGAAGCGCTCTTTAAATGAGCCCAAATGCTTTGATTGAATTATGTCTTTAAACAACAAAATTGATAAACTAGGACATATACGGGCCGCCTTGTGGTACCTAAGTCAACTGTAGCTTATAATCATTTGCAAATAAGGCGTATCACTTGCACTTGAAGAACGTGATGTGCTATCCCTCCAACACAAAGCGAGGATCTCAGACCAGGCTGGACGATCGTGCCCTGTAGGCCCGACGGTTTCTGATCTTCTACTCAACTGCCTCGCGTGTGTGGAGAATCTTGAGGAGGTGGTGTCATCACGGCCTATTACTATGGGCCGGTTCTTGGAGTTGTGCGCCCTCGAGCCTGGCCAGCCGGATGATTCTCCGTTGGTAGAGGCTCGGCTAGCCTGCGAGAGGGAGGCGATGGCCCAATGGTTTTTCTTTTGGCTGTGTCAGTGTGGTAATAGTATTAAATGTGACTGCTGTGCGGTCGTGTCAGTTTGCCGTCCTATAGGATAACGATAGTTACCATTAAAATATCTCCTGTGCAGATGGAGTCAAGTCGAGTCGAGACCCCGTTAAGATTTGACGTCCTAACCGAAAATAAACAAATTATCTTTTATGTCGTAGCATAAATGACTATTTGTTTAAAGTTTTGAACGTTATGACATACATAATTGAGTTGTACTGATGGTTTAGCGGTTTAAGTGGTCGCTACTGCTGCCACGTCGATAGTTGTAGATTTGATCCTCACGCAGAATGAAAAATTGTGTGATCCGCAAATAGTTGTTATAATGTTTGTACAATTAACATAGTGTACTAAATTCATAAGACAAAATATGCGACCATATGTCACAAAAATACCGAGCCACCCCTAAATATGTGAATATTTTGGCATAATTACCATGACTGTTATCACAGTAGTTGACAGATGTGTGCAAATATATACCACTATATATAGGCCTTAAATTTGATGGAGTCAACAACTGTTATCACACGAACAGTACTTTCTACTAATCATGATCCGCGCTATCGCAACTCTATGTCTTTTGGCCACGCCAGCCTTTGGTAAGTAAGTCTATTTTTCTTTTATGTATGTATGTAACCGTTATTTTCTTTTATATTTCTTTAATAAGTACAATCTTGGTAACCAATATTAATCAAATTTTGTCATATTAAAATTTTAATTACACTTCTCTAATAAGTTTTCTGGCATACAGCTGTACCTACATAGACTTGTTTTCCATGTAAGGGTTTACACTGAAAGTTAACCTAATATTAATTTTAAGATATTCTTCCAAAGGGTTGCGTCTGTTACTGCGGTCTTAGGTAAATCTTGACAAAAATCTTCCATTCCTATTTTTAAGATCGCTTTATTGACAAGTGCTTGTACATCGTCGACGATGCCAAGTACATGGGTATCGCTTTGTATACGATTGAATCCGAATATTATGTGAATCTAATTACGCTTGTTCTGATGATGAGCGTAATAAGATTTACTCTTAGACATTTTTCATCTTTAACTGGCTAAACATGAAACGGTATCATCAGTTTCATTGCAGATGCTCAACCTAATTGTAACTTGCCCGGTTGCGATGCAAGTCTTCTTTATTCCTGTACATATCCTACCTCAACTCATTTATCAGTAATGGCAGTTTACTAATTAATTTGGTAAAGATGACGAGAGCGACCGCCCTTCTAACTTCGAGTTTGTAATAACCTGTCATTCCTGGCACAAACAGAGAAGGATACAACAGCGGATATCCGGGGTATACTCCGTATTGTTTTAAATACAAAAACCTACCAAATTTATTTTGAATACGCTCCAACATTAATTTGTATTTACCTTCATGCGGCGACCATACCACCGCATTAAATTCCAGGTGACTTTATACAAGTGCATGATTAATGCCTTCAGAGCAGAGATGTTCGTAAATTGGTTGGCCAGTCATTTCCAATTTGCGGTATGCTTTTCTGCATACATCAGTGGCATGCCTACGGAAATGTACGTCAGTAGTGAAATGCTCACCTAAGTCCTTCACCTCAGTTACTCGCTTTAGACGATATCGGACTGTGACTACGAGCCGTGTTAATACTTTTTACCGTTTGTTTACTTTTCACACTTGATGTAATAAACACACAGACTGGGCAAATTGTTTGTTGTGTTTCAAGAGAATTTGAAATGGATCGTTTTAAACACGCACATTTGTTTACGTATGTATGGCCTGATTAGTCACACATATGTCCGAAGTTTAGGTGTTTGCCATGTCTTATTATTATTTAAAACATATTATATTATAATAAGAACTACATAATTTATTAATACATGTATAAATTTCCTCTTTTTCTAATTCCAGGACTAATGTCAAAAGGTTTACTAGGTAAGTTATCTTTATGTAAATTATAATTTTGAATTAGAGTAATATTTTTATTTGTGGATTATTTATGAGTTTTAAGAAACCTGTAATTAAAATGGCCCAATAGACCAACGAAGTTATCGGCAAATGATATAAAAATATTTTAGCAATATCCCTCTTAAACACGTAAATTGTTGTACAGATTATTATATCGCTAAAATAATGGTACCTATACCTACTTTTCATTTTATGTTTTAAACGGCTTATAGGACAGGCACCAAATTAAACAAAAGAAAAAAGACCTGTAATAAAAGACAAAATAAACTGTTTTATCGAGTCTGTACTTTTTTCTTCCAGTGCGCTTCGGTGTGGATCCCAGCTCACGTGGATCGACCGAGTTCGTGGACATGCCTCAGACGCGGGACGCAGCCCTCAGCCAGGGTTGGGTGAACACGACGAGACCGGAGAGCCCGGCGGGATATGAGTCGCTCGACATGTGGTGTTCTAAGGACAACTACACTTTCTGCTTACTCTACGACGACACTTCTTATGTCGCTGGAGCACAAATCGCCGTGAGTAGCATTATTTATACACATAAATGTGTAACTAATTCGATTTTGATACATGGAAATTATACTTTATTGTTCATCTCCATTAGTTACCAAGGTACCAACCGCAACGCAACCGGCTGAAGAAAAACCTGTCATACCCGAAAAGACAGTTAAGGTGTATAGATAACATTCGTGTTTTGGAAGTTATGTCCATAGTACCTACCACATGTTGGCCTGCCCTTTATTTGGCAAGCCTATGCCATCAAACGGACACATTTCTATTATTATTTTGCTATCGAAAATTGCCTTACAACTTTACACTTTGACCGATACTATGCACCTTTAGTATTTCTATCGTTAACTAAAGTCTTTCCTTTATCTTAATTTCACAATATACGTGAAACTTTTGTTTTAAAGCAAAAATAACATTCTTTATATTGCATATAAGTAGAAGACACAAATGGAAATATATTTTGTGGCTGTAATTAGATATATTATAGTCTCTACAATATTGACACCTGCTTTAAGCTGTTCATGGTTCATACTGCCGCATTAGCTACCTAGTTGGATACAAAGAAGCGCCTGAAAATATTGTGTAGGCATTTAGTTGCTAAACACGATCAACATCTATGTAGCTTATGGTTAGGAACGCTCTCTTTAACGGGTCCTTTGTGTATGCGTAACACTATATTGTACTTATAATTTAATATTAGTGAATAATATTACTGAATGTCGTTTCGATTTAAAATGCTAGCTGTATTACGACAATCTTATAATATACTGGTGCTTAGTACATAACAGTTATACAACACGACAGAATGATTGTTTACAGTAGTCGTTCACTTTTCCTTTCACTTAGAAGATCGCGCCGATGTTTGCTTCAGTCGTTTTCCGAATAGGACTGAAAGGGAGCCCCGCTAATGCGGGGCTCCTTGCATCTTTATTTATATTTCTGTTTTGTCGAAATATGATGTACAAGAAGATGTATAAGATGTCGAAGAGTAGAAGATTTGTCCTGATAAATACAATAGAATGAGAATGAAAGTTCTTAATTTAAAATTTAATAATAATTAAGACTGAGCTCGAAATTCAAATCAGCATGCGGCCGCCATAGTAAAATTGTATAAAGGATTTAAAGTGCTTTTTTGATAAATATGCATCTTTATTGTCAACCAATAACTTAAATATTTGGGACGGACAAATTGTAATATAACTATTTATGCTTCGATTAAGCTGTAAAATAGGATAGATTTGTACTGTTATAATCTAAAAATCGCATAACACGAGCTTACGTTTTTGTATTTTTCGTGCCAGTTTACGTTATTTTGTAGGCGAAAATATTAATTATTTTAAGTTTTTTACACGGAGTAATTGGAAACACATTCATTGTTATGGTAAATGTATATTTTTTATTTGTATTAGACAAAAAGTGTTGATTTTATCAACTTAACTGTGACCGCCTGTTTTGGCACATTTTGCTCGGCACAGTGTTAAGCGGCAGTCAAAGAACAATGGCAGAAACCCATACATTGTTTTAGCTGAGATAAAATCGGCCGTGTCGATCGGCGGTCCGACGTACTTATTGTGCGTTTTTTTAATAATAATAATAATAATAATCACTTTATTTGCTGAACAAAGGTTAGTACAATGGTCTTACAATTTATTCAAATTAGAACTCTTTGTTCTGCCTTATAGACATGCAAACATTAATAAAGAATATGCAGACTATTTACTTTACAATCATAATTAATAAGGTAGGTATAGTTAATTTAACAAGCTTTCTTAAGACAGCATCAATAGTGATAGTGGTCATCAACAAATCTTAATAATAATAATTATAGTAACAATGTCATCATTATAACAAGTCATACTGGAGAATTTTATTTAATAAAGTCAAGAAATAATATAAAAAGTAAAAATCATAATAAAAAAGTCATAATAGTATTTTTTATATGTCATGTCGTCAATAATCATTATCTAAGGATTATCATAAATTATTTTCTGATAAAAAATCAGTAATGTTACGTTACTTTCGATATACGAGGCGCTGAGTCCTTTTTCTTTTTCCGGCCCTAACTAGTCAATGTGATAATTTAAAAAACGTAGACTATTAATGGAATTTCTTTCCTAAGTAATTCACTTTTAGACGCTCAAATTTACGTTAGCTAAGAGCTCGCCATTATTCTTTTGATATTGCTCCATTGCGGTAAGGATTTTTTTTAGGATGATCACGCTACATGTCACCTGAATTCTTATTGTCTCCTGGCTCTAATTCTAAAAAGTACTAGTTAGTAAACTTCACCCGTTTACATTAGGGAGAACTCGCTGATATGCAGCTTTATGATTACGACGTTGCAATCATTGGCAATGAACAATTTTAATAAGCACATAATCTCAAATTTTGAATGCGGTTTCTTGGTCTACCATGTTTAATATGTTTATGCTTCCACAGCTCAACACTAGCCAGTTTACTGATAAAATATTCGACTGGGGCGTGAGTGGTTTCACTCAATGGAATGTTACTGTGAACGGGACAACCTACATCTATTACGCTTCTCTGCAGCTCTATATATCCGCTGGTAAGTGATTTACGGCTACATTTTATATTTGCATATCTTGTTAAGGTTTAAGACATGACAGACGTTTTCCTGACCAAATGTAGGCGCAGTGCCACCTATCGGGTTCAATTGTCCACTGAAACACACAAAGAATCTCATCAAAATCAGACGGTAAGGAGGAGTTCAGTGTCATTCATACGTACAGAGGAATTATATATATACCTACAGATTTAAGTTGAAAGTGGTTGAGTGCAGTGGACAATCCTGTCACTTTGTGTTGCCAATTCACATACAAGCGCATCTATACAATAAAGTCTTAACTTTGATAAAGCTTTTCTTAAGGAAATACATTGTTGAGACAAATAACACAAGTGGTGGTAGTCCAATAGATAAGGCATAGAACATGAGTTATATGCCTTGTCTATTAAAGATTGTAGGTTATGTATATTTAGTTCGATTTTATTGGGAAGATGCGTATGTACGTGTCACCAACACGAGGTGACAAGATTATAATGTGCCCAAGATATAATAAATATAATTCAAAATGCCCTAAATAGAGGAAGCCTTGTGTTTTAAAGGTTTAAGTGGCATCATAAATTTAACGGTCATACGCCAAAACGTACCTTTCTATGTATCAACAACAAATTTAAATACTTTACATTAGATGCCTCGAATACCTCGGTAATGACATGGTCCTACAGAAGCATAATAATTACGATGTTTCTCGTATAGTCAACGACATAAGTCGATAAAGATTCGCTAAATTTGGAATTACTTTATCATACACAATAATGGTATATTACCATATTATACTGTAGTAACAGTTGTAGGAAAGTAATTTTAATCATAATCCATTCATATAGGAAATCAATAAATTATGTAATTTTCATTCATAAAATACTGTCACGAAATTGTTAAATGTTCAGCCACTTATGTCGTTGACTGTACCAATGGTTTTTGAGTATGTTAACAAGGTTAGTGTCATGCGAGGTAGTTCTTTAGAAACTGACAATCCGGCAAAACCAATGCTAATAACTGTCCACAGAGGATCTGCTCCTACCCGCTGAAACTCGCCTGGCAAAACGCAACAACTCTGTGGTACCGCAAGGTCAAATATTCATGACAGGCTTTAACGGTAAACTGTACAACGTGTCAACTAATGTATCCGAATTAAACAACACCGCCTTCACGAAGCAGGGTTGCTTTCCAGGGATGGGTAAGAATATGCTATTAATAGTATTACTAGCTATATATATATATATTATTAGGAATCAAGAGTGAAATTGTTTAAAAAAAAAGAAAATAGCAACGACACTTTTATTTTCTAGTGATTATTTAAATACACAAAATGCTTATTCTAACTTTAATAAAATACACAAGTTAATGAAATCAGTTAAATTTAATACAAACGACTAGTGAGCAGTAAATAATTTTAAAGGTTATAAAATTACGAGAACACCCGACAATGATCAAATAGTACGTCCGTTCCGCACGCTGTCCGTTGAGAAAAAGAGGCCCCACTGCGCGTCGAACTCGCTTTTATAGCTTGCTCAGTCGACCGTGACGTTATTCTTTAACGTCGCATTCCGCAACCAACACGGCCTCTCCTGACACTCTGACGTCCTCGTCAGGATTGGGAGATGGACTTGCTTCGTTAATGGCAGACAATTCTAGGGTAGCGTCTTGGTCTTCCTTTTCACCTTAAATCATAAAGAGAAAAAAAACAAGTTTAACGAAAAGCATAAAATAAAGGGCATTTGAAATGAACACACTTCAACATTGTAGGCATAGGCTCGAAGTTTGCATACCTCACAATGGCTATTGGCATAGGCCCTAAGTTCGCATACCAAATCGATTTTAACATTGTGGGCATAGGCTCAAAGTTTGCATACCACACAGATCCTCACATTGTAGGCATAGGCTCAAAGTTCGCATACCACACAGATTTTCACATTGTAGGCATAGGCTCAAAGTTTGCATACCTTACAATGATTCAATAGTCTGTGCCTATGCCAATGCATAGGCACAGAGTTCGCATACCACACAAACTAAAAACTTACTTTCAAAAAAAGCAGCGCAAGTCTCAGGAGTCCACTCTCCTCTCCAGGGCACCATAAATTGTGCCGCTGCAAATGTAGTTTTCCCATATGCACCAGCTATGAGTTCTAATTCATAGCGTCCATGGTCCAGGACTCCAACTACGCGATAAGGTCCGCGCATGCCCGAGTCAAGTTTCCCTGTCGACTGGGAATACTTAACAACAAAGACCAGATCATTCTTCTGATAGACACGTGGCGGCTGTCGGCTATCATTAACACGTTTGTCTTGTTCTGCTTGATTCAAGCGTAATCGTTCGGCCGTCCTTTGTCTTCTCATTTCCCGTAGTGACTCCCGACTTTGGCCAGAGGTTTCGATGGCGACGTCTCGAATCAAAGCGCGAATAATCGGTGTAGCGCTCTCAGTACCAGTGAGTAAATTCAGAGGAGATAGTTGAGTGGTTTTCTGCTTAGTGATGTTGAGGATCAGTTGCAGTTTCCACAGCTCATCAGACCATTCAGTTTTTCGATAGTTGGCCTCTATCCTCAGCATATTGAGAATGGTGCGGACGTAACGCTCAACCTGGCCGTTGGCGTGGTGCATCTCGGGTGTTATATAATGAACCTGACAACTTAGATCATTCATTAATGACACAAATCCGGACGACTGAAACATTCGTCCTCTATCACAAACAATTATTTTAGGCGTACCAAATAGAGATACAACATTTTGCATTACGCGTTTCAGTTCATTACAATCTTGAGTGGAGATGGCACTTAATAAACAATATTTAGTGAATGCGTCTACTACGACCAAAACATGTTTATTACCTTTGGATTCCACTAATGGGCCTAATGCATCTATATGTAATGTATCGAAAGGAATATTAGGCTTTGTCCGAGAATTGATTGGTTGTAGTGGCGCTCGAGGGACTCGCTTGTAAGTGATACATACTAAACAATGAGATATGTATGGGATTAATCAATTTTTATAAAAAATCTACTAAACCGATTGTAAAATCATACAAAACCATCACCAATTATTCTGATGCACTAGAAACACTAAAAAATCACAAGAACCTAGATGAGTTGATTCAGTTGCCGGACCCTAATAGAATATGCAGTGAATTAATTAACATTATTTTGTTTTGTATTAAGGAACATACTGTAACAATAAAAATTCCATGTAACAAACGAATAATCAAACCATGGATTACTCCAGGAATAGTCAAATGCATAAAAAATAGAAATAAATTACAGAAACAGTTACGCAATGATCAAACAAACGAAATACTTAAAATAACCTATAGAAGATACCGCAATTATTGTAACAATTTAATAAAAAGAGTAAGAAAGCATTATGAGAGGGAGTTACTAAACAAAGCTAAAAATAATAATAAAAAATTGTGGAACTGTATCAAAACATTAACCTACACAAATAAAGAAAAAAGTACAAATAGAGAATTAATCAATCTTAAGACTAGCCCTAACGCTTCTGCAAACTACGTGAATAATCATTTTAACAGCGTCGGTGAAACCCTGGCTGCACAAATAACAACCAGTGACGCTGAAACCATAAAAACATACTTTTCGTCATTACCTTCGATACCCAACTCGATAGGCATTATAGACCCTGACCTCCCGGAAATAGTATCAATCATAAATAACTTAAAAAATGAATCAGCACCCGGGTGGGACAATATTCCTACTCAATTTATAAAATTAGCTAAAACAATTCTAGCCCCTATCATAACTCACTTATGTACTTTATGCTTACACAAAGGAATTTTTCCTACAGACCTGAAACGCTCAATAATACATCCTATACATAAGGGCGGGGACAGGGACGATATTAGTAATTACAGGCCTATTTCTGTGCTTACAGTTCTATCGAAGATACTTGAGAAAACAATTAATCATCGATTAATAAGCTTCTTTGAAAAACATGATGTATTGTCTAACGCACAATATGGCTTTCGGGCGGGAAGGAGCACAGAAGATGCAGTACTAGATCTTACCAATAACATTGTTAAACACCTGGATGATCAAAAGAAGTCCCTGTGCATCTTCCTAGATTTGAAAAAAGCGTTTGATACCGTCCCTGTCCCTAACCTACTCCAAAAATTGGAAAAAGTCGGCATTCGAGGAAATTTTCATTCGCTGCTTGCCAACTACCTAAAAGACCGTACACAATGTGTTAAGTTAGATAAATGCACTATTAGTTCAGATGAGATTACGTCAAACTTTGGAGTGCCCCAGGGCAGCGTCCTGGGACCAACTTTGTTCCTGGCTTATATAAATGACCTGACCAATATGAAGTTAAAAAACGGTACCGTATACTCATATGCTGATGATACAGCGCTTTTGTTCCATGGTAGAACCTGGCAGGAAGTGTACAACACAGCCGAAACAGAACTCCGTAATGTAATAAATTGGTTAAACATTAATTTACTCTCCCTAAACATTTCTAAAACAAATTATATTACGTTTTCAATTAGGAACTCACAGCAACCTGATTCTGGGGTAAAACTTACAGCGCATTTTTGTGGTACGAATACTAATGCTTGTAACTGCCCAATTTTAAATAAAGTATCCAACACTAAATACCTAGGAGTAATTGTCGATCAAAATCTCTCGTGGTATCCTCAGCTAGATCTGGTTTCAAACCGAGCCCGTAAACTTATCTGGGTTTTCAAACATCTTAGAGACATAGCAAACAAGCAACTACTAACGTACGTTTATATAACACTTGTCCAGTCAATACTTCTGTACTGCATATCGGCCTGGGGTGGTACATACAAAACCAAATTTGTGAGCATTGAGCGCACACAAAGATATTTATTGAAAATAATGCTACACAAGAAGAGATACTTTAGTACCGATAGGTTATATCGCGAAGCAAATGTTCTAACAGTCAGGCAAATATATATACTAAAAAGTGTCCTTAGAACACATAAAAAAATTGACATCGACCCAAACATACATAAAAAACGAACACAACGTGCAATTATACCGTACCCTTTGACTAAGACAGTCTTTTCCACAAAACAGTTCCATTATAATTCGTTAAGGCTATACAATAGTATCAATAAAAAACTAAATATATACAATATGACTTACTTGAAATGTAAAACAGTGGTAACAGAATGGCTAAAAACACTCTCCTACCAAGAAACAGAGGAATTATTAAAAAAATGACAGATGATAATATTAATTAACCATTACTTGCGCATACATCACGCACAGCATCACACACATTATATTATAATTATATACATCACTTATTTGTACAAAAACAAAGCACCCGCGCACACGAACGCGCACACGAACACACACACACACACACACACACACACACGCACACGCACACGCACACGCACACGCACACGCCCACGCACACGCACACTCACGCATACTCACTCACTCACGCATACTCACTCACTCACGCATACTCACTCACTCACGCATACTCACTCACTCACGCATACTCACTCACTCACGCATACTCACTCACTCACTCACTCACGCACTCACTCACACGCATACACCATAATAAAATAATCATGTTTTAGTTTAAGTTCTTAGTTTATTTTAATAAAATTTTATTTAAGATTAAGATTGTCAAAGCCACAGCCAAGAGGGGACTCCTCTAACACAGGTTGATACAACTTAACAGAAGAGTTCCCAAAACCTGTACAAACTCATGTAAAAGTTGATAAATAAAATGTTTTTGTATGTACTTAGAAACAAAAGTTCTAATACTAGGAAACCAGAAATGTTTTAATATTAAATTAGCAGTCTTATCAGCATTAATATGACTATGCTCATCGTGAAAGATTCGAAGAAGGCTTAATCGTTGACCTTTGGGTATATAACAAAGCAATCTAGATTCGTCGCCCAATGGCGTAAAACGATAGTATAGGACACCATTGCGTTTGACATAACGCAAGGGGTCTAACTTTCCTTCTTCCAAAGATCGGATCAATGATTGAGTCTCCTCATCACCTGCTTGTGCGATCTGGGCCCAGTTACGAGGTTTATCGATGTTATTTACTGTAGCTACAGGGTTACGGCTTAAATAGTCTGCATGAGGTATTAAAGCTCCTTTCCTATATTGAATCGTAAAATTAAAATCTTGTAAATAGATCCACCACCTAGCTACTCTAGGCAGCAGATCCTTTTTGTTTTGTGTGGCCTTCAAGGCATTGCAGTCCGTTACCACGGTAAATGGCACTCCTATAAGGTAATGTCTGAAATGCTTAAGAGCCCTCACTACGGCAAGTGTCTCGAGCTCATAAGAATGGTATCGTTCTTCACCTCCTTTTGTTACCTGGCTATAATAGGCGACGACACGTTTATTACCATTCTTATGTACTTGTAAAAAAACCGCACCGTATCCTACACTGCTCGCGTCTGTATGTACTTCTGAAGGAAGTTCGGGGTCATAAATTGCTAATATAGGCTCTGTAGTGAGACATTTAATGAGTTCCTGACGAACATTTTCTTGTTGGGGTCCCCACACGAAATCTACACCTTTACGTGTTAACCGGGATATACAAGCGGTCTTTGTTGAGTAACCAGCTATATATTTTCTAAAATACCCCGCAAGCCCCAGGAATTGTCGAGTTTGTTTAACGTTTTGTGGAATAGGCGAATTAACAAGAGCCTGAACTTTACTTGTTGAAGGTCGTACTCCGCTTTCTGATATAATTCTCCCCAAATATTCTATCTCAAGACATAAGAAAGAGCACTTACTCAAATTGATTGAAAAACCAGTTTTAGTTAAAGTGGCCAAAACTTCGTTAAGGGTTTGTAGCCCCTGTTCAATTGAGGATGACAGAAGCATGCAATCATCTATGTAGACAAGGACTTTGCCAGCCTCAATGAATTCACGTAGAGTATTAGTTATTATACGTTGGTAAACTATAGGAGCATTGGTTAAACCATAAGGCATCTTAAGGTATTCATAATGCCCCTCAGGCGTTACAAAGCCAGTGAGAGGAATGGACTGTTCATCTAGCTGGATCTGGTGGAATCCAGTGACCATATCGAGTACCGTATAGTATTTAGACCTTCCGAGTCGATCAATGTGATCGTCTATAAGAGGCAGAGGATATCTGTCTTTTACCGTGATTTTATTCAGTGCACGGAAGTCCACACACATACGGTCCGAGCCATTCTTCTTTTTCACAAGAAGAATAGGACTCGATTAAGGAGATTCGGATTCTTGGTTATTCTTTTGTCGAGAAGGTCACGAATAATGTCTCTAACTTTAAGTTTTTCACTATATGACATCTTATAAGGTCGATAATTAACAGGTACATCGCTGTTCAACTTGATGTGCATGGTACCTGTGGTGACTGTAGAAGTAGCCGTACCAGAAATCATGAAATCTAAATAACTGTCAAGTATTTTTCTAAGTTTATACAGGTCTTCGCCAACTAGAGCAGTATTAAATTCTTTAGCATGCACATCAGGCAGCACAGAGAAGACCTGGAGCGAGTTTTTATTATGCGTCAACTGCTGATAACCCCGCGTCCTAACATAAGTTACCCCTTCTCTATTTAAAACATCTGTCCCAATAATAATCGGTGCGTTCATATATTCGCTAGGAACAATTAACAAATCAACTTCAAGGGTAATTTCTTTAAATTCTATGGTTAAAGTAATGTAAGAATTAACATGGATAACGGAATTGCTTATGCCTTTCAATAATTGATTGGCCGGTTTTCTGGTACATGAGAAATGATTTGCTACAGAAGATGAAATTAATGACACCTCCAATGCGCCAGTATCGATAAGGATATCAATAGGTATATCCTGAATTATTCCGACCATTACATCGTTTGACTTTTTATTGTGAACTGAACAAAAATGTACCTTACTCTTATTTTTACTCTCAGAACGTTGCTTAGCAAAGCATCTCACTGTAGTATGTCCGGGTTTTTTACAATAGTCGCATATTTCAATAGGGATTGATTTCTGCTCGAATTCATTCGACTCAGTAACATTAGGTTTAGTCTTAGGCCTTTTGAAGCATTCTACATGTTTATGCCCAAGTTTACCACAAATATAGCATTTAGGACTTGATACATTTAGTGAACGCGTGTAAACGGTCTTATTAGTTTGTTTACTATTGAAACGTGAACCGCTACTACCTTGTTTTGAATCCGGTTTTATAAAGGTAGACAAATAGGTGACTAGGTTATCAGGGGTCAGGTTCGCGTTTGTAGCAGATGCCTTGATTTGAGGTTCTTTCAGACCTCTGATTACAATTGCGACAATTAAATTATCCGATAGACCTCCAACTATTCGCAAACGCAATAAAGATCTACGCGCATATTCAGCGTATGTCGGGTAACTATCTGAATCGGTTTTCATGACTTGATATAAAATATCGGCTATGTCGATTTTGTTTACACAAAGAGAGCGAAAATCTTTTTTGAAGTTAGTCCACGATCGATCATTTGTTATCCATTCGTTTAACCAAGTCCTGGCATCACCTTTCAAACAGTTACCAACACGTGATAGGCACTCGTTTTCCGACCACTTATTTAACACTTGAGCCCTGTCAACTTCTTCGAACCACTGGTCTACATCATGCACACTTGGATCAAAATTTGAAATAAAATAATGGTGGGTATTTACCGACCTCAAAGATTGTATCGCCTCTGCAATTTTCTCAGTAGCCGCACTCGAAGCGTCAGTACCCGCAGTATCTGGTGTCGCTATTACCCGTGAACGGTCCTCCAATGCTTTCAACCGTGAGACGACAGTCTCGAACAATTGACGGAAGGTGGCCGAAGAAGGACTCCTTGTCCTCGACCGGCTCTCCAAACGCTCTCGTTCGCGTCTGGAGCGACGTTCGCGGTGTCGAGACGTACTATATGATCTTCTAGCACAATCACGGCGACTACGTGACCGCGATGTTCTAATCCTCGAACGAGAACGATGCGATTTGTTCATTTTTATTAATAAACAATAGAAGCTAATTAACTAATTCAATTACCCGTGAGCAAAGGAATCTTTATCCCACTTCTGATATTAGGAATCAAGAGTGAAATTGTTTAAAAAAAAAGAAAATAGCAACGACACTTTTATTTTCTAGTGATTATTTAAATACACAAAATGCTTATTCTAACTTTAATAAAATACACAAGTTAATGAAATCAGTTAAATTTAATACAAACGACTAGTGAGCAGTAAATAATTTTAAAGGTTATAAAATTACGAGAGCACCCGACAATGATCAAATAGTACGTCCGTTCCGCACGCTGTCCGTTGAGAAAAAGAGGCCCCACTGCGCGTCGAACTTGCTTTTATAGCTTGCTCAGTCGACCGTGACGTTATTCTTTAACGTCGCATTCCGCAACCAACAATATCTATACAACATGTATCGGGTATTAACGCGATCATGCATGTTAACCTTTTTAAAGCTTGACGTTTCGACCAGGTTACACCGGCCGTCGTCACATGCGGCGATGTGATGTCGCCGTTTGTGAGGCAGAGGAAACTTGTTCCTCCCTTACTCTTGACATGTTTTTATTTGTCCATGTACCGTCACACAAGACACTCACGGTATCCCTATTACGTATGTTAGCCGACGTGCCTGTATTCTGCGATTTACCCGATACATATTATATATTATATGTACATCATGCAACGCTTAAGTTTAGAATAATAATACATTTTTATTTAATAAATAAATAAAAGTCTTTACAAAATTATATACACATTACAGGCTACTTATTGTATTAAATTCACATTAAAATTATATTTAATCTAAAGGAAAACATTTACAATTTAAATATTGGACACAAGAGACTTGTTTATGAAGTCTGTTTTTAAATTGTATTACCTGAACTAGGTCAAAGACCTGTGTTTCAGGCTGTTTCTAATATTACATTTTATTTTACTATTAATAAATGAAGTTTAAAAGTTATTAGTATTACTAGGTGTTGCTTGCCATTTCATTTAGCTTGTCATTATCACAACAGCCATGGAGCCGTAGCCAGAACAACGTCAGCTGAGCTCGTTTGCAATTAATATTTTTGTGTGACCAGGTACTCACTACTACTACAATATGACGACGAGCCTGGTGTGCTCGGCAGAAACCATATTAACATATTTCCTGCTAGTGTCCGACGGCCAGATCGTTGGCGTTGGATTCACGTTGCCTGGACAGTACCCTCTCAGAGCCGACGAAAGGGATCCATTTGAACATCCTAATGATTACATTATTAAGGTATGCACTTCTTTATTACTTTTAGGACAAACTACACTTATTTTCCACCATATACATAGACGATATGTGTTATGAATTTAATAGTATCTGCACAATTATTTTAAAAGATATATATAGCCTTGAGTATACATACATGAGTAAATAGACCACACAATAATAACAATTTTAACATTATAATGATTACATTTTAAACACCCAGTCAAGTCAGATTACAGGATTTAAATAAGCAACATTAAAAAAGATATTCGAGTTGCAGAAATATCTAAGTATCAGGAAAATTACGTTTCTCTTGGTGCACTTGGTGTCTTTGCTCACGTTAGGCGCTTTGAACTGCGAGTGGTGTGTGCGCTTTACTCTAGGATTATGTTGTTAGTGCAACGGACGCCGATCACAGTGATGCACTGCTCATATAAGCTCTAAGAAGGCGCTGTACCTTCTTAAGGTGCTTGAAAACCGTAATCTACCATAAGGCTTTTGGCTATGATCTTCTGAAAAGTAGTTGCCTAAGCGAATGTCTCCGCTTTGGCAATATCCCAGCTTTGGAACTGCTTTGCCCTATTTCTCGTGTAATTTGCATTAATAATATGAATGATGTGACAGATAAACGTGCCTAACGCCTCTCAATGCGTGTACGACTATGTGGACAACCCTGGCTGGATCACAATGCACGTCTTCTTCGTCGACAAGGCATACAACATAACTTGTGACACATCTTAGATAGTTTAATAACGACTACTTCCTCTTACATGTTATGTTTATAGCATAAATAATACTGAGGAACAGGCATTTTGCGGCATGGTAAGTTGAAGTCACTTTTGTGTAAGTTCAGTATGCTGAATACGAGAAAAATATCAGATTAGTTAAATTGACTCTAGTTTATGAGATAAGACTTTATAACTATATGACTGAAAGATATATATTTTAGAAGGGGCTATATAATAACGACAAGAAAACTTAATACAGATGCTATTAACAAAAACATAAACAAATATATTAGAAAACTTTATTTGTAAGCTTTTCTATTGTGTTTATGTTCAGGACAATCCCTTATTAAATTTAAGCAATAGTCTGTCATCATAATATTGCTGTCCCATCGGCCTTGGTATCTTTCTTTCATTGTTCTAATGTCTGATGGAACCGTTCTTTATGTTGAATATCTCAAGAACCAGAGTCGATCCATACAAAGTAAATACATTTCGGGTATGAGTGATGAAGGTGTTTATTAAAACCAGTAAGAAAATTAATGCCGCACAAAATATAAATTTTTATGTTGCCCAGTGTTATTATTTTTAGTTCTTTATCACCAGTAAGATGTTTTTATATTTTGAGGTTGTACCTATGTGTCTATAGCGAAACTCGAAAAATCATGCTTTGTAATACAAGCAGATTATGAATAGTTAAGATGTATTTATATTTTGAGGTTGTACCTATGTGTCTATAGCGAAACTCGAAAAATCAACGTTTTGAAATTAGCTTACAATACAATGCCTTGTTTATGACCCTTAAATGTGACAGCACCTAACTGTATCTTTAATATTTTAGGAACATTTCTCCATACTGTGCAAGCTGAGCTGATTTTTAAATAATAATAGAGATTTTATCTTAATAATTTTCGTAATTAAATTAGTGTCTTTTATAAATTACTTTTAAATTTGAATATAATTCAGGCAAATTTTTGCAATCTGGAGAAATGTATACATTTGTATATATTTTTCTATGTGTAATATATGAAAAGGTTTACGGTGTTTTGATTTAGTTGGCTGATGAACATAAACACAATTCTAACTGGAATATTTATAGTCTACTACGATATTTCACAATATATTTTATATAGGTAATTATTCTTTATGTTTTCTTTATTGTTGCATTTCGTTTAGCCAATGTTACACTATGAAAATAGTTCACTATTTACGACGTTATTAAATGTTAATTGTTTTCATTTATTTAGTCAATGTTATATTAGAAAAATAATTAACTTTTTGAGTAGTTATTCTGTATCTAATATTGGCTTTATTTCGTTTTGTCAATTTTACACTAAGAAAATTATAAATAAAATTTAAATTTAAATTAAATCTATAAAGTTTCAATAGTTTAAATAATAATTCAATTAGCCTAAAAATTAGTAAAGTTTAATAATAGTAGTAGTGTAACAGTTTTCAAAATTATGTAATAAAGTGTCAAATAAATAACGCGATAAAATCCGTATATAGTAGTTTAATTTCAATGAATAATATTCGCGTAAACAGAAGACAATATTATTAAATAATTAAGTTTTTACAAAGTTATTGTTTTATTTGGTTTAGTAAATGGTACACTATAAAAATAATTAGCTTTTCGGGACGTTATCCTGTTATACTGATTTCTATGTTGCTATTATTTTGTAAACATTGTTGTTCTATGTTTTTACTACCATATCGCGACGTTTTGGATACTTTTTAAAGCATACAGGGCCATGGAAATACTAAGATATTAACAGGTTCAATCTCATGAATGTTACTTAACAGCCGTAATACAATATCAATTTTAAAAAGTGTCCGCGTCGTAGTCGGTTTCTTTAGACATAAAGTCAAAAACTGCTAAGAAGTTTGTATGAATACTTTATTAAATGTGTTAATAATACCTACCAAATAATTATAACTACCTAATTAGATACTACCTAATGAATTGTATTTGTTACTTCTGTATTATAGATTATTAAATCATATTCGCACGTATTTTTGTTTCTTTTATTACTTAGTACACTGCCCATGTGGCGTGGTAGTCAATATGACTGCTATGCATAAGGTGTTAAGTTCGAATCCCAGGTTGGATAAAGTGCTGTTGTTCTTGGCGTAATTTGGGCGTTGCAATGTTTAAGTTCCACGCCCGCTGAGAAAATCACTTGTAAGAGGAAATGTAGGCGGTGTTTTTAGGATATAATCTATATATATCTACTACTAATTTGCTCCTAAGTTTGACTGTAGGAATGGCCTAGTAATTCGTCGCTTTTCTGTTGCGCCGAGTGTTGTAAGTTCAAATGCCTAAAATTTGTGTTTTTCGAGTCTAGTCTATTTTATTTATTTAATTCATTAACAATTTATTACAATTGTAATTACAACAAGTTGAGGATATGAACTTAACTGATTTGAAAAATTTAGGTCATTTATGAATACTAAGAAAAGGATGGGGCCTAAAATAGATCCCTGGGTTACGCCTGTTGTCACATGGTGCATCTTATATTGGTAAGCTTTTTGGCAGTTCATAATGTCAATTGCGCTGACCTCTACGTACATTTGCCTATTGTGTAAGTATGTCTTAAAGAGTTCTAAGACTTTATCTCTAACGCCGTAATGTTCTAGTTTGATAAGAAATTCGTGATCCAGAGTATCAAAAGCAGAGCTAAGGTCTAAGAAAACACCAGCTACTTTCATTTTTTCATTTATTTTCTCTACAATTTCGCTAACTAAGGTATATAAAGCATCAGACGTTGCAACACCCTTCTGGTATCCAAACTGCCTCTTATTTATAACTTGGTTTGTAATTAAATGACTGACTAGGCGAGATTTTAAGAGCTTTTCGAATATCTTGGATAAAATTGGATGGACCGATATAGGCCTGTAGTTTTTTGGATCGGCCGTTGAGCCCTTTTTATGTATTGGAACTACCTTGGCAATTTTTAATTGTTCGGGAAATAGACTTTGCTCACAACATTTATTAAAAAAAGTATGAAAGTAGTGTTGCCAAATTCGCAATATGTGTCTTTATTATTGTTATTTGTACTTCATGAAACCCACTAGAAGTCTTTGTGGGCATTTTTCTAACTACGTTTCTTATTTCATTTGGCGTAATATAAGAAAAGACCATGTCTTTCGTGACCCTTTGACAGCTGTCTCGTAAGAATGCAACTGATTCGTCTATATTAGTCCAATTTGAAGGCTGTTTAAAGTTGAATTGCTCTGCTAATATATTTGCGACGCAGGCGGAGTCATCAATGGTCTTATTATTGTGTGTTATATTCATTTTTGTTACTAATTTATGAGTGCTTTTGTTTCTATGCCGATTAACTACCTGCCAAATTTCTTTAGTAATATTCTTTGCATTTGCGAGTTGTCTACGCACATAATTTCTTTTTGCAGCTTTCACAACTTTCTTAAACTGTGTCCCATATTTTTCCTGTACGCTAAAATAGATTCATTGAGACAAATTAAGACAGGTTAAAAATTTGTCGATACATGAAACTGAATTATTACGTATAAAAGTAGCTGTATGCACTAATAATGCTCTGAAGTTATAACAAGGCAATAAATTTAAAAAATCGGTACCTTTTTTGTTATCTGTCAATATATTAACATTAAAATCCCCAAAAATGTGAGCCTTCTTATTACATAAAAATGCTACCATTTTTTCTAAATTTTTCATAACTTGTTCGTGTGAAGTTTTTTCATTAGGACTTCGATAACAACAGGTCAGATACAGCCCAGTTATGACGTCTTTTATAGAACATGTTTTAAATATACCTTCCTGACACAACCTATTAATTTGGGGACACTACAAATTCTCTATGTACATGTCCTAGAATAAGACTACCCCTCGCTTTTTGTTTATTCTTGTATTGTATGTGATCAATTTATAGTTACTAATACTAAACAAAGGAGCTGAAATTTGATTACAAGGCAAGGAAGTACAGGCAGTGTAGTCAGGTAAAGATTATTTTTTATACCACAAACATTTTGATGAAAAATATTAAGAGAAATAGGATGGGAATCTTGGTTTGTACGTGTAGTATTCTTTGTGTCACATGCAAATTTAGATGTTATCCTGTCATTATTGACGAAAAAAATCTGTTTCAGATACCATCATAGTATCGTTATCTGTCTGTGTTATAGCATCTACATATACAAATTTATGTTGAATAGTACTTTCAGTCTGAATATACTTATTACGGTAACTTTTAGACGTACCAGTTTTTTTGCCGTTAATACCTGTTGTCGTGCGTAAATAACTTTCATAATTGTGTTTATATTTTAAACGTAATATTTCCCTGTGGAATATTCTACTTATACTTTAACTTATATATATATATACATATATATATATATATATACTTTAACAATAAATCTAAATTCATTTAAATGTGTTTGATAATCTACAAAGAACATATTATTAAAGTTATTACAGGTATATTTCAACAAATTATTTACTTTGTTCACATTTAGGTATCTATTTTTACGAACTTCGCCAACTAAGACATTTGTATCTTTGATTTGGTTCATTGTGTAGTATAAAAATGATTGCAGTTTTAACGGGTTGTCATCATTTGAGCCGCCTAAAATTAACACATAGTCTGCCTTGGTGAAATTCTGACACGTTGTTGCGCATGAACTAAGTATTTCTATACACTGCTACACAATCACAGCGATTATAAGGCTTTATAATCGCTGCGATTTTGTGATTTATTTCAGTGATTTCTAGTGTGTTGTGACTGCTGTTTGGTATGATATGTCCATCACTTCATCCAGTTCGCTGTCATTAAAGTTAAGTCTATTTTATCTGCGTAGAGTATTTACGTTGTCAAGGCCTTCCATGTTGGTTAGAATGACTAAATAACAATTTTAAACATTTGCAAAAATAATGTCTTGCTTAAGTGAATGGCCTGCCTTATAAGTGACACTCATGAAGTTTGTAACGTCCTCAGCGATACAAGAATTATTCCTAGAGCTGCAAGTGTCTGAGCTCTAGTAATCTCTTTCGCACATTGATATTTCGTGCGGTATCATTTCGACAGTAATAGATCTGTTAAACACCTTTTCTTTAAATAATAATAATAATAATATTCTACCACATACACACAACACAATCTAGCCCAAACTAAGCAGAGCTTGTACTATGGGTACTAGACAATGGATAAACATACATATATACTTTTTTTTTGTAAATTCATACATAGAAACACCCAGACCAACACAAACATCCATGTTGATACACACAAATGTTTGTTTCTGCAAAAATGTCTAAATGTCTTGATGTTCGTATTTTCTCTTAAGGAGACAATCCTAGCTGCAATTTAACATCTCAACTAAAATGTGTTGTCATTGTAATATAATATGTGTGTATATTTTATTCCAATAACCATGAATGTCCCTTTAAAGCCAAGCCAAGCCTTTCCCTGATTGGTGAAATTAGTATAAGGTTCAATTTTACTCAAATAAAGGCATGTACCTAGTAATTAGTTAAGCTAGGTTAAAAACACATTGCCTGCTCCAGGACTAATTTCTGTGTTGCAGACGCAAAGCACGTCCACGCAGTAAAACGATTTGTGGAATACACACAATTCTGTCCCGTGCAGGGATTGAACCAAAAACATTTGGCACCCTGTCAGTAAAAAGACGATCCCCTAAATCACAGCGTCATCCAAACAATTATTCCAGGTTAATAAAACCTGGTTAATTTTTTTGTCCGCGACTTCGTCCGCGTGGAATAGTTACTTTGAGCAGCATTTCCAATGCTATGGTTTACTACAGCTTATGTTAATACATTTTCATAAACTACGTTTTTGTTTTCCCAGACTATGTTTTTTGTTTTGCTAAAACATAAAGATTTTGCGGGTTTCATACTCGTGAGCACGCTACATAGAGTTAGCCATGCAAAACAGTATTGTTTATTATTTTCGTAAATGCTGCTTTTATGGGAATCTGCACTCTTTTAAACTGAAATGGCAAATTGGTCGGCATTATCGGAAAATGGGGAATTAAAACATTTTCTCCTTTTTATATTCTAGTCATGATTATACAGAGGACCTTGAATAAGTTCTCGCTGTTTCTTCATAAATGGCAGTAGCAGCACTACGTGCATGAAATTTCAAATAGTAACGCATCTGCAAGGAAGTACTATATCTAACCTTAAATTTCAGTGTGTGGTAGTTCACTTTAATAAAAGCTTACTATTTTTTTATTGGTTCTGAAAATGTAAATTTTTGTGCCAAATAAACTATATGTATTTGCGGGGAATTTTATTACACTATTTTATTCAAAAGAAACCTAAAGCTGAAGCACAGAGCATTGTATTATTGTTGAGACTTACGGTGACAATGCTCTGTCCGATACGACATGCAGAGATCACTTGTGAACTACTGATTCAACGGCAGAAAAGAAAAGGCTTTTTGCAACTGATCGTAACTGGTGATGTAAAATAGATACACTACGATAATCCAAAGCGTAGAAAATCGTGGGATAAGCCCGGCCATGCATCAACATCGTCTGCAAAACCAAGTATCCATGGTTCGAAGCTTCTTCTTTGCATTTGGTGGGATTAGCAGGGGGTAATCTATTATGAGCTGCTCAAACCGAATGAGACTATCACTGGAGATCGCTATTAACTTCAATTGATGCGTTTGAGTCAAGCTCTAAAGGAAAAACGACCGCTATTTAAGCAGAGTCACGATAAAGTGATTTTGTTACATGACAACGCTCGGTCTCATGTCGCAAAACCAGTGAAAACCTACCTGGAGACGCTTAAATAGGAAGTTTTACCACATCCGCTGTATTCACCTGACATAGCCCCTTCCGATTTTCACCTATTCCCTTTGATGGCACATATCCTGACTGAGAAGCGCTTCCATTTTTACGAAGATACTAAAAAATAGATCGATTCTTGGATAGCCCTAAAAGACGTTTTTTGGCGTGATATTCATATACTTACCGCCAGAAAGATGGCAGAAAGTAATCTCTAGTGATGGACAATACTTTGAGTGAAATGTTTTTGTTCGTTGTATCTTAAATAACGCTTTCATTTTGTGCAAAAAACAGCGAAATCTTATTCAAGGTCCTAATAGCTTTTATAATATTGCGACCTAAATGAGCAATTTATTGCCGTGTACCATTACATAGCCTTGATGCGTCAAGATTTCTCATTGACAGGTCTGGAAAACTTTCAGCCTTAACTTATGAGAAGGCAATCCTGATAATTTTAAAGAGTTGAGATACTCTATAGGGTACTATGTTACTTGTTCAGTGTCCATAACATTGTCTACTGACAGGTACACGACAACATCTCCCTCAACATCTGACATAATTTATTCGTTTATCTGGCCAACTGTCTCGTTTGTCGGCGCCAAAGTTGAAATTGACCTGTCACACAACCATTCTCGAATGCCCATACTTATTATATCACGTCAGTTTTATCGCAACAACAATGCTGAATGAAGACCATTTGTTGCCACAATAGTACTACGAATACTAATATGTACTACGAACTATTTATTTAATTGTCTTTTTTATTATTTTGTCGTTTTATTATAAGAAAAATTATGTATGTATAAGTAGTTCTTTGTGGCAATAAATAATGTTTTCTTTCTATTATGATTATGCTGCGAATCCTTTAAATCATCTGTGTTATCGACAAATTTGACAGAATTTACGTTTTAGTGTAATCATGCTGCTACTGTCTGTTAGCATACAATCTTCTCCGACTTTTAGAAGAGCTGTCGCATATTGCCCTGCGTGAGAATCTTTGTGTAGTTATACTCGCATATTTGTAGTCAGACCAAACTTTTTTACGTGTACACACAGTACCTACACGTAAAAACGTTTTGTATTATAGAAGCTAAACCATAGACGCCTTTAAACAGGCATTTATTTCATCTTTCGGTGTATCCCTAGTAATAACACAAACACTAAAACAAAATCCCCCGCCGTGTCTGTCTGTCTGTTTGCGATAAACTCATAAAGTACTGAACGGATTTTCATGCTATTTTCACCAATAGATAGAGTGATTAATAAAGCAGGTTTAGATGTATAATTTGTTTAGGTTTTGTACTACCCGTGCGAAGCCGGTACGGATCACTAGTTGATAAAATAATCCAATTTCAAAACTTCGCCGTGGAAATCGGTGGGTCGCACACTGATGATAAGTATTGTAAGTCATTCTACATTTTCAAATGTATTAAAATTAATTAAAAACGCGCATTGTCGATTTTGATTATTTACACACAATTCGACTAAAAAACGCCCATACTATGCTCAAAAACACGTCATGGTGCTACACCATGTTGTTGCTCGCAACTCCCTAATAAAAAACGAGCGCTAGCTAGCAAGACAGAAAAAAAAATCGTGATGTTTTTCTCCTTGTTCCTTTGTCTATTTGTGTAGGTAAACTCATTGCTTTTTCTCATGTTTTGGCATTTGATAGCTTATCTATATAATGTTCCAACTATGTTTTAATCACTGACAATGACACTTCCTTAAAACTAAAATGTTTACTAGAATTCCTTGCAAAATTCACAGCTAATTGTGTATTTATGAATTTTTCAACAATGTTTTTTGGTGTATTGTTTATAGGTGCAATGTTGTCAATCTTTTTACAGACTCTTGTGATATCAACTCCGTTGAAAAATTATATGAAATAGGCGCGTATTTAATATGTTTAACAGGCATTTTACAGCACTTTTAAAACTGTTAGTTCAAAAACAGACGTCCTGGTAAACCATTTCTGACATGCTCGCAGAGAACCTGGCCTTATCTGCTGCAGTTCGCCTGGCTCAACGAAACGACTCTGTAATAATCCAAAAATAAATAATTATGACAGGATTCTATGAAAAATTATTTACCGTGTCAACATATGTATCGGAGTTAGAAGACAGGAACTTCACCAAACAGGGTTGCTATGCAGGAATGGGTAAGAATCTACAATTTGGTTTTCGTTTGGAATGTGATTGGACAAGTATTAAGAAGGGAATTAGTTATAGACGTTGACTACAACGGTAAATATCGACCTAAGAAAAGACTAATGATCTGAATCATAACGCTATTGTAGGTATTCCCTAAAACACAATTACAAATAGCAGAAATTACAAACTGCGCAGCTGTTCCCCAATAACTTGGGATTCGTTCTTCTCCTATAGAATTAAGAATAAATACTGTTATCTAATGACGTCTAGCTTTTACATTAATAAAGATAAAATCTTTTCTTTTTCTGGTACACATTATGTCTACAACATGACTCCAAGCTTTGAATGCTCGGCAGAAACCGTATTCCCTTTTGCACTAATGACATCCGGCGATTAGATTATAAGCGTGACATTCTTATTGCCCGGTCTGTACCCTGTCCAGAATTCAGAACGAGAATGGTTTGAACGTCCTGCCAGAACTGCTCTTGAGGTCTGTTTACACTAATGTACTAATAAAGGATATTTTTAGATTTAGTTGTAACTTATATTAACAAAATAGGTATATTATATGACAGGTTATCGTGCCAAATGGTTCCGAATGCTTTTACGATTATAGTGACACTCCCGGCTGGCTCTCCTCGTATACATCTCCTTCATTGACAAAGCTTACGAAATAACATATTAGGTAACAACGACTAGCATAAAAACACACAAGTTAATAGTTATTCGAATGCAGGACCGTACAGCTTTCAAATAATTCGATATTTTTCAGTTATAATTACACGTACTATCGACCACATTACGGATACGTTCCTGATTATGTTATGATCACATCGGTACACTGAATCATTAGCTCTGCTGTCGCACTTAAAAATGTACTAATATTACAAGAGAAGATTTTTAATATATAGCTAACTTCATCAATGTATTTGTATTTTTGATTGATTTATATTCCGTATTGCCAAAGATTTCAAGAAAACAGTATCAATCATTCTACATATAAATACACTAGATGTGCCCGCGGTTTCACCCGCGTTTATTGTTATTGCACCACCCCCGTAGGTCATAGCGTGATGTTATATAGCCTTTAGCCTTCCTTGATAAATAGGCTATCCAACACTTAAAGAATTTTTCAATTCGAACCAGTAGTTCCTGAGATTGGCGCGTTCAACCAAACAAACAAGCAAACTCTTCAGCTTTATAATATAAGTAGGTATAGATTTATTTGCGAATAATTTAAATTGTAATACAGTTACTCTGTTTTACTAACTATCATAATTCTTCTGCATATATTTGTTCTTAACCTTGTAGTGTACACAAATTTAGGAATATAGACTAAAACAGAATTACATACCTTGATATTTAAACATTTAACTACAGCAAGTTCTGTTTTGTGGGTAATAATAAAAATAAATTGCAATTTTCATATGTAAGGGATTAAGGGATTTGTTTTCTACCAAAGCTAACAAATCCCATTATACTGAAATCAGAAACGTAGAATTCTCAATGAAATTTGATGAATTAACAGGTCAAATCGATTCCTTTCCGTGATGAAACAATCGACGCCCGAGCTAAGACATCATCAAGACATCCCAAATATCTACCAATATATTGTAAAAAGTGTCGTTTTTGTATTCTAGTTTATTAAATTATTCTTTGCATTTTTATTCATCTGATTTTTATTGTTAAAAATTTTGCAAATTTGGTATCGAGTTATGTAAAATTACTTAAATATTCAAGTAAATAGAAATCATGAGATACTTTCTTAACCTAGTGGTAGAAAAATGATAATGATTACAGAAATTAGTATCTATGTTAACAAACCTGACAGAGAAGAAGCAACTCCAAGGAACAACCAAGCCGCATAGTTGTCTAGCAACCACACAGTCTGCCCGATGGTAACATGTAGTCTAGTCGGAAGGAAGGGTTCAAGGAGGCTATTGGGCCTCCGGCGCTCTCACTCTCGAAATTAAACTATAGTACGTAAACTACTATTTGAGGTCGATATTCTGTTAGAGGGTACTGCTGCCGACTCCCGACTCGTAGTCACACCACATTATCACACCAGTATGACAAACGGTAATTTTTTTCTTGTTTGTCACACTACTGATTATCACACACCATGTATACCGTAATTGCTAGTACAGTGCCAACATAATGTAGTCGGTTTATCGACAAGTAATGCAATTGACCTATAACCTGGCATGTCTTCAGCTGTGAATAATCCGTGATTCATAATATGGTACTGCAACCTTATCTATAGTACTGGCCAGTTAGAAATGTATTGAGATAATGATAATGACTGACAAACGTCAACATATGAACAAAAACGATTGTCTATTAGTTTCACATTGGCTTTGTATCATGGATTTTTGTATTATTAACAGAAAACGTGGACAAGTGTTGTTATTTAAGCAACATCAATACTATAAACAGAAAGTTTACAAAAATTTGAATCAGATATGGTTTTGTCGTAACCGTCGTAACAGTATAAAGTGCTCCGGTTCAGTCACAATAAACGTAAGTGCTAGTGTATTCTTATCTAAATATAGGTACATACCGTGATCTGGTCTGCCTATCTATCTTCACGTTATGTCTCTAACGGGGCAGGTAGAGAGAAGGGAATGTAGTGCTTCGCGATCCTCGAATGACTACTCTTTTTGTGTTTTAATGATTCATCAAACGCTTTATGAACGAGTCTCTAGAAGTTATATTATCGCCTCAATATCCGTAATTTAATCGTTCTTTAAAATTCACAGGGACAAAATATTGTAAAAACAGTTGAGCACAAGAATACATGTCAACCAGATGAGAGCGATAATGAAATAGCGCTTTCGATACACAAAATACATGAAGTTGCTTGTACTTCTGCGAGGCCAATGACTAAAATCTTCGAGAAACATATTAGACCCTTAAAAGAAAAAGGGTTGAAAGTACCACAATTTGATAGCGTAAAATGCAGCCTGTATAATGCACGCAAACGAAAACTAAACGTGAATAAGACCGTTTTCAAACAAATTGAAGACGTAGAAGTACCTATTACATTTGAAAAATGTCTGATTGCTGATTATCAATATGAGAATACCAGACTATTAATATTTTGTGATGAAGACGCAAAGTTATTATTAAAAAGTGTAAAAGAATATTTTATTGATGCGACTTTTAAGAGTTCCACAACCATTTCCACAATTGCTTTCGATCCTCGGTGATTTGGGAAGCACATCTCAAAAAACTTCAGTTGTACCACTAATTCATGTGCTCATGAGTGACAAAAAAGAGTCAACATACGCTGCATTGTTCGACATCTTGAAAACTAAATTCCCCGATTGGTGTCCCACTGTATTTCACGCAGATTTCGAGATTGCTGTAGCAAATGCCTTAAGAATATTGTTTCCACTTATATCGATTAAAAAGTGTTACTATCACTATTGTCAGAGCTTATGGCGGAAAGCGAAATCAATTGGTTTGAAAAGTAAAATACATAAAAGAATTGTGGGATTATGTTCGGTACTGCCGCTAACTCCGTTAGAACTTGTTAAACACGGATGGGAGTACATAAAAACTGAAGCTAATGAATTGAGCGGGGAAAAGATTAAACAGTTCATAGCATACATGGGTCGTCAATGGCTAAATGATGAACAATATATTGCTGACTGGAATGTAGTTGGTCAAAGACACAGAACCAACAACGTTTGTGAAAGTTGGCACTCCCAATTAAACAAAAAGATAAATAAAAACTACGTAACCATACTAAAGTTATTAACAGTATTATTAAATGAAAAGGATATTAATATACAAAAAAACGAAGGATCGACCAAACTGATAAAGATAATTTTATAATTTCGTCCCAATTATTAAATGGCGAAATAACATTGGGACATTTCCTTGAAATATTGCGTTAAATAGTTCAAAATAATTTAATATAATACACACACCGGCAGAATTAGCGGAACACAAAAAACAAGAAATTAATGTATTTTTATGTTAGGTCTAATTTAAAAATGGAACATTAGTCGTCATTCATTTTTTCATTCATTTGTTTCAGTTTTTCATTCATATGTCTGTATCGACTGCTTTGAAGTGGATTTTTGTTTTCGTAAAATTTGCAAATTTGTTTTAGAAACATTGTTTTGCAGTTTTTGCAGAAATCTATGAAAAATGCATTTTGTTGTTTGATTTTTTTTTTAATTAAACTAAGTATGGTCTTGCAAATTAATTGAAATATATGTTAATTTAAGTGTTGATTTATGATTAATTAATATTTGTTAATAAATAAATAATAATAAATAAATACATTACATGGTGTGTAAAAATCACTAGTGTGACAAATGAGAAAAAAAATACTGTTTGTCATACTGGTGTGATTAAATATAATGAATTTTAATTTACATATCGATAAAACAGCACTAGTTGATAATGACAAGTGACGATAAAAGGTGTTGTATTAGTGGCGGTGTGACTAACAAGAAAAAAACTCCTGATAGTCACACTGGTGTGATAACCTGGTGTGACCACGAGTCTGCAGCGCTGCTGGACTCCCTGGTGGGCCCACTCATGCTAAAACCAGCAAGTTTCTTGAAAAGACGAGCACGAGAAAATCCTAAAACTATTATATTTGCCCTATATACAAACTGTCCCACTGCTGGGCATGGACCTCTTCTCAGGGTTGGGCCAGAGTCCACCACGGCCTAGTACTGGTTAACAGACTTCACTTATCTACGAGAATATTATGGAGAATTTTCAGACATGCAGGAGTCGTCACGTTGTTTTCATTTACCTTTAAAGCAAGCTATAATGAACTAATTAATATGCACGGCATAGCTTCGAGAAGTCGCAGGTGCGTTGGAATCGAACGTGAGACTTGGCCCAAGACCGGTATGTGTGGCAAACCTTGGAGGAGACTTATGTCCAGCAGTAGTCTTTTGGCTGAGATGATGATGACGGGATTTAAAAAGTGACCGAAATCGCGGCTACCATCTTGTAAATTATAGAAGTAAACAATCTTAACAAGTTGTTGAAGACATCTCAACTATGATCCAAACAATCAGTTATTAAAATTAAAACGAAACGTCATTTGACTGTCGGCATAATACTGAATAGCTCACGAACACAGCTCACTACTACGCAGTGTTGATGCCTGTGCTCTTTGGAATTATATAAAGATATATGTATATCTACGAAACAAATGAAAAAAAAAGGTTCACAATTGTTGGAAAGTTTACAAACATCCAGAAAACCGGTCACAAAGAACACCAAGACTCGGAACAACTATTTATGGATCACAAACTTTGTGCCGTATGGGATTTGACTTATAACTGTTATAACATTCGGCGTAGTGACATTGGCGACACAACCATTACGCCGAACGTGCAGTCAATGTATGCTTCCTTAATATGTCAAGCAGGCTTGTTTATTATGACACACCAATTCATAGTTGTAAACTTGTAAACAGTTTTATCAAGAGAAATATAATAGACTAGCTATGCCTGCGGTTTCACCAGCGTTTATGGTTACTGCGCTGTCCGCGTGGGTCGTAGCGTGATGTTATATAGCATATAGCCTTCCTCGATAAATAGGCTAGTCAACACTAAAATAATTTTCAATTCGTAGCAGTAGTTCCTGAGATAAGCGCTTAAGCGAACAAACTCTTCAGCTTTAGCTATATTGATAACGACTACTTAGTAATGAAAGTTGAAGTGGTAGTAGCTCAATGGGTAATGTATTAAGAACTTTTATGCCTTGTTGGTTACCTGTAAAGAAGAGCAGCGATAGCTCAGTGGGGAGACAAACAGACTGCAATGCAGAGGATCTCGGGTTCGAACCCACGGCGCGCACCTATAACTTTCGGAAGTTATATGACTTTTCGAAATTATGTGCGTATTGATTGACAATTATCGCCTGCTCCGTGCCTCGGAGAGCACGTTAAGCCGTCGGTCCCGGCTGCCATGAACATCTATGGCAGTCGTTATTGAGAGAGTGTCGACACAAAAGATCCCACTGGGTCGAAGTGTCGCTGGTCTGCACTGACTGGCCCCCACATAAAATAAGATACCTGTAAACATATTTGGCGGGTTTATTGCCGTCTACCTATGGAGGCTTCGTGCCGCTACTAAGATTATATTGACGAAGAGACCCAATGCTACTTTGCTTAACCCGGTAATTGATACCTAGCTCTCATGCACAGCAGCCGTACAAACTACCGTTGTAATACCGAGGCAGTCTAAGCATAAAGTACAACAATATTTAAAACAAAATCCGTGTAAACAAATGTTGGTACTAATATTATAAAGAGGAAAGATTAGATTTTTGTATGTTTGTTTGTAACTTTTTAACTCTAAAGCTACTCAACCGATTTTAAAAATTCTTTCATTATTAGACAGCTGTATTATCACCGAGTTCATTTAAAAAGAAGTACTATCACTAACAGAACATAACCTACTTTTACGCGAGCGAATCCGTGAGCAAATGCTATTCCAAAAAAATATTGTACAATAAGTTGGTTATAATATGATATAAAAAAGTTGACAATAGCTAGGTTGGAGACCGTTGAATAGTCACGCGGAGATCTTGAGTTCGGTCCCAAGACACGCACCACTTACTCTTTTTTTTATACTGCTAAGGTGGCAAACAAGCATACGGCCCACCTGATGAAAAGTGTTCACCGTAGCCTATAGACGCTGCAACACCAGAGGCACTACTTACGCGTTGCCGACCCTTTAGGAAAGGAAGTGGAAAGGAGTAGGATTGGGAAGTGGGAAATAGGGTGTTTGGGCCTCCGGTACTCTCACTCACCGAACGAAACACAACAGTAGGAATACTGCTATTTCACGTCGATATTCTGTGAGAGGGTAGTCCTTCCCCGGTCGAGCCGGCCCATTCATGCTGCAATAAGAATTTTATTTCTCCTGATGCATCGTACACACGGCTACACATCAAGTTAGACACCCTATATACGCATAACTATGCTACATACCAAATAAGGAATTGTCGGAAAGGGACAGTGCATAGTGGTGTAGACCCATCACGGTGCACTAGCGCGTGCGGCGACGCGGCGACGCCCGCAGGCCGTTCAGCGTGAATGAGACAAAATAACAAAAATATAACGTACTCTCTCGCATGATTCGCAGCGTTCAACTTATAATAGTTCATAGTCCAAACAGTCTAGGTTGATGAGTCACTGTGTGTACCTGTGCCTTTAGACCGCACGCGAATTACCTTATAATGGTGCTTGTATCTAGGACAGGAAATTAAAATGGGAAAAGAGAACCAGCAAAATGAGATTAACCGAAGGATCAGACTGGGGTGGGTAGCCTACTCCAAACTCAATTTTGTATTCAAAATGTCAGCACAACAAAAGGCTCAGATCTTTGACCAATGCATACTATCAGTCCTTACATACGGCGCGGAAACTTGGGTTACGAAAGCCATTCTGTATAAACTACAAGTAACGCAAAGGGCAATGGAAAGAAAAATGGTGGGTGTAACATTGAGGGACAGAAAAACCAATACGTGGCTTCGTAAACAGAGCAAAGTATCAGACGTTGTAAAAAGGGTAGCAAATTTGAAGTGGGAGTGGGCTGGTCATGTAGCCAGAAAGCAAAACTCGTGGTGTAAAAGTGTGTTAGAATGGAGACCATGAGACCAGAATAGACCTTGAGGGCGACCACAGATGAGATGGAAGGATGACATCAAAAAAGTGGCGGGCAGCACCTGGACCCTAATTGCCCAAGTCAGAGGAAAGTGGAGAGGATTAAAGGAGGCCTACACCAAATATTTGGTCGATTAAGGCTAAAGAAGAAGAAGAAGAAGGAGCGGATTGTGGCCCGCGCCTTATTATTAGCAATAGACTGCGTTTTAAAAAATAATTATTTCATCCCTGTTAATAAGCTGTCCCACTGCTGGGCACGGGCAGTATGAGAACAATAAGGCCACAGTTCACCACGCGAGCCCAGAGCGGTTTGATAGACTTGATACATCTTCGAGAACATTATGTAGAACTCTCAGACTTGTAGATTTCTTTACGATGTTTTCCTTCACTCTTTAAGCGAGCGATAATTATATTTAATACGCACGTAATTTCGTACCGTCAGAAGTGCTTAGATTGGGATTGAACTTGACAACTCTGCGTGGCAGTTCAACGGTTGCCGAGTAGGCTTACGCTGCTGTTGTGTATATAAACACAATGTAAAAGCCCACAACAGTCGGCGTTCGGTCTGTGCACGTATCACATGTCCTGAGTGTTTGTTTAAAGTATTTTCGTGTATTTGTTACGATGTTCATGTCTTTAGTGCTGTGCCTTTTGGCTGGTGGATCACCTGTCCTTGGTAAGCATCATGTGATTTATTTATAATCTCACTACTAGAACATCTGTGTAGCCAAGTTTAGCGAAGTTGATGTGCTGCAGTATTAATACAACGAACTATCAAAATCAATTAACTTACTGACGAGAAAATGGCACTGAACTGTTTTGTCTTTCCCTATTTATATACATATATGTAGATCGATAATGTCTTTTCCTGAACTCGGCAAACTTGTGTTCCACGCGAGAGATGGTAACTTCGAGTATAAGCTAATCACCTATTACTGGAATATATATTATAAGAAAACAATTTAAATACCTATAAGAAGTTAAAAAGTATAAATCAATATAAATATAACAGTTTCGATTCGGTTTTTTATTAGACTATCCCACTAGTAATATATCCTGTGTCGCGGGGGACACAAACATTCATACAACGGTATCAACGGTAACAAGTAACACCAAGATTGGGAACAACTATTTGACAATCACACAATTTTTTGCGAGTGAAACGGAGTGGGCATTGAACCTACATCATTCAGCTTAGTAGTAATGGTGAGGC
This sequence comes from Catocala fraxini, assembly GCA_930367265.1. Lineage (NCBI taxonomy): Eukaryota > Metazoa > Arthropoda > Insecta > Lepidoptera > Erebidae > Catocala > Catocala fraxini. The sequence continues at coordinate 6,829,469 of OV884040.1, read as the reverse complement.
GACAATTTAAACCACTACGCCATGGTATGTGTAAATGAAAGGCGTTTATGTGACAGCATTTAAATATAATATTATTCTTTAAATTAGCTTATATCTATAAATAAAATGTATATAATATCAGCCCTGTATTAAACTGTCCCACTGTTGGGCATGGACCTGTTCTCAGTGTGAAATAGGTTAAGGCTACACCATGCTGACCCAGTGCAGGTTGGCAGACTTCACATATCTTCGAGAACATCATGAGGAACTCTCAGACATGCAGTTTTCCTTACGATAAAGCGAACTTAAATTATGAGAGTAATTTAAGTTAATCTACGTAAGTAGTAGTTTTGTAGACATGAATGATGCAATGTAATTTTTATAACGTTTACTGGCTGGTAGTTTACAAATTACTACTATTGATGCTAACCACTTCAGCTAACCTACAGTTCTTGTGTTAGGAGTTGGTCCACGCTGGGTTCTTTAGTTAACTGATCCCGCTCTAAACTGAACCCGCGGGATGAGTTGACTTAATAATTAATTTTATTATTTTTGCTTTGTCAACTGCTCACACTTTAAAAAGAAGAATATTATTTATATTTATGCAATATAAATATGTACACACTTGAACAAAAGTGTTTGGGGAAAGAAATGACACACCATCGCTTGGTTTTACTGACATATTAAAAAATGGGTAGTATTTAACTGCACAGCAAAATATATTTAAAGAGATCAAAATAAGTCGACGGACCTATTTTTGGGTGGTTTTAAAAAGTAACCTAACATAATCTAACCCTTCCGAGACGGAATGCAGTGATTTGAGGCGTATAGGTGCTCGTTATGCTGTGCAATATTTGCTGTGCAATTAGTATTTTTGATGGTCATTATATTTAATCCCTTAAAAAATCACAGGCGTAATACTTTTTTTTGTGTCTGTATAAATCATAAAATGAATCAATGGGATCAGTAGCCCGAACTGATCCCGCGGGTCCAGTTCAAGCGGGATCAGTTAGCTAAAGAGCCCACGCTGTGGGTTCACGTTGGATGGTATTCGAACTCACCACCTCTCACTCGCAAATGCAATGCATAGACCTGCTTATATTATATACATATATAATAGAGTTGTTTACTAAGAAATTAAGTTTATAAGTGATCGAATATTTGGGACAATAATTTATGGTTTGGTGGGATGGTCCACAAAAAAAATAAACTGTTCCACTACTGGGCATCCTATATGTATAGTATCTAACTAGTACGTATAGGGAATATCTCTAAGCTAATTTGAAGATCGTTGGACTATCACGCAGAGGTATGAAGTTCGATGTCATGGCAAGTAACTCTGATTTTATAAGTTACGTATGTTGCGTATTAAATAGTTTATTGAGATTTTTTTTGCTGGTAAATGAAAATCAACCTGAGGAAATCTGTCTAAGTTCTACATAAACTCCTTGAAAATATGTGACGTCTCCTAGTCCACAATCGACTAGTGTGGTGGACAAGATTTTAAGCCAAACCCTTCTAATACTGATAAGTGAAGACCATACTATGCAGAAGGACAGTTAATAATATCGTCTGTATACTCAAGAGGGTAGGAAAAAGTGTGATGCACCTACTTTTCGCCAGCTGTGGTTTTAGGTCTCAAGTTGGTTTGTTCCGCATTTGCCCCTACATTTCGTCCCACATGCCAAAATGTTCCTCACTTACCCCTCTTTTTAAATTATTACTTTTTCGCCCTACATTTTTGTACATATGGTTAACAAAACAAAACATGGTTTAAAATGATTTTAAATCTTTCGTTGTCATGCTCATGATGTCATGCAATCATAAGCCCAAAGTTTTACTGAGAGTGCTCTAAAATATATTTCGGCTGACGGTACAACAGAAATTCCATACAAAAAATACAGGGACAAAAAAGGAACATAATCTGGGACGAAAGAGGAATTATATTGAGAAATTAATATTTATTTAAACTTAGGGGCATATAAGGAACATTTTTTGGGACGAATGCGTATTTCTACGCTTGGGACGAAACATGAGGTACGAATGCGGAACCCGCAAGTTATACGGATCGAGCCAATTGTTTTTGGAGCAGTTGATAAATAGCGCTGAAATGATTATATCATTAGTAAATTTTGTCCGCGGCTTCGCTCGCGTTATAAATAATTTATCATAAATTTTCATCCCTCGGGAACACTACTTTTTCTGGTACGAAAGGTACCCTATGTCCTATTCTGTTCGCCTGACTACGTGTCGAGTAGTTAAGGCGTAAAAGCGTTACAAATAAGCAAACTCACACTCGCATTTAAAATATTAGTAACGTAGTATTATTGTTATTAAAGACAGATACTATCGTCGTGTTGATATAAAGGTCTTTAACCTAAGCGTTAATGCTCCAACATAATAATGACATTATCATATCACTTAAGACATTAAAATAAATATAAGTACCTACATACCTTTTGCGAACATGTTTAAGGTTGCCCTTCAAGTAACTTTTTACGACTAATTACAAATAGTTTGAATTTTAGTAACTTTATTTCCTTACTACTTTAGGTACTACAAGTAAATGGTCGTCTTAATCCTATCCATAAAAAGGAATGCTGGCAACTGGCTATTTGTGTGCCAAGTTTTATCTAAATCCGTTCAACGGTTAACGTGTGATATAGTAACAAACATCCAAATCTCCATAAATCTTCACAATCTTTCACATTCCTGTTAGTAGAAAGAAAATAATCTAATTTTATGTTATGAGACTTATGAGGAATGTTAGAAGTATTTAGATAATAAGTCAAAGAATAGTGAGAATAACTCGATTAGCCGATGTTAATCGAATTTAGCGACAGCCTGGCTATATACCATGTAGATAAGTTATCTTTAATAATTTGAATGGTTTCTGTTGTTTCAGGAAAATGGGAGGAAAGTTTAAAAGGTAAATAAGATGTTTGGTCCAGTTATGGTGAAACAAAAAGTGACGTGATCGTCTTCTTTAATGTACTTGGGTGTTGTTTAATAAAACAATCCAACATTTTCCACAGCTCGATATTTATGAACAAATATATTTTTGGATATGTACCTGTTACTGGCGCAGAAACTTAAAAGCGCGATATAGCTGTCCGTAATAACGCCATCTAGGAGGAATGATAAAACATTGCTTGTACAGTTTATAATAAGTGAATACATTAATCTACTTATATGTAAAATATCGATTTATTTTGGATATTATACATTTTAGTAGATATATATCTGTTTCTATACTAAAAGGTACAAAAATTATTTATTTTATATATATAGTACAATAACAAATGAAAATTATGACATGACACAATCATGGCGTAAAGTAAGTACCTACATAGTATAAAAATACAAATTAGAAAATAAAACAATATCTTGAGACACTCTCTAGATATTGTTTTTGGTATGGATACAATATAAATCACAAGACAGATAGAAAAGACTGTGTAAGTAATAATCAATACTATCTATATGAATATTTCAAAAAGAAAGTGCGAATTTTGTGAATTTATATGTGTGAAAAATCTTCAAAACCACCGCATTTCATTGCAATAATTTATTACTGTTCGAAAGGTTCATTATTCCTGATGGACATAGGCTACATAAAATATATTATACATTATAATAGTTATTATATATCATGATTGTACAGTATAACGTCACTTTACAGTCAGATTCGATATCAACCCTTTCGCTATCGGTACGACGTCCTTCATAGAGATGCCTCAGTCGTCCACAGCAGCCTCTGGTCGGGGTTGGGAGGAGGTGACAGGGCCAGACGGACCCAAAGGATATGCATCGCTTGTTATGCTGTGCCCAAAGAACGACTACACTATATGCTTGCTCTTCGATGACACTGATTATATCGCAGGATTGCAAATTGCCGTGAGTCACGTTGATTTTCTTTTTTTGGATCTGCCATTTGTTTACTGACGAATATAATTTTTTTATACAACATCGGTGGCAACTAAGCTCACGATTCACCTGAGAGTAAAGATAGTAGGCAGTTATTCTAAGGATTGGTCGTTGTAACACCAAGGGTTGTCACTCTCACTTCGTTGACTCTAGGTAAAAGGAATTAAAAATATGATGAACGCAAAAGATTGGTTAGGATATGTGCAGTGAACCTCCGGCTTTCTTACTTATCAATGAAGTATGAGTGATAGATACTACTGTTGTGTTGGTTTCCTATCAGGGGTTTATATTACCAAAGTAAATAGGGTGAAAGCTTTAATAATTTAGCGATGGCAAGTTCTCCTATTTTTACTGAGGAATAAGTAATGTATTGCAGAAGAATTTAGACTTAATAACTAGGTCTTACATTCCCTGTTTATTGCTTCTGCAATATTAATGGAATCCATGAATCCATGGATAATTGATGATATTACCATTTAATTGGACCGTCAACTCGACTTCCTTTAAAAAAAATTATAAAAACATAAGTTTGTCTTTATATATAAAGCAAGTTATTGATTATTTGATATACATAACTCGGCAGTCACCGTTTAACTCAAGGCCGAAGACTCTTAGCAGTTCTACTGTCACTGCTACAACTATCCTGCAACTGTTATGAATGTGAATGTTTACAAGTTACTTGTGCACTTGACTACCTTCATGGTCTGAGTAAGGGTGCGGATTACGAAATTCCGGTTCGCATTCAGTTTCGTAACAGTTAAAGTTTTCCCAATTAATTCTAAGTAATAGTCCTCCGTAACTTTTTAAGTTAGGGGATGAACATTTTTCGTTTCTGCACTTCAAAATGCACTTACTGCACCGAAACTCTTATCGCCCACGTTAGATTTCCGTTATCTGTTACAGTGACAAAAGAGCACTAATTGTATTTGCGTATACATTTGTGCACTATTATATCCCTTAGGTAGATGACTACTTAGTCCCCGTTAAGATCGACCACCGCAATCCAGCCTCTTTCTGGAGGACATTCTTACGATTACTCAAACACATCCAGATCGCTGTATAAGTTTAGTAAAATTTGGTAGACGTTTAGGATATTCAACTAGTCAGCTGAAATGTATGTGATGTAATTTAGTATAGCACATTACTTAGAAAATGTAAAAGTTTTCTAAAAAAAGTATCATAATTCTTCTCTTATTACATACATACGTTCCCGAAGGGGTAAGCAAGCATCTTTTCCTTCATTAACTATCATTATGATCTTAATGCGTACTTGTCGGTTTAGGGTACTCATAACCCGACATTTCTTCAGAATGTGCCTGATGTGATTACAGAACATTCGCCGGCACATACACATTCTCTTCACACTAAGAAAAGGCCCGTGCCCAGCAGTGGAGCAGTTTATATAAAGGTCTAATAATATTGTATTCGTTTATTATATTACTCGAGCGATGACTGAATGCAGGGAAGCTACGTGAAGTATAAACATAATAATGTCCTGTTCATTATTTAATCCACAGTTCGAGAAATCAAAATTCAGTAGTCTGTTCGACCTGAGAGTCCAAGGCTTCACCGACTGGATTGTTCCTGTGAACGGGACCACAAAGACTTTCTGTGTTATCCAACAGTACTATATATCCACCGGTATGCACTACTTTTTCCAATTTGCCAAATTGGCCAAAAGCCTGTTTTGCGTTACCAAAATCCTTGATCCAACAGATACAGTACCTAATTTATATTAATAATATAAAGATAAACTCTGAAACTACTGAACCGATTTTGATCATTCTTACATCATTTGAAAGCTACTTTGTCCAGAAATAACTTCATGTCACGAACTACAGAAGTAGAGCAGTAATCATAAACGTAGAGAAAACCGTGAGGACAGCCAGTCTGTATTATAACTTAAAGAGAGAGTGCCAATTTTGTTATCTTGTGTGTATCTTGCAGATAAACCACTGCACCTATTTGATAAATTGTTTTACTATGTGAAAGGAACGTTATTACATATGGACATATACTGGTATATAATGTTAAATCTCGTCAAAGTCGGTGCGGGCTAGTAGTTTTCATTATTATGCAATCTAGCACTAACATGCCTTTAGTTCGCGTTTGTGAAGACATTCATTATCCATTCATCACTCATCGATAACAAGCAAGTGATATCTATACTAATATAATAAAGAGAGAGTATTTTTGTTTTTGTTTGCTGCTAATTTCTGAAACTTACAGTCGGATTTGAAAAATAATATTTTTTATTTTCATAAAAATGTGTAAACTATTCTTGGAAACGTCAATTAACTGATATACCAATAAAAATAAAATAAAATAAAAGTAAATAATATTTTGCAATGAAAAAAGCCTGTTTGAGAAGAAGAGCTTTCATGAGAAAAAGCAGGCAATAAACTCATGGCCACCTTTTTCAATAATAAACGTGGATATACCCGCGGCGGACAGATATTTCTTATTATATTGAAAACACTAGCAGCATAGTAAACTAGTGCATAGCAATAAAGACGGAACAAGAATGATTTTTCTTCATATACTGTTAAAATATATATTGGACCTGCCTTATTCTAAAATTATAGGCAGGCTGAAGATTGTAATAGAATGCACAATCAGGGCCATTATTTTAAAGACACATAATGTGACAACAATTGTTGTGCAATGTCTCTGTTATTTTGAAAATATGAATGTAAATGATTCCTATATGCACTATTTCATTGTACTGTGACTATAGTTGACTACCTAACCTATTTATTCGAGAGCTGTAAGTTATCTTTGTAGGTACTAGATATTTTCGAAATAGGTTCAAAAGCTTAGTCGTGAAAAGGGGTAAATAGAAAAAGATACCTTCGTTATTTCACATTGCAACATAAATTCAATTTTACAATTATAAATGTATATATGTGAAGGACGGCATAAACTACTTTATTTGCTATCTAAAACTTAATAGTACATTAAAATTCTTTATATAGTATATAGATTAATTAACAATTTTAGTATTGTATATATTACAAAGCTTGGGATTCAGATCCCTTTCATTTGGTAGCAAAGGAAATAAAAGGCAACTGTTTCTCATTATCTACTTTCTAAAAGAACCAACACGTAGGCCATGTGTAAATTTGGTCCAGTCTGCTGACTGCAGGTTTAACATGCTTTCAGAAATGCTAGCGACTGACGCAGATACTCGCATAGCTACACGCAACCCTGAGCTGTTACTTCAAGATGGCAATATATTCGTGACAGGTTTCAATGGTGCTCTATACAACATATCAACCACAGTCAAAGATTTTACTAAAGAGAGCATTTACAAGAAGCAGGCGTGCATTCCTTGGATGGGTAATTATTATTAAACATTCTTTAAATAAAGTAAATGGTCTGAAGCTGTATTATACTCGTGGTGGCAGACGAGCCAGCATTGTCATCATCTCAGCCGAAAGACGTCTATTACTGGACATAGGTCTCCCCCAAGGCTTTTCATACAGACTGGTCTTGGGCCACCCGCATCCAACCGTTTCCCGCAATCCTTACCAGTTCATCGGTCCACTTTGTGTGTGCTAGCCCTGCTGCGTCTTCCGGTGCCAGGCCGTCACTCCAAAACCTTTCTGCCCCAACGGCCATCAGTTCTGCGTGCTATGTGCTCGCCCACTGCCACTGCTAGCAGTGTAACTGATGCTAAATGGTAATCGTACTTATGGGTTACAGTAAAGCATAGTAAGGCTACTAACGATCGCGATAGCATTGTTGTATTTGAACCACAATCAAAGAAAGACTGATCAAAGTGTTCGGGAGATACCGCGGTGCAAAAAACGCCTCGCTGATTTCAGCATGAATGGGCCGGCTCGACCGGGAAAGGACTACCCTCTCACAGAATATCAACGTGCAATACACTGGTATTGCAGTAGGAATACTGATTCCTACTGTTGTGTTTCGTGTGTGAGTGAGTGTGAGTGAGTGAGTGAGTGAGGGTGAGTGAGAGTGCCGGAGGCCCAATCACCCACTTTCCCCCATTCCCGCTCCTTCTCCTTCCCAATTCCTTTTCTAAAGGGTGGGCAACGCGCAAGTGATGTCTCTGGTGTTGCAGGCGTCCATAGGCTACGGTGACCACTTACCACCGGGTGAGCCGTTTGCTAGTTTGCCAACTTAGTTGTATAAAAAAAAACGACCGTTTAAATTGTGGACAACATTGATCACAAGCGCGGCGGCAAACACTAAAAAAAGATTTCAGGATCCGCAACTAATGCATCATGCGCCTATAATAGTTAGTTTATCAATGGTATAGGTATGGGCAAAGTCTTATTGATTTATTAATAATTGTTAGTGTAATTTTTAAGTTGTATTGAGCATTGATAGCGGGCCGGCGCTGGCGCGTAGTTTGCTTTAAAAGCGTTTACTCCATGTGGCCTGTTCCAAGTGGCAAAGACGGAAATAATTGTTTTACTTTAAGTTTTAAGTTTTTAAACGCAATTTACTTAGGTATTTGGCATTTACTTTTACTTGTTTTTAAAACATTCTAAAGACTAAAGTAAAATTGTATCATAAGTAGAATTGAATTATATTTGTAGTCCTTTTACTATGCATAATACGAATTAAAAATTTCCGACCCGCTGTATACATGGTATACTATCTATCACTATCTAATTAAATGTATGCTTGTTTGCCGCATTAGTAATAATACAGGATAAAGTTAAAATGGCCGATATGTTTGATGTATACTCAGCACATTGGAGCTAAGTGGCTCTTATTGATGGTGCGGGCAAGTTTACGTCTTGTTCTATAACTAACGCTATAGTGCACGTTCTATTTCTATTCTCCAGGTCTCCATTATTATTACAACATGTCGCGACGCACTCCATGCCAAGCTGATACAATGTTCCCCTGGTTTCCATTGGTTTACAGTAACCAACTTATCGGTGTTGGCTTTGTGGTCTTCGGCCAATACACCCTCGATAGCGACTCTAGAAACTACTTTGAAAAGCCTGGAAGACTCGCTGCCCAGGTATCTGAACAGATAAAATATAATAGTGTCTTCAATAACTACCTTATGTTAAACAGGGCTTAATATCAGTTCAGCGGTGCGAGCTTGTCTTGTTAAGCTTTGAAAAGGTACAGATGAATAATTAAATTCATTGATTAATTGTTGAAGTGCCAGACATAATTGAAACTGCTGCCACTCAACAGGTTAACCACTGTAATTTGTGTAGGAATAACAAAGTTGTATCTAGAAGAAAATATAAGTAGGTAGGTATACTTTCATAGTTCAATGATCGACATTATATCAACACGCAGGAATCCTTGTTTTTGTTAGTTACATGAGACCTCGCATAGGTATCCTGACGTCAAAAATGATATCTATTTATAATACAGATTTATTAATTTCAATTTTAATTTCAATCTTTGTTGCACTCTATAATGCATAGAAAATTTTATAATTAGGTCTGGTAACATTAAGGCATAGGCCTTGTCGGGCCCAGCAAAGAAGAAGAGAGGAAGAGTAGTTCCTTTTTAAATAAAATACTTAATACGTTCTAATATATAAATTTGTTTGTATTAGAAGTTTCAATTATTTTCAGTTTTAAACAAAAATTGACTATAATATTTTTTATATATGTAGATACAGCAGCAGCACGGCATAATGGAGGTCTTGTCTAAGTAAAATATTATTCTTATGTGTTGTGAAACCAATAACTTAAATATTTGGGACGGACAAATTGTAATATAACTATTTATGTTTCGTTTCTATTTATGTATTTATATTCGTTTATGTTCTGCCCTTTTAAATATTCAGTTACATCGTTTAGAATAATTCATAGTCATTACGTTATGTGGTTATCGGTTGTGAAATTAAGAAGACTCGCTATTTTAATTTAAGACTGCGCCGAGCGATATGTGCCAAAACAGACGGTCACAGTTATGTGAAATCAACACTTTTTGTTTAATACAAATATAAAATATACATTAACCATAACAATGAATGTTTTTACAATTACTCCGTGTAAAAAACTTAAAATAATAAATTTCTTCGTCTACAAAAATACGTAAATATGCATGAAAAATGCAAAAACGTAAGCTCGTGTTAAGTGATTTTTAGATTATAACAAGCAAAATCTATCATATTTTACAGCTTGATCAATGAATTATTCTAAAAGATATAACTGAATATTTAAAAGGGCAGAATTTAGCCTGCGGAACAAAAGGCGTGCGTTTATATTAAGGTTTTGTAAGAACGGGCTTTAAAGAACGATAAATTAAAAAAATGTATTTCTAAAAATATTATTATCATAGTTATGGTAGACTATATAAGCCACCAGCTGTGGGTTTATGACATTATACTTGTTTTCAGCTCATCGTGCCTCGAGGTCCGAAATGTCTGTACGAGCTGGCTGACTCTCCAGGCCTCGTCACCATGCACACCTACTTCATCAATCACCCACAGCTTGTTACTTGTGTACTGTAGTGTTGACCTACCACACCGGTTGTTACAAATATATTGTTTATACAACATCTTTGGATTGTTACACTTTGTTATGAAATAAAAATGATTTGCCATGTTTCTGTTTTATTTTTACTGGTGGGATATAAGCCCTTTGGCAAATAGTATGGTTAATAGTAGTCCAATTGGTGAGAACAATTCAAAACTTTTAAATGTTCGGCATAAGCCGTACACTACCTAAGTGTTGCCGACGTACTTGTAAACCCACTTTGTGTAGATTAGACAACATGCTGTGCTAACGAGCCGTATTGTACAATGCCACGCGATATAATGATGAATGACAAGCTTTTGCGGCTTCGCTGCGGAACAGATTTTTTTTCTGGTTAAAGAACGTAGGGTACTTTTATTTCTGTTCCCTGTCAACATGTATGCAAAATTTCATGATGATCGATCGAAAATTCGCATTTATAATATTAGTTAGGATAAATAAAAAATAATAAAATAACTATAATCGAAAACGAATGCATCACTTCTTATACGTACATATGTACATTTGTCATGACTCGAGACCACAGTCCCGGTCTTGTCACAGAGATCTAGACCCAAGCTGAGATGGCAAACGAGCTGATAATACAATCCGTGATAAGGCTCCGTCATAGTCTACGAAAGCTTGCAACCTGGGGTTACCACAGACGTATTGGCGCACCTGAGTAGATACTTAAGCTAAATGGCTTCGTGTCTTTAATAAAGCTAACAATACTCTGAAGACGGTACTCCCCGCGAGAACATCATGTAAGACTTTATCTGCGATTTCCTATAATGAGTACTGGCTCTAAGTTGCGTAAGAGTAAGTATGGATTCCCGTCAAATAATAAATATCTCTTTTAAAAGTATTTTTAAGGACTACTCTCGCACTATGATAATTGTCTGTATTGCGGGCGGCCTTAAATACATCCAAACATCGGACACAAAGAACATCCAGACTCGAAACAACCATTTGTGGATCACACAAATTTTTGTCCCTCTGGGCGCAGAGGCAGTGGCGAGGCGACCACTAAAACACTATGCCATCTGTGCAGTGCGTGAATAGTGCACTTCGTGGTTAGTTCCGGTATTCCGTGTCATTTTAATATTTTTGTTATACAAGAAACAGTTATCACCGCAATCATCTTCCTAAGTAAAATTCCCATTTATCGCAAGTACTATTTCTAGGAGATAAGGTATCCATTGCATAGTGGTCAATGAACGTAGCCACTCTTGCCCAAAAATAATTGACTAGCGTAATTCGCCCTGTGTTCTTTATACGTATAAGATAACTAAAGGAGATATCGGGGTTATTATTAACATTATGATTAGATGTTGTTATCTTATGTTTAATAAAGTTAATTAATGTTTTTTGGGTTTTTCACACGACCAAAGCTGCTTGTGGGGAAATCCGCAAGTCCAGACAAACAATAAATAATTATGTCGATAACTTTTTCTTAAAATAATAATATCGAGCTGTTTTACTTTAGTCACAGGGATCGCTACATAACATTACTCTTAAGCGCTATATAAACACTTGCACGTGTCCAAACTGAACAAATTTAATGCACGGCGGCATTTGGCGATTTATAAGCAGCAGTATAAAATTGGTGGGCCACAAGTATAGTACTAGTAGAGTTACAGATCTGTTTCAACAACAATTGTTGTCTGTTTGAACAATTTACAAACTATGGACTATAACATGTTTAATTTAGTTATTTGTCTCGGTCTTCTTTTTGGATTAACCGATACTTTGCATTACACGTCATATTTGCAATAAATAGAACGCATAGGTAATAATAATAACTATTGGTCAAGATTGCATAATAATTGCAATTATAAAAAACAAACTTCAAAATTCGTGATAGTTTGTGGAATCAGACGTAGGTACCTAATTAGTGTTGCAGAGTTGGGACTTTTGCACAATTATTATGAAATTATGACAATTTTATGAGATATCAAAATTAGTCAAATAGAGAAAATGTAATATTTATATAAAAGCAATAATATCTACGTGAAAAATAATTATTTTTTAAAGAAACACCAAAATTTTTTCGTCTTTGGAAAGAAACAATTTCTGACATTTAATAATATGCAATTATGTAATAAAATAAAAACAGTTTACTATATCGATATCACACACAATACAACTTGGTCAATATTATTGATACGTGTATTGGCAGCAATAAGAAAAACATGGATCTGATTCGGTGCAAGCAAAAACTGAAATGCACTGAACGCAATACATTACGCGGTTGCTCACATAAATTAAGATAGTATCTTTGTATTGTAAGCAATGTACTCGTATAATATAACACCTGATTGAATTATTATTATACAAATAAATATGATCATATCATACATAAATAACATAATACTATAGTCATTTTCAAATATGAAGTCCCTTTTGACACTCATAGCACTTCATAGCACATTCCTACTAATATATATTATACTAACCTACTAATAAAATTCTGTGATTTGGACGACATAGTCAATCAAACACAATTGAGTTGCCCTGTAAGAAAAGATTTATGTGTATGTACAAATTTTTTATATTAAAAAACCGTGAAAATATTAGTATATTTACCTATTTTACAAAATAAATTATTTAAATTTGAATAAGATAATTAAAATTGAAATTAAATTCACCTTTGAAAACAAAACCAAGAAGGGTGTGTAGTAGCAGCTCTATATAATTCCACACAGAGAGAACACGTGCAGTCACCACCAATAAATAAAGACGACTGACGGACTTTTGACTGACCGGCGACCGCCGCCGACCGCCCGAATTGTTTTCGATTGTGTGTGTACACATGATATTGACTCCTATTTCTTTCGAACAAGGTGCAAAATGCAAGTGCATTGTTTAGGGCTCTTACGATTCAATGATTCGGGTGTTTCCGGGAATACGACAATTAGCGAAGATCTGCATGCGCATTATTAATTTGGGAATACTGTACACTATGACTCACATTGAATAAAAAATGTTTTGTGACAAAACCTGTAAGAAAAGAAACGACATTTAATGTTATTATTCAAAATATCAGTTCCTAAATCACAATTAAAATAAATACAAAATACAATGGTATTTTTGGGATTGCTTTAGAAACAGGCCTATTTAATTAAGAGTTGATGGTGTTTGAGGGGAAGGGAGGTGGGGGGTGGGAGTGTGGAACACCCCTCCAATTAACCCCAACGCGTGCAAATGACAAGATCGCGAGAAAAAATAATTGAAAGTTGTTCAATCTGAACCTCAATATTGTGACATTTTATATTCTGTCTTGCATAAAATTTTATGAAATGTCTGTCATGTATGAGTTGCATAAGAAATAAAAATAAGTTTGTCTAAATGGACGAGTATTGTGCCCGGCCGACCCGTGAGAACAAAAGATTTTATTACCTGAGTGCGAGGTGTCGTCCGGCGACTTGTTTACCTAATGTGCGATGTGTAAATTATAAGACAATTTTAACTAACGAGTTATTACTGTTAAATTAATTCGTTTTGATCTACTACTTGTTTACTACGAATATGTGATTTTCGGTGTTTACAGTACATTGAACAGGTTGAACAGTACATTGAGTGAGTGTTTAAACAAATAAAGTTAACAAACTGTTATTGTGCCACTTGTCACCTAAAATAAGTGACCGGCCGGAGTATTAGTTGCTGAGATTACCACGTGTGTTGTTACCACAATGGAGGCACTTTTTTTGTTACAAGATGAGTTGTTCGACAATTTGCTGAGATAAATTTTAAGAAAACTCCGAAAGAAAGAATTAAGCCTCAGTAATTAGAAACGAGATTGGAGGTGTTAGAACAACTATTTAAAGATTTTAAAGATGGACACAAGGAGATTGTTGTAAAAGCGAAAAGTAAGAAGGAAGCATATTTTACAGAGGGAAAATTTGAGATTTTTGAGGAGTTATATATGCAGTATAAATCGAATTTACGAGAAGCTTTGCAACAGCTTTCGCCACCAGTTACCGAGTTAAGTAACCCAGCAGTTACCATAAACGCGAACAATAATTGCAGTGATGTAAAACTACCCTGCATACAATTACCTACTTTTGGGGATAAGTACGAAGTGTGGCAAACATTTTTCGACATGTTTTCCTCATTAATACACAATAATAAGAGTATTTCATCGATACAGAAACTGCATTACCTTAAGTGCAATTTGAGTAGAGAAGCGTTAAATCTGCTGAGTAATTTTTCAACGACTGATGCCAATTATGAGGAAGCTTGGAAGCAGTTAGTTCGGCGTTACAATAACAAGCGTTATAACTGCAATGCTGTTATGAGGTCTTTATTTGCCACAAAGAAAATTCTAATCAAGTCAGCTAATGCAATTAGAAGTATATTATATACAACGTCTACCTGTCTTAAATCTTTGGAAAATTTGGGCATTAAGACTGAGACCTGGGACGCAATTGTCGTCTACTTAGTTGTTTCGAAATTGGACACGGAATCTATCAAACAATGGGAGCAGCATTTAAGTATGAGCTGTGATGAGTTGCCCACTTGGATACAATTGAGAAATTATTTAGAGTATAGATTTCGATCCTTAGAGATGATAGATACGAACGGAAAACGTGACACGCCACAAGCTAAGCCTGCGGCTAAATCAAAATTGTTTCATGCGTCAGTAAAGAAGGATAAGGAGAAAGAGGACAAATCTAAGAGTAAACAAGAGTGCCCGATGTGCCACGAATGTAATTATCTCAACCAGAACATAATATTTGTTTAATTTCATAAAATGACTCTTGGCATGTTTTAGTCCAGTTAAGGATTTGTCCTTTTCTCAACAGGTTATGCAATGGTTCCAATTTTATTGCTATATTAAGATAAAGTAAAATACATAAAATAGAACGGTCTCCATTATTTATTCTTTACATATATATCCCTACTTTCCTACTTCCCTACTAATCCCTACTTAATATTATAAATGCTAAATTAACTCTGTCTGTCTGCCTGTTACGCTTTCACGCCTAAACCACTAAACCGATTTTAATGAAATTTGGTACAGAGATAGACTAGACTTTAGGAAAGGACATGGGCTACCTTCTATTGTAAAAAAGAGCGTAAAGGGGTTGAAATAAGGGATGAAAGGTTGTATGAGAATTCGTCATTATCGCGCCTAAACCAAAACTTTGGTAAAATTTGGTACAGAGAGAGATTAGACCTTGCGAGAGGAGATAGGTTACCTTTTGTTGTAGAAAAGGGCATGAAGAGATTGAAATAAGGGATGAAAGTTTGCATGGGAATTCGTCATTATCGCGTTTAAACCACAACCGATTTTTATGATATTTGGTATAAAGATAGACTAAACCTTGGGAAAAGAAATAAGTTATCTTTTGTTATAAAAGAGGGCTGATGGTGTTAAAATAAGAGGTGAAAGTTTGTATGGGAATTCGTCATTACCGAAGATAAAATCATGAGATTTTGTATTTAGGCACTTGATAAGAAAAGCAAATAAGTTAACATTTGTTCCAGCGGTTTTGATTTAACCTACATGGACATTTTATCCTACATGGGGTTGAAGGAGACTAAAGTTCGTATGGAAGCCCAAGCAAATCTGTATATTTCTACAATACGTATATTTATCGGAAACATTGCATAATTACTAAAAAGGTAGCGCGAGCGCGAGACACGCCAAGCGCCATACACTATGAACGATGCGCCGGCGGTGGCGCAGCGCGGCGTAGTAGGGGAGTTTGTAACATTAGCAAAAGCGGTGAGCGCGGCAAAATGTTGCAGCAGTGTAAGCTGTTGGTTTGGGATAAAATATGTACGATGTCCCATAAAAGAGCAATCGAAGCACTATATCGCACCATGCAAGATAATCAAGAGCAACCAGGGTATCATGGGAGCGATGGTGGTACTTTTAGCCGGTGGCTTTAGACAGACCCTGCCGGTTATTACTAGGGGTACACCGTCAGATGAAATAAATGCCTGTTTAAAGGCGTCTATGGTGTTGCTTTTATAATACGAAACGTTTTTACGTGTACTGTGGTTACACGTAAAATAGTTTTGTCTGACTACAAATATGCGAGTATAACTACATAACGATTCTCACGCAGGCCAATATGCGGCTGCTCTTCTAAAAGTTGGAGATGATTGTATGCTAGCAGATAGTAACAGCATGATTACACTAAGACGTAAATTCTGTCAAATTATCGATAACACAGATGATTTAAAGGATTCGCAGCATAATCGTAATGTCTATCCAGATCTACAACTAAGTATAGGCATTCGAGAATGGTTGTATGACAGGTCATTTTTGGCGCCGACAAACGAGACAGTTGGTCAGATAAACAAATCAATTATGTCAGATGTTGCGGGAGATGTAGTTGTGAACCTGTCAGTAGACAATGTTATGGACACTGAACAAGTAACATTGTACCCTATAGAGTATCTCAACACTTTAGAATTATCAGGATTGCCTTCTCATAATTTAAGACTGAAAGTTGGTGTTGCACTCCTGTCAATGAGAAATCTTGACGCACCAAGGCTAGGTAATGGTGCTCGACAAGAAATTACTCGTCTAGGACGCAATATTATAAAAGCTATAATCATGACTAGTATAGAAAAAGGAGAAAATGTGTTGATCCCCGTATTTCGATAATTCCGACCAATTTGCCATTTAATTTTAAAAGAGTGCAGATTCCCCTAAAAGCAGCATTTACGAAAATAATAAACAAAACTGTTTTCCACGGGCAACTCTATGTGGCGTGCTTACGAGTATGAAACGCGCAAAATCTTTATGTTTTAGCAAAACAAAAAACATAGAATGTAAACAAAACGTAGTTTATGAAAATGTATTAAAATAAGCTATTCGCAGTAAACCAAAGCATTTATATGAGCATTATTTGCAAAATAAGTATCCTAAATTTTAAAAATGTTGCCCTAAGTAACTGTTCAACGCGGATGAAGTCGCGGGCAAAAGCTAGTAATATCATAAATTCGAAAGTAACTCTGTCTGTCTATCTGTCTGTCTATCTGTCTGTCTATCTGTCTGTCTATCTGTCTGTCTGTCTGTCTCTCTGTCTGTTACGTTCTCACGGTTAAACCCCTCAACCGATTTAGATAAAATTTAGTCCATATATAGTTTAAAACCTGGGAAAGGACATAGGCTACTTTTTATTGATGTAGGTGCCACGCGGGCGGAGCTGCGTGCAAAACCTAGTATCATATAAATTGCAAATAATTACAATGACAACTTATGGCACGAAAGCCATTTTGAAAAAAAAACTATGTATAACATGATATAACTGTTTTACAAACATAATCAACTATTATTTCTATTGATGTCGGTCATAAATAATTTTAAAAACAAAATAAAGTAACATTTTACCGCAATATCATGGTTACGCACTATAGTATTTTTTGTACTTTTAGCCATAATGATGCGACAATATCAATCGGATACAATCGACCAAATTCGAAAATAATTGACCGAGAAATAAATGTTAGTTAATTTGTGTTTGGTATTAATTATTATTGAGTTGCAACACACCTTACATCCCATTCTGCGGCACTCAATATATTTTCATTATCAACAAAATATGGTTTTCAAAATAAGATATTGGAATTTAAGGTTTAAATATCCTGATGTTTTTAAAGACTAGCGGCCTTACTAATAGAAATCTATTATACCACATTCATTACAACTTTTTTGCTAAGTACGTATATGTACTTGGAATAAAGCAACAATAAGCCTGGCATATGTTTCTACAAATTAACCTGATATAACATTGATCTAACTATTATTTCAATATGCCGAACTTACGTACAACAGAAGGGTCACAGACGGTTTACTATTGTTTATCCATTGTCTAGTACCCATAGTACAAGCTCTGCTTAGCTTGGGGGAAAAAAAAGTCCGGGAGGTGGCGTTGCAAATACAAACAAACAAACAAACAAACTCTTCAGCTTTATAATATTAGTATAGATAAGTAAACCGACCGTCAGCTGCGAAAGAAGTAAAAACAATTAAAAAAAATAAGTAATGGTATTCCGGCTGAAACTTTTTTCATAAATAGTTGACAGCATACTGAGCTGCAAAAAAATCACAAAAAATAAAGTTAAAGTACGCCGGATGAAATTTAACTAGGTGTTTGATTAAATAATTAAAAGTACGAAAACAACAATCAGCTGCGTGTGTAGCGGTGGAAAGACCATAAAAAACACGTAAAGTAAAGTTATACTTTATTTTACGTGTTTTTTTTACAAGTTCAGGCGAGCAGCTGACGCCTAGTCCCCTCTCCATGGTGCAGCTGACGATTACTTATTTTTCAGCTCAGTATGATATTGACTATTATGAAACAAGTTCCAACCGGCGTACTATTACATTTTTTTTATGTTTTGTTACCTTTTTCGCAGCCCCCAATCCCCTCCCAATCCCACACCCACCGCGGGTGCGCCAGCTGACGCTTGGTTCACTTATTAATCATTCGAGATCTATTGAAAAAGATGGGAAGCGATAAGCGTAAAAACACTACCTAAAATGCAACGGTATCTCCCGGACTAGATGGTGTTGTGTGTATGTGATAGATTATTTGAATATTAAAACCAAGACAAACAAAATTTAATCTAATTACATATATCATAATGTCATCAACAGAATCTAGTAATACCTTAATCCTAAATTATTTACGACTTTATAGTTTAAAATCTTTTTAGTTGCCATAAAAAGTTTATATACAGATTGAAACCTCTTTTATTCTATTTTCAAATTTAATAATGCAAATAAAATAAACAAAAGATAAAACAAAATTCGGCGGCAAAATCGTTAGTAATTCGTTACGACAAGCAAAATTAAAATTGTTTTATTGATATTAATTAATGAAGAAGGGATTGGTTTTTTTTTTATATTTAATTACCCGTGTTTGCTTTCAGTGTCATGTCACGTCGTTATTTGAGTCGAGATGAAATGTTACGAGCCGTGGGCACGTTAGAAAATGGTGCTATTTAACGCGTCATTGCTGAGCGCGATTGTCAACCGACGAAAACCATTGAACGGTCATGAGCGTGCTCATACTTCGTTTGGGGCACCCGCCGCGCCCACAAGGCCTTTCTATCTTTATTCTATGTTCTGTGACTACAACCGTATTTTCTATTACCATCTACCAGGCGCAGTTCCAAAATTCTTACTGTTATTCAGAATTACTTATTAGAAAATCCAATAACAGGAATACTTAAAATAATAAAAAATAACCCCGGTATGCATGTTCGGCACCAAACAAATGCTACTAGTTATCAACGGCAAACATGTAGACGGTTTCACGAAGAAAACCTAAACTCGGCATTACATTTATCAGACAATACGGTTTAAAGGTTGGATATTATCACCAATGCTCGCGGAGATGTATCCTATGTATCATAGTACCGCAAGACAGCAATACCAGTGCACTCATTTACTTCTAGAGAGATAAAGAAACGATTTTAAAATGTTTAATTTAATTATTATTTGTGTCTCCCTTCTATCAATGGCAACTGGTAAGTAATTAATATCGTTCCTATTACTCATATTTTTGTAAATTATTTGCGGCTTACTAATGTAATTAAAGTTATTTATTTACTAGCTTTTGCCCCCGACTTCGTTCGCGTGGAATAGTTACTTTGGGTTAGTTACAGCATTTTAAATTTTTTAAGAAACTTTTTTGCAATTAATACTCTTATAAATGCTTTGGTTTACCGCCAATAGCTTATTTTAATACATTTTTATAAACTAAGTTTTTTGTTTTCCACCTTTTGCCTTTGGGTTTGATACTCGTGAGCATGGCACATAGAGTTACCCATGGAAAACAGTTTTGTTTATTATTATCGTAAATGCTGCTTTTAGGGGAATCTGCACTCTTATAAACTGAAATGGCAAATTGCTCGAGATTATCGGAATACGGATAATTAAAACATTTTCTCCTTTTGCCATTACATAGCTATTGTGAGGCAAGATTTCTCATTGACAGGGCTGAATACCAACTTTCAGCCTTAACTTATGGTAAGGCACTCCTGATAATTCTAAGGAGTTGAGATACTCTATAGGGTACGATGGCACTTGTTCAATGTTCATAACATTGTCTACTGAGAGGTACACGACAACATCTCCCTCAACATCTGACATAATTTGTTCGTTTATCTGGCCTACTCTCTCATTTGTCGGGGCCAAAATTCACCTGTCACACAACCATTCTCCATTGCCCATACTTATTTGTAGATCTGTTAGACATTATTATTTAAATCATCTGTGTTATCGATAATTTGACAGAATTCACGTCTTAGTGTAATGATGCCGTTGCTGTCTGTTAGGATACAATATTTTTCGACTTTTTTAAGAGCAGCTGCTAATTGCCCTGCGTGAGAATCGTTGTGTAGTTGTACTCGCATATTTGTTGTCAGACCAAACCTTTTTTACGTATACCCTTATGGGTATACGTAAAAAAGGTTCTGTATTATTACAGACGCCTTCTAACAGGCATTAATTTAATCGGCGGTGTACATCCAGTAATAACCGGCACGGTTGTCTAAAGTCACCAGTTAAAAGTACCGTTCGTCTCCTATTTCATCCCCTAAAATCCCTGGGGCCATGTTTACTTACTTACTTCTTATCAAATGCCTAAATACAAAGTATCATGTTTTTATCATCGATACTGACGAATTCCCATACAAACTACCATCAAATATTTCAACCCCATCATGCCGTCTTATACAATAAAAGGTAAGTTATGCCCTTTCCCAAGGTCTAGTTTATCTTTGTAACAAATTTCATCAAAATCGATTGTGGTTAAGGTGAGATAATGAAGAATTCCCATATAAACTGTCATACCTTATTTCAACCCTTTCATGCCCTTTTCTACAACAAAAGGTAACCTATGTCCTTTTCCAAGGTCTAATTTTTCTTTGTACCAAATTTCATCAAAATCGGTTGTGGTTTAGGCGCGATAATGACGATTTTCCATACAACATTTCATCCCTTATTTCAACCCCTTCATGTCCTTTTTTACAACAAAAGGTAATCTATGTCCTTTCCCAAGGTCTACTCTATCTCTGTACCGAATTTTATAAAAAATAGTTGTGGTTTAGGGGCGATAATGAGGCATTCCCATACAAACTATTATCCCTTATTTCAACCCCGTGATGCCCTTTTTTATAACAAAACGTATTCTATGTCCTTGCCCAAGGTCTAGTCTATCTCTGTACTAAATTTTATCAATATCGGTTCAGTGGTTTAGACGTGAAAATGACGAATTCCCATACAAACTTTCATCCCTTATTTCAACCCCTTCATGCCCTTTTTTACAACAACAGGTAGCCTATGTCCTTTCCTAAGGTCTACGCTATCTCCGTACCGAATTTAATAAAAATCGGTTATTGTTTAAGTGCGATAATGACCAATTTCCATATAAACTTTCATCACTTATTTCAACCCCTTCATGCCTTTTTTTACAACAAAAGGTAGCCCATGTCCTTTCCCTTGGGAAAGGACATGGGCTACTTGTTAACATATATAAACTAGACCTTGGTCTAGTCTATATCTGTACCAAATTTCATTTAAATCGGTTTAGTGGTTTAGGCTTGAAAGCGTAACAGACAGACAGAGTTACTTTCGCATTTATAATATTAGTAGGGATAGGGAAGTAGGGATTTGGTACAATTACAGAAAACAGCTCACATAGTTCTAAGAATAGATCTTACAGTAAACAATATTTGTATCTGAAGTCCGATTATAACTGTACACAGCATTTATAATTATAATATATAACTTTATAGAGACAATGCAAAGTATGAGTTAATTTAACTTAATTAGGATAAAATTAGGTTAATCTGAATTTAACTTATATAAGACAAAGAAGACATCAACATGTGTGAGCAAATAACATTATGTATATTGGCCACACACAAAGCAGTGGACTGTTATGAGACACATAGTTCAGGCTCGATACTACAAAATGTTGATAGTGGGCCTAAATGTGTTACATTTGTACCTCCATCCTTGTTTATACATCGAGTTTTATAATTGCCACTGCCATTAAATATTTAATTAAGACAACTGTTTTTCCTCAGATGTCACGCAAGGCACTTTGACTCAACTTCCTGTAGGAGTAACGGTACACAAAGGCATTGTTACGTGGGACGAGGCTCTTGCAGCGTGCCAAAGAGAAGGTAACATTAAACACGCACAACATTTGAACATTACTGAAGGTATATGGTTCTTAAGACCATTAATAAAGGGGACCGCGGATATTTTATAGATTTATTGAGCATTCATGGCATATGCAGATCAGTAAAACAGATTGTCATGCCTGTACTGATAAAATGGGCACTGGCTCTGAGAGAAGGTGAAGCCATAATATATGCGATTAAATCCTTTCCATCATATCTGATGATACGCACATTACGTATTTATATGATGTATGGCAGAATACATGCTTGGCCCCGTCGCATCTTGGCGACGCGATGCTTGTATGAAATTTGCAAATTGTAAAGTTTGGACTTACTGTTAAAAGTCGCAGTAAATATGTAAAACGTGTTCGATAAGTAGCAATAGGCTCGGCCTTTCTACGCTTGATCTAAAATATACCGAGATACTGATTTTGCAGCATCTACATGTTGCTGCGCATACAGTCTCCCGAAACAAACAATATTTGGCTGGTTAATTAATTATTGTGTGCTACAGGTGCAGTAATAGCATCACCAATAAACGGTAAAGCACTTGATGCGATGAGGTCGGTGATCGGTGCTTACAACATCACCTATTTTATTGGCACGAAAGCAACTCACTTACCTGGACATTTTGTATCTATTGATGGTTTGTATTATGTATATAATATTAATAATAAGATCTCTTAAAAGCTTAAAAAGAAACACAAATAAATGATCGGACTTAGCTCACGAGATTGTTGAAATGTGAAGTATGGACTCGGCGATCAGAAGTATGATTGTGGCGATAGTAGTTTTAGTGAATGGTTTGATTGCCAAGAGCCTCGACCACCTCCTGGAGGGACTCGCGTTGGATAGCTGGATCAAGTCCTTAATACAGAAGGTGGTATTGCTTGACACCGCACGCATTGTTTGAATGTTCCTCTCTCTGGAGCCTTAACCCCTGCTAGCTTGGTCCCTGCAGCAAATGCTGAAGGGTCACCTAAACAGTACTATACTTTTAAATAAATTTTGTTTATATTTACAAATGTAAAAAAGTTTTGAATACTGGTGTTTTATTGCATATGCTACAGTTAATGCTGTATAATCGCAACACGTCATGGCTGGCTTCTCTAAAGGTCATTACTGAGAATAGACCTTTGTTAAATAGTTAATTATCACTCGCTTTAATGGTGAAGGAAAAGATCGTGAGGAAACCTGCAGGTCTGAGAGTTCTCCGTTATGTTCGCGAATATATGTGAAGTCTTTCCGAACTTTATGGACAACTCTCAGCGGTGCAGGCAACACGCACTGGGCTAGCAATGAGGTCTATGGCCTAACCCTTCTCACACTACGAAGAGACTCGTCCCCAGCCGTCGGGTCAGTTTAGTAATTATTATTAAACATATTTTTTAGATAAAGCAATTTACGGTAGATACGCTAAGGACTTAGTACTTCTGTTATTTTCAGGTGTTACACTTGAAAGTATGCCCCTGGCTGTCAAATTGGATATGATGCAACAACTAGACCAATGGGAAGGTGATTGCTTGGCGATGAGTCAAGATAGTATACGTGCTGTTCCGTGCTGGAGTCGCCTCCCCTATATGTGCTACAACACAGACATTTTTAACATGAATAGAACCGATTGTGGTCCGGAGGAGGAAGGTAAATAATTTTGTATACTCTTAGTTAGTTTATAAGGATCCGTTCAGTTTGACCTTAGTAAATATGAATAAAATTTTTGGCACTAAACATTAGCTACATTTGATTGGCTGTTTTTATTTCTTACTTTCCAGTATAATTATACAATTCATTTACATAATTGCTAGCTTATCGAACAAGCTGTGTTACATTCAGTCGAGATTATTGACGTAAACTTACGTAGAGTGGCAGTATTCGTTTACGTTTGGTGAAGCAGCGAAACGGCTGCGGTCAAGTTGATTCTTCGGTGCTGTTCATAGTCCTCATCCCTCTTTTCCGCCTTCCCTCTAGTCTTAGACAAAAAGCCGTCAGTGATGCTTATAGGCTAGCATAGCATATAGGCTATGGTAACTACTTATTAAAAGACAGGCTGCGTGCTCGTTTGGTACCTATCTGGTTCCCAGTGGCCAGCGACTTGGTTGTGTCTTTGTGGCATCGCTTTTGCTCAATAGAAACTCACATCTACATTAATGAGCAGTTATATTCATTGAAATTAAACTACTATATACGGATTTCATCGCGTTTTTTGTTTTACACTTTATTACATAATTTTGAAACTGTTACACTACTACTAGATACTATTAAACTTTACAAATGTTTAAGCTAATTAAATTATTAAAACTATTAAAACTATTAATATTTAAGTTGACACTTTCCCCGACGTTTCGGTTGCTTTTCAGCAGCCATGGTCACGGGGAGACTATCCCCGTAACAACGCGATAAAATCCGTATATAGTAGTTTAATTTCAATGAATAACAATCGCGTAAACAGAAGACAAAGTTATATACATTAGGAAAATCAGCTCATTTTCCACTAATATAAATAAAATAGAAATAAGAATTGAAAAAAGATTCAGACTGATTATCACATCTTGTCACTCGTTGTATAATTATATTTACGTGTTCTTGTGCGTACGTTCATTTAATTACTGTATTTTTGAGTTGCTGGTAAGTTACGTTCTATTGATGGTATTATGGACACTAGGTTGATGTTCGCGGCTCATATACTCTTGGCAGATAAGATGAAGGCTTCATTTATATTACAGGTTACAAGCACGATACATCAACGGGTCATTGTTATAAGTTACACAAAGATGCGGCAACTTGGGAGCAGGCGTACTGGACGTGCGTTGCTGAAGGCAGCTACTTGGTCATCATAGACGATGAAAAAGAAGCACATAGTATTAAGAATATGGATGATTTTACCCATAATCTGTATATATTTATAGGACTTCGAAGACTGCCAGGCAAAGAAGATTGGATAAGTATTCACGGTAATAACGGTACCTATAAGTAATATTTACTTGCAGCTAATTTATATACTTACGTAGTAAAAGCATATCCAACAGAATAAACTACATCGGAGGTTTAGTTCGTACAATCAGAAGTGAAAGTATTACGAACAAAGATATTATATACTTATTACTTGCGGAAAAGTAGGAGATATGTTAGTATCACACGAAATATGAAGACATAAAAACATTTCAATTTTCTAAGTAGAACAACATCTTTTCGATTTTGAGTTGTTTTGAAATATTATCTCAAAACAAAATCAGAACAAAATTAATGTTAAACGTTAATTCCGTGTTAGTTTAAAGATACCTACGGACTGTATTTTGCCATATATTTTATAGAATATGTGTCAAAATTACCTATCTGTAGGGTAAACTACTTGTTTCTTGAATATAGGATCCGGGCCGATAAGCCTTATTTTGATGATAAATGAATGACACCTATCTCTTTTAGATTTTTTCATATCTACTGCGCCATGTATTATATACTTAGTTTAACTTATCGACATAAGCGTATTTATTGATGACAAATTAGTCTGCGCACCAGATACTTAAAGTTTTTATACTAGAAATTAACATCTATCACAGTAATGACTATGGCGGTAACATATCTAGTTAAAAATATTATTGGTTACGATACAATGATTGTACAACGGTACCAATCAAATCAAGAATGTTTAAGAAGATCGTTCAAAGTAAGGTTATAAAACTTATAAGTTATTAAATTACTTTTATCATGTTAGGTGAACCTGTGGAGAAGTTGTATAACGATTGGCAAGGTATCGGGAGTCAATCAGACATAGGATTTGACTGTGGTGGATTGCATCAGTCAGGGAAATGGCAAAACATAAACTGTGACAGTACACTTCACTTTATCTGTGAAAAGGAGCCTACCGTTTGAAACCCGAACATCAATACATATTAACGCCGCCATGTTTGAATTAAATTTAAGATAATAAATATACTTGCAGTTTTATTTTATCCTATTAATATTTTACATGTAAAAGATTGTGAAGATTTTTATTACTCGATTACGTGAAAAAAAGGTTAAACGAATTACTTAATTTTTTAATATTTAAAGTCAAATAATTGCATTATCCAAACTTTAAAAACTAAGAATATTTAAAAGATTTTCATAAATAAAGATACAAAGGTTTTAAATCTGGTAGCAGTAGTAGGTAAACGTCACATGACAGAAAAAGGATGCACGATGTAAACTTTCACGTAACCGTTATTTAAATGCACAGCTGCATCCGAGGGAGATAGCGAGATATTCCCATTACACGCAGATGGCAAAAAAAAATTGAGTTTTCTCTCTGGAAATTCATCACACATCACATTCGTAAACAAACTGGAGTACAGACTGAAGTTAGATACTGTTTACATTGAGACTTTGCTTCAATTTTAAGATAAAGATTAGAACCACATTGTATTGTTAACTTTTTACGATAGGCGCTTTTATATATTTTTTTAGCATACGGGCATCATTTTATTATATCAGTTTGGTACAAGGTCATTATTTATCGCCTTAATAATTTTTGTTCATGCATCTTAATCAGTTTTAATTGATACTTTCGAGATCGAATGTATACATGGTCACTGCCAAGCCGTAATCCCAAGTCTACAAGGACCATAGCAGTCAAAGACCTATCATACTCGACTAATTTTCAGCAATTTTCATTAAGTACTCAATCTTATGCATGAACTGATGCCTATATATCCCTGCGCAGGGTAGACAGATGTGTATTAAACTCATATTAAAAAAGGTTTTCTTCCAGACCTCTTAAATAAATAAAGTTTAGTTAAATTAAGTTCTTAATAAGTAGTGAACAAAGAAATATTATTTTTGGAATAATTAATATGGTTACCGTCAGCACATTTATTCCACGTAGCTGCGTAGAACGTAAAAAATTAAAAAGCTTAATTATTTACTGCCTAAGCTGATCCTTTAAACCTATTAATGATTGGAATGCCCGACAATTAGAAAACTATGGTGTCTGGACGCCGGGGGGCCGGTACCACTCAATAGGCCAAGACATAGTTGATGAATACATCAATACCTACTGCTAAAAGTCGCAGTAGACTATATAACAATGTTACTCTAGTAGTTAGTAGGTTGATACAAGTATGTTCTCGTACTTACTGCACCGGATGTCGCGACAATCAACGGGCTACTTGACAAATGTTCGTACAGTAAGTCAACTCTGAGCGATCTGTAAGCCTAGTACAAGCATACATTTATTTATTTTACTGAAATTAACTAAACTCAAAATCTAATTAATTGATTTTAGAAATTCTTTCACTATTAAAGAGCTATATTATCACTGAGTGACGAAGCATACACATTATAAAAAAATGTACTGTTACTAACATAACCTAACCTGACCTACTTTCATGCTAACGAAGCCGCGGGAAAAAGTAGTGATAGATAAAATTATAGAATTTGCCAAGTCAGTGCAAGCGTAATATAACATTACAATCAATAATCTTTAAATACACTACAAAGTTAGACTTCTAGGTAAACCGCTCTATGTTGTTAATCTTTTATTACACATCCCATTGAAACCCACGACACATCAGTAGCAATACAAACGTGAACAACTACAGACGGGCTGTGTAACATTTTGATCTATATAACCAAAATACCGAAAATGGAAAAAACTGTAATCTTACTAGCAGCCGCTTCAGTAGTTTCCGGTAAGTAACTAATATTAAATACTATTATTTATTATATATTGCTATGTATTCATGCGACGCAAGTACTACTCTCATTTCTAAATATTAGTCTCATCACGGTATTTAATAACAGTAAGAAGCACCTACATTAACTTTTTATTTTAGGTGCTCATTTTAGAATAGGTGCTAATAATAAAAGGTCAGTATAAACCTAGCCTTCAAATATTTGTACAAAATAAACTAAAAAATTTGACTATTTCTTAGTCAAGCAACTTAACATATGTATAGCATGTATGTTTAGTAGTAATTAGTCATAATTCAATACAAAATAGCGAAGAATAGATTTTCTTATTGTAATATGTCATTCATCTTGTTAGACTGTTATTTGTTAAAATGTTGTAAAGGAAGACAAGTATAGTGTACCTTCAGAGCAGCGATAGCTCAGTGGGGAGACCAACATACTGCAATGCAGAGGGTCTCGGGTTTGAACCCACGTCACGCACCTCTGACTTTCGCAAGTTATATGACTTTTCGAAATTATGTGCGTATTGATTGACAATTATCGCCTGCTCCGTGCCTCGGAGAGCACGTTAAGCCATCGTTCCCGGCTGCCATGAACATCTATGGCAGTCGTTATTGAGAGAGTGTCGACACAAAAGATCCCACTGGGTCGAAGTGTCGCCGATCTGCACTGACTGGCCCCCACATAAGATATATACATACATAGTGTACCTTCACAACATCTTAAAAAGATAAATATTATGTATGTTTTAACATGGTAAAAGTTTGAAAAGATCTTTGAATGTTTGTTACTGAGGCACCTTTGGACGAAATTTGATGTAAAATTCCACACAGATATAACATATCCCAGAATACTAAAGATATTAGATACCCAGATACGATTCTTTATCCCGATATTGCGTTCTTGTGGGATAATAGCTAAACTTAACTGTTATTTAACAACACATTCTGAAATCATCAGTAGATGACGCTTCTCAAGAGCCTTGCATCTTAATTCTATTTGCTGCCACTGGCAGACGAGGCAGCATACCATGTAACGGTAAATGGTAACCGCCACTCATGAACATGGTTGTGTTTACTTGCCATCAGAAAGCAATTCCAAAAAAACACAACCTGTCTTCCATTAGGATTGATTGATTTAATTAAATATATGAAAACTCAACAGCTTTTTCCAGTAATTTTAGAAACAACAATCAACATGCAATCAGCCTAAAACCGATTGCATTTACAAATCTAAGCCAATTAAAGAGTTACACAATAATTCAAAATGAGGCAAACAGAAAGGGTCAATAACAAATATTTGAAAAAAATATACATGGAATTACTAGTACAAATTTAAATAGTATTGATTAACAACTAGATTTTATCCCAGTCATTAATAACGATTAGTCCACTGGGAATGAAACTGGGTATGCTATTGTGGGTTTGCGCAATACAAATTGTGATTGCCTTTTTAGAGACAATAAAATTGTAATTCATTACCGTTGCCTACCATAAATCACATAGATGCTAAACAAGCAAAAGGTCTACTTGATGATAAGCAGTTGCAGTAGACTATGTGAAGAAGGCGGGTGAAAAGGGGTAGAAAAAGAAAGGCAAGAAAGGGACCAAAGAGGTCTCACTCACCAAACGTGATGCAACTGCGTAGGTATACTGTTACTTTAGGTCGACATTTTGTGAAAGAGTAGTATCTGGTCAAGCCGACTTATTTAAAATAAAACCACCAAGTCTTTGCTATCACAAAACTTCACCTAATCCTTATAGATTTCATCTCGTCAAAATATTTTATCCTGTGTATATTGAAAGGGTCTCTTATCACTACATTTTAAAATTAAAATATAATATTCAGTCATATTGTACATTGAAGTCTTTATTGCTACTGTGGAATCATCTGGCCAGTTAAAGTGTCGTTTGACACTGTCATTCGACCTAAAGTGATGTAACGAATGCATCATTTTAAAAATCGTAGAGCTATATATTATATATTATATTTTAGGTGGTCGGAGATTACTTTAAATACCAATTATTGGTACCAGTAGCAAGGTATACTTATAAAAGCTATTTTGATAGATTCAGTTGCATAACAGTATGCAATTGCTGTGCCTGAGGTCTTGGGTTTATATCAGCAAAAAATATTGGGTGTCGTGAAATTCTTAATAATGACCCAGTGTTTGTAGGTTGGCGGTCGGACACATCTCCGTGCCTCGGAAGCTCGTAAAACCATTGGTCCTGTGTCTAATCTCTCACTGAGAATAGAGAGTTTATACAAGTGCATATTATAGTGCACAAATATGTGTAAAATTTAGTGCTGAGGGCCTTATTCCTATAAAGACATACTAGTCATAAATTGAATATAATTAATAATTATATTATATTCCAGATGGTGTATTTTAGTAAGGTAAGCTGTGCGTAAATCTCACATGATAGGAAGCAAGCCATATTGCCCTACTGGGCAAAGTTCTATTTATAGACATATAAATCATATACCACCTTGTCCGACCCGGTAACGACTACACTACACGCTACAAAATCACAATATCTACCGCTACGACACTAAGGCAATGGAAAATAATAAAAAAAAAAAACTTTTTCTTGTAAAGTTCTCAGTCAAGTAACTGTATGTTACTGCTTGACTTGCTAGACTATACAGTGCAAACACTAAAATGGCAATATGTAAACGTACTTAATATGTACTTACAAAAGTAAGAATAGCGATCGTCAGCGTGTTACTGATCTTGGAAACATATTTTAAGAATAAGAATAAATATGATTATTATAATTATTATTATGTCCATCCAAATAAGATATCCAATAAGAGTATTCAGGGCAAACGCCGTTTTATAACCATAGTTGCTATTATACTGGGCCATCAAATGCTATGTTAGATTACGCCAATACGATATGTTAGAGTCCATACGTATACCGCTGTAGGTGTCACATCCCACTCTTAAAAGACCTTTTCGCGTTGGACTCATGGAAACCGTGTAAACCTCCCAAGGAGCCGGGTTTTTTTGCTTATGTAAATGTTAGCAAATACCTGTATTAAGAAAGGTTTCTTTTACCGATGCCATTCGAATTTTACTCAATTACCGTCACTGTTAGTGGGAGCTCTAATCCTTAAACTGTCTTTTATTCATATTCTTTAGTTTCTCAAATCTTTGGCGTGTTTCAATAATACTTGTATTTATTTTATGAAAATAAAATATTTGAATTCGTCACTCGAAAAAGACGTGAGAAATAGTAATTTCACTAGATATAAAGAACTTAGTATGAGTACATCAGTTTGGTTCTAATACAACGTTGATGGGTGTCCATGTTATGAATCACATTGTGTGAATTTAACATCTAACGAAACAGAACAATTTTGGATAACTACGTGGTATTGTAGCAAACGCTATGACTATTGAAACGTCTACATTTTTTAATAGTATTCAATGATTCTGCTTGTCAAGTAGTCTATTTTATACGTTGCTAAGCGTAAGTAAAGTAATAGGCATCGTTCTTGTTTTGTATTTTCATAGAAAAACCGTCTATGTTTTCCGAGGCGATATATGTATATTGTTATTCAACACACGAATACACGTCTTGATACATCTATGTATGTTAAATGGAATCGCGCGGTTAGGTAAATATTAGATGTTAAACGATAACACTCGATGTTTACTTTTGCATGAATATATTGATTTTAGTTGAAGTATTGTAAGTGCGATTCGAATAATGTAATTAATAGGTTAAACTACATTTAAACACAGAATATAAATATCATACAATATACAGGCATCATCCACAGTATGAGGTAGCTAAGACGGTCAATTTTCGTAATATACAATGTTCGACATGGATTTTGATTTAGTCTCAGTATCATATAAAAATCGCAAATGATATTTTCCCAAATTAAATTAAACATCAAAATATGTGAGATTGCATATCAATGCACAACTCAATCGAAACCCTATTTAGAAATAATTTTAGTATAAGAATTGGCATTTAAAAATGTAATAAGTTACCTAAAAGTGTATTAACTCCATATCGATCAATATTTTAAATGTATATTTTAATATATTCAATAAAGCAAGCAAGACAAAAGTATTGATATTTGAAAAGGAGGAGTGCATGACGATGTGTAATATTATGATTGATAGAGAATAAGTGGAGCAAGTGAAAGAGTTTGTATATTTGGGTACTTTGTTTACATGGGATGGTAAACATGAGGGAGATATTGAAAGAAGAACGATTACTGGCAATAAAGTGAATGGCGCTCTATGCGCTTTTATGAACAGTCGAAATGTTTTGAAAAGGCACGTTTGGCTGTTCATAGAGGACTATGAGTGCCTACACATTAGTGTATGCATTAGCATACATAGCATAGCATACATTAGCATGGAAGTGAAAGTTAGGTATGGCAAAAGAAGCATGAGAGCAGAATAAATGCTGTAGAAATGAGAGCGCTGAATAAGGAATAGTGAGATTAGAGAGAGATGCGGTATGAATGTGGATATAGTGACAAGAATAGAAAAGGGTATGTTAAGATGGTTTCGGCATATAAAAAGAATAGACGAGAAAATACTGACTAAGAAAGTTTATAAGGCTAGTGTGAATGGTACAGTCGCAAGAGACAGACCTAGGCGAACGTTTCTTGATCAGATCGGAGACGTTCTGGACAAAAGCCAGGTTAAGAGCACCTTAAACCGGCGAGCCTGTATGAGGAATGTGATAAAAGTGAAGGAAGCTAGAGAAGTGTGTCAGGATCGTAGCAAATGGAAAACCGTTGTCTCTGCCCACACCTCTGGGAAACAGGTGTGAATGTATGTATGTATATATATTAAACAATTACATTAACATTAACAATAATCGTAAATAACCACAAATCGCCGATAAAATTGAATATGTAGGTCCTTTTATTTATAACCATGTTATTTTTAATTTAATTGAACAATTTTATGTTTTCTGAGAAATAAATACTGTATCCGCTCTTTATACTGTAAGTATCCTTGTAGTAAGTTTTAATAAAGTGCGTTTAAATCGTGATCAATTTTAAAATATATCATGGTTAATACTGCTCATTTATTCTTCTTCATCTGATACAACTTAAGTTATTTAAACTAATTTATTTTGTTACAGGCGTTCAATATGACGGTCTCCGAGGTAAGTCCGTAATATTATTATATTTAAAATCAACCTTGTTAAAATATATAATAAAATAATAGACAAGAATTTGTAAAAGGGAAAATAACCAAGACTGTTCAAACTCGTACATACATAGAGTGTATTGCTTTAATCTTTGAAAAGTCAAACTTACAGAAAGAAAGAGGCTGAAAACGAAAAGGTCACAGGCAAGCTGCACAGATCTAACGCAAAGTGCCAAGTTGACTGGCAGTTCAGACAAAAGGTTTCACAATGCCAGGGTGTATCGATTAAGATAACACGGAACGCGATAACGCAGCTCCGGTAATCTCATCGTACTTGTCCCTGACGACCCTGGGTTGGCTAAGATAGTAGTGACTCTCCCATTTGCCGCAGCCCCACAGCAAACCACTGTGTTCCCTGAGCCGTTCTTGCGCGGACAGTTATGAAACAGCATGCTAACGATACCTCCAGAATCTTACAGCAGTAGTAATAAAAAAACTTAGCGCAATACAATATTATTGCAGCAAAATTCGGCTGGACAGACGCCCTTGCTGATATGGAATACTTTTTCTCGATACCGCGCACTATCAGTGATGTGGAGAACGAAGGTTGGCAGCGGCTGGAGAGGCCTCCAGGGGCGCTCCCGGAACTCAGGATGTACTGTCCTCCAGGAAGAGGTGTGTGCCCTTTATACGATACTGCTGGATTTGTAGCAGGACTTATGGTCGCGGTAAGATTATTTTTTATTTGTTTAAAGCTGCATTACATATAATTCTCTAAACCTCCAATTTTATTTATTTTTGTCATCCAGACTTTACCTATCATACATATGTTTAGATAGTAATACTCGTTTATAAACAGCCAAGTGTTCGGACTTGTTACAGCTCCTCATAATAACGTGTACCTACACCTCCATTGTCTGCCTTCTTGTCATGCCTACTGCCTGCATTCAGATCATAGTTTAGCGTCGTAAAGATTAACCAACAATTGTATTTTCTGTATATCTAAGATCACAAACTGAATACGGCTTTTTGTGTTTGCATATTTACTAAATAGAAATAACTAAATAGTTCAACATTTTTACTCGGGTATTTGAATAGTAGTCAGTTAGCTTCAAATCGATCAATTTTTAAACGTTTTAAAATCTACTTAATCCAAACGGTTTATTATGAGTACAGCTTACTATACACACTGTATTGTGAACTAAATAAACAAATTGGGCATGTCGTAGATCAATTTACTAGCAAGGAATGTCTAAAACGTATAGAATACTAGGTACTCTAGATAAACACAAACATCTTATACATAGTAAAGCGGGAGCTCGGTCTACGCGAATCCCTTCCTCATTGCGCGTCAGTCGCTCTTGAATGCGTGTGGACATTCGTTGCGATTATCTAATTTATTTGAATGAACAAGATCAATCGCCCAGGGTCCCCGACCCACGCTTGTTGTTGTACACTTGATGTATGCATACTTTAAGAGAGACTGCCATTTAGTCTTGTCAAGTGAAAATACTGTTGTTTTTGGTCTTATCAAATTAAAAGAAACATGAATTTATATAAAATGCTGCCTCATCATTATCTTAACATAAGTTTGGGCTGTTGTTTGCTTGCGGGCTTAGGGTAAAGTAGCATGTTCTGGGTTTTATATAAAAAGAACCTCAGAAGTAGCACCAAGCCTGGAAATGAAACTGATACGATTATGACGCGCTCTCTATTGAGTTTTTAACATAATTATGTAACTGGTAAAATGTAGTTGTAAAACACTTTTGTCAACCCTTTTTACCTATTTTATATAAATTGTTGATTATATTTACCGTTGTATACTATTTTATATAGTATTTAAGTCGCAGCTTGAATATAATATCTCAGCTTAAATATAGAGACGTAAGTTCTACTTACGTCTCTATTTTTACGAAATAATATAAAACGCATAACGTAAACGTAAAAAGTGAAACCTCAAAATAATTACCATACCGTATGATCGCTGGAGGTATTTCGCGTTATATCGACCCTTGGCAAAAGTAACAAATAATGCCATGAGAGAAAAATAATGGAAGTGGTTGGTATGTCAAAGTCTTTAGGTTTACCGACTAGGCGAAACGCAGAAACAGTGTTACTACTCTTAATCGGTATATTTTGAAAGGAGATTTTCCAGGACAACCCTACTATTTCGTACTCATAAATAATATTTATATCAAAATCTGCCAACGCAGTAAACAATAGCAGTAATCCAAATATTTTCGCTATTTCTGTATACTCACATCGATATATAAAAGATTATATTGCAAATCTACTATGTCAGAAAAAAAAATGTACTTAGGTACCAAGTTGCTAACGCTCGCAATGATAGCCTAAATTTGAATCGATGAGCGACCTCTAGGTGAACCCATAAGAACTAAATGCACAGTCGAGCTCGCCACCAGCGACTTTACCGAGGTACTATTCTTGTATACTTGTATTCGCCGAAATACCCGAAGATACTAAATGAGGGCGCTGTATATCTATAACATTTTCATGAAATGGTTGATCCAAACATAGTTCTATATTTACTTCATAAAAAAATATATTTTGTACCTAAGCCTCCATGATTAGGCAAGTATAAGTATGTGGACTTTTTCCTCTGTAAAGCGTTCCCTTGGCATCAACGCGGGCGATGCTGCTTGTTCTAACTAGTATGAAATAATAATAAAGCCTGTCTTCATCAGTTTGCAGTGGACGAGTACGACGCTCCACCTATAAAGCCAGAAAAGAAGTTCGTAAGATGGCAAGCCCCTGCTGTTGAGGGCGAGCCTTCCCGAGAGTACTGGACAGCCACGCTGTATTTCGTTTCAGAAGGTACAGTGAGTTTATAAGATACATATATAGTATAGGCGGAAGTGTAGTTTTATACACATTACATACCTACTTTTCACCGCAAAGTGTAATTTTCTGTTTATCATAAAATCAGTAACACTGAAACCTGAAAGCGAATGAGGCTTACCGACACAACCACTGGGTTAAAATTACACTGAAGGTTAGACAGAGAACTGGGTGTAGAAATATAGAAAATATATATGTAGAAAATAGGAATAAGATGATACGCCAAAACGAAAGATAGTAGCGTGCGATGTAAGAAATCTAAGCATTAGATAGGTGAAAAAGATAAAAAGTATTTCGCTAGTCATTAAAGGCGCGTTCTATTTCCGTCTTCTCGGGATATTGTCAGACAGCTTTCCTGACATTTTCTTAACGGGCAACTCCCAGTAATGTCCTTCAGACCGAATTTCGGTCTCGACGGCCAACCTTAACGGAGATGGCCATCTACGCAGGAAATATTATAGTGCACAAGTGTGTTCCCAAACACAAATGCACTCTCTGTTCCCTTATTCGCATGGTCCAATTGAATGGTAATCCGACACGACCGGAGAGAGATCAGGCGCAGGACCCGTTGGTCCTGCATCTGATCTCTCTCCGGTCGTGTCAGAAAGCCGTTGCTTTACGTACTTTCAGGGGGTGTCTAACACCGTCAAGTACCTAACTCCGAGCTGACATTAAGATTTCTTAATAGAAAACGCATTTATTACAGCTGCGTCCCGTAGGTACTTCCATTAATTCTTTCAATAACATTGGTCGTGAGTTCAGGATCTTACCAGCTTTTAGAGTAAGCGCAAACTTATTAGACAATAACTACAGCATGTAAAGTAGGCTTTGGTATATGTATATTGAGGCTTATGAATAGGGTAAACTTGTCATACTGTACGGTGCAACCGTACAATTTTCCATTTTGTCAGCATTTTTGTACCGCGTGCATAATTACACTAAAACTTAGGTTAGTTCGCGTTCGCTCATCGCCGCGTGTACTCATTGTATCATTATCAATTATTATTAATCATCTTGTAAATCATTCTTTCATCAATAAACTTTGTTATAATCAATCAATTCTATCAATTAAAGTTGTCCCGTACAACTTTATGTTGCTGTGAATGGATTTACCACATAAAGTTTATATTTCAAATATGAAAGTTTGTAAAGATGTTTGCATTTTTGTATATTATTTATTTTTCGCCGGGATACGTGACATTAAATCAAGTCCACAAACATACTATCGCATTTATGTGAGAA
Organism: Catocala fraxini; assembly: GCA_930367265.1. Classification (NCBI taxonomy): domain Eukaryota; kingdom Metazoa; phylum Arthropoda; class Insecta; order Lepidoptera; family Erebidae; genus Catocala; species Catocala fraxini. Next base: position 6,792,047 of record OV884040.1, on the reverse strand, counting down.
TAACAATTAAGAGTTGTGATATAAGTAAAACGTACGTTGAGTAACCGTAGCTCGTAGACAAAATCCATTCAGTACAAACACAATTAATTGACAACAATACATAATTAATTCGCGGCCATGCGCCGTACGCCATGATAAAGTTTACGACTCGCACGAACACGAGATAAGCCGTCTGAGACATGCCTATTAATGTTGCCTTTACCCAAATTGCTTTATAATCCAATATTTGTGTATTTTTTTACAAAGTGACACATCCAACCTACAGTCATGAAATGCATTATAGTTTTATTTGCGGCTCAAAGCACTGAGTGTAGTGTACATTTTGCTCCTATAATTCGTTGTGGTATACAATACTGCTTGTTGAAATATTTGATTCATAGGCACAACTAAAATAAAAAGACTCTGTAACTTTAAATATACATGTTAATTGTTAACAATATTTATACCTTCGCTTAGATTTTGACTGTTCTTACCTAAAAATCGCACTTTTTGGTTACCGCATATCGTTTTAATATAATTTTACAGAGTAATTTACTATTGTTATTATAGTGTCGTTTTACTAGGAGCCTAAGTGGCGAATAAGCATAGCGCCTGGTTTAACAGTATGGTACATGGTGTCTAGTACTATCACTTGCGTGTTGAATGTTGTTAAATTGAAATCAGTGTAGGTACAAATAAAAAAAACCTGTTATAAAAGTATTACATTGGTGAAATAGATACATATTCGCGCATATAATATAAAAGGTTTCACTTCCTACCTTTGGAAATTAGGCGACGTATTGGGGATATTAGTTTTCTGTGAAAAATTGCTAATGGTCAAATTGACTGTCCTGATTTACTAGCTAATATCTCAATTCGCACGAATTTGATAAGCTTCTGTCAACGGCCAATATTGAATGTTCCGTTTAGTTCAACAAACTATAGGGGTAATGCCTTTTCCAGAAGAAGTACTGTAAGTTTCAATGCGCTTGCACGGGACCTAAATATCGATCTGTTTTGCACTAGTGTTGCCACCACGAGGCGGCAATTGGCCAATTCATACTTTGGTAATGTGAGCACTAATACCGCATCAGCACAGGATTAACTGAATGAAAAAACTTTTTTTTAATTTTTTTTTTGTTATTTTTAAAACAAGTAGGTACAAAAATCGTCATTCTTTTTTTTTTTATTTACATGTGAGGGCTTTTTATTGGCAAACTGAAAATGTTAATAATTGTTATATTTCATAGTTTTAATTAGTCCGTAAGCCTTCTGTAAAACTAAATAAATAAATATAGAATTCCAATAACAGCTAGTCCATAATTCAAATAATAGCTAGCATACAGCCAGTAACACTATATATAAGTACAAATAGACTACGTTTTCCACATAGAGTCGCTGAAGGCGGGCGCAGGGCCCCAAGTAGAGAATGGAGCCACGCTGCAAGATGGCGGCGTATGGGTGTCGGATCAAGACGGGAGGCTAATGAGGGTCCCCAGCACAGAAGCCGAGCTAAACAGTACTGCGTTTAAAAAGCAGAATTGTATTCCCAACATGGGTAAGTGTTGATATTAGTAGCTATTTAGGTAGGTACCAGCGTTAACTTGCGACTTTGCACATATTTACTGAATCTGCTTATTATATGTTTTCCCTAGTGGCCGGGTCCATTATTGTTGACCCTGAGCGGGTTAATACCGCCATTTTGCTTATTGCAGCAGCGAAAAGATTTTGGGTATAAATATTGTAAACAATTAACATGTCTATTTAAAGTCATAGAGTCTTTTTATTTTAATCGATACAATCAAAGCTATAATGACACGACTTACTTAAAAGTATCTCTGGTTTGTTTTCAGGCACTCACTATTACTACAATATGACACGAGATCTGAATTGCGAGGACCTTCTACCATGGTTTGCACTCACCTCTCAAGGAGACCTAGTGGGCGCGGGATTTCAGATGATCGGCAAATTACCTAAGCAGAAGCACAGGGAATGGTTCGAAAGAGTTCCATCAGCTAAGCAAAGTATACAGGTACGGAGGCTGATGTAGATTATTTGGTTTTTAAATACATATGATTCGTCTGCCTTCTTTTCTCGTACCACCTGCACACGAGCATTTGGCCTTCTAAATGGTAATCCAAGCCTCTAACTGTTAGCAGTTAGAGCTTTGATTTGATTACCATCAAAAATACTGGATTATTATGCAAATATATTAAATGCGCATTCCGAGCTCACCAACAAAGCTGATGGTAAACAAAAAGCATTGGTCTCCTCACAGCATAGTACAATAAGAATAGTAGGTTAGCTAAGGCCGATCGGCGAGTTAATTGCCTACTATTGCGTTGACGCACAGGGTTGTCACTTTTAATTTTAGTTAAATATTAACAATATCCGTAAACGTAACCGTATCCGAAATTCAATACCCGTAACATCTCCGGTATCTAGTACCTACTATTATATATTCTGTGACTGCGGGCACATTATAGTCGCTTAGAAGTATGTATGTTACGGCTAAAGGTGGGTGTGAACATAAACTTAAGATTAGCCGGCTACAACTAGGTGCAGCCGGCCACATGCGGTTAGGTTATGTTAGGTTACTTTTGAGTTTAGCCGGCTAAAACTAGGTGTAGCCGTACTTAGGCTATTAGCCGTAACATGTATATTAAAAAACTAATTATGAACAAAACATCTCACATAACACCCCTGAAGTACATATTATAATTATTAATAACTACGTATGTAAACTAAACAACTAAACTATGACTATAACCAAAGCTATCTTACGAAATAAAATGAAAATCAAATTTTAAACATCAATCACTCAATTCACTCAATCCAACAGTGACTAGTAAGTGCTGAAATGAATTCCCGTGTTAATATCTACACCGTTTCAACAAAACACCACGGCGCAGGGTTTGTCGGCGCGCGCGCTTTTTCGCCGCTTTTATAAGTGATCGCGCTGAATACCTACTTCACAATTTAAGCTTGAATATCTTTTTTTTTTCAAATACTGACTAAGCGTTATATATCGCGATATAACTATCTAAACACCTTATATGACGAGGAACTATAAGTCCGGGTTTGAGGAGTTATTATTGAGGCACCCGAAGACACTACAATATTTTTTGGCTCTTTTTGAAGTCATAGTAACGTTATTACAAAACTAAATGGATATAAAGTGGCCAGTGAGAGCAGCGAATTCGAGCGGGCGAGCAGTGTAGTACGTGAATGCGCGCGATCAAACGCGTGGCGCATCCCGTACACAGTCCCCGGCCGCCCCGTTTGGCTGTGTGACTCACGCGTACATTCAAACCGGCGCGGCGGCGGCGGCCGATTTGTATGAAGCTATCCTACTATTCTTATAGCGCTCATAACCAGTTGTACTCACTGATCGGTAAACAATTAGCGAGGTTAAGCAACGTTGGGTGCGATCAGTCTATAGATGGGTGACCACTTAGTGGTATTTCATCTGAGTGTCTCCGTGCTTCGGAGGGCACGTAAAAAGTTGGTCCCGGTTGTTGCCAAATTGACAGCAGTCGTTAAGCCATGTCAGAGGCCTACGGGCGGCTTGTAATTTTTGTATTTTTGTATATAGCTATATTATCTCTACTTGTAGCCTCTTGGTGATGGTGATGTCTGGAGTAAATTATATAAAATTATATATATAATATATATATATATATATATATATATTATTTATATAATTTTTGCATAATAACCGTCTGGAAGACCTATAGGTCTTTCAGGCGGTTATTATGCAAAAATCTCGTTTTAGGCAACACAAGATTATTTACGAGCAATCTTCTGTAGCACAGTGAAACTGCCCCATTACGGCTATGTCAGATTTGAACGACAAGTACAAAATAACTTAAATTATTTTACAACGTTTTTTTAGGTCACCATTCCATTCGCGCCAGCATGTTTGACAGATTGGGCAGAGAAGTACGGCGTGTTGTCCATACACTTCTATTTTGTAAACGACCCTTGGAATATTAAATGCAGGTGAGTTACATCGCTAGCCATCAGCCGTAAATTGCAACATAGAATGCTTTTGGGAATTCTAACTCATATTAGCAGTCACGATAGCGGTAAAATCTGATTAATTTTCTTGAGCGCAGTTTACGAATGTAATTGCCTAGAGGATGTTCAGTCATTTATAAGTGCAGCAGATAGATGTAGACTCATCATAGATGTACCTAGGTCATTAGTTTTACTCGAAATACTACGTTTCCAAAACGGGATAGTAAGCCTAGGGGCCTATTACCAACACAGCACTGCTACGAAATTTTGGATGTGTACAAGACATCTATACTAATATTATAAAGCTGATGAGTTTGTTTGTTTGTTTGTTTGGTTAAACGCGCCAATCTCAGGAACTACTGGTTCGAATTGAAAATTATTTTAGTGTTGGATAGCCTATTCATCGAGGAAGGCTATGGGCTATATAACATCCCGATACGACCCACGAGAGCGGCGCAGTAACTATACACGCGGGTGAACCCGCGGGAACAGCTAGTTATTGTATAAATTTCAATAGCAGCTTCGATAAAAAGTTGCCGACTCAGTATGTCTAAGCTCACAGCAGCCATGTTGAAATTTTGTCATGTTAAAATGTATTGCTTTGCTGTGTGACGCCTTACTTATAAAACGATATTTCTTAATTCAATAAATAAAGATTTTTTTAAGTAAGAAAGTATATAATTTTAAATATAATTGATTTTGCTATCTCCTGTAAGTTATTTACAATAATTATTATTGTAGGTGATTATTTAGAACTCCTTTGATTATTTTTGGGAAACGTATACGAATATAGTTAATTAAAATTTTCATGAGTCTCCCAACTAATTCGAAAGTTCTATGGAATTTCTCTAGGTTTATTATCTCAGCTGGTCTTTCTTCTTAGGTGAATACTATGCCTTAGAGTTGCTAATACATTACGCCCCTCTTGCCCTGTAACTCACGATTGCTTTAGTGCGATCGTTAGTAGGCTGTATACGCTAAGCAAAAATCTATTACTACGTAACGTCTAATTTCTCATCAGTTCGTTAGGCTGTCCAAAACAGTTAAATTTTACCCTGACTTTATGTGTGCTTGGCACACACACGCGGCGATTACCATGTCTGATTCAAAAATAATTGTTCAGAATCTAGGTAAACTTTGTGTCCATTAATTATGTATTTGTAAAATCGCCCGATACAGGGCTTGCCTAAATCCCTGTATATTTTTAATACGGCATTTGTCTATATTAGTCTATACTTAGATAGTACATAGAAAATTATTGTGCGATTAACTTTTGATATATAATTTCAGATCGGGTGACTCGATCCAGCCAGCAGCAGCAATAGACAGGCTCCTCCTTAACGGTTATAGGTACATGAACCAGATATCTGACGAAGTCTACAAGTTCTTCAGTGGTTGAGACTGCTCCTGTATTTATTTATATTAAATTAAAATATTAGACTAATCACCGTGTGATTTTTATATTTAGTTTATAACAGATTATGTTATTTATTTACGATGATGGCAACTATTTGCCAACAGGAGTCGGCGTATAATGTTTCGCTTATACATAGGTACGTATACTTCCCAATACAACACAAATAAAAGTTTAGATTTATCACAGTTATACATATTAGTCATGCGGTTATTCTGATTGCCGTGTCCTGTTTTGGGTAAATAGCCTCAAATGAGCTCCAACCGTCTTTATTGCGCAATCTGTTCTATCCTTGGTATAAATGTTATGCTGGTGAGCCACTAGTGGCTGACCGGTGCCAAGACGACCCACTAGGCGCAACTATGAGTCGCAGATTACTGAACAAACCTAAATTTTCTCTTAGTATTCGATAGAGAACGTATAACAATTGTGGTTGAATGTGCGTGGACAACACCTCACAGGCAGCGAGTGTCGACTGCTCTCGCATCTTGTGGCTCAGAAGCGGCTGCTCGTGTTCGTTGGTGCCATTCAAAATGTATGCTAAACTTCATTAGACGCCATTAGTGACTTTGCCGTGGCAATCACTGGTACTCCACACCACAAAATACACATATATACTTTGTCGTTTACGTTCTACGTTGCACTTGAAGAGCATACCAGCAGTATCGTTACGGTAAAGGGTGGAAAACACCGCCTCTTTATGGTAGGTAGCGGTTTGGTTGTGTTCCAAGCGTGGCGTAGCGGTTTGGTTGGAACATAGCCATATTCATGATAGTTACCGTTTACCAGTATGTTGGCCGCTGGCTCGTGTGTCATTAAAGGCCATAAAATCTTATTTCTTATTAGGCCTTCAGTTCACTTTTATATACCTCGTTGTATACTACTAAGTTGTTAGACGTATGAGGTCTGTTTGACTGCAAGCGGTTTTAGCTTCTATAGGCTATGATGGATTATATTAAATAGTATAGAGGGTATAAATCGTACAAGCTAGAGATCCCTTTGAGAGGAAGAGTTTATTGTTGTTAATTATTTGGTGACAGTACGTGTGAGTTGTCTCACCTGTGAAAGTTCAGTAATCAAAACTGAACATTGATTAAATATGTTAAAATATTTCATGAATTTAAAATCTTCATTGTAAGTCTGTACTATGAACTGTGATAAAATCAGCAACTATTTTATCTATTAAAAATCTTATACGAGCGAAAATATTCTAAATCTAATGATTTTACGTTATAATATTGAAATATAGAGCTCAAAATCTTGGTGTGTGTGTGGCTCAAAGTGTGTATCGACTGTACCACACTCTAACAAGAAACCTGCGTAAAAGTAGTAACATCTATTAATGTGTTTCGCTTAGTGACTGACTCCATTCCTTTCCTCTCATCTCACCTTAATTCCTCTCCGGTAAAGATTTTTTTACAACATAGGCATCAGCAACCCGATACTGCTTGTATATATGCCAATTCTATATCTATATTAATATTATAAAGAGGAAAGATTTGTATAATTATGTGTAATTATAAATTTAAAATCTACTCCACGGATTTTAAATTCTACCTCCATTAGTAGAAGCAACATAAGCTATAAAATATCACGCTACGAATCACAGGAGCAGAGTAGTAATCATAAACATGGAATAAGTGGCAGGGGACAGCTAGTGTTGTTTAAAACAATGCTGCCAGATAATATAATTAATTTAAAAAAATACATAAACCAACTTCAAAGCTATACCTATAAGTACCAACTTAAACTACAAAGTAAAAAATAGTATTGAAGCCGGATTTTGTTTTTTTAGTTAATTTTATTTTTAATTTTAGTAGGAAGTAAGTATATTTTTAATTAATGTTTATTGATCCTTATATATAATATGGGTAGGCCTACTAAACGCGCTGCTCAAATGACAGCGCCGTTTGGAGGAAAGTAGATCTGGGTATATATGTATTTAGTTTTTTGTTGATTTTCTCAAAAAGCGCTGTATCAATTTCGATAAAATTTATATGGGACCACCTCTAAAGAACGATCGACCAAACAAAAAAAACATCAAAATCGATTCATAATTGGCGGAATGATCGTGTAACAAATACACAATTTTAAAAATAGTTGTCAAATTGAGAACTTCCTCCTTCTTTTAAGTCGGTTAAAAACAGACGCCCTTACACCGATTTACACTTAAATTTGACCTCATGTTTCACAGATTCTATTGTAATACGCCAATACTATTAATCACAGGTAACAATAGTTCAATGGCTGCCGCGCTTCATCACTGGAAGGCCACTAATTCGAACCGGCACGTTCTATTGTTATAGATCCATTTCGAACACAATGTAAGCACTAAATAATGCTTCGCTTTACTTTACAATGTTAAAATCCTTTATTGAAATACAATGTTGAGTGATACGGTAGCAATTTGGTTAGGTAAATGGCTGTTAAGTTTATAAAGTTACTAGCTTTTGCCCGCGACTTCGTCCGCGTGGAATAGACACTATGGGCATCATTTTTAATTTTTAAGAAATCTGTTTTGCAAATAATACACATAATATAAACCGCAAACAGCTTATTTCACTACATTTTTATAAACTAAGTTTTTTTGTTTTCCACCCTTTGCCTTTGGGTTTGATGCTCGTGAGCATGCCACATAGAGTTACGCATGCAAAAAACAGTTACTTTACTTTACTCATATTTTTGTAAATTATTTGCGGCTTACTAATGTACATACATACATACATACATACATAGATTCACGCCTGTTTCCCAGAGGGGTAGGCAGAGACTACAGATTTCCATTTGCTACGATCCTGACACACTTATCTGGCTTCATTCACTTTCATCACATTCCTCATACACGCCCGTCGGTTCAAGGTGCTCTTAACCTGGCCTTTGTCCAGAACGCCTCCGATCCGATCAAGAAACGTTCGCCTAGGTCACATAGAGTTACCCATGGAAAACAGTTTTGTTTATTATTATCATAAATGCTGCTTTTAGGGGAATCTGCACTCTTATAAACTGAAGATGGCACTTGTTCAATGTTCATAACATTGTCTACTGAGAGGTACACGACAACATCTCCCTCAACATCTGACATAATTTGTTCGTTTATCTGGCCTACTGTTTCATTTGTCGGGGCCAAAATTCACCTGTCACACAACCATTCTCCATTGCCCATACTTCTTTGTAAATCTGGATAGACATTATTAACCTCTGAGTCTTCTTCGAAGAGGTTAATGTAAACAGTTTGTGGGTCTGTGTGCCGTTCTGTTAGTGACCGGCATAACTCCGGAACCACTGGACCGATTGACTTGGTGTGCAGACACCTTGGGGTCATACCTCGGTCGAGTTTAATATGGGCCCTGTGGGCCAAAAGACCCCTGAGATATTATAGGAGTCACAAGGTCACATGTAATTTAAATGTTTTTACATTTAAGACATTGTAACTTGGTGTGTAAATGCTTTTACATTTAAGACATTGTAACTTGGTGTGCAGACACCTTGAGGTCATACTTCGGTCGAGTTTGAATATGGGCCTTGTGGGTCAAAAGACCCCCGAGATATAGGGGTCACAAGGTCACATGTATTTTAAATGGAAAATATTTACTTGCAACTTGGTGTGCAGACACCTTGGGGTCATACCTCGGTCGAGTTTGAATATAGGCCCTGTAGGTCAAAAGACCATCGAGATATAGTTGTCATTTCTTTTCATTACTTTTACATTAATTAAGACGAAGAGGTGTAATCCTGGGTTATTACACCCATCTCGTTATTTAAATCATCTGTGTTAGCGACAATTTGACAGAGACAGACGACAGACAAGACAGAGAGACAGAGATTCACGTCTTAGTGTAATGATGCCGTTGTTGTCTGTTAGCATACAATCTTCTCCGACTTTTAGAATAGTAGCTGCATATTGCCCTGCGTGAGAATCGTTGCGTAGTTGTACCCGCATATTTGTTGTCAGACAAAACTTTTTTACGTATACCCATAATACAGACGCCTTTTAAACAGGCATTTATTTAATCTGCGGTGTACCCCTAGCAATAACCGGCAGGGTCGGTCTAAAGTCACTAGTTAAAACTACCGTTCGTCTCCTACTTCATCCCCATGTAGGTTGAAATCTCAAAAGCCCTGAGGCCAATGTTTACTTATGTATTTACTTCTTATCAAGTGCCTAAACATAAATTCTCATGGTTTTATCTCCGATACTAACTAATTCCCATACAAACTTTCATACCTTATTTCAACCTCTACATGACTTTTTTTACAACAAAACGTTACCTATTTCTTTTCCTAAGGTCTACGCTATCTCTGTACTAAATTTCATCAAAATCGGTTCAGTGGTTTAGGAGCGATGATGACGAATTTCCATATATACTTTCATCTATTATTTCAACCCCTTCATACCCTTTTTTACAACAAAAAGCAGCCTATGTCCTTTCCCAAGGTCTAGTCTATGTTTGTACCAAATTTTATCAAAATCGGTTTAGTGGTTTAGTCCTGAAAGCGTAACAGAGAGACAGACAGAGTTACTTTCGCATTTATAATATTAGTAGGGATTAGTAGGGATTGGGTAGAACGAGATATGTATTGATTTAATACTTGGGAGCGCGCGGTGGATCTGCCGTGTTTCTTTAAAGACTCCATCTAGAACTCAAATGTTCTTTCGATGCATTTTCGAGCCACGCTCGTAAAATATCCCAGTTAGAGCAGAGAGAGAACTATTACATGGAGATGTCGCCACCTATATTTTTTGGTCGCTTGTAAAAACAGGCAAACCGACTGCCGTCACATTACATTTTCAGAATCAATGGTACTATTGAGATTTTTTCAACAGAATAGCACAGTCATACCTGGCATAGAACTTAAGACCTGATTTTTATATGCAATCAAATGCTGAAAAATTTTATGCTGAAGGATCATAGAGGCAGTCTAGTGTAAGTGAATTAAATGAGGATCTAAAACTATATGGCGAATTGTAGCTGTGCCGCGGGTGATTTTATAAATATACAATTAAGGGATACCTACAAAGTACAACCAAACTTAATTATTTGTAGGTCACAGATATATAAGCGATATTAACCCAATGGATAAGACATTGGGCTTGCGATGGAGAATTTCTGGGTTTCAACCCCACCTTTAGCAGTATGTTGAAACCATTCTTAACACAAGCATTCTATCCTAGCTGGAGAGGTTAACAAGAATACAAAAAAAAAAATTAAACTAAATTTCTAGCAAGTTTAAAAAAATAACTTGTTCCCTTTGTATGCGTATAGTCTACGTAACTACGCTATACGCGTAGTCCAATTATGTAGGACCTAAGCATAACTGTCAAAGTTTAAGCTCGAAAAATCTAACCTAACATTTTACGGATTTACAGCCGTTATGGAACAAGAAATGTAATTACATTAATGTAACGTTGTTTATGGTCATTTGTCAAATTACAAAACGCAAACATTATATAAGTGCCTTTCATACCCTCCGCCAGCTCACCGGTTTATTTTACACTTGTTGTTGCCAGCGGCTTTACTTCGGCTTAAATATAGCCTATGTTACTTGGTGATAATAAAGCTTTCTAATGGTGAAAGAATTTTTAAAATATAATAGTTTTTGATTTAAATCCTTACAAAAATACAAAAAAATCTAATCTTTCCTCTTTATAATGATATAGAGACAATACGACTAATACCGCTACCGGCAGGAATAGCAAAATTTTCTACTCTTTTATTTAGTAAAAAAATATGGCTTTTTTTATTTTTAAAAAAGCCTTACCAACAACTACTTATACTAATGCATATACATAATACATTATTTATAACTACATAATAGTATAGTAGCCTCTTACAGGCAAGCACAGCATGCATAAGTTTTATAAGGATAATAAGCAGACTTTACAGAATTAATTTAGAAACAATATGTATATAAATAACCATTAAGGTGATATATTATATATGTAAGATCTATGGAATATGCCATCTAATAAAACTTTATACAACACTAAGTATTAAATATAAGGTATACAGCAATTTAGAGTTTACAAATTTAGAATTTACAACACACTGATAATATTTTTACGGAATGTGGCAAGCGAGTCTACATGCACGTCTATGACATCAGAGTATTTATTTAAGGTTCTACAAAGACGGGGTATGGCAGAATTAGCACCAAGTACGGTTCTACGAAGTGGTGGATACAGCGGGGTTATGGGTGCACGCGGATATCTAGTGGGGGCATGAAATTTAATTTTACCTAAAAGTTCGGGGCAATCAATTTTATTTCGCAAAAGCTTAAATATAAATACGGCATCGATTAGAATACCGCGCTTCAGTAACGAAGTAATTTTAAAATGCGTGAGCCTTTGGTCGTACGACTTAATCTTGCGAGATATTCCTGCGGTGTAAGCCAAGTGCCAAAGAAAACGTTTCTGCACTCGCTCTAACCTTAGATTGTGACAAGCATAATGTGGTCGCCAGACTGTACTACAATACTCCAGTATAGTGCGAACGAGGTAGTTGTAGAGTGTGATTTTTTTATTATGCGATCGAAAAACTCTGACATTTCGGATTAAGAATCCCAACATTTTTGATGCTCGTTTGATTGTGTTTTCCATATGAGGCACAAATGTAAGCTTGCTATCGAATAGCACCCCCAGGTCTTTTATTTCTGTCACTTCTTGGATGATATCGGGTCCAATACAGTACGTGGATGGCAAATGATGCTGTTTTCTGGTGAATTTAATATGGTAAATTTTTTTTATATTTAAGCTCATAAAGTTATCGTTGCACCAATCGACAAGACTGTTAATGTCATCTTGTAACAAGTTTGCGTCGTTTAGACATTCTATGGTTCTACAAAATTTGAGATCATCGGCATACATGTAATAATTAGATGAGCGGAAGCATCGAGTAATGTCATTGATATATATATTAAATAAAATCGGTCCAAGATGCGATCCTTGCGGAACGCCAGAATTAATTCTGCGTATGTCCGATTGAAAGCCATTAATTGCTACAAAGAATATACGATTATCAAGGTATGATTTGAACCAATCTAGGAGAGTGCCAGTAACGCCGTACGCTGCTAATTTATGTAAAAGTATTTTGTGTGGTATTTTATCGAACGCCTTACTAAAGTCCGTGTATATTACGTCTACCTGCCTGTTTTCGTCAATTGATTGTACCAGAGTATCACTAAAGGCAACAAGATTCGTACAAGTAGACCTGGAGCCAATAAAACCATGTTGTGAGCTGCTAATGTACGGCTTCATGTGATTTTGAATAAGGGGACATAAGAAAGATTCAAATAATTTCGCGAAAGTAGACAAGATAGAAATAGGCCTATAATTTATAACGTTATCATTGTCATCACATTTATGTATTGGAACGATTTTTGTTTGCTTCCAAATGTCTGAAAATATACCAGTTGAAAGAGACCTGTTATAAATTAGTGATAATGGCAAAGCAAGTTGAGATGCACACATTGATATAAAGATTGGGGGGATACCGTCAGGACCAGCGCCTTTGCGATGGTCCAGCGATTTCATTTTTTTTAAAAGACATTCGTGTTTTATGACTGTTATAGTTAACGGGTTACTATAATAGTTTATAAGTGCCAAATTATTCGATTTGATAATGTTTTGTGTAGTACAATTACCATCACCGTAAACAGAGGAGAAATGTGTAGCAAACATTTCACATACTTTGTGACCGTTCGATGTTGTTGAGGTGCCATCTGTCATACATAGCGGCAGTGAACTAGTTCCACCTCTTCTCTGCTTAATGTATGACCATAATCGGTTAGGATTTTTACACAGCTCACGTTCAATCTGGTGGTGATAATTTTTATAACAAATAGTAACTAGCGCAGAGCAACGTTTACTAAGTAAAGCCAGTTCTATTTTATCCATGGGATTTTTGTATATTTTAAATCTTTTTCTAATCTTGTTTTTCTCCTTTAAAGCTTTTATTAATTGTTTGTCAAACCATATTGGAAATTTAGTTGATTTAGGGTTACTCAAGGGAACAAAAACGTTAATTATTTCTTTAATTTTGCTATAAAAGATATTGACCATTTCATCAATATTTTGGGTAACATTTAACACCGTAGACCAGTCTAATTCATCGAAGTGTTTTCTAATACTTGTATAATCTGCTTTATAATAATTTTGCCTTTTATTAGAGCTATTATACGGAAGTCTCTCATCTGCGCTAGCGATTATGGTGAGCAATAAAGGAGGGTGCAGTACATCAATTTTGCTTAATGGGTTCGGCGACTCAGTAACAACGCAGGAAGGCAAATTAGTTAATATGAGGTCTAGTATTCGACCACTTTTATTTGGAATTTTATTTATTTGGTTGAGTTTATTTAAGTGCATGTAATCTAATATGATGTGATTGAGACTGCATGTAACATAGGCTCTCGTAGAACCACAAGCCACACTCCAGTCAATAGTTCCCAAATTAAAATCACCAGCTATACATGTGTTTAACCCGCACTGTTCAAAGACAGCATTGCAACTATCAGTAAAGTACTCTAGCGTAACCCGTTGGACTGGTGGTGGCAGATATACAGCGCAAAGAGCTATCTGGCGAATAGTTTTACTAATTGTAATATCAACAACCACCCAAAGGTCCTCACAACGACTTTCCCATAAACGCATGCGCCTTGATTTTAAATTCTTCGAGATGGCAATCAAAACTCCTCCTCCATCTTTCTTACTCCTTCTATCCCTCCTATAAACCAGATATCTACTGTCAAATAGCTCTGTGCTCATTACTGAACTATTCAGCCACGTTTCAGTTAAAATCACATTACATCGTATGATTCACATGACATTTGTTGGAAGAAATCATGAGTTTTTGTTCGTAGGCCACGAGTATTTTGGTAATATATCTTTAACTCTCCGAATTTAAATAGATAATCAACTATAAGTACATTAAACATATTAAAAGGAATTAAAACTAAGCTATACTTTGTATTGTGTCCATATTCTTGATAAGAATCTTATCTGAGTTTTCGTTCTTTCTTAAGAAGATACGGCCGTTGCGCACCCATACAAACTTGTACCCCATTTCCTTGGCTTTCAACCTAGCGGCGGCATGCAAAGACTTGTTGCTCGGAGATAAGTGTTCTGTTATGAATATTGGTGTTTTAGGACTAGCCTGTCCAATGTGATGGTTATTCAGTTTATTATGTGGATTCTGCCTATTGTAGGAAGATGTTGATGCGAGAAGTTGGTCCCGGAGTCTAGGTGAAGCCAACTGTACTACAATTGAACGTGGGCGTGAATTTTTGCTGTCGATTTTAGCTACTCTAGTACAATTCAAGATGCTTTCTTCGTGTATATTGCATCCGACAACTTTAGATATATTGGTTACTACATGTATCAAATTCTCATTTTTATTCTCTGGTACACACTGAATTTCAACATTATTTGAACGTGACTGCTGTTCTAATTGGTTAATCCGTAAAGTTAGGTCGGTAATAGTCTTTTTCATACATATATTCTCGGCAACAATTTCTTTGATCGTCTCTTTCGATGCCGCGTGTTCCTTAACTATGTCCTCGTATTGGCTATTCATAAATTGCATCGATCGATTCATCTCGGCAATTTCCTTTGTGAGCGATTCTAACTTTTCATACAAGGTACCGTTCATGCTATCATTGAGTTGCACAACCATATCTCTCAACTCTTTTTTAATGACATCCTCCACAATATGGCGAACATCATTTGAGGATAAAGCAGCTTCAGAGGCAAGCTTTGGTGAGGTGAGAGCCACTCTTTTGCTACCTCGGGTTGTAGAAATGTTCCGAAGCGGTGTATTATCATTCTTAACGGTCTTTGGACGTTGATTAATGCATTCCGGGCACAGCCACGAAGCAGGTAATACGCTTTTCTCAACAAGTGCCATACAAGAGTAGTGATACGATTTGTGGCATTTTATGGCAAAGATTTGCCAAACTATTTATGCCAAAGTATATTAGGGAAAAACCATTATGCGGAAAAAGGGCACCCTATTTGATACTCAGTTTTTAAGCAGGTTCTGCGTTTACTTTCCCCGTTATAAAGATAATGCCTGCTCGCCGCCAAATATTGTATTCGACGATTTATTCTTTGCCGATTCTTAATTTGTAGGCGCTAGGGCTTACCGATTTTTTTAATACTATATCGCCCATTTCGTTTTCCACGTTAATCCCATAATTATCGAATATCGAGATAAAAAGTCTTCTATGTTTTAATCCAAAATATGTTCAATATGTATGTCAAGTTTCATCCTTTTAATACTTATTTATTAATTAGTAACAAACATCTAAGCCTTCAAATCAATCACGCTTACTCGAATTACCTAGCCTGACTATATACAAATATTCCATCGTATTAAATGTATTTCATAGATACGTCACACGCGTATATATTAGAAAGGGTAGGCAGAGCTCTATAACATCTTTACGTCTTTATAAACTGCTGCGTTTGGACTAGGTATTTTTGTACCTAATAAGTATATCAGTTTTATTAGAATAGTATCTAATGTCAGTCCCAATTATAATGTGTTGCAGTGCTGGCCATAGGTCTCGTCTCAATGTAAAAGTTTAAATTTGTCAGATTTGACTGCACAGAGGTACTGCGCTGTGGTATGTTGGATTCCCACACGGGATAAAAAATCCTGGAATCTATATGTTGGTGACTAGGGTCTAGCACTCTTATGTACCCATTGCTTCAATGTTTGTAATTCAAAAACTAAAACTTGGGATAACAATTTGTAGATCACATAAATTTTGATCTGTATGGAAACTCAAACTCACAATACTTGGCGGGAGTCGCCGCACCGCCAATGGCGAGACGACCCCTATATTATCATCCTTGCATTTGACTTTTTTGACAATAGGTAAGGTAGGTACATATTTTAATTATTCCAGTTCAAATTATTCTGATGTAATTAACCACGATTTGTCTAATGAGGTAATCGTTGAGTTGTGGTCGTTATAAAAGTACAAAATTAATGTGATATATAACAATATTATGCTGCGTAACTAATGACTCTTAGAGTTACCAAAAGTAAGGAACTGTTCGGACATTCTTATACGACAATTTATTACTAGAACTATAAAATCAATAACTTATAAATAAGTAAAATGTATAATTGTTGGTGTGCTCGGCTTCAAATGATGTTAATGGGTACAGCTTTGTTCATTTGGGTGGTAGCTTAATGTTGTATAGCTTATTACTTTCCTTAATAAACGGACTATCTAACGCAATGTTGTTCAAATTCGACAGGTAGTTTTTGAGATTTATAATTTATATATATTTAAAACCTTTATTATTAATAAGCATAACTATACGTGTTTTATAGTTATGTAAACTGCTTTGGTGGCGCAGCGGTAGTGAATGTGACTGCTGTAAATGATGTTTCAGGTTCGATTCCTTAAGTCAAGCAAAGCGTTATTGAGGTTTTCTGCCAAGTAATTCTCAGAAGCAGTACAGAGTTGGGAACCGTGCCCGGTAGCCTTCATCAAGCTGTAACCCTATAACGTGAGATCTATTAATTGGCAAATGTGGGTGAAATACACCTCAATACGAAAAAACAGGACATAGGGTATCTTTCATTTAGAAAAAAGTATCGTATCTAAGGGATAGAAATTTATTGACAAAATCTACATTAAGGCGAGTGAAGCCGCGGGCAAAAACTAGTTAAATATACTTTTTTACAATTCATATTGAATATTTGCCTTAATTGCGAGCAAAAATCCAATTTAAAGGATGGTTACCACACAGCCATTAAAACAAACAATAAACCCCATCATCTGTGACGACAAACATTAGCAGAATTCTGACGCACATTACTCAAAATTCAAAGTTACATCATTTTTGCTCAACGCTTTAAAATGCCGGTATTATGAGTCAATTTGTTTATGCAATACATCTGCGTACTTAAGGCGTTCTAGCAATGTTACTTTTGCTTTCAAATATGAAGATTTTAGACTCTAACCAGTCGTATTAAAGCTTAAATTATGTTTCATGAATTGGCTGGTGTAAAGTCTTCGCAATGCTAAAACTATTGCAATAGTAACACTTGGTACAGTTGGGTTGCTTGTGTCCGGATTTAGTAGCCTTTGGGAATTACCTGTGAGCCGTGCAAAGATTATGACATTTCACTTTTGTTTTAAGGGCTATTGTATTTGGAATATTGGGCTAGTTGCAAACAGCTGGCCGTATTTATAATGGTTTCAGTGTGGCAAGGGCAGTAGTTTATGCATTTTCATGTTTATATTTCTTAATACTGCCATAAACCGGTAGACAGAAGTATTACACAGACATTTCGTCAGGCTCTAAGTCATATGTAATATAGGAGGAGGCTATTGCCATCTTTTTGAGACTTAACCGACTGGGTAAGTCTGTAAAGGTGGCTCCCTTTACATAGGATACGCAACAACAACTACTTACTATATGGTAGCACTCCGTGTGTTTGCCACCTATGCGGTTTGCGGTAGGCAACATCTTGCTCTCGTGTTGCTAAGAAAACATAGCTATATATATGAGCGGCGATTGCCGCTTACCATTGGATAGACAGCTGTTCTGACACCAGCAGCAAAAATAAAAATACTTACCTATTATATCTAAACTCTTTTTTACCACAGGCAGACATTAAAAGACGACAGTAGGCGTAAGCGCAATATTATTGCACAAGTCATTGCCTGAATTTTATTTTTCGGTACAGTATCTCCTGCTTTTAGTATAATTCCTGTTATTGCAGGGCACTTACAGACATTTAAACAACAGACACAAAGACTCAGAACAGCCATTTGTGGCTCACACGAATATTGTCTGATTGGAATCCAAAACAATCGGTGCAGTAACAATGGTGAGTCGATCACCTAAACAACTACGCCATCAATGTCACAAGCACTACAAGAAAGTACAAAGCAACATGTTGAGCAACAATGGGTAAAAATGGCGGATGCTAAACGGAATGATGTTGATGCGATGCAGGCCTTGTGCCAAATGAACGTCGCGGCGCGGGCATTCCCACTGCGCCTGCGCGTGACTCACCTGAAATATTACACGTATGCGCATCCGTCTTAAGTCTAGCCGATATTCGTGAGCGTGACATTCTATGCTTGTTACGTCATTGTAACGAAAGGTTTATGAGGTTTTAGTTTCAGCCTACAGCTCCGCATGAATCCCACTGAAACACATCTGATGGAAATGGTCTATCTGTGTGGCAAGTGTCGGATTTTAAACAGTAACAGATTGATTGAGCAGTCAATATCCAAACATCATCGCAAAGCTTTGGATATATTATTACCAGGTATTGCGACGACACGCCTTTTACAGTTGATAAGATAAGTAACCTATGATCAAGGGTGGTGTCGTACCTGGGAAATAGGAATTGAAGATGAAAGAAATTGAGAGGTTGGTATGTGGACTAACGAAACTCTTACTGATTGGGTTAAACGCAAAACCAGTGTCTCTACTCTTAAACCAGTTTCCTGTAAGTGCGGTTTTCTTTCTTGGGTGAGCCAGCTCATATATACCGTCAGCAAATAATTGGCAATTCTGTTATTTTCTTACCATATTTATTTTTCGTTCACTGAATAATTATTTCGTCGCGTGGAACTTTTTAAACATTCGAACAACGGAAACAACGACAACTATTTTTTGTATTTTTGTCCCGTTCAGGGATCGAATCTACAGCACTCGGACTAGCGACAAAGGCGTGGTGACCAGATACGGTCCTACGTCATCTCATCTTACTAGGAACTCGGCTCAGTGGGACGACATATCGAAATCAAATAAAAATATTACTCCTTCGTCAAATATTTGTCTCTTAGATCCATCGGGTTCTCGTAGGACTGTTTAACCACTATGTTATCCTTGCAGTCATGTATGTACCTACAATCATTATTAGAAGAAATAAACGCTACTTACTATTTGTTGTAATCATACACCGGTAATTATTTCCTTTGGTTGGTAACGAATTACCAAACATTTCCTCCAAGCATTGAGACAAATGTTCAAGTTACAACCAGCTTGTGTAATATTTGTAACACAGTGTCTGTTAACTAATCGCGTTGTAAATTGAAAACAAACAATTATTACGTTAGCATTGCCAATCGGGGCATTCGGAAACAGCACTGTATTGTGGTTTTGGTGGAGCCACATCTACATATATATTAATACGTGAAGCAAAAACTTTCTACTCCTTTTTATGATTAGAACATCTATGGCAATAGTTATTGGGAGAGTGTCGACACAAAAGATCCCACTGGGTCGAAGTGTCGCCGGTCTGCATTGACTGGCCCCCACATAAGATACATCCATACCTAGAGGCTTTATACTAAGGTGTTATCTTTGTATCCGTATTATCAATAGATGTAAAGTTCCCCGCGTTTATGGCCTAGTCAGTGTCTTTTTTAAATACAAATATATTTTATTCAAACATCTGTGCTATGCGTAGCAGAGCAGTTAATTTTAGTACTTGAATCTTCCAAAACTGTTGGGATGTTGTTAATACAACTATTTTGGAAGAATTAGCTTGATTTTCCTACGTTTTAAGTATCCTTATATCGTTTCGCGAAATTTTATAAGGTATGCAATGATTTATGATAATTCAACTATAACTAGATTCATTGACGCCTACCTTTTATTTATTTATTTATTTATTTATTAAGGTTTACTCACAGCACATACATACAGGTTACATAAAAGTTTCAGTATAATATGTTACATAATATTCTCATGTATATGCCAATTACGAGTTAACACAACACTTACATATATTTATTACTAAAACATGCTAACTATCAGGTACTAATCAGTTAAATTAATAAAACTTTACAATGTTTATAAGACTGATCTTGTAATTGTTCTAAAGATTATGTTCTAACCTACCTTTGAAAAATATTAATTGAAGAATACCGTAGACTAAAATAATTGCTATCCCGCCAAGCACACTCGGCAATTATTGCAATTGAAAAAGGTTGACAATACCGATTTCCTCTGATGATAGACAGCCTTGCATGATTGACCTCTTTACGAAACTATTATTTTAAAATGCATTTCATTCCCAGTTACATCTAATGCGGTTTTATATATAACGAACAATAATACCGCAGCCCAGAACCACGTTAAATTTGTATAATTAACAGAAACTGTTACAAGTTCATATATCGACAGGTGTTCTGCGTACTCATAAGTAATATTATCTTGTGTGCACAGTTGATCGCATTAATGTTGGTGTTGATGCGGGTTTATTGAAGGTCCATGGGTTCTACTTCTTATAGTAACTGTTTCTCAAACTGGAGGTCGCTGACACCTATAACACTATTTTAATATTAATCCTGCTTGCAGTCCTCCTTTTTTTTAAAAGTGCATTTCCCGCATTTGCAATAATTCCTGTGTCGCGGTAGACTTACAAACATTCAAACAACGGACACAAAGAACATCCAGACTCGGAAACACCATTTGTGGATCACACAAATGTTTGTCCTGTGTGGGATTCGAACCCACAACAGTCGGCGCAGTAGCAGTGGCGAGGTGACCATTTAAACCACTACGCCATCCGTGCAGTCTACTACTAAGCAAGAGCTGTCTTACTATGTGAGGCAGGAACAGCACATCACGCTGCCCTATTTCGAATTACACATTTTCAGATATTCTGGATAGCTTATAGTCACAATATTGACTTACGGTTACGCGAATGTTACACATTGCAATTATACTTCTTTTTCGAATTACACATATCTGCCAACATGTGACAGACCAACGGTCTTTAACCCAGCCATCGCTGCTGTTGCCAACATATCATAATGAAACAAGTGAGAATCGGCAATGAACTGCCGTAAATCTTAGAGTTCGTAAAAATGGTTCAAGTAATATGCAAAGGTCACGTGATACTACGTGACCTTGAGGTCAGAGGTCAAACGTCATAGTCATTTCGGGGTATATCGACTATGCTGAGTCGAATGGCGTTGACCGCGAGTCTCTAGCTCTTACGATTCTTGAGTTGAAAGTTGTATTAGACAGACGGACGGACGGACGGACGAAGCTGTTATATAAGAGTTTTTTTCAAACTCTTACACACCTAAAATTTTCTATTTAGTAGGTAGGTATACATTAGATGGTCCTAAATTTGGTCCTAAGTATTGTTGTTAGTTTAAGTTAAGTAAGTTCCTTTTTTTGTATAGTTTTAGCATAATGTTAAAAAAAGTGTTCCCTTATGTAAGTTTTAAACCAAATAGCGTAGTAAAATTCATTTTTTTCCAGTATAGGTTAGACACTAGGTAGGGCACTGAGAAAAATAATCGTTAAGGTATCAGCAAAAAAAAAAAAGGTGTTTGCTCTCTTGCTGGCAGCCCACCGTCGCTCTAAGGAGCTTCTACTGTTCTTTCATCCGATATTCATTTAGCTACGACTTCCAATTTCTCGGAACAGACCGCGAACCTTCAGGGAAAAGCGGCGATTCTAAAGTCATCTATCATTAGAGTATACATAAGAAATCTATGAAGCGTGTATTCAAATATGAATCATGTAGGTAATATACTAATTATAGACACAAGCTTTATTTATTTCTATTTCTATCTAGACAACACAGACACACGCAGTGCTGTGTACCAGAAAAGATACTTATAAGAAATATAAAGACAAAAGCCGCAATAATATATATATATATATATATATTTCTCTTAAGAAATTCGTGTAACATTAAACAGATTGAGTAACAATGATTTTGCGTTATGGTGGCTTAGTTAATTAATCAAGGTTACCATTATTTATTCAGTTGTACGTTAAAATTGACGTGGGGCTCGATAAATTAACAGAATCAAAATATGTGTCTATAAATTGTTGTAATTTCTGATTGCAGAGTTTAATATGAGTTTAGTTATTATTGCTGTATCTATTTCATTATTTATTCCGTAGTAGTACCCGTTTTAACGAAAATTTCGCAGACGGAGGAGTATGAAATTTGGCACAGTTAAAGTTTATATGGAGAAGGAGTGGAGAATTCTAATATTTATATAAAATATGCATTAGAAATACATTAAATTAATGAAAAAACACTACACGCACACAACCATGCATTTGACATACGCAGTCAAATATTCTTCGTAAATATGGTTACATATATCAATATATAATTAAAAAGATAGGTAAATTAGCCTGTATTGATCGAAATCTAAATAAAATGTGATAATAAGGGTATAGTTCTAAAACCTTAATAACTGATAAATAAATAATAATTATGGTCGAATTTCGCCCACTAGGTGACCGCTAGTTACTGTTGTTGTAATTTCTGATTGCAGAGTTTAATATGAGTTTAGGTATTATTGCTGTATCTATTTAATCATATTTAAGATTTGTGCAAGCAGTGCCGCGCACCCGTGCTTTCAATGTTTTGTACGTATTCAATAATTAAACTCGCTTTAAAGGGGAAGGAAATAAGACTTAAGGAACATGCGTATGTGGAAGTCGTCTATACTGTTACCAATATATGTATGTGAAATTTTTTAACTCACTCAGTACGAAATTGGTGGGTTTCTTGTCCATACTGGTTCTAAGTCTAGCGAGGAAAACTATGGCTCAAACCTAGTTATACACTTAGACAGTCTAAAAAACGAGTTTAGTATGCTACGTGGAGAGAGTCAGTAGAATACTTAGAGAAGATCATAATTAAAAATCTTGTAAGTTTCAGTGACGAACAATACCGCAAAATTTTTAGAATGGTGTGCAGTGCTTTCATACCAGAGACCTCTATCACGATGACAAAATAATCGCCTTATCATCTTGTACGAAAACACAAACGTGACACGCACGTAAAAAAAATAAAATTGAGCGTAAACCAAAATTTGCGATGTATAACAACAGTAAGATTATTACATATAATTATGTAGTGTCAACACTTCAGAGGCATTTAAATTTACTGTG
Source organism: Catocala fraxini (assembly GCA_930367265.1). Lineage (NCBI taxonomy): Eukaryota > Metazoa > Arthropoda > Insecta > Lepidoptera > Erebidae > Catocala > Catocala fraxini. The sequence continues at coordinate 6,768,723 of OV884040.1, read as the reverse complement.
CAAAGATTTTACATAGAAGATCTTTAAAGAGTAGCTACCTAAATAATAATTAAATTTCTTTGATTGTGGCGGTTAGTCGTGCATACGTTTATAATATAAAACATAATATTTATGCGGCATTGCATTGAGGCAGTTAGATCGTGGGTTCTAATTCCATCTATTATACTACCGTCATGCCAACCCGCTCCTAACAAAAGCATATTAGATTAGTTGGAAAGAATTTGAAGTATACTAGTCATTTGTAAATTGTAACTCAAACAACAAATGACTTATATATATAAAAATACACATTTGTGTATAAACTGTCCCACTACTGGGCACGGGCCTCTTAGTACAATAGCTATTAGGCTATGCACACACGCTAACCTAGTGCAGATTGGCAAACTTTACATACTTTGAAATCGTTCATTAAAAAGCAAAAATATGTTCAGTTTTTACACTTCTTAAATCTAAACACATTTTATTTAAACCACTATACTATTAAGTTCATAAGTCTTCTTTGCCTCTGTTGCCGGGTAAATGGCACGAAAATATCCAATATTAATAAAGCTTGGTACGTCATTACACAGCGCTTTTAGTTCGCACCTGGTGGTGCTTAATAGCGCTACGCTAAACTTTTGGCGAACACATTTAATATTAAAACACTGTAAAGTAGGTAATGTGCGGTATATCGCTACTGATGGCAGTAAGCTCACGACAGCTTTAGATAAGGGTTGTCAAAGACAATAGATAATACGATACTAGTTATTAGGTAATGGTATCGCAGTTTTGTTTGGACCTGTTGTCTGCCGCCTCTTTTCGCCATCGTCCTAGCATTTTCATCCCCATTATTTAGATGGTTGGCACTTGGCAGTGCACAACTGTGCGTTTCTCCAGAAATTTTCTGCCACGCACAACAAAACTGTGGAATGAACTGTCGCCTGCGGTATTACCCAGACCAATATGACCTACATACGTTCAAGAAAAGAGCGTACTCCTTTTTTAAAGGCCGGCAACGCACTTGTGACTCCTCTGGTGTTCCGGGTGTCCATGGGTGGCTGTAATTGCTTACCCTCAGGCGATCTGTCTACAACATTGCCTCTTAACCCATATAAAAAAAAATGAAAAATGTTATCTCTGGAGATGCCTTCCTGAAAAGAAAAGACATAAAATATGTTTAAGATTAGGAGTTAACTTATCCAATTTGCCTTAATTAGATCATTTTTTGACTTTAATGAAGGACGGAGTAGATATAAAACTTGTCCGCCGGAGGGCGCGAGATGACCTCCAGCCACCCTTAGGTCTGACCTGGGTATGGTGGGCTTCGTGGGCCTGCTCGCCACCCGATCAGCACCAGGTCCGAGAGGCGGCGTGCGTGTTCCCACGCGCGCCTCTGTGTCGTGTCTTCATCCCATTACAAGAAGACAGTAGAGGGAGTCTATTTATATAGTGGCCTGCCGTTTCACACGGCGCGGCGGGCCTCGAAACCTCGACCGGTTCGCGATTACATGTGAAAGCGATTCGCGCGGCCCTGCCGTCTATGGTTATGTCGAGGAACACCGGGGTAGGTTTAGTCGGTATTACCGGGGTATCTTACCCCCGGTGAGCTCAACATAACCTCTCCGTCGCTCCGCGGAGAGATAAGCGTCAAAGCATTCCCCCACGTAAAAATCTCATAACAATTTTTCTATGTTTAATTGCCAATTATCTTATAATAGGCTATCCTATTGCTTTTGTTACTCTGTCTGGTACCGTAAACATGCCAACTAATTGATTTCAGACATAAGGCTTAAAAACGCTAATAAGTATTCTATAGGCAGAATTACAGAGAATACATGCAAGTCAAGCTGTAACAAATAAATCTCTTATCCGAATATTAACTTACAATGAAGAGAAAAGTCATTGAAATCTTAATTACAAAAGACCATTTAGGATTAATTACACGGAAATATTGCGTATCACACCATATTTTTAGCGAGTGGACATCAAACCACAACATTCAACAGTGGGCCCACTGTCAGTAGGAAGGCAATCATTTAAATAACTGCACTAGTGCTAGTTCTTTTCATTCTGAAATGTTATTAAGTTTACCTTTAAAAGATACGGAAGCGCACCAGGCTCTTGCCAAACCATATCAGACACGGATATTCTTAAAAAAAATATTTAAGAAATGGTGCTCAAGGAGCTTTATCTTGTAAATTGCATTAAAATACTGTGGTATCCGTGTAGTGTAATAGCCTACATACATTTTTACTTTGAAAACGACTACTTAGATTGGTTCCTGTGTCGCGAGGTAGTTGACAAACATTCAAATAACGGACTCAAAGAACAACCAGACTCGGAACAACTTTTTGTTTGTCACACAAATTCTACTCCTGTTTGGTGATCGAACACACAAGACTTAGCGCACTGGCAGTAACGAGGCGATCAATTAAACTACTAGCCATTGGTGCAGTTAAAACACTATCCTCGCTGCTCTACTAAAGATATAACTTCTGTATACAACATTTTTGTAATGATGAACACGCTGGTGTGACTACGTGACCATTAGACAGCCCTAAGTCCGCTTGGCTTGCGTTAGGCCGCAATTCGCGACTACCCCTTGCTGTCCCATCCCCTATCGAGGGCGTTCAGGTAATTACCTAACCCATTTACCCATTCATACACCCTTTGTTGCGTAACTAATACTTTATCGAGTACTTTAATAGGCTACGGAGTATAGAAACCTATCAAATTAAAGTTCCTGGGTGAATTATGAAGAAAAGTATTTATTTAGGTCACAAAGTTTAGCTACAAAGCTCGTGCCGTTTAAGTGACTGCCGTATCACTAATAACGCGATGAGTGCTATTTGATTAGAGTACTGGACAAACCTTACTTTAAACTTTTTTACCCAACTTCCACTGAAGTTAAGTAATAAAGGTTTAAAGGAATAGATACAATAAGGACCACCTGAATGGTTACTTGTGAGACACGTTCTGTACATATTGATATCGATGGCATAGTGGTTACTGTGATCGACTGCCGCGCTTGAGGTCGCGGGTTTGGTTCCTGCACAAGTCAAACATTTGTGTGCATGAACATGGATGTTTGTATTGGTCTGCGTGTTTCTATTTATAAATATGTATCTATTTACAAAAAAAAAGTATATATGTATGTTTATCCATTGTCTAGTACCCATAGTACAAGCTCTGCTTTGTTTGGGCTAGATGGTGTTATGTGTATGTGATAGAATATTATTATTATTATGTTCGTATCCTATTAGTAGGTACAACTCTTTTTCTTAATATACTCATATATGTATAGGAACTTCTGTTAAAAGTTGTTGCGGGTTCCAAGGCAATTTAGCTTTCTCCGGGACTTTACGAGTGTCCAAACTCTTTTTCCATAATCACCTATTACGGTAGTGGAGGTGGAAGGTGGAGAGTGCAGGTGGAATTAGGCCAATAAAAATGTATGCTATCATCATCATGTCATCAAGTCATGTCTCGAATACTCGATTATAATTCGAATAAACCAATGGACAACGAATAAGTTAATATTCGAATGCGAGGTAATACAACATTTAAATCATTCGATATTTCCCACAGTATTCGCACTTCGCTAAGCTGTTGTAAACAGCAAGTTGTATATAGAGCAGTGAGTTTGCATTACTTCAGTCAATTAGTCTGATAAGCACGGCAGCCACTCCATCGCGCCTGCCACGTCTGACTGACACGAAGATCGATGATAACGTCACACCGCTCCTTCTACTTTATACTTGCCAACTTATACGTGCTAAAAATATATGTACCATAGATTACATAGATACAAAACAACATCTAAACGCAAACTCAAAATGTGAGGTAGACGTTGATCTCGCATTATAACGGTCGAATAGTACTTCCAGTTTTCTCTGTTTATAAAAGAGACGATTTCCGCAGATGTATTTCTGTGTCGTGGAGCACGTTAAATTCAAACAACGGACACAAAGAACAGCCAGACACGGAACAACTAGTTTTGTAACACACGAATGTTTATCCCGAGTGGGAAACGAAGCTACGACACAGTCGCAGTGTTAATGGCAAAGGCGGCCCTTAAACCGCTACACCATCTGTGCCGGCAATTCTTTAATTTGAATTCGGTCGACTTGTTCCATCACTGTACACATAATATATGACTTTCTGTGTATGAATAATTTGTAGAACTACTTCTATTTAAGTGACTACGAAATGAAAGGAGGCTAGACATTTATTATAGGCAAATGTGTTTCACTTACACAGACTAACATTCGTTTTCAGTCGACTTTAACTATAATAATATAATAATAATAATAATGTTTTTATTTACGAAGTAGTGATGGTAGTACAAAATGAAAATTATACATGGTAGTTCTTACAACTATTTTACGTACAATCCTATGGATGAAGTTCTGTTATCCTTGATAGGTTAGTTATTAACCTGTAGTAAGGATTAACAGTCCTCTTCCCTACGGTTTGTATTATAATTACAATTATTTCTAAAGTATAACCATGTAATGTTTTTATTGCATTAAAACTACAGTAAAAAGTTTAACATTTAAAATAAAAAACGTAGTAAGTGTGTAGAGTGTGTGTGTATGTGTGTGTGTGTGTGTGTGTGTGTGTGTGTGTGTGTGTGGGTGTGTGCGTGCGTGCATGCGTGCGTGCTTGCGTGCGTGCGTGCGTGCGTGCGTGCGTGCGTGCGGGCGTGTGTGTGTGTGTGTGTGTGCGCGTGCGTGGGTGTGTTTGTGTTTTGTATAATGATGTAAATAGAAGAATACTCATACTCATTACTCATTTTCAAGTTTATGACAGGAATGCCTCAGTTTCATCATAGGATTTCTTTCGGAGAAATGATCGGACACTATTTTTACATAAAAAGTGTGATGAACCATATACCGCACATGTTAAATGTATTTTATTATATAGATAGGTGGCCAAGTAATAAGAGAAACGCTTAGTAAAAGTTGTCCGCGGTTTAGGAACAAGGCAAATTTTGTCTTTTCGACGTTTTGTTAGCTTTTTGTATGAAGTGTTTCTGTGTTGTAAAAGAATTGTGTGTAATATAAATAAATAACTGTCGTACATTGAGGACGTTACATATTTTGTACAATAAGTTAGTAGAGAACATAACCGTTCTAAATGTTGCTACCTTTAGTATGGCCCTGTGTGCGATTTCCAGCGGCCTAAGGACCGTTTTTGCTGCACCTCCCCCAGCAGGAAATACAATATGTTACAATTGGCAAACATAAGGCGTGATATACGTTACGTATAATAGATTGACTTGCAATATGGCGCAAGGTTATAAAAATGTAAATGAGTTTACGGACTCTGCCTACTAGAGAATTTATAAGCAATTTGAAATTTAAAAATTTGTCTAAAATTACACCTAAATATTTAATATTATCAACTGAATATAGAGATGGGCAATTACATGAAAGCTTAGTTGAGGTGTCACAAGAGTGTGCTTTTAAGGTAAGTGGGGTTCTAGGTTGCGATTTTGAGCTAATGGAAAAGGTAATATATTTAAAAGGTAATATAGTTACTAGTATAAACCAGGTTGTGCAAGATTTCAGTAGCCGTCTAAAGGAAATTATTAATAAACACTCGCATAACGTTAGAATAAGTCACTCTAAATATACCATCAACCCCTGGATTACACCAGGTCTCATACGTTGCATGCAACATAGAGATAGGCTGCACTTAAAGTCGCGAAAGTCGCCAAATGACCAACTTCTACGCACGATATATACTCGCTACAGAAATTTCTGTAATGATTTGCTGCGGAAGTTAAAAAACAAGTACGACAACAGACAGATCTCCAGTAGTATAAAAAATCCCAAGAAATTGTGGAAGACCATTAAAAATGTGTGCCATCTTTCTAGTACCAAAAAAGAGCCCAAGGAACTTCTAGCACTCCACGGCAGCTTGGACGCTAAACATTCATTAGACATGTGCAATAACCATTTTTCAACGGTGGGACAGAGTTTGGCTAACACAATACTGGACAATTTGCAACTAAGTCAAGAAGCCTTAGCAGGTAAAGTGTCAAATAATCTAGTAACACACTCCTTCTTTCTGCAGCCCACTGACCAATCCGAAGTAGAGACTCTTATACTCTCGTTACAAAATGATAAAGCTCCAGGTGTTGACGGTATAACTAATGTACTCCTTAAAGAAATTAGAAGCAGTGTTGTTCCACCGTTAACAAGAATATTTAACCGAAGCTTAGAGTCGGGTACCTTTCCAAATGCATGGAAAACAGCTTCCGTCACCCCTGTATATAAAAATGGTCCCAAAGACTCGGCCAACAGCTACCGTCCGATTTCCCTTCTTACAACCTTTTCAAAGCTGCTAGAGAAAATAGTTAACAACAGGCTTGTAAAGTACATTGAAAAGAATAATCTTATTTCCGCTAGGCAGTTCGGTTTCAGGAGAGGAAAATCAACGGAGGAAGCTGTTGGCCTGTTAACTTCTACAGTATCGTCACAGCTTGATAGGAACAGATGCAGTGTGGGTATCTTCTTAGATTTAGCGAAAGCTTTTGATACCGTGTCTTTTCCAATACTCTTGCGGAAGTTGGAAAATCACTTTGGTGTTAGGGGAATAGCTTTAGACTGGTTTCAAAGCTATCTAATGGAAAGAAAACAGAGTGTCAGAGTAGGCAACCATGAAAGTGAACTTCACACGGTTAATTGCGGCGTCCCGCAAGGGAGTATCCTCGGCCCCACTCTATTTATAATGTACATGAATGATATCCACAACTGCATCCAAAACGATATTATATGCTATGCTGACGATACAGTAATAATCTATGATGGCTCCTCATGGGCGGAGGCTTTTTCTAGGGCTGAGTCGGGCATGACGCAGGTATCCAAATGGCTAAGTCATAATCTATTAACCCTAAACGCGGAAAAAACGAATTATGTGTGTTTTTATAAGACAGCTTCCACCGCCCCAAATAGCTCGTTCCGAATCAAATTACATAACTGTAGACTCCCGGAGGGGTGTGACTGTGGATATATTGATAAGACAGAAGCAGTTAAGTACCTGGGTGTGATAGTGGACAAAAATCTGAATTTCAGGGCACACATTTCATTCTTGTCAAAAAGAATCCGTAAAACAGCAAACATTATGAGGTTACTCCGATCGTCAGCATCAATAAGCATCCTTAAAACAGTATATTTTGCACTGAGTCAATCTCTGATAACATATTGCATAAGCTGCTGGGGAAGTGCTGCTAAGACTATAATGATTCAAGTCGAAAGAGCACAACGATCAGTACTCAAGACTATGCTCAGGAAACCCTTTAGATACCCAACTATGCAACTCTTTGATGACTGTAAGGTACTTAATGTTCGCCAGCTCTTCATATTAAAAACGTCTTTGAAAATACACCAAAAAGTTATCAACTCTGAAGAGTACCCACATCTTCTAAAACGTCGTGTATACAGAACTGAACTGCCCAAAGTCAAAACATCTTTCGCTAGGCGTTTTAGTCCATTCATTGAATACTTTGTATATAACAAACTAACCAACTCGTGCGACATTAAACGGTGCACAGTAAATGAGGCAAAATCAAAAATCATTAGCTGGTTGCTTACACTACCATACAATGCCACCGAAAGTCTATTGGTTCACCTGCATTAATTAAGTACAAAAGACTGTGATAAGAAAGGGGTACAAAGGCACACTTAATATACAATGTAGTTAGATATAAGCTTATTATAACATATACATATAATATATACATATATTTATATACATATACACATTTAAATACACACTTATATCTTATATGTTTAACCTTTATATAGCCCTATAATTATATTGTATACAAGTTTTTACACATACATAGATAATGATCATAGTTATTGTTATTCAGAGAAAAAATGTTAAATAAGTTGATAACCATATGAGCATATTTATATTTGTTATCTATCTAGAAAATAAGATTAGTTTTATTTTTGTTCGATGATGTCATCCGAGTTGTGTTACATATAATACTGTAAATCGTAACTGGTACCCACAGGACAGGCTTGCCTAGTGTGGGGCCGCTGGATATACCAAATACTGTAACATTCTTATGTCAATAAATACAATTTTATTATTTTTATTTATTTATTATTATTATAGTTTCCTCTGTATTTAATGTTAGTGTGTGGGAAGACAGCCAGCTAGATGCTAGGTGAAAACCATATTGTACCCTGCGTTCCAACTCTGACCATGAGTTTGCGACAAATGTTAGTGCTGTGTCGTCTGCATAACATATGGTCTTTGATTCAGGAATTTTCAGCTTACAGAGGTAATTTATAAATACAAGGAACAACGTCGGACCAAGTATGCTACCTTGTGGCACGCCGTAGTTGATAGTTAGTTCCTCGCTGGTTTAACTATATGTATGTTGTTATTATCTATATGTATGTATATATTTTGTCTTTTCCTATATAAATATCATAATAGTATGATTCTTAAGAGCCCATAATTAATAAGGCTATGTCTAACTGTACTAAGAAAACATTCTCCAATTAGTTAATGTACAAAACAATAAAAATTAGAATTTTATATAATTGATAGATAGCATTATCAGGTCAATGAACAATAAAACGGGCCTTGTAAAAAGATTAACGAGGACAATAGGTACACAACAATGAGTAAGGTTTTGCTTTTTCCAATATTCCACAAATCGCTTTTCACCGTTGAACAGCGTTTCCGTCGCTGGGGAATCATGAACGCTGAAAGGTAATCTAGATTTATTTCAATTAGTAAACTAAGGTTCATATTTCAAGTTTCTTTTATTATAAGTTGAGTACCGGCAAATACAATCGTATTATGGTAAAAACTTTTAATTACTGAATAATTCGGCTGTCAACTTACAAGTATACGCGTTTAAATAATAATGATTTAATATGGCTTTTTTAAGACAGCTCCCATACAATTTTTTTATCCGAAAATTGCGGATGACTTTACAAACATTCAGACTCTACAAAAATGGACATAAACAATACCCAGCCTCGGCTCACTTAAACCACTACGCCATACGTGCAGTCAGTTTTTGTATCGTAATAGTATATTGATGTAAGCTCGGTTTCTCAGAAATTGTCGTTTTTTTTTCTACATCATATTTTGTGAATCCCATTTCTAATGCTACCATTATAAAAATTCATTTTTATTTCGAGTATAGACTACACACATCAAAAAAAGTCTGTGTTCACTTGAAAAAGGTGAGATAATATCTCATATATTTTGACACGAGAAAAATATCTCAACGTTTCCAAGTGAACGCAGACTTTTTTTGATGTGTGTAACTGTGTATGTATGTAGGTATTTCACTAATCCGTACCGTTGACAATAATTTCTTGTAATTCAAATATCAGTAAAAGGTACAATAAAAATTATTACAGAAACTACAAAAAAATAATATAATAATACATACAAGGGCGTACCTAATACCTGACCTCTACTTTTAGTCAACGGTATTTCTTTAAATATATTATGTATAATTTTATGTAGTACATCATAATAAATTTTTGTTTTAGGTGCCCAGTTAGCAGCGTGACGTAACATTGCACTCTTGGTTACGGACGATCACGAATACCCGAGTTCAATAAAAAACCTGGGTTGCGCAAATTGTTACTGATATACGATTTTATTAAATTCTGAGTAGCAACTATTCAAGCTATCACCAAACAGTTTAAATTCTCATTTTATAGTATAGCTGTTACACAGGCAAAACTTTTATTCGTATTTATTTTATTAGTATGGATTACTCATTTTATTTTATAAACGTTTAACGTTAATCCCTTCCAATAAATAAGGGCGACCACTGATAAAATTTCAGTATTTTCGTCATCTCTATAGATTAATTGAATACTCATCCTAATACCCAAATTCTTTGACAAATCAGGCCGTAAACAAATTCCTAACAACTTAAAAAAAGTATTGGAATAGCTATATAGAATCCCTAACTACCGATTGCCGATACAAATTGTCAGCGAGTTGACCCTCAAAGGTTTTAATAGAATGTGGCCTAAGCAATAGAAAAATACAAGTTAGATTGCTTTGTAAGGACCAGCGCACATCCGAACATTATATTCACTGTTTAAAATATCACCATTGCATGCGTTATTGGCAGTTCAACTGAAGCGGCAACTGGCTGGCCATATCTGTCAAAAAACCGATGGACATTTGCCAAATCGCCGTTCCTAGATTGGAAACCGCTTGAAATTGCAAGCGTAATGTATAATAACCAGCAAGGTGGACCGATGACCTGAGAGAGATGGCTGAATCGATCTGAATGCAAAAATCGGTAAACCAATTATTGTGCCGTAAATGGGGTAAACCTATGTGAGATCATGGGTAAACCTACCTATGATCCAGCACCTTTTCGTATAATTAGAAGCTAAACTTGAATAACGATTTCCATGGTTATGGATCATGAACATGACTTATGTCACGCGGTTTGTTTCGCTTACAATGCCAGAGGTATCGCTAACAGGCTGCAACTTTCGCGACAAAGACTTTACATATAGGATGAAAGGAAACACATAGAAGAGGTAGTCAAAAGTCAAAAATCATTTATTTACTTAGGTCACAAAGTAACACTTATAAACGTCAAAGGGGTTAGTGAGTTTATTACATTTACTGAATTTACATTTATGTTAGTTGCCAGGTTCAGGCAAAAGGTTGAGCCTATGAGAAGATACCTGCAAGAAACTCAAGGCCACTCTTTTAAATCGCCATCAATTAATTATTTCAGTATTTTACAACTCATTTATGTACCAGGTGTTGCAGTCATTATGCCATATGTCACTTCATAATCATAATCGTCCATATAAAAAGTTAATAATATTATGTAAGAAGCATTTGAGGTTTGAAATAATATTTATCAGTAGGCAGCCATTTGTAATAGACAGTAGTATGGCACGAGGACGCATACACTTACACTTTGTGACATAAAAAGGCAGTTCGTGACTAAATGTAGCTAAAACAAAATTTACGTTATTACTTATAACGTTTGTTTAAAAGGAAAGAAAGATACTTTTACATCACAAAATAAACGCGAAGTACCTTCACATAACTAAATTGACTTATATAATACATACATTGTTTGTATCCTGTATGAGACAAGCAGCTAGTTCCATGAGTTTTTATCATTTAAATAATCATTGATTGAATACTAGCCCTTCCGGATAAGCTGACTTTTAACAGCAGTTTTTAATTTGAGTAAAGGTAAATTTATAATATCAATCGGTAGTTTATTAAAAAAGCGTATACTGAGTCCCGCAAATGAATTGTGAACTTAATGTAAACGATGATACGGACCTACTAACTTATGCTTATTTCTAGTGTTTAAGTTTGTAAATATCACTATTCTTATTATATAAGTGAATATTATGTTTTATAAACATAATATTCGTAAATATATATTGCGACGCAACGGTAAGTATACCAATTTCTTTAAAACGCTCTTTCAGGGATAATCGTGGGCCTAAATTATAAATGCTACGTACTGCACGCTTTTGAAGAAAGAAAATTGTTTCAATATCAGCTGCCTTACCCCACAACAGTATGCCATAGGAAAAAATAATGTGAAACGCTGTGAAAATAACTAAAATATACTAGTCTCGCAGTATCTACATCAGTAAGCTGTCTTACTTTCCTAACCGCGAATGCGGCTGAACTAAATCTCTCTGCAAGACATGATATTTGGGCGCCCAACTGAACTTAAAGTTATGCCTAAGAACACTGTGGATTGTACAAATGTTACTGTTTCATTATTTAAATTAACGTTTATGCTAGGACTCTTTACATTAGGCAATGTAAACTTAATACATTTTGTTTTCTTAGAATTGAGACGTAAATTATTCGCCGTGAACCAGTCCAGGACTTGCGCGAGTGAAGAATTAACACCCTGTAAATTTGGTGCATTACGGTCTACTTTAAAAATAAGTGATGTGTCATCGGCAAATAATACAATGTCGCACAATTTCTCTTCGAAGAACGGCAAATCATTCACGTACGCTAGAAACAGAAAGGGTCCTAAAATTGTGCCCCGTGGTACGCCCATTGCGAATGGTAATCCAGAAGATCTACTTCCGTTGATTTCAACGTATTGTAGTCTATCGCTTGGGTTCTTACCCAAGCGATAGACTACAATACGTTGAAATCAACTCGACCTCGTTGGTTCTTACCAACGAGGTCGAGTGCAGCATTTCGAATTCCATAATGCCTGAGCTTTAGCAATAACGTTTGATGTTCAACGCAGTCAAAGGCTTTTGAGAGATCACAGAATACGCCAATGGCATCTTGCCATTGCTATGCCATTTGATATGTAAGAGAGTCCAAGAGAAATGGCCAAGGAATAAATGACATGATCCGTATAACTCTGTGTTTACAAATATTGTTACGTGTATACTAGAGATTATGTGGCTTTACTTAGGACATAATATTGCACACAATAACTGCATTATCTGAACTATGACAGAATGTCAAACGAGCGATGCCAGGTTGTTATCGGCAAATCATAGGAACGTAATCGACATTCTAATGTAGATTTGTGCATTATTTGTGCAACTAATTAATTATAATTCGAATAACGATCAAATATTCGTAATACAATATGATGACATATTTTATCGTTTTGTTGTGGCCGATCTTACTAATTATTTGTTTCTTATTGAGATTTTAATCTTCTTACCTATTGGGCATTGTTAATTTAAGGTTACATATTGCTAATGTATAATAATCAATCAAAAATTAATGCATTCGAATAATGACCAACACCATGCAAATATATTCCAATAACAACTTGGTAATTGAACATGTTGCGGCAAAATGTGATGCCATCATTGATATCATCGAAAAGAAAATACCTATCAGCGCCGCGGTCTGATGATATCATATGTAGGTCACCTAGGACATCGCATCACCACATCCATGGCCTTATTGTATGCACCAGATGGGCACTAGCCCTTAACGCCCTAGCCCTTAGCTATATAAACTCATTTATCTCATCCTGATATCGGTAACAAGATTGGTATTATACGCTAAACTACGAAATCTTATTTGCCCCAACCTCATTACCGTTTCTCGTGCGGAATTCGAAAGTAAATTGGATTCTTTTATATGTTTAAGGTAACAAGGAGCATGTTTATTTGGCGTATTATTTATAATAAGATTTAGATAATATTAAATTATTTTTTATAGTGTCGGCCTTGTGGACAGATAGCTAAGGGTTATAAATGTCAATTATTGTCGTCTATGGATACTTATAGCACCAAGAACTGCGAGTCGTGCTTCCAGTAAAAACGAAAGTGAATGTTACGTGATAACAGCGCCGGGCACAGACAGCACCGTCAGCCGTCTTGTCATATTTGTGTCGCCTGGTACACTTGGATTGGTGACAAGCAGCCGTCTTTAGTAGGAAGCTGACGTATTCCGTACGCCGCCGAGACGGGCATGACGCGGGGATCGGCATTATTTGTGTGTAACACATAGTGCTGATCCCCGCCTCACACAACCACTCGCCGCAACGACAAATCCTGCGTTTTTTATCCTTACACGGCAACTTATATTGTGAGGACAGCATACAAATTTTGAGGCTGTATTGCTTTGTTGGGCAAACAAGCTGCATTGAGAATTTAAAAATACCCTAAAACTTTTAAATTACTAATCCGAAAAGTTTTTATTAAAAATCTAAATTGACAAATGATCGGCATAATATCTCGATGAAAATACTTAACACATCGTTCTGGACTGCCTTCTGCTGCCGATTAAATACTACATGAGGACCTCATCGGCTTGATTGCCGTTTCTATCCAATGGTTACGATTCTTGAATATTATATAAGCATTACAAACACTGCGTCTGTGGCACAACGGTAGCGAATGAGAATGCTATGCTCGGTTTCGGGTTCGATGTCCTAACCTGGCAAAGAAGTATCAGTGTCTGGACATGTGTCCGATAAGCTGCAATTGGCAAGTACCCAATTACATGGTACCTAAAATCGTAGCTGGCGAGATATAGGGATAATATACCTCTGGCTACTCTCTTGGGAATATATGATGGCATACATATACATATCTATCTATAAATGTCCAAACAAAATATAATTCGCCCTACGAGAACTTAACATATTACGTCACAACAGTTCCGGCAGCGTGACCACATCTGAATCAAATCGTTTAATTTACAAGTTATTTTCTCAATAGTAAAATAATTAGGAGAACACCAGCGTCACTTTTAGTCACACCGCACATCCGTTGTATAATTGTATCCGAGTGAACTAATCATTTGGAAAACCCTACTTAAAAGGTGTCAAAGCCATCTGCCAGCCTTAACCTAGATTACCTGGTGAAATGACGACTGACTAATGTCTTTGTTTTGGACTGAATATATTATTTTCTTTACTAGACAACCATTATTAAATAGATAATAATATGAGAACCTGAATTGCTTAAATTAATCATTGGCCAAGTGTTACTGGCATATTTCTATTAGTATTATCAACCGAGGAGTGTGTGTATGTTAATTAATTATCCTTCATTTTTATCTTCAATGATAACAAATGGTCTTACGGTACACCTGATCGTAAACGGCTACGATAGCCTATCATCGCTTGCTAGTTCAGGTGTGTCGTTAAAAAAAGGAAATATGATGATGAGAGGAAAGGAAAGATAAATATATGAGACTCTGGAACTCCTACAGAGCAAAATTCAGTAACATTGTTATCTAGTAAAATTCAAATGTCTTTAATTGATATGAATTGTAAAACTGACGTACATTTCAGAAAAAGAAAACTACACCCGTCGATCCGGGTCTTCCGCACCGTCGACTAATAATTGGATAATATACAGTGAGCGTTGAAATAAAATTGTATCCACTAAATATCTACTAAGATCCTTAGTAGATAGGTCCATCACTTAAACATTTTCAAAATTCTTAACAACACGCATTGTCTTTAGTTATCAGATATATATATATATATATATATATATATATATATATATTCGATCAGGATAAACGGCACTTTCTCATATTTTCCGACCAAAATGTTTGTCAAGTCAAGAAAAATAAAATATGCTATCCAAAACAAAGTTATTAGATAGTCAACATTATACTCGGTAATCTAGGTTAAGGCTAACAGCCGGTTTTAACGAATTTGCACTCACCATGATCCTGGCATTTCCATAAAGACTTTTGAAAGCGTTCATGGAATGAAATCGAGTACATGTAGTAGGATGACGGAGTAATCGATTACCCTGGTGGACAGGAGATTGATGGAGGACTCGTGTAATCGTGTAGCATCGTCCAAGGACCCTCCGCGATCGTTCAACGTCAGCCGGCGAGTCCTGTCGCCTTATCATCACTACGCTTTTGTGTATTTGTCAGTTTTTTCATGACAAATGGCTGACGGAGGTATGTAACATTATTGTTGAGCACGAACAGGTTCGGTTGGGTCATAGCAACTATCTTATGGACTTTCACATAAGGTTGAAGACTGACTAGAAAAAAATCCAATTTTTTATTTAGATTTTGCCTACTACTTGCGCTTGTACTAAGGTTCATCCGTAATGTCATTTACGTGGATTACAGGTCACTATGCAACATGGATCCGGATTTACTAACATTTTTGTTGGCTTTTACGCTACTAAACTAAAAATAGCTGAAATCATAATACTTTCAGTGGCTTTTACTTAATATCGAGACAAAACCAGACTAACATTCTATTTGACTCATTTGGATGGGATGTATTTGATTCATTCGATTCTAATTAGGTTTGCAGAACACAGTCTCGTTATATATGTAATTTTATAAATTAATTAACAATAATTTTTAACTGCTGAAAACTGACATACGTGTTAATTCTAGTTTAGTAGACAACGAATTACTTCAATTTCTACAAGACAATGTTATAGTTTGAAAAGAACGCGTCTAGAATGTGGGCTTTGAAAAAAGACATTTGAGATCATATGCTTTAAGAATCCATGTCGTCAGTACCAGACTGCAAGCTTTTCTGAATCCCGAAACAGCCATAGAGCAAGTGGGATTTGTCAAGGGTCGAGGAACAAGAGAGCAGATCCTAATTCTTCGACAAATAATCGAAAAGTCTAGAGAGTTTAACATCGCACTCTATATCTGCTTTGTCGACTTTCGCAAGGTTTTCGATACCGTAAAATGGCATAAGTTATGGGATGTACTCATTCAAATGGGAGTACCTATCCACCTGGTTCGTCTCATATGCCGACTGTATGAGGACAGAATTGCGACTGTTCGTATAGACAACGTTGACTCGAAAAGCTTTCATGCACACGCTGGTGTTCGACAGGGGACTTCGACAGACTTGAAACACCTGCTGACATGTCTAGAGACAACAAGCCTATCCTTCGGACTTACTGTCAACAGAGACAGAACCAAGATAATAATAGTGGACCGAGCTGAACTAAACAGATTGTTCTCAAAGGCAACTGTGAGGTTGTCCATTCTTATGTGTACCTCGGTTCCACTATCACAAACACTGGAGGATGTGAAGACGAGATCAAAAGGATATGTGTTATCACACGATCTGCCGTTGACAAGCTGAAAAGAGTCTGGTGCAACCGTAATATCACTAAACCCACGAAATTCCGCGTAGTGAGAAGCTTAGTCTTCCCGATATTTCTTTATGGCGCAGAAACGTGGACGGTTCACCTAAAAGACCGGCGCATAATCGATGCACTCGAGATGTGGTGAGGGCAGCGACTGCTGCGCATCCCTTGGACAGCGTTTAGAACCAATGTCTCGATCCTGGCTAACTAAAAATCAAGCAGAGATTATCGTTGACTGTGAAAATACGAATCCTACATTATTTTGGACACGTTGTTCGAAACGAACACTCCATGGAACGACTCGTTGTCCAAAGACAGGTGGCGGGCAAACGGTCACGCGGTCGATCACCTTCGCGTTGGACAGACCTTATCAAAGCTGCGACCTACATGGTCCAAAGTTCCAGAGACGCTGAAGACCGCAACAATTGGAGGCGCATCGCAGGGGCTGTTTTAACTAATGAAAATGCAGCGTCATCAACCACGACCACTCTGTCAAGAGTGAACGACTAAGGAGCTTTAAGAATTTATCAGCATGTACCTGATCAATCTACCTTTGATGTGTGTCAGTCAATGTCAACTACGCAACGGCTTATATTGGTGTAAGTGCAGCATCAAGATGCTGTCAATTAGGATATGGAAATTGATAGCTAATCGATACACGCTGACCGACTGTTAATATTACCCCGTCAATATTAAACATAAATACACATCAGTATAGTGTACCTATACCTATGCATCATTGTGGGATATTAAACTCCTTAAAGAATAGATTTACTTTAATATAATACTAGACAACAAGTCTTAATCGCGTTGACAATAATTTTATATTAAATAAATATTTAATAAATATCAATTTATTTTCCGACGTTTTGACTGACTTGCATCGTTCGTATCACAGGTTGACTGGTGTGAGCTCAGCGGCGGCTTTGTAAAGACTCGATTCCATAAAAGCGCGATTACATTAGGCAACTCTTGCATGCAAGTATGACGTCACATTTGCGTACAAGTTGCTTGCATTGAAAACGTGTTGTCGAGAGTGTGCAAATTGCATGCAGGTTTCACTTGCATACAAGTGGAGACGTTCAACAATTGAGTAGGCCATCATGGGTGGAAGACGTGCTCCTCAATAAAATGATTATTTTCTCGTGCGCCCACCTAACAAACATTAGGTATGTTTCGATTATTTGTATAGCGATAGATATCATGTCCATACCTACACGCCAGTCGTTCGGAATTCAAAACGTGCAGCTAAGGTTTGCGCGTTCAATTTTCATGCAAACGTTAGTTTCTCGTTTCATGAACATCTCCACTTGTATGCAAGTGAAACCTGCATGCAATTTGCATACTCTCGAAAATATGTTTTCAATGCAAGCAACTTGTACGCAAATGTGACGTCATACTTGCATGTTAGAGTTGCCTAAAGGAATCGCGCCTTAAAGTGCGAGTTCCAGCAACTACCCTCACTTCTTTATTTTATTTATATTTACACTGTCAGTACTTCGATACACAGCAATAACGATGTCTATATACTGACGAACTGAGTTACTGTGGCCATGTTTAGTTTTGCCTAATTGGTTTTATTTTCAATCGCGTCGTCTTCGACTTTGTACTGCTCTCGAAATTTTTTTCTTAGACTATTCTCTCCTCTTCTTAATTGCACAATACTTTCACGCTTACACACTCAGCCTTTTCATCTCTACATACTTATACTTAGCCCAATATACCTATCCTCGAAAGGTTGGCTCGAGAAGTATTACACTTAAAGGATATTCGCCAACTTTGTATAATAAAACATAAAATCATCGGTAATAAATATAATAAATATCATACAAACCCAACTATTCCCGTGGGTGTCGTAAAAGGTGACTAAGGGACACAAACCGGGGAGTGGACAGCAGCGCTCCCTGCAGTACAAATCCACCATTGAACTGCGATCCCCAACCCGCATGCCCAGCGTGGGGATTATGGGCATTACCTCCAAATGATCATACACGCCAAAAGAAAATGGCCCCCAGTTCCCAGCCGCCTCGCTATTCCTGGCCATGGCAGCGGCCACGGTAACGGCGGGGCAGGGGGTGCTAAGAATCCCCGGGCTACATTAGGCTGCCATTCATTACA
This sequence comes from Catocala fraxini, assembly GCA_930367265.1. NCBI lineage: Eukaryota > Metazoa > Arthropoda > Insecta > Lepidoptera > Erebidae > Catocala > Catocala fraxini. The sequence goes on along the minus strand of OV884040.1, from coordinate 6,750,040 downwards.
AAATTTGACCCTGGCTACGTTTAACGGACGCACTCTGAGGCTTGACCACCATCTAGCGCAGTTGGAAGTGGAGTTAGAGAACATTAAATGGCATGGTCTGGTGTTATGTGAAGTCCGTAGAGAGGGGGAGGACACCGTAACCTTAGACTCGGGTCATCTTCTCTACTTTCGCGAGGGTGATAAAACATCCCAGGGTGGCCTAGGTTTCCTCGTCAATAAGACCCTCTCTAACAACGTTGAAGAAATCTCCAGTGTGCCGACCAGGGTAGCGTACCTGATCCTTCGGCTGTCCAAGCGCTACAGCATGAAGGTCATACAGGTTTACGCACCGACCTCGACACACTCGGATGATATAGTGCAGGATATGTACGAAGACATATCCAAAGCCTTGCACAACACCACTAAGGCTCACTTTAATGTTGTTATGGGGGACTTTAACGACAAAGTGGGAACCCAGACTGGCAATGAATCCCGGATAGGCCTGCATGGTTATGGAGTTAGGAATCACAGGGGGCAAATGCTTATCAACTTCCTTGAGAAAGAGGGACTGTTCTTATTGAACTCCTTCTTTAAGAAACAGCCTCAAAGGAAGTGGACATGGCAAAGCCCCGACACTGTGACTAAAAATGAGATCGACTTCATCATGACGGATAGCAAGCACATATTCAGAGATGTCTCAGTGATCAACAGGTTCAATACCGGATCTGATCACCGACTCCTCCGAGGCTCTCTGAGTATCAACTTAAAGCTTAAAAGAAACCACCTGATGAAGTCCACGCTCCGACCTAACCCAATCCAAATCATGGCGGGTACCGAGAAGTTCCAGCAGTTTCTCGGGGAAAGACTTGTCGCCTTGGAACCCACCGATGACGCTGACGAGACCCTACACAATCTGGTCAAAACTCTGAGGGACGCGGGCATCAAATTTTGCAGAACGCAACGGACTGGCAGGAAATCCAAACTCTCGGCTGAGACTCTCGGGTTGATGACAAAAAGACGGGAAACCACCCAAGCGACTTCGTCTGAGAGGTCAGACCTGAACAAGCAAATTGCGAAGATTGTACGGCGTGACCTTCGGAGCTCCAACACACGCCTCATTGAAGAGGCGATAGAGCGAAACCGAGGGTCCAAAGTATTCACTCAGCAGCTTGGCAGGAGCCACCTGACGAAGCTTAAAACGCACGACGGGAGGACTGTATCGTCGAAGCCGGAGATCTCCGCCGAGATAGAGGATTTCTATGGCCGATTATACGCTGCACATGCCTCTCATTCCAGACGAGACGACCACGATTCCAGAGCCACCCTGATACGGCACTACACCGACGAACAGCCAGACATCAGTCAAGACGAGATCGTGCTAGCTCTGAGGCAGCTTAAAAATGGAAAAGCCCCCGGTGAGGACGGAATAACATCAGAGCTTCTTAAAGCTGGAGGAGCCCCTGTTATACAGGAATTACAGAACCTCTTCAACGCCGTCCTTCACAGTGGGAGAACTCCAAAGGCGTGGAGCGGGAGTTTGGTGGTGCTCTTTTTTAAGAAGGGTGACAAAACCCTCCTTAAAAATTACAGACCCATCTCGCTCCTGAGCCATGTCTATAAGCTGTTCTCACGAGTGGTCACGAACCGTCTCGCCAGAAGACTCGACGAGTTCCAGCCACCGGAACAGGCCAGGTTTCGCGGAGAATATGGCACCATAGACCACATTCACACAGTGAGGCAGATTATACAGAAGTCCGAAGAATATAATCAGCCCCTGTGTCTGGCCTTTGTGGACTATGAGAAGGCCTTTGACTCTGTCGAAACCTGGGCTGTTCTGGAATCCCTACAGCGATGCCAAGTAGACTATCGTTATATCGAGGTGCTGAGTTGTCTGTACAAAGTCGCCACCATGAGTGTCCAAGTACAGGGCCAGCAGTCTAAACCTATCCAATTGCACAGAGGAGTGAGACAGGGGGATGTTATTTCCCCGAAACTGTTCACAAACGCGTTGGAAGATATGTTTAAGACGCTGAACTGGAAAGGAAAGGGCATTAACATAAACGGCGACTACATCTCACACCTGTGATTCGCAGATGACATAGTCTTAATGGCGGAGTCGCTAAAGGAGCTGAATCAGATGCTGGACGGCCTAGCAGCAGCCTCGCGACGTATCGGCCTTGGCATGAATTTGGATAAAACCAAAGTCATGATCAATAGCCACATTGATCCAATACCGATCGTCGTACATGGTCACCCTCTCGAAATCGTTTCCGAATACACTTACCTCGGGCAGATTCTGCAGTTAGGTAAAAACAATTTCGAGAGGGAGGCCAGGAGGAGGATCCAGCTGGGCTGGGCAGCGTTTGGGAAACTACGCCGAGTCTTCTCGTCATCCATACCGCAATGCTTGAAAACGAAAGTTTTCAATCAGTGCGTGCTACCCGTCATGACCTACGGAGCCGATACATGGACACTCACTGTAGGGTTGGTCCACCAGTTCAAAGTCGCTCAGCGAGCTATGGAGAGAGCTATGCTCGGAGTTTCTCTGAAGGATAGAACTCGTAACGAATACATCCGACAGAGAACCAAAGTCATCGACATAGCTCAGAGAATTAGCAAGCTGAAGTGGCAGTGGGCTGGCCATATCGCGCGAAGAACCGACAACCGCTGGGGTAAACGTGTTATTGAGTGGAAACCGCGACTCAGCAAACGTAGTGTAGGACGCCCTCCGACCAGATGGGATGACGATCTGCGAAAGACTGCAGGCAGATGCTGGATGCGGCAAGCCGAAGACAGGGCGCTATGGCGCTCATTAGGGGAGGGCTATGTCCAGCAGTGGACTGTTATAGCCTGATGATGATGATGAGTTAGGTATATAAATACTACGTAGCGACACATTTTCAGACTACGTGCTGCTACTGAAAACTGCATGACAGAAAACCCAATTACACATTGCCTGACCCGGTAATTATAGCCTCATGCATGTTCATGTTCAGACGTAAACTAGGGTTACTATCAAGGAAATGTCTTGGTTTTAAGATTTCTTTAATCGCTCCGAACATCAGTAATTATTTATTTTTTTATTTTATTTATTTTATTAGGTTATCCAACAATTGTTTACACAACACATAACATAATTATTCATTGAATAGGTACTTACATAGGTATTTACAAGTGTAACAATCATTTAATGGGTAACACCACATGCACTACTTAAAAATTAACATTTTGAAAAGTGCTAAGCCTCAAAATTTATAAAGAATAATAAATTAGACAATGTAATGTCTATTAAAAATTACAATTATTATTAAAAAAATTACAAGTACAATTATAAACAATAAATCACCAATAAAAAATCACAATTAATAAATAATAAATAAAATTATTGTATAAAATGGAATAATTATTTAATATAAATGTTAACAAATAAAAAAGATACTATAAATAATAATGAATACTACGAAAATTGGCTACATATGTATATAAACATAAAATGTAATACTATTTTTATTATTATGGTTGGCAACCCTACAGGTAGGATATAACTCCTTCTTACTTTAGTAAAAACAACACTACAATATAACATAAATAAACATCTTAACGTGCACTAGTATTTTACACAGCCATTTAAAATATTATTTCGAGCTGAAAATGACAATGCGCTCTCAAAGTAGGTACTTACTTTGCCAGCGGTTTTGCGCGAACGGACGTAGCTTTGTTACAAAGCATAATACACTAAAAACTAGCTCAACGAGTTTATACAATAAGTGAAATGTTTTGTTTGTTCATTTGTGTGCTGACTGCGCAGAAATCGGTTATTCGTTTAGTGTTTTATATCTAAGTAGGATAGAGGCGGTAATTTTTTTTAATAGGCTTAATTATAAACTTTCTACTCTCCCCTTTGTAATAAAATTAAGAATTTGTAGCTGGTCGTATAACATCCTTAGGCTTGGGTAGCTGCTTACCATAACTAGGAACGTATAATTGATTTTCACCCAGTAGTTAATAGTACAGAATTTCTTGACAAACGAACCTAATACCTTTATGTATCTTTAGACTGATTCAGGGTACGAACACAAGACCTTAAGAGCCGCAGCCGAATGAATACCCTTACCTTATGAAAACAAAAATAAACAACAAGCTTTTTAAATTTTACGCCTTATAAAGCAAACTATATGTACTATGATATATGATACTTTGGCGATATTTATTATACATCCCTATAATATTGTCTTCTATTTACGCGAATAGTATTCATTGAAATTAAACTGCTATATACGGATTTTATCGCGTTGTTTATTTGACACTTTATTACAAAATTTTGAAAATTGTTACACTACTACTACTATTAAACTTTACTAATTTTTAAGCTAATTAAATTATTATTAAACTATTTAGATTTAATTTATTTTTACACTTTCCCCGACGTTTCGGTTGCTTTTCAGCAGCCATGGTCACGGGGAGACTAATAATAAACTACTACTACTACTAACAACGCGATAAAATCCGTATATAGCAGTTTAATTTCAATGAATACATCCCTATGTTACGTAAATTAATTATTTTAAATTTGCCAGAAAATCTTACGAAAAATACAACCCAACTTATGAATGTAAATAACAGACGAGACTAAAAGTTAAATCATGAGCCGCGTTTAACACAACAACACTTAGCGCTCTGACAGCGTTGACTCCTCCATGCAGTAAATTATACCATCATATACGTCGCAACAAAAAAAATTACTTGCGGCAAAGGCTCTCAGCAACAACCTTCAGAATCCCCTTGGCTGTATATTAACCTGCGCGAGGGTCGGAGGGTCGGAGGGACGGGTGCAGCATGCGTTTTGTTTTTGCACGTCGTCTAGACGATAAGCATTGTTACAGACTTGTTTTTATTATGTGCGGTCTCACGCGTGCACGCCTCTCAGCGTTTGATTTGATAGACGTGGCGTACAGAAAGAGATTATGCGATATTAAAATAAAATATTTTTTATTACTTTTAGTGTCTTACAAGCCACCGAGCCATTTGATGATAAGCAGGAACCTATATTTGTTAACTCTTATAATCCGATGGAACGGTGATCTGACAACACCGAAAAGAGATCAAGCGCAGAACCAGTAGCTCTACCATGAAAACGTCTATCCGAAACTTCACGCTGACCGAAAATAATTTGCAATATATAAAGTTTCTTCGGATTTCTTTCTTTCAATATGACATTAGGTCCGTTGTTCGGATTAATTGACTAAAGGATGGACTGTTGTCAGTTGGGCCGTAACTTTTTTTTGGCAATTACGGTTCATGGTAGGTCTACTGATTCGTTGGCCCGGCTTGGGAGTTGTCAGAAATATTAATGATGGTTCTACTGATTAGGAGAAGTACTATACTCTCACAGGAATCCAGGGTGGGAGTAATAAAATTGTTACTGCGTTTCGCCCAGTGAATAAGAGAAGCGGTGGTTCACCTATTTCTCCCTTTACTTTCTTCTTCTACCCTTAGCCCTTCGCCCTAATATCGACAACGTAGGAGATACCCCTGGTAATCCAAGTAGTCATAAGATACATCAAGCGGATCGTGTGCTTGATTTGCCTCTTAGCAGTATAAAGACTCACAGATGACGTAGTAGTTTAAGTTTTCGCTTTATGAATGTTGACGACTGATTAAAAAATTGACATATGCGTCAAAAATTTTGATTCACATATAGTTATTTCGAGTCTGGGTGTTATTTTTCTTTTTTTGTCGCTTTGTCTTATCTTACCTTATGTGGGGGCCAGTCAGTGCAGACCGGCGACACTTCGACCCAGTGGGATCTTTTGTGTCGACACTCTCCCAATAACGACTGCCATAGATGTTCATGGCAGCCGGGACCGACGGCTTAACGTGCTCTCCGAGGCACGGAGCAGGCGATAATTGTCAATCAATACGCACATAACTTCGAAAAGTCATATAACTTCCGAAAATCAGTGTGCGACGTGGGTTCGAACCCAAGACCATCTGCATTGCAGTCTGTTGGTCTCCCACTGAGCTATCGAGCTATCGCTGCTCTTCTTGTCGCTTTAAGTCGAGAATAATGTTCCTAGTACAGCGCTTAAGTTCTTTAAAGACAAAATGCGTAAAGTCACTGCAATCTTTTCCTTGTTGTCAATTCATTTTCGCATTTTTGACAGCTTGAGACACATGTAAAGATAATCCAACAAGTTTAAACAGGTGCAAGTCGCTACATCTCTTAACTTAGACCATCTTCGACACTGACCCCATTTCACAGCGTTGACCGGACGCGACAAAACAAAATTCACAACCGGATTTATACATTCTCCGCAAGCACTCTGACCTCTGCGTTTTCACTCACAAACATTACCATTCACACCGCATATGCATAACATTATTCATACTTACATTTCTACTTACTTCGCACATGTAATAAAATGTGCAAATATGTTAAATATTTTTCTTGTAACTGACACATGATAAATATAATTTTATCCAAACAAATAATACATACTTACACAGTCCCTGCCACTGCCATACCTCTTCAGGTATATAGACCATATACCTGAAGAGGTATGGTAGTGGTGTATTACATCCACGTTTCGCCAACCATGGTTTTAGGTCTCCCAACTGATCGTAAGGATCCGGTATTAATTGCCCATCAGAAAGTGTTATTGGGCTTTTCTTCTAAACACAACAGATAAATAAAGTCCAAATCTGGCAATAGGCACCATTTAAGGTAAAGGTATGCACGTATGTATGTATATCTAAAGCGTGGTAATGTTTAAGTTGGGACTAAAATCATAGCTGACAAAATATGGGTGTAACGGTTACACAATACTTACATGGGATTCTTCTCAATCTTTTTGGGATTAAACAGGCGTGAGTTTATGTATGTATGTTTGTGTCGATGTATGTTTGAAATATCGTTTTACAAATAACAATAAATAAACATTGAATTAACTTGTTGGAAGTGCAATTGTTTCTAGTTCTAGGCAATGTCTTACAAAATGGCTTAGTATTTGTGGCTATATTTGTATGCTGTGTGCGCTGTGTTGGACTAACCAGATTTCGAAAAATAGTAAGTAATTAGTCACAGCATTGATTTTACATTGAGTTTGTAGATAAACTAGATGTGATGTTCCTAAAACACAAATAGAGGATCCTCTGATCAGGATATGTAATCGCGTATTGTGTGCCGTAAGCTTGCTTTACGGACATATTTATCGCGATACGAATTGTTTATTCATATTTCATATATATAATTTATTTTTGTGTATTATAATAATAATAATAATAATATTCTACCACATACACACAACACCGTCTAGCCCAAACTAAGCAGAGCTTGTACTATGGGTGCTAGACAATGGATAAACATACTTATATACTTATTTTTTGTAAATACGTACATATTATACATAGAAACACGCAGACTAAGACAAACATCCATGTTCATGCACACAAATGTTTGACTTGTGCGGGAATCGAACCCGTGACCTCAGGCGTGGCAGTCGGTTACACTAACCACTACGCCATCGAGGCCGACAAATTATGATGATTATGATGAGTCGTAGATCATGATATTACACTCAAAAGGATATATACCCAAAGGTAATACTGCCCAGCATAGAGTGAGTAATCCTCTCTGTGCTGGGCTAAGGATTACCTCTGGGTTATATATTGGAATGGAAGGTTGGCAAAATTTAAATGTCGTAATATTTGTCTTACTCTTAGGGGATAGAGCTACTTGTGTGTATGTACATATATACATACATACACCGATAGTTTAATTGAATACGCGATCCGTTCTACGTCGTACGTCGTAGCACATTCTATATTTCAAAATAATGATTATATTTAAATAATTAATCATAAAAAAGTAGATAAACATTAACACAATAATAATTAATATTACGTATAAAGGAACTACCAATGATACTTTCAGTAATGGCATACCCAGTGCTTAGAATAAGTTTGTTTTATTTGGTGTGATGTTATTAATAATTGTACTTGTGTTGACCATTTTAACTATTAAGTAGTGCATTCGATATGGAACAAGCTTACTGCAAAGACATAGCTATCGGTCGAACATTTGCGCTTTAAATGGGCTTTTGTTAACTGATTTTGTTTTGAGACGAATAAAAGAAACGTCCCGATTGGGACGTTTTTAACAGTAACTGCAGAAAAGAAGTTAGATAAAATATAACCATTGTAAAATTTGTATGCTATGTTCTACTTTTTATGTCACTGGCTGTATGATTTAAAAGATATTTATGGCTCGTTTGCATAAGTTCTTTATTTTTCTAAAGCATCCAAAAAATGAAGAACTCTTCTTACTGAAAGCGAATAAAAATGTATAAAGTCTGCCAACCCGCAATGATTCACCGCGGTGAACTACGACTCAACCCCTTTTATTCTTTATTACACGTATTAGTCCATATACCGCAGCTTGCCAGCATTGTAGTTTGTTACAGAGTAAAATAAAATTTAAATATAGAACATAAAAAGAGGTCAAGTCACAAAAAAGAAACCAAGACATAGACAAATCCATGGACGATTTTAATATAATATATATCGAACCATGCTAATAATATAAATACGAATGCATATGACGGGATTCGGCATTAAGCCTACAATGTGGGAACTGCCAAACGCTCTAAATAGAGACTAAATAACTAAGACTAAATAGTGAGGCATAGAAACGTTTCTGAAATTGAAAATACAAAGCTACAATCTGAATCCAAGACGGGATCATGGAAAAACAAACCACCTTCGAATATCCTAAGTACTCAATACTTATAATATTATAAATGTGAATTTGTTTGTTTGTAACGCTTTCACGCCTTAACTATTCGACCGATCATCTTGAAATTTCACATACTTGTTGTCAGGGGAGCAAAAAATGACAAGGCATTCAGAATCCGCGGACAAAATCTAGTTAATTACATAATAATTATGTGAATGGCGTCCTCTCCCGTATCACTTGTGTGCCGCTTCGACTCAATAGGTTAAGGACTCTTACGGTAATCATACCAATTATTTGGCTTGATTGTGTGTGATATACAGACATGTAAGCATTGTGTACACATAAGTAAAGTAACAGTTAGCCGTATTAAAAATAACGTGTTCGTAACGCAGTCATAGTCACAGTATTGTATAACTATTGTTACGTGAATACCAAGCACGCATATTGAAGACCTTTACGAGCTGTTACTTAATCTTTGACATAACATACAAACTGCCTAAATAAATATTTGATTTCGTAACATAAAATATGTCAAAACAACCAATGTCATCCCATTGAGTTAATACTTACTACATACTAAAGGAAACAACTCAACTACATAATTTACATATTATGTATATTATTTATAAAATGCGTATAAAAGCAAATAGTAACTAAAAATAAAGGGTAATAGTAAATTAAAAAGTAAACATTCTTTAACTTTATAATTAAAGTAATCAGACTTTGGACGAATTTTTTATAAAATTTAAACAATGAACATAATTTAAATAAAATTGGAAAATATTATCATATCACCGAGCTTTATTGTTTAAAACACAATTTTTTACCGGTTTCATAATATTAACTTGTTATATTTATAATTTCCAGTTTGTTTAGGTTTCAAGCAGCCATGCCATAGAGATTAAGATGGTGATCATCTTAATCACTTAAAGTATAATTATTTCATACGAACATCTTTTGATCTTGATGTTTCTATTTATGCAAAATGAGTTCAAAGTATCATGAAGTCTTGATATGTGTTGCATTATTTCAGTGTATTTTTATTTTTTAAACAATTTAGTAGATAACAGCTTAAAAGTGTAAATAATATAGCTAGCGCAGCGGTTAGGTCGGCGAAGCGCCTCGAATCTCGTTTCCCTACTTGCAGTGTACTTCGCTACATTGTGTATCCATTACTATCTAAGCAAGCTACAGCCTGACCTATATAAAGCCAATACACCTTTGCATAGTTTAAAGTAAGTGCCTCGCTTCCCCTGTTAAGTGCAGGCATGAGTAAGTAATCCCTTTCTTACGATTCTTGCATTTCAGCGGGATAAGGTACTGATAAGGTAAAGGCTTCCCGCGTACGTGTGAAGTTTATGGTTGGATGCTTTTTACTAAATCACCTGCCCATGTCGAGAACCCTCTATACATAATGCCGTAAGGCGTAAAAATGTTGGCAGATGTAGAAATTATATTCTTTTTATGATTGTACATCGAAGGAAAGATGTACATACAAAAAGTCTTACGTCTATATTTCCTGAAGAGATAGGCAGGTTTTAGAACTTAAATAGGGGACGAGTCTATTGTCGTCTACCGGGCTCCAAACTCCATGCTGCTAATGAGTATTTCTTGACTAAAACTCATTAACACTTGGCCGAGCTCAAAAATCAAACCCAAGACTTCATGCACAGCAATTGTGTTCACTACCGAGCCGCCGAGGCCATTACAGTCCATCTTATGTATATCTATTTCAAAATATATGAAATAGATTTTAGAAAAACGTTGAATTAAAATCTAAGCTGTTTGGTATGCCATCCAAAATACTATTCAAGATACAAATATTATTAAAAATAAGAACGGTCACCAAAGTCCAGCTACGAGCTACGGTCACCCGTCCCACCCACCTATATGTTCAACGATCCAAAATTGGAATAGTTTGAACACAACAATGAAATATTAATTTTTAATCAACATAATTGTTGTTTGGCTTCGATATTTTATAGCTTTTTATTTATATTGAAAATTACGTAATCTCCTTTTAACTCTGGATCAGCCTAAAGTATGGTACTTCCACACGACATAATATTGTTATTTTATAATTTTAATATTACTAGTAATTTGGTCTGCAAATGAGTAGCACTTCGACTAGGTACGTCTAATTGAAGCACACTCTCTCATGAAGAATTAGTTTAAGAATCAACGAGATGGGTGTAAAAACCCAGGATTCAACCTCTTCGTCTTCATGTGACCTTGTTTCAATTATATTTAAACATTTGCTTAGGTTAATGTTGTATATAATTGCATAGGTAAATAGTATTAAAAAATATTTAATAATAAATAATTAACGTAGGTACTTTTCAATCATTGCCGCCGTTGAACATCATGCCCACTGCTACCTACTGCTGGGCATGATGGCCACAGTTGGGCTTTATGTCCACTATTGGGCATCTTGCCCACTGTTAGGCGCCATACCAACTGTTAGGCATTATGCCCACTGTTGGGCACCATGTCCACTGTTGGGCATCATGTCCACTGTTGGGCATCATGACCATTGTTGGGCATCATGCCTACTGTTGGGCATGTTATGTTGCAAAACGCAGCACAAGACAAAACTCAACAACAAACAGGAGTAACCAACACGAATCAGCAGACCACCACTCTGCATATAAATGAAGCCATTTTGCCATTTAAAATACAGGTGACCTTGTGACCCCTATATCTCGGGAGTCTTTTGACTCACAGGGCCCATATTCAAACTCGACCGAGGTATGACCCCAAGGTCTGCACAAGTTACAAGTCAATCGGTCCAGAGGTTCCGGAGTTATGCCTGTCACTAACAAACTGTCACTAACAGACAGACACACAGACCCACATAGTGTTTTCATTAACCTCTTCGAAGAAGACTCAGAGGTTAATAAAGCATAAGAGTTATGTTAAGATCTTAACTGGATATCCGAAAAATTTAACTTTTTAAAGACAACTCGCGAATTAAAAATCATGTCATATCTTATAAACATACAATTACGAACACAAAGTATAAAGTCCACAACGAATTGCTCCGAGTCTAGGTTCCAAGCAATTCATTATATTATGTAGATCTCAGAAATAATTAACCCGTGTCAAATTTGAACCCACAGCAGCATTTGGCGTGGCGGCGGCGGCGAAGTTACCGCTTGCTCGCAATCCGTGAAATCATTGGTAGGTACAGCCAATGTGAACAAATTTACCAAACACAAAAGTCCGGACAAACAGACAGAAAGAGTATTTACGATTTAATAATTGTTGCTATATACTCTTGAGTTACTCATATTTGGTTTTAGTAATGGCGTCATGGACAGGATCAAATGACGGAATACATTGATGTCACCTACCATTTTATAAATGCTCCAATCATTAAAGAAACTGTTATTCGATAATATTGTGGATAAGTATAGACTATAATAACACAGTAAGCTTCTTTACTTTAATAAAATAAGTTTGCGTCGAATGTAAGTATAATTTATGTATAAGGTTCGGTTAAAGTTCTAAGCTTAAATTAAACGCATGTTAGTTCGGTTTGTAGTAATTGGAAAACTAGTATTACTTGATAACTTTTATTTTCTATACTCATATTAGTGTATACTATGATAAGAGAAGAGGTTTTAATCGATAAACTTTAAAGCAACTACTAAACCGATTTTAATAATTATTTCACCATTAGGAAGCTGCTTTATCTAGAAATAACATAATTTATATAGGTAACAGAAGTTGGAGCGGGTAGTAATTATTAACGTGTTTGAAACCGCACTGGACAGTGGTGTTTTGATAAAGGAAAGGAGAAAGAAAGGATAAAATTCAAAACAACAGCACTATATTTAGAAGTGTTTATGAATTTGAAGTCTACAGCCTATTTTTGGGATATTGTACTTAACTTCTAAATAAAAATAGGCATTTAACTTTTAGATACGTCATAAAATAAATCATAAATAGATTTTCATTCAAACTTATTTAAAGATTGGCGCTTTCCTACCTTAAAGTACCAAATTTAATTACAATCGATTCACTGGGCTAACTGTGAAAACGTAAAAAGACATACAGAACGTAACATAAACACAACAATAGCATTTATGTAAAGAAAGTAAAATTTTACATGATGAAAACTAAATGAGCAAATGTTTTCATGTGCTTTGGATACCATAATCGGTAAAGTTATGCACGCGAGCACGTTTCTACGTACATACATTACGTGCGAAAGAAAGACAACGCTTCATCCAAACCACTTACCATCATGCATCCGTTCCTCTAACAAAATAATACCTAAGTATGTGTGTTTGAAACTCGAGCCGGCCGTTGATGGAATAAATAACTCCTTGAACATATCGAGTACAAAATATTATAATAGTAGTATCTATCTGTTGCCAATATTTTGTGTCGTACGAATGAGAAAACGAAGTAAAAATTTCACTTAGTAAAACTTTTACTTCGTTTTGGCCGCAAGGAAAGGTCCTTTCCACACATTGTTGATTCCTTTTATGCAGTAAAGTGCTGCTTGTTTTCACCTTAAATAATGTAACATCAACCCGGGATAAAAATAATTGTTGTACTGCTGGGTATGGGCCGCTTTTCAGTGTGACAAGGGTAAGGCCATAATCCACAGTGTGTTTTGACAGACGCCACACATCTTCGAGGAAATTATGGAGAACTATCAGATATTCAGGTTTCCTTATGATGTATTCCTTCACAGTTAATCACTTAAAGCAAGCCATAATTAACTATTTGATAGGTGTGAGTGCCTTGGGATCGAGCCAGAAATCTTTGCGTATTGCAACGCAATGATTTCTGTATCACATAAAATACAAGGGTGGTGACAAAATCTTACTTATCAAATACTTTTAATTATTGTCTATTATTAAGAAGTAGATACCTACCTAAGGATATGTTTGGTTTTAATTGTAAGTCAGACAGAACCATATGGGAACTACGGCAAATAAAAACCTCAGGGTGTTTTTATTTTTATTTGCAATGGTCCTCATATAATTGTGTCTGAATACTTAAAACTTAGAAAAGCACCATAAGGATGCCAATATATCTTTATTTTAAAAGGTTTATTTATGCATTCTTTAGGAATAATGGCCTGTGACACAGATACCTTTACACACATACAATTAACGGTCACAAACCACACCCATATTCAGAATAATAATTTGTGAATCATACAAATAATTGTCCCGTGTGTGATTCTAACCACTTACCCACTGCGATATCTAAAGGTCACTTCCCGTATTTTTATTGACACATCAGACGAACGAAGTCGCGGGTTTGTTCTACCTGTATTGAACAACAAACAATATAATTCACTAGAGATATATATCAACGGGCGAGCGCGTGTCCGCCATCATTAGATACTATGAATTACCGTTAGCGTGGCATCCGCGTGCGTGCTCCGACCAAGATTTGATATCTGATATTTAATTCGTGCTGCGAGATTGCTTAGTGCAACTGTTGTCATGAGCAATCATTTTTGCATATAATAATATAAGGTTAAAGAAAATACTAATAACTTTTTACTCGTGTAAAATAAACGATAGACTAGTGGGAGACTGTTGGAATGCCACCTGTTTCGGGTTCGATCCCGAGGTGTCTGACATCTCGAAGTTTAAAAAGTAAATTATCGCTCACTTCAACGGTGAAGGAAAACATCTTAAGGAAACCTATATATCTGAAAGTTGTATATAATGTTCTTCGAAGATATATATTAAGTCTACCAATCCGCACTGGCACACTACTCCCAGCAAGGTAGCCTTCTCTTACTGAGAAGAGGCCCGTGCCCAGCAGTGAGACACTGTTATACAGGGCTGATATTGTATATTTACTTATGCCTTCTTTACGTCATACTTAACAAGTTTCGTTCTAAATGCAATACTTTAAAAAAAAAGTTATAAACTTGTTGTTTGGTTACACCGCTACTTTCTTTTGCGAACGCAAATAATCTTAAATCTTAGTCGTGCGATTAGAGCAAACAATTTCTATATATGTGTTTTAGTATCAAATAAATCAAATAATTCATAATGAAAAGTTTATTGAATAATCAAGTCCAATTAACAACAATTACTATAAAGATGAACTAATGACATCCATATGTAATATTGATCTGTAAATAATGTTATGTACTTGAAACTACGTGAAAGTACTTTTAATATAATATTGAATAATTTCATAGAGTTTCATTTAGCACATAAGTGTTTAGATTCTGAGCAATGTAATGAGTGTAAGTTACATTAGGTTTGTAACGTATATCCCCAGTTATTTGAATTCTCTAGGATAGCGACAGGAAATAAATAACGCCGCGTCATCCGAGGGCACGATGTTATTACACCAGAGTGACTTATTACCTGAAATATTAGCCTTGATGGCCTTACGGTGTAAAGATACCAGGATGGTGTCAAGTACGGAGAATGAAACTTACGCGCCACGCGTCTCCACGTCATAAGAGAGTATGTCTTGTTTGCCACTTTTCTTTAGAATAAAATAAGTCTGTAAAGAGGCTAGAATATAATAACTTTTAAAGAAACGTTAAATATTTAATAAAATACAGCTGTCATTACTGCTTTATTTAAATCGTAGTATTATGCGCTTATATTTGATACCCGAGTCGGGATAACTTATTTTGACTATTTCTTTCACCACATTTTTGGCACGTCTGCAAATGAGCCACTACTATGTGGAATTTAAACATTGTTTGAAAAATACAGGTGTAATAGTTGACTGGTATATATTGCCCGTGGCATTAAGTCCACCGATGTAGGTACTATTTCGTGCATAAAGTTATAAATAAAAAATGTATCTCTGCCTACCACTTCAAGGATATACCAGCAGGTATTAGAATATATGTGGTATGATTCATTCTTCTGAGTAATTTATAACAGAAGTACCCATACGTATTTCAACCACACGGAAAGTAGATTACGTAAATTGATAAGGGTCCCCGATCCCTATTTATTGAGGACAATACCGATTTTGGGTTCAATTCGTATTGAAAAAGCTGTGTCCCTCTGTTCAGAGACAAATTGTCTATGGCCCTCGCGTGATAGCTGTCTGACGCAGACCCTTTGCCTAGTCCTTAGGTGTTATGTATGTATCTGTGCGCGTGTGTGTGAAGCTATATATTCTAGTGTGTGTAATGAACTGATTGCTGCCTCCGTGGCAATAGCTTTATGCTGTTCGTAAGACTCCAGGTCCGATACCAGTTTTGCTGGTAGAATATTCTAAAAACTAACAGATAAATAAACTGGTCCGCACGGGCATCTGCGACCTCACGACTAAGGGCAGAGAATCGTTGACAAACAATGCTGTTTTTATTTATTTAGTAATATAAATATAAAAGACTCTGTGATTGAATGACGTAAATAAGATCTCAGGTTCGATGTTCAGACAAGTGTTATTGGGATTTTCTGCTAAGAAATAGGACGAAGTCAGGAACTTGCGTAGTGCATTCCTGCCCTACCTACCTTATCAGGGATTTAAACACAAGAGTATGTCGTAAAACAATTTCTTAGAAACAGCTTTCCGTAGTAAACTAATTATATATTAAGCCTAATTTATTAATTAATCCTTACCTACCTGTGATACAGTTTCTAACTAGTACAGATGATCTTTTACACATATAGAATCTAGACTATGTATAAGGTTGAAATATTTATAACTGTATTTTGTGCAATAAGTTACTATTAATATTATTTAAAAAATTAATAGAATCCACATAATGTCTGTAAAATAAAACTCAATAAAGAATAGACAATAAGACAAAATTATTAAAATTATCTTTTACTATGGATTATGCTAATGTTAATGTGTCTTAAGTATTAATATTTCATTCCCGAACTAATTACAATAGTCTGAACTTATTTAACATAAAATGAAAACTTGAGATAATAAATAAAATATGAGCATTGATATTTAAGTAATATCTGTTTTAATTGCACAACTTCTACAGTGGTGCAATGCCATGATCTTGTGTAAACATGAATGCCAAAATATATAAATATAAATAGCAAAATGTTTTAGTTAAACTGTTATATTGGGTTGGCCCGTTTATATATTATCAGTAGCACGCAGTCTAGAGTTCCAAAATATTTATGATACCTCCATAATTGGATTGCTTATAAGTCGAGCTTCTGTTTTTGCAATTAGACTTACAATCAGGTCGTTGTGACTGACTGACTAGCTGTCGCGCTACTAACGCACAATGTTAGTGTACTATCATAATCACAAAACTCTTTAGCTTATTAATTCAATTATTCATACCTTACACACCCGTACTTTGTCCAGAAAGTCAACATTAGCGATGTTGGACAGTTCAACCTTTGTCTTACCGGATTATTCGGGAGGATACATTTGCCTGCAACTCCCTGCCTGCCCTGCACCTACATGCAACGGCTGGATGCCGTTGGACGTCTTTGTTTAATTGTAATATTATAAGTCATTACCATAATCATCATACCAGTCATCTTTCTCAACAAGATAATCCTATAATCATATTTATTTTATATAAAGTAAACATGTGAAAGTTTGTGATTATGTTTGGATGTTTCTTAATCTCGTGTAAACCTTTGATTGGATTTGGATTAAACTTGGCCCATAGATCATGTCTCATACATGGAATACCTTTCTGTCCGACGTAATTTCTCGGACGGGGCCAGCAAAGACACAGAAGCAAATTAGATTTTTATTAATTTATCTTCGCAACTTCAATTCTTGAAATAAGCTCGCTCAAACATGACAACTTTTCACATTTGCAATATCACCATAGATTAAAATAGATTCGATAACTTGAGTCCAATTAACGGCTACTAATTGAAATGTCATTATACAGTTGGCATTCGAAAAACAAATCTTGTAACAAAATACCAAAACCGTGATCAATCATTGAATCGTCTATTTTTATTGGGCAGGCTCATTTCGCTGAACAAATTATAGGCAATCGGCGGGATCGAATTAGCGCCTAATGGTTTTGCCCACATTTCAAACGCTTCTCCCCATTGCCTCCCTTCCTGGCAAACATCTGATTGAGGGTCAATGGCATTGGAAGTGAACTATTGTCGGATTTCAATGGAAACAATTTACTACAATGTTTGTGACTAATTAAACCATAAAATAAAGTGTAGGTGCGAAATTGTTTGAACACATGACGCAAAGATTTGTTGTTTTCGATAAATTTCGAACGGTTTGGGACTTTTACTTTGTGAATTATTTTCGTATGCAACTTTGGTGCATGAGAACCTAAGTTTCGACTCGCGAACCTAAAGATCTTTTACAGCGTCTATCTGACAAGGAATTCTCGATCTCATATTTCGCGGGATCTAAAACCAGGCGGCGAAATGTAAATGTAACTAATCTCTACCCACATACATACATAGATTCACGCCTGTTTCCCAGAGGGGTAGGCTCTACTTAATCCTTTGAAAATATAGGCGTAAGACTTTGTGTGTATATAAGTAAATCGGCCTGTGAGACTCTGTGTATAAAATAATAATCCCAGCCCTGAATTAAAGTGTTCCACTATCGAGCACGGGCCTATTCTCAGTGTGAGAAGGAGAAAGCTATTGTCTACTACGCTTGCCTAGTGCGGGTTGGCAGACTTCACATATCTTCGAGAACATTATGGAGAACACTCAAACAAGAAAATTTCCTCACGATGTTTTCTTTCACCATTAAATCGAGCGATAATTATTTAATGCGCATATAACTTCGGAAAGTCAGAGATGTGCGCCTCAGGATCGAACTCGAGACCTTTGCGTGGCACTAAGCTATTGCTTCTTATTGTGCGTGTATGTAAATAGTTCAACTTCATTATGAAACTATTTGCGTAATGATTATATCCGAATTAATATTAGAAACGGAATGTATGCAGCTCAAACATATAATATAACGTATGTGGCTCATAATGGATATTACATTCTGTTGACGGGGGCGCGCGGTATTTGTACCCGCCGTGTGTACTGTGGTTAGGGCTACCATCTTTCTTTTAAGATAGTATTTTACGTTGAGAGCTACAGGAAAATACTATCCTTAAATATATCATATTTCATTATTTATTATATATTAATTACTAGATTTTGTCCGCAGCTTCGCTTGTGTTAATCTAGACGTGTCAATAAATTTCTTACCCCCGGGAACAATACAATTTTTCGGGATGAAAGGTACCCAATGACCTTTTCTATACCCCTGACAATTTCACGAAGATCGGTCAAGTCACAGCGTCGAGTAGTTAAGGCGTGAATATAATCAAACAATTAAACTCATATTCGCGTTTAAGTATAATGTTAGTTAGGATTTATTTTCCATGTATATAGACTACACGGATGGCGTAATGGTTTAAGTGGTCGTCTCTCCACTGCGCCGAGTGTAATTTGTGTGATTCACAAATAGTTGTTCTTTGTGTCCGTTGTTTGAATGTTTGTAAAGTTCCTCGCGACATAGGAATTATTCCATCTCCGGGAGTTGCCTTGTAATATAAAAAAATATACATTATACTGACTTGACAATGAGAATCACTAAATGTTGACGTTTAGTTACCATGACGTGAGTAAATGCAGCGAGTACGTGAATTCGTTCTGAAATTTCCAATCTGCGCTGCGAGTGCGTTTCAGTAATATACAATTTTTTGTTTTGTTAATATAAAAAACCGCGATATTCAAATTAGTATTAAAAATATAGTATTTTTCGTACTATATTATTTTCTCTAATATATAGTACAATTAAGTAAAATATATACAGATACATTATATATTATAGTAGGGGTGGGAACCCTAACTATGGTATAACTAGTAATGAATATAATACGTTATCGGTGTGTAGCGAGGGAGTTGGCTGAGTTACGTGCTGCTGAAACTTCGTAACATATTGCAAATGATTGTGTCTTAATTAAGTGAAATTGTTTTAGTTTCATTGGAAATATTTGTGATTATGATAGGAGGTGACTATATACAGCGTGTTACAGCAAGGTGTGCTCTTATTTCGGACCGTAATGTAGGTATATCTGAAAAATTGTATGTGCCATATCCCTGAATCAAAACAATTTATTTGAAATTACACGACAATTTTATTTATTTCTTTGAATATTTAATGAAACGAATTACATCACTATGTAAGTAGCGCTTCGACATTTTCGGGTTCACGGAGGTCACCGAGTTACTTGTTAGTGTTGTTTACCTATTGACTAGAATGTGCTAACAATGATGAGTCGACAAAAGAAAATGTTATATCTTAGTTTTGACTGCACAAATGGCGTAGTGGTTTAAGTGGTCGCCTGGTCATTGCCACCGCACCGAATATTGTAGGTTCGAATCCCACACCGGGCATAAATTTGTGTGATCCGTAAATGCTTGTTCCAAGTCTGGATGTTCCTTGTGTCTGTTTTTTTAATATTTGTAAAGTTTTACATTATTACATTAATACTAGTGTGGGAGCTGAGGTTTTAAAAAACTAGGGAAAGGGATAATAAAGTATATAAATTTATTTGTGGCGGTTTTGCATTTTACTTGAGCTATTTTATGTGACGATTAAATATGACCATACTTTTTTGTTACATGCTGTATAGGTATGGGTGTACTTGGTGAAATAATAGTGTATAAAACTCTCATTAGTAAATTTCCTTACTTGTTTCATTTAGTAAGTCCCCTGTGGGTTCATCCCCGCTTTTGATTACTGCTCCGCTCTCGTGGTTTGTAGCGTGATGTTATATAGACTATGTTACTTCTGGATAAAGAAGCTATTGCTGTTTTTCAGTATTTATTTTTTATTGTATAAAATACAATAGCGTACTGTTAGGTCAAGACAATACATAGTAAACCATATTTATGTAATGTCTTTCTTTTTTGTCGGAAAACGCATATCATCAAAGAGCAGTAACTAAATGTATATCATATAATGAGTTTGTTTGTTTATGATATTGTAACGAAGAAATATCTATGTTGAATTTTTTAAAGGCAGCTCCCGCTCTATGAATAATTCCTGTGTCGCGGGGTCTTTACAAACGTTCAATCAGCGGACACAAAAAGCACACAGACTCGGAACAACCATTTGAGGATCACACATCATAAAAATCATAGTAACAAAATTGATGACAGACAAATTCAATAACACATTTCCCGAGAATCGAACCCAAGGCCGTATGCATAGCAATCGCATTCACTACCGCTGCGCCACCGACCCTAGATTGTAACACATTACTGAAAATAAGTTCTTCAAACATTATGTTTAAATACCTGTCAGTATCTATCATGAATTTAAGATGTCGGCTGAATGTTAATGCCTCAAGCTATATAATCATGTTTTGTGCCAGTTTAAACAGTAGTACTGGTAACCTATCTTTTATATTAGCACTGGTTTCTGCCCACGGCGTCGTTCGCGTGAATCTTATAGCATTACCGAGATAAAAGATACCCTATGCGTTAATCCCGGGTATGTTCAATTTGTGCAACAAGTTCCATTAAAATTCTTTCAGCAGCTAACAAGAGTTACAAAAATTGAACCATCTTCACAAATGTTTACTTTTACAGTAGTCGTTAAATAAAATAGGTATTTTTATAGAATGCAATGTCTCGTTGGTGCCGCTGCCCGTGATATTCTGTACGCAGTTACCTACGTTTCCTGTGAGGTCTAGGTTCGATTCCTGCATAAAAAAAACAAAAATTGCGCTTTTCTGTTAAGAAAATATGCTAGCTACGGAGTACGGTATGGAGTGCCCGGTAGACGACAATAAACACGCCTTGTTTGCGTAATAGGGACGAGGTACCTAAAACATAGGGGCCGTAATGTGGGTGTGCTATACCTGTATACAACATTTTATTATTAAATTTATTGTATGCGATAAATAAAACTGTTATTACCTAAACATTATTACGTCTGCGACACTAATGGGTAAGCAAAATCTAAGAATTTCCAGGTGATACGTTCGAACTGGCATACATACCACTTTTGCTTTGTTTACTATAATTATAAACAATGTCGGTTAAGAGTATTTGGCCTTTCTTCATCTCTCAAATACCTCTCGACAATAATTCTTTATAAGATTATTAGTAATTTGAGTTGCAAATGACTAGTATTATTTCTAACTGCTCCATCAAAGCTAAACGCTTGTGCTAAGATTGGGTTCACCTTGTTTGAGGAATGGGTAGGCATCGGACCCGTAGCTTCTGCATCACAAGTACCATTGCTTATCCATCGAGCTACAGCTGCTTCAATCAAATTAACAAAATAAACACAGACTTTACTTCGACATTTAACAAAGTAGCAACCTGTTTAACATAAGTATGTAATAACAATAAGTGAGCTGTATCCACGGCCAGGTTGCCGTGGTCATAAGCAGACACTTCAGACTGCTTGTGACCACGGCCGGGTTGGTCGATACACCAAACCTTTCAAAACGGTATGTAAATACTAAGCATGATCGCGTTAATATACCGTTTTCTGTGATATAAATCATGTGACGCGATAGTTTAAAATGGTTATTTCATAAGAGATTCTGATGAGACCACTATCGTGTTCCTGGTTAGGTGTATGTGTGTGTGAGTATGTACCTTAAGTTGTTGGTTCTGGCTGCCATGGGAGCCTAAGGGAAGGACTACCTGTGCAGACTGCATGGTTATTGGTTAAGGTAGACATAGACCTTATATAATGAGGCAAATTTCTTTAAGTAAATATCATGCTATGTGTAAGTCTCATCAAGTAAAACGAGGATATAATTATTCTTTGACACTGGCTACAACCATATTTATCTTTGTACATACATACATAGATTCACGCCTGTTTCCCAGAGGGGTAGGCAGAGACTACGGATTTCCATTTGCTACGATCCTGACACACTTCTCTGGCTTCATTCACTTTCATAACATTCCTTGTACACGCTCGCTGGTTTAAGGTGCTCTTACCCTGGCCTTTGTCCAGAACGCCTCCGATCTGATCAAGAAACGTTCGCCTAGGTCTTCCTCTTGCGACTGTTCCATTCACACTAGCCTTATAAACTATCTTAGTCAGTCTTTCCTCGTCCATTCTTTCTACATACCTAAACCAGCTTAACATACCCTTTTCTATTCTTGTCACTATATCTACTTTCATGCCGCATCTCTCTCTAATCACACTATTCCTTATTCTTCTTTCTTTTCTTTCAGAGTCACACCACATATCTCCGATCTGGTCAAGAAACGTTTACCTAGGTCTTCCTCTTGCGACTGTTGACTATTTATCTTTGTGTTAATGAGTATTTACGTATTGCTCGCAAGTAAGTAGTACAAGCAGATATGCTTGCTACATATCTGCTTGCTACATATCTGCTTGCCCCATTGGAGATATACATATGGATATGACTATGCACGTATTAAACCCAATCGCGCTGGATCGCGCGTACGTGAATAACGCTCGCAATTTTTATGATTACCTATATGACAGCAACAAAAATATTTTGGCATACAAAGTTTAGCACGAAGCTCGAAATGCCACGACATTTCTATCCAAACTTATTATCGTACCTTATTATTTTGTGTTCAACTTTATTATAGCACGACGACTGTAATTTCTTAAGAATTGCTTACTATAAACTTATAATGCAATCTGGAGAAAGCTACAACAATACAAGGCGATACTACAATGGAAATGGAAGTTTATAGATTATACCCTATTGTGTTTTAGATGAAATAATAAAATCGAAGATGGTATGTAACTAGGTACCTTGTTTGGCTACAGTCCTGGCCAGAGGACCATAAAGTGCTGGCATTGATGCTGATGGTCGACTCGGATCATTGCGCGGAATAGAGACACATTCATAGTATTTATACATATACAGAATCACAGGGATTCTGCATATGTATAAATACTATGAATGTGTATGACATTATATGACAGCAAAACTTACATATTCACCAAATACTTCACTACCTATATACATATATATACATTTGGGCGAATGCAGTATTTCGATGTTTCGAGAAAGTTTTTTTAACGCTGGATTTAAGCAAGCTTAAGGCTCGCTTGTTAGTAAGTGGTTACCGTAGCGTATAACCGCTTGTAACATTACGGGTTTCCGGCAAAGGAATTAAAGATGGAATGAAACGAAATAGATAAGTTGCGATAGTCTATAGCCTCGGACCTGTAATCGAGAGGTCGCAGCTTTGAATCTTACTAATTGTAGTACCGGTCTGAACCAAGTACCTACTAAGACCAGTGTCCTAATTAAGCTGGTGGGCTAAAAAGAATAGTAATCTTAAAAGCAATCTATTGATCCCCGGATTGGCAGTCTTATTGGGTCTTCTGTGAAGAAATCCTCAGTAACAGCATGGAGGCTAATAATATGACGTCAATAGACTCGCTCCTTAAAATACGTAACCTATATCCATGCTTGGTAAAATGTTTACATCCACATTTCGCCAAGTATCGTTTTTTTATACGTCTACCTACCCTATCAGGGATACAAGCGAGAGACTATGTATGTATGTATGTAACATAGTAATATTATAATGAAAATATTTATGCTAGGTATTTCCATTGAATGCTTAATAAAACGTTAACGTTATTGTTTACGTTTGTTCACGTCCACGAACTCAATATATTGCAATGTATTGTCGCCGTCACCATAAAAATCATATTCGAAGCCATTTCACTATTCCATGGTGCAGTTATTAGGCATTCCATTTATGGTAGTGCAATAGCTCAGCTGACAATTCGAGGCGTAACATTTGCAAATGACACATGAGATGGCTTTCAAATGTCAAATGATAGAGATTGCTGTTGCCATTAGTGTCAAGAAATTAAAGCGATTGTGTTATGTAATAGATTTCTAACGTAATGTAAAATTAAATAACTATGCGTACTATATAGTCATATCATATACAGTAATAAAATTATTTACTGGCGCCTGATATGTATCTACATAGGGTATATTATATTTGTATATAAGGAGATACTCATGTATGTTCTTTATACAAATAAATAGCACTAATTTCTGCCCGCCGCGCTGCTTTATCCGCGTGAATCTCAAAGAATATATTTTGTATATAAAATACGGAATTCCAAGATAAAAAGTTTTCGATTTAGTAATCTGTAAAGTAAATTTAGTAATAAAATGAGTTTAACAACAAACAGTGATTTTCTTGTATATTACTTAACCATAAGTAAACCGCAAATTGTGGTTAAAAATATTTTTTAACCACAGTCTAACAAGTTTCACGCAGTTCATAGACGCGTTAATGCAGAGCAAGCGTGTCTAGATTGTAAAAAAAAAGACCAGGCTCGCCTTAACTTAAGAGCCGAAGGTTATTTCGATTTCAAACTTTTGCATGTGTAGATGAAAGTTACCTTTGACAATACTGTTTGTCTTAAAACACGAGTCTGTGAAAAAAAACCGAACGCAAACTAATATTTCTAAAGTGAGAATCAATCGTAGTTTATGCATACGCTTAGATAATAATTTCAAGCAAAAAAATCTAATAACTAAACTAAAAGTGTTTGTTATTTTGACTAACGTCATTTATTTCTTTAGTTTTTATTTTCTACTTTTATGGCGAGTCTAAGTTAAAGCAAGGTTAAGAAAGGGCTCTACCCCTAGGCAAGTGAAGATACCTTGAATATAAAGTAACGCAGTCACGCACACAAGCACGATGATATTTAGACATGCATATAAATACGTGTAAACATTTGAACATATCCAAATTCCTTCTACGTGACTCTTTAGGGATTCTCATACTATACCTTATATATCAGTATACCTAGGTTTTACTTGTCTTCCCAGCTGTAGTGTACATAAAAAGTTATTTATTTACGTAAAATTCGTTTACTCTTATCAAAGCAATAATATCGTTTTCTACTTTGTATGCTATAAAACAGAACTATACAAGATCCGGGCTCTGATCAAGGTTGGTACATAATTAGTACTTAAGTGTTATATACTAATAATTACTAGAAGTAAATATATAGTCTACTTTAACAGTAAAAAAGCGCTGGGTTATACTTATAATTTTAGAATAAAACGAACCGAATCATTTCGTTTTGAGCCGTTTTACTAAACTTGTGAACAGTGAATACTTAATTTATATACACTATGATTGATACCGTACCTACAAACATTTTTACATTAATCGAATAAGTTCAGTTTGTGCTAAACCAAACAAAAAAATAAAGCGATAAATTTCCCAAATTTCTTTCTATTTTCATTCAATAGTCACTTCACAAATAAAATCAACATCTGTTGTACTGAGGTGGTATTGTCAGTTATCACCGAGTTGGCCAACTAGTATACATACGATCGGAATGAGGATAATCATTTGCTTAATATAATATTAGACAACGGATCTTAATCTTTCATAATTATTTAAAGGTAATAAACACCTATTTATGTCCCAACATTTTGACTAAATTCATAGCCATAGCCATGATCGTTACCGGTAATATCAGTGGTATCAATCGCATGTTATTGATTCGAGGGAAAAGGGACGAAACCCGTAATCAAGCAATTCTCAGAAGGCGCAGAGCAGCGGCATTTGGTAAGGCAACAACAGGTTTGTCCTGTATTACATAGGTTCAAAACCTAGTAATCAAAATGTAGGTATCATCCACCTCTGCTTATCCAAGACAAGTGCTTTGTGTGTAACTGTAAGCTTGCCACATTTTACACAAAAATAACAGCTTCCAAAATTGATTAGCTTAGACAACCTATTCAATTTTGGAAGCTATTATTTATATAAACAAAAGCAACAATTATAATTTACAACTTAACTAATATTAACAAACCTAACTACTTATAAATAAAACAAAATGAAAAGGAACAAAATATAGGACTGTAAAATTTAATAAAAAGGAATGGCTGGTTTAAGCTGCTACGTAAAATTCCTCAGCATCGCTGTCTACCGGAAAAGTGCCCAGAAATTAACTGTCCTTTAGGATTAACTGACAATGTGCCTTATTATTTAAGCACTCGCGATATTGTCACTAGGTTTACAGATTAACATTATCTGCAACGCTGTGGACACATACCTTACTGCAATTGTATTTAATAGTTAGCTTTTGACCGCAAGTAAATCGCGTAGATTAAGTTTGCCCGTGGCTTCATGTACGAGGATTACACACATATCATCAAACGTGGCTTATATATGAAGTCGAATTCCAAGCAACTACTTCACTGGCAACCGCATTACAATCCGTTCGGTAGTATTTGCGTGATTCCAGAAGTTTTAAAGGTCTCTTTTCAAATACGAAACCATACTCAATTAAGAATTCAAGTTGCTTTTAACTAATTTTAACTTATTACCTTTCTCATTGTTCGGTTAATATCCATTCATCAAATTTCATTAAAATCGGCTGTAATAAGCAAAGTAATAATAATAATAATAATAATAATAATATTCTACCACATACACACAACACCATCTAGCCCAAACTAAGCAGAGCTTGTACTATGGGTTCTAGACAATGGATTAAAGTAATTTTCTCATTTAAATATTTTTAAAATAAATATGCGCCAGGATATTCAAGAACTTACTTTCTTTGTCACAAAATACATCTCGTACATTACGATGCAAAAATATTCTCTTTGTATACAGCTGCAGAGTCCAACTGAGATTTTTACTTTCACGACGCTAAAGCAAAATATGTAAATATTACAATAATGAAAATTTCAGTCAAAGTACAGACCATGTCGTGACTTTAATGGGCTTTCATTTAAATAAAATAGAAGATACATATACTCGTAAATAATAAATGTTTAAGGAATGTATGAAATATATGTAATGCTTATCTATTAAAACAGTTATTGTTCATTACTGGTTTGTCTTGGAATTAGGTGGAATATGTCGCGTTTAACATTAATTACAATTCAATGTATTATAAATCACGAACTAATGTTATAAACTAAACATTTGTACCGATCGATTGTGACATCAACAAATTTACGAAATAAAGTTCATTTTGAATATAAAAGGATGTCTCAGTACAATTATCTTTATTAAAACCTTTTATACGACATGCATTAAAATGTATGTTTTCAAGACCAGTTTTATTTTCATCAAGTTCAAGTATCTTAACTCGGACGCAAAAGATAAAACAAGTTGTCAAAACTATTCCGGTGCAGAGTAATGTTTATGAGAGCTGCCAACTTTTAATTTACAACTTTGTATAATTTATGAAGCACTCCGCTTTACCCACCGGTTTTTTCTTCTTATTTCCAGAAGCTTGAATTATAAATGTTTGATAAAAGATGGATCCGGCGCCCAAATAAACTCAGACCCATCACATTAAAGTAAACTTCACTTTAAGAGATTCAAACACAAAATCATTTTGTTCTATTTATAAGTGGTTAGTTTTGTTAACACAAAATAAATATTCTTTCAACCTTGTTTACTCTTTATTGAAACTCCGAGTTTATGACACTGAGCACATTATTTGATCAAAGGTATACTAGAAGAATGCTAAACGTCACTTTGAACTTTTTCTTTTTCAATAACAAATTTGGCGCCTCCGAAACTGGTTCTTACACTTTCCATAGCTGCATGTCACTCGAGCGGTGCAGACAAGCGAATCATCTCAACGAATGAGTCAGAACTATCAATTTTTTGGGTGCTTTCTCCCACACCTGCCCGAAAGGGGCACGGATCACGGATACGAACACTTTCCACTGGGGGGAAATGGGAGCAGCGTTTTGCATGGCCTTGATTTGAGAAACCGAGCGGCGGTGCCGCTTCGCGCCGCCAACACGATCAGTCTTTGTCGAACGTTCGTACATAGTATACGCGTCGAGCGCAACTGGCTCGGCAACAGACGCGAAACGCGAGTGACACCACCAGTGCTACAAGTGACAAAACAAAGTGAACGCAGTGATTTACATTGTTGGAGGATCCCCTAAGCAAATCTGGAGCGATACGTTAACTTAAGGAGGTGTGTTCCATTCAGTTTTATCTTAATGTATTAGTTTCGCACGCGCGTCTCAATGTTTATGTTTGTTTTGTGAATGAGCGTCATGTCCATTGACGAGACGAATGGTATTTTTATGTTCTAGGGTTAGCGTTTTGCGGATATTAGTTGGTTCTGTTTATAGTCCACGTTGTACGCAAGAAATGTGAAAGTTATTTGACGTGTGCAGTTGCCGCCGCGGGTAGACACCGCGCCGCGTCTTTATCGTGATGCAGTCACGCTTGTCTAACGTACGATTATTTATTGCTTCGTTTAATGAACATCCAATCTTTTCCTATTCTATTACAACAGTTAAACAAAGGGGCTATTTATGATAACAAGGTGATTGTGAAGTCCCAACCACGAGTGGTGAAATTCGTCCAAAATATAGAAAATTAAAAATTTCACTTTAAAAGTAAAATATGATTTCTTGCTGATTGTAGTCCTTGCGAAACTTATTAATCGCCAGAAAACACTATCAAATTCAAATTAATAGTTGCTTTTGTTCGTGTCCCTTAATTAGGTTTTAATAACTTTGCTTGATAAAGATATTAACTTGAATGATATAAAGCATTAATCGTTCAGGAAAATTTATGATACATAAAGAAATAACTCAGAAGGTACTCAGTTGCGATGAATTCAGGAGGATTAATTATCATAGCTTTATAATTCTAATCTCGTCATAACGCCCGCCGGTAAAGCCTTGATCGATGTTGAAGCGCTTTACTTAGGTAATTAATGTTTTGGATGTGTAGGCACTTAAATGTTAGATATTATGTATACTGCTAAGGCCTAAGTTAGCAAATACAAGCAATGGATTAAAGTGGACGAAAATATCCGCAGAAATCTAGATATGGAATTTAGTGGACAATAACACGCATATAACATGTTTGTGAGTAACTGCTTAAGCGAAGTAACATAACAGTAGGTGGGTTAACTAGGTACTACATACAATAAATGTTTTCTAAACTAACGATAGCACACATTAATAACTACAACGACATATATTTTTTTCTTCTTCCTACGGGTTCAAGGGGAAAACCTCTCAAGCTACTTGGTTTTGTCTTTAACCGGCAACGAACTCGACATACTTTACGTACCGGCAGTGAAGAGCATCTGTGCAGTCACAAGTATAGTGCAGTACCTTAAACTTTTCATCAGCTATCCTTAATCGACCATATTCGCCAACCAACTCAACTTAAAGATTCCAATTATTTTCCGTTATTATTATATGTGTTGTACCAAAATCGTATTGATCGAAAACAGCCTGCTGTAAACATTTGTACTAATATTGGCACTGAAACTATTTGCAAAATTATCCAATAATAATCAATTGGCTCTTTCTTTACTAAAAAGTCAAAGATTTTAACAGAGTTTGATAAGAAATGCGTCTGAAGTTCGTTCACTTGACAATATAATCGTCTGAACTTTAATATCACTCCATTTACGGTTACGACGCGACTTTCACGATCTTTGCTGAAAATTCCTTTGTCAAAATAACGCTTATTTTGCTTAAAAAGAAGAGAGAAAATGTAGAAGAGAATGTTTATTGTCCAACGTTTGTATTTGCTATCTAGTATTTTTACTATAAAGTCAACTAAACATTATTGCAGTGGCTTTGGCATCTGATATACATATAAATTCAGAAAAATATTGTTTCTTTTTATTTTGTTCACAAATATGTTCTTAAAGACAATACCATATTTATTTAAAAAAGATTTCTCTTTAACTCATAATGTTTATATATCCTACTAGTAGATTTCCCGCGGTTTTACCCGCGTAAGTCCCGTTCCTGTGTGAATATCGGGTTTCACCCCTTTATCCCCTTCAGGGTGGAATTTCCAAAAATCCTCTCGTAGTGCTCCCCTACACTCTCCAAGGAACATACATGCCAAATTTCAGCTTCTTGCGTTCAGTAGTTTCGGCTGTGCGTTGTCTGACAGTCACTCAGTAGCGGAAGAGTTTTATATATATAGATTATTAATATATTGATTTAATATATAACTCTAATGTCATGTCTAAAAAGGAATACAGTTTTAAACTTAAATAAAATCAACATATATTTTCAATAACAGAGCGAATCTTGACATCGTATTCGACTGGAAGGTAGGTAGCACCCTATCACTAGGCCTCAGAGCATACATGCGAAATGTAAATGTATTTGACCTCAACCCTTCAGTAACATATAGTATTGATGCTATTGTCCCCTTAACTAACACATAACTACCTCATCCAATCAAAACACACATACCACCTTTGATTATATATATATACTTCCTAGAATATATTGGAGTACAATGTTTCGTATCCTATTAATAGTCCCATAAGGTAAATCAAACGTAATACCATCATAAGAGACAATATGACATTTAGGTACACATTATATCAAATGAAATTATGAAACCTCTTTGTTCGAGCCGAATATGTAAGGCAGAATAATGTATGCCTTTGCCATTAAATTACAGTATCTGTGCGAGACAAATGAATCGGTATCTATGAAAGTAGACATTTTGACAAAATGTTATTAGGCTGATAGGAATGAAATTACAAGGGTTATATTCGGAATTTTCGTTTAATTAATCAAATTTTGGATTTATAGTCCAAATTTCTGATTGGAAAGGCTTTGTGAATAATAAATTACTGTTGAAAATTAATTCTCGATACTTTCAAAGCTCAGGTAGTTTTAGGAGTAAAGAACCGAGAAATCGCTTCTTCACCTTTAGATATAAGGTCTTCTAGGGGACGCTGTGCTGTCAGCAGATGACTTTGTTTCTTGCTATTAGCACAATTATTCTTTTTTGGCATTGGACAAGTAAAGCAGTGTAGCAATTGTTTATATCTACAGTCGTTTACGAGCAAGCAGACTATAAGCTTGTTTATAACAATTATAACTAATTAAAATAATATTCTGCATAATTACAGAAACATACGTTTACAATATCACGATTCTGAATTGTCGCAACACACTTTTTTGTATCATTCGATCAGCCTTTCGCGTTTCACTATTGGACGCAGGCCCCTTTCAATTTGCATCGCTACACTAGTTCTATTCCTTTCCACAACCAGTTTATCCCAATTACAACTCGAATCTAATCCATCCCATCTACTTTCAGATCGTCGGTCCATCTAGCCGAAAAGCAATCTTGCTACCAGTCTGCGTTTATCAATTCGCAGTCAGCATTCTAGAACTCGATTTAAATCGATATTTTTGAGTGGCAACAGACGGCCGGCGGCCAGACCTAACTGTTTTTAAAGATATATTTGGCATTTCAGTAATTGATAGCATAATAGGAATAAAAGGAGCTAAAGAAATCGCGCAATTTTCTTCGTTCGTACGGCTTGTACCCACTTACTTGGAAAAGTTCGTAGAATACGAAGTTTCTTACTGCGTCTTAAACTTAAAGCAATTAAGTATGGCAAGATTAATTAGCTACCATTGTAATATTTCAATATCTCGTTGTAAAACATGCTTTTGGTGTTTTCTTGTGTTATGTTGTACTTGGCTTTAATTATAATCTCTTTATTAGTTCACGCTAAAGTGCTGAATCGGATTTAAAGGAGATGACTAAAACTTTGGGGAAGGAAATAGTGTACTTTAAACTCAGAATAAGCTATTTTAATAATAACTTTATAAAAAACATAAAATATCGGCAATTCTTTCTGGCAAAAATATTTTAAGTATTCGACGACGATACAATCAGTACTTGTAGATTGGCCTGCCCGAATATTAAAATATGAATTAAATAAAAATAATAAATTAAATTAATGTATGTAGTATGAACATGTTTTGTTCTTACATATAGTCCCACGCGTGTATCCGCAAAAGGCAGAAATTACACCCACATTTCCACCAGTTACGGTTTAGGTCCAAGGTAATAGAGGGCTTATCGCGCTCTACCTGGCACAGTTCCAGACTCCGTGAGCTACTGAGAACTTCTTCACAGAAATATCTAATATTACGTAGTTAGGGAACCTCACGCACAGCAAACGTATTCATCACGGCAACGCAGTCTGATTCGATTTTCCAATCGTCAGATAGCCAAATTGAGGAATAAAAATAGATTTCCTATTCATAAACTATCAGAATCCCAATTTCAATGAAGCCCAGTGCCTGAAAAATCAATGCACAATAATTAACATTCTTAGGAGCTATATTTAGACTCTTGGTATTTATATACTTACACAGAAACATAACCTTGTACTGACATTCGTATAACGTTTAATCCGTGTTTTAAAAGATAAGGCCGAAAAGATTTACCAGAGCTTTCTCCAATACTTTGCTTTTTATTTTTAATAAAGGCTAACACCCTACTTTTAATGTTATTTAGTTCACACTGCATTGCAGATATTCTGTAAAAATGAGAGCGTCGAAATAAAATTATGTATCTTGAGGCCAGTCTTCATTTAATGACCGAAATTATCACTTTTTTATGACAAGAGTGTGTTGATATGGACCATAGAGAATATCGTAAACACTCCTAACGATTACTAATTGCTCAACCCTAATTGGCAGAAGCCATTTTTGGCGCGAAATTTGTACTAAAATGGTGATTTCACTCTTTTTGTATTGGCAATCTGTTTTTAATAGACGTTGCCAGCTTTAATTAAAGAATTACATTTTCTTTCTCTTGTTTTGATTTGAATGGAGTCAGGTTTATGATATTTATAAATTTATCGTTAACTGTTTTAGGTATGTATGAGTATATTTTCACATTTTGATTTAAAAGTAAGATACTATATTGTTAATAGTATTATTTATGTTCAAGGTTCTATATGCGGCTGCTTGTCAGTACACGCAATCCATTCACAGGTTAGGTAGTGTTATTCTGTTGGGAAATTCTCAGTTGTATCACGAAGATTGGAACTTCTAGTGTGTCTGGAAAACAGCAATAAGCTCACCCTCTAAAATGTTGGGCCTATAAATATATTAAACTTAGCCGGCGATATGAGGATGCCATAACTTCCGACGCAGACGTGAGTCTCAGGTTCCGTCGCAAACATAAGTTCAAACATGTGTAAATAATGGTTTCTACACAAGAAGGAGAGAAGAGTAAAATAACAGACTGTTTATTATTCAGCTCTACTTTAAACAATACGTGAAAAAGAATGCCTTCCAGGAATTAAGTAACTCCCTACGTATGCATATATTTTGTTTGCCATTTACGGATCGGCGGGTTAAAAATAAAACATAACATGGCTAGAGCTCCGCGGCTTCACAATTTCACTGAATGTATCCTATCTATAGGTGTACAGTTACTTCACCGTATGTAGGTATATAATTTCACTTGTTGCGAACGTGCATCTGTGAGTGCACAGACAATAGATCTTGATAGACATGGCAAAATTTTTGCTCAAACGTTCTAGTCGTCACTAGCCATTGTCCTTTTAATAAAGTTTAGATTACTATACTGTTAGGTTATCTTCTTAGAAAATATACTTTTTATACTAATATTGGGACTGCACAGATGACATAGTAGCTTAAATGGTCGTCTAGCCATTGTCACTGTGCCGAGCGTTGTTGATTCGATCCCCAAACGGGACAAAAATTAGTGTGGTCCCCAAATAATTTGTTCTGAGTCTAATTTTATTTGTGTCTGTTGTTTGAATATTTGTAAATTTCGCGCAGCACAGGATTTACACAAAGAGCGAGTATTGTCATTTTTAAATAAAAAAGAATATAAACTGAAATGTGTGTATGTTTGAACGTTAATCTCATCCAATAAAAAAAAGAGGCGTTTTCCAAGTCGGCCTCGATGGTGTAGTGGTTAGTGTAACCGACAGCCACGCCTGAGGTCGCGGGTTCGATTCCCGCACAAGTCAAACATTTGTGTGCATGAACATGGATGTTTGTCTTGCTCTGGGTGTTTCTATGTAGAATATGTAGGTATTTAGAAAAAAATAGTATATATATGTATGTTTACCCATTATCTAGTACCCATAGTACAAGCTCTCCTTAGTTTGGGCTAGATGGTGTTGTGTGTATGTGGTAGAAAGAATAGAATATTATAATACCTACC
The DNA here is from genome assembly GCA_930367265.1 of Catocala fraxini. Taxonomy (NCBI): domain Eukaryota; kingdom Metazoa; phylum Arthropoda; class Insecta; order Lepidoptera; family Erebidae; genus Catocala; species Catocala fraxini. The sequence continues at coordinate 6,715,414 of OV884040.1, read as the reverse complement.
AGTTCAATTTAGAAAATTATTATCGAATTAGCCCGTTTATGGTCGTATTGATGGACACCATTTAACAGCACGCTTCAACTCAAACGAGCAGGGAAATAAATATAAATGTTATTTAGCAGTTATAAAACTGCGGGCACAGCTCATTAAAATAACAGGACATTAATCAAAGAAGCATTAAGGAAAACTATTTTAGAAGAGATAATTAGACGACACAAATGAATTGATAAAACACAGATTATATGATTGTAAAATTTATATTAAGAGTTCAATATACATGGTGTCCCAGAATATGTGAATCAAATTGTAACGGGAGATTCCTCAGGTAAGGACCATTTTCTGCTTTTTGTCCCACTTTTTATGTAGCTATTTTAACATGCTCAGGCTCTTTTTATTTAGTTTCTAAGACGTAACATTTTTGATGAAACGTTTCTTATAACTTTCCACTAGCTAGAGTTAACAAAATTATTTACTAAGGAAATTATTATTAGAATAAAATATCAAGTCTATTAGATTTGTGAGTCTGTGACATGTACGTAGGTATTTATAAAGACATGTAACAACAATGAGACGGGAGGGTATTCTGTTTAGTGACAGAATACCTGAATTCCTTCCTTAAATAACGTGAAAGATTGCGAAAAGCGGTAAGAATGTCAAGTCAGCTATGTGTGGGAATCGGGATAAGAGATAAATAAAGGTAGAAGATATTATATAATATTATCTTATGTTTACGCGAATGTTCTAGGTATATACATATGCATGTATGTCTCCCCGTGAAAATGCCTGCTAAAAAGCAACCGAAACAGCGGGCAAAGTGTAAATTTAAAACTAGGTAGTTTTATTAATTTTAAATGGGTAAACTAGTATTGTAGATTCAGTAGTAAAGTAATATTTTCAAAAATATGTAATAAAAGTGTTAATAAACATCGCGATAAAATCCGTATAAAGCAGTTTAATTTCAATAGAACATATTATCCATATTACTTGTACTTACATATTAACTGCTAATATACTGCGCCGTCTTATGAACATAACAGTCATAAGGAGTCTCCCTGTGACCAAGGCCGCTGAAAAGCATCCGAAACGTCGGAGCAAGGGTAAATTTAATATTTTAATAGTTTCAAAATATATAGGTACGTATACAGAATGCTGTCTTACGTTTCCGCGAATGTTATACATTGAAATTAAACTACTCTATACGGATTTCATCGCGTTGTTTATCACTACATATTATAAAGCAAAGTCTCACGCCGCGTATGTACGCGATAAACTCAAAAACTACTGAACGGACTTTCATGCAGTTTTCACCAATAGACAGAGTGATTCATGAGGAAGGTTTAAGTGTATAATTTGTTAAGGTTTTGTACTACCCGTGCGAAGCTGGAGCGGATCGCTAGATTTTCATAAAACACTATTAAAACATCATTTCGAAACTTTAAACTACTATTGTTAAACACTTTTACTAGTTACTGTTTACATATAATAAACCTCTGTTTACACCTTCGATGATACTATGTACATGGCGTGACAATATGTACCTATGTATGTATATTAAATAATATAAAGGTAAGGTATAATATAAAGTATCAAGAGAGTATACAATTGAATCATTTTAAGCTTGTTTTATTTTAACGGTTAACCGGTAGCCTGTTACTGACGTGTTACTCTTAAAAGGTAAAATGTCTAAAATCAAAAGGTAAAACACAGAGATTAATTAAGTAAAAGGTTAAAATGGAAGCTGACACCGACAAGCGCGAACAACTTTTTTAATAAAACCTTTCATCTAAATAAAGTAAGAAATTTACAGTAGATACTGCTTTATATTGGCTTGCATATACTTAATAGATGTTCAATGACCGGATTATGCATTAGGTACATTTTGTTCAGAATAATTTTAGTAATTTTACCAGAAACTAGGATTCTATGTTATTTAATCAATTGTTTCCAATCAGGGATCTTACATAATTAGGGACGGGGTACAAGAAAATTAACAAGAAAGGTAGTCTCATTTCTTTCGTTTCATCACATTTTTCTTTCCTTTTTAATAAATATTACCTACTAGCATCGTAAAAGATCACAGACTATAGTGACCGCTTACTATCCGTATTATGTACGTATTTTTGTTTATCACCAAATTTCACAAATACTATATGTAAAATACTGATTCAGAATTGTCTTGCTAAATGACAATTATCTTACTCTTAAGCTACGATGAAATTCAACGTACATCTTACATGTTATTCGTCTCGAGAATCGAACCCATGACCTTTACCAATCATACACACCATTACCAAATCAGTTGCAACAAAAAACGTTTTAACCGCGACCAGAGTAAACACAAAGGGCCAAAGTATCCACCGTCAACCACAATCGAAGCAGGAAACAAGGTAACCGAGTTACATTATTATGTAAACAAAACGTCGCATGTTCTAAGGCCCTAAACCTGCGTGTGCCAATCGCGAAATTAACGGTGACAGTGTGCAAACAGCCCCATGGGGCCTTATGCTAATGTCACGAAACATAATCGCGCTTTCCAAGGACAAAGGTAACACATTTACTCAATATTTTGATTAGGGAGGCACTGGTTTTAGTAGTCCCCTACTTTTGCTACCTCGGCGCGTGCTGTGGATTTGTTTCTGTATGAGACAGTATTTTGTACATAATTACATAGATATCTGTACATCCAGGAAGGGGTAGACAGAGATGTACTACATCTAAATTTCGCCGCATTTAGGGTCCTCCATAAAACCCCAATAACAACTTAATCTGGCCTAGGAATGAAATCTGGGCAATCACGACCGCACGCTTACACAATAGCTAACTTATGGCACACAAAGAGTGGCGTCTTTTTTATTTAAATGAAGTTTGTAGATTGGTATAACATTATAACATCACAAAATTTACCAGGAAAGTATATAAAGCAAATGTGAATGGAAAAGTCAGAAGTGGAAGGGCCAGGTGAACGTTTTGTGACCAGATCGGCAACCTCCTAAAGCAAAGCTAGGTTAAGAGTCCCTTAGCGACGCGCCTTCTTAAAGAATGTAACTAGAATGAAGCAAAGACAATTACTTACCAAGTGGAAACCGTATTATTTACCTAACTCTTCGTCTATGTATGTATAAAATTATATTTCGCTGTTTGTGAAATTTCTCCTAATACCGAGGTCATATATAACATATAGTTTAATACTATTTTCACGTTTGTATACCCGCAAAAGCGTATACAAAGCTGGCTTAAAGCCACAATTAGCTAATTACGTTTTACGTTCTAGCCGGTAGTCGTAAGCGAGATCTAATCACAAGCTGACCAACGACACAATCCTTACCTTTTTAGTCAATGTCAAAGTAACTTAACCCAATTAAGTTATTTATATCTAAAAAAGCATACGTCCGCGCTGACAAAGCCGTTTTCACCCCACTCGCCGCACATCATCCATTTGTATAGCTCTCCTAACAAGGTTTCCAGTTCTTCACACAATGGATATTGAACTAAAAATTATATATATACGTAGATGGATTCAAGTGTGTATGTCCCTGAAGAAATGGACAGAGGTGTACTAAGTTCAGATTCGTCTATTATGTTTTAAGTACCAGTTAATAGGACTGGTGGCGCTGCGGAAATAAATAAGGCTGCTATGCAAAATATTTCGGGTTCGGGGTCGAATTCACCAAAGTGTTATTAGGTGTTTCTCTTAAGCAATTTTCAGTAAGTGCTCGAAATCTTAAACTTTGCCCAGTAGATGGGCATGAGCTCGTTCCCTATTACGTAGGTCCTAAAACCATAGCTGGCAAATGTTGGTGTAATAATTGAACAGAGAATTTATTTATCTAAAATGTGGTTATAGCACACCTCTATATAGCTATTGCAGGATAAAGGCTGTATGCTTATGCCAGGATATCTTTGAAGGGTTAGTCAGAGCTCTACTAGACTTACATTTCTATATTATGTTTTAAGTGTGTACTATTGTTATTGTATGTAATATCAAACATAATATTTTCACGTCTTTCTAATAATCCAAAGTCCATTTATACCAGATCAATATAAACGCAAGTCTTATATATTTATAAGTAAAGTTACAACAAAAAGTAAGCCTCAGTACTACTGAGGCTGTCAATTTATAATATCAGTAAGAAGATTACATTATCATGAGCTTATTTACAATCCTAAGTTACAGCATCAGATATGATTTTACATTTATATATTGCTTGATATTAAATAGCGTCTCCTTAAAACCTACACAAAAACATATCAAACTAGGTATGATCCAACAAAGTCATAAAGAAAACAGTAACTAAGACAGCCAGCACGAAAATAACAGGCTTATGACTTTTTCAAGTACACGTGAACTAAAAATGCGGGGGATGCGCTATTGTTATACCTTTTTAGCTTTTCACACAGCCCACAGATAAAAGAAAAACACGGACTCAGAACGAAAAACAAAGTCAACAATGCCTTTGTAAAGCTAGCCCAGCCCTGTTTGCCCGTCGCACTGATACGGATCTTCATGTTAAAAATGTTTTTTCGATGACGTTTCGTCGGCGAAAACAGGCACGTTCTTACGAAGTAAAAGCTGGTATTAATTATTTGGTTATAATTATTTACTAGTTTCTGCCCGCGGCTTCGCTCGCGTAAATGCAGGTTAGGTTTGCAACAGTATTTTTTTTGGATGAATGGTACTCTATGTCGTTTTCTGTAGGTACCCCAGACATCGTGTATGCAAAATTTCATGATGATCGGTTGAGTCATTAAGACGTGAAAGCCTAACAAACAAACAAACTCACATTCGCATTCATAATATTAGATAGGATTTTGAACAGTAATCTTACTTTTTTACTACAGTATTCCACAAACCTGTTGTGGGACCAAAAAGAAAAAAGGTTACATCAGAGGGCTAATCCTCGTACTATAACTGTTCACTATAATACTGCCGTCTTCTAACTAAAAATACGATAATCCATGTGTTCCATAGCACTTAGATCAAATTCCGATCTAGTATAATTACATTTAATCTATTTTAATTTAGGAGAATAAAATTTGTGTCATTTATAACACTAAAACTAGATCAGAACTCAGTTTGACATATTTGCCCTCAGTACTTTTAAGTAAAGATTATTATGATAAAAAGTTGAATTTAAATTATATTATTTCCCCCTTTAACTCCGAAGCTGCAGGCACAGTTGTATGACGCCCGTACTTTACCAAATATGGCTTTAAGATGTACGTAACAGAGGGAGTAATACAATGGCCTAATCTTTCATATACAGCCGTGAAAGTATTGTATTTGTTTGGATTGAATTACCACTTCAATATTATTCATAGAGCGTAAACACACTTGCGATCTTCTTCAAAAGGTTGTGTGTTTAGGTCCCACGCGTTTATCTGAAGCATCTTTCGATCCTATTTTAAATGTATTTTCCTTAGAACATCTGATAAAATATGTTTGGCAATGATTTAATGTTGAATATGTTCTACAGATATAGGTATATGATATGTATGACTGGATTAGTGTCGCAGCGGTAGTAAAAGGGAATGCTGTACTGTGAGGTCTCAGTTTCGATGCCCGGATCGGCCAGTGTTATTGGGATTTTCTGTTAAGGAATGCATAGTAGCAGCACGGACTCTGACATTGTATCCTTTTGCGTACCTTAAAACATACCTAGCGAAATGTGCGTATGTATTACACCTCTGCCCACCCCTTCGCAGATGTTGACGTGAGGCTATGTTTATAAGTGCCAAGGCTTGGCCCATGCTAAAACGCATACATAGAGTATATACAGGTTGTCCCAAAAGGTGTGAATCAAATTGTAACGGACGATTTCTTGAGTAAGGACTTTTCAAATGTGCTAAAGAAAAAATTTAAAAAATATGTTGAGTTATTGGTCAAACGTACAAGATTTACATTGGTGCAAAAAATACACCAAAATAATGCTGCGATTTCAAAAATAAATCAGTTAAAAAAATTGTTTGTAGTTTATTGAATCAATCCTTCACAAATAATAATAGTGGGAAAAAAAGGAAAATTAGCCATAAGCGAAGCACCTGTAGTTAAAAGTCTGAAAAAGTCGTACTTTTTTGTAACTAAACTAAACTACATTTTTTTTATTTTAACCAACGGTCATAATTTTTTTTATTTATCACAATCAAAAGGTCCTTACCTAAGGAATCTCTCGTTTCAATTTGATTCACATCTTCTGGGACACCATGTATAACAAATCAGGTATATTTCACTCTCGTTTAACAAAATTTAATATCCTTATGATATAAGCCTATTGCAGTCTATTACGTCATCGCATCATCGAGGCTTAAATAGAATGGGATTCTGAATTCGATACACACAATACATATTGCAGTATGTGAAATTGATCACCTTGCTTTGAAACGCCCACGTTTCCAAATATATCCCAGGTTTGTAACACATTTACAAAGTGACTAAGAATAGCATCGTTTTAGAGCTTGTGCTAGTTTCGACTATAATATCCCAGGTTCAATGTTAGGACAGGAATATAATAATAATATACAAATACTCAGAAGCATCACATTGAAATAAAATTTAAAAGATATATCCATAGGATTTTCCATCAGCGGCTGTTGCGCATGAGGTTTCAGTTCTCCGAATATCAGGCTATCCTGTTAAAAAATCTCAGTGTTTCTGTAGATTCTGAAAATGTGTTCAGTGCCTGTAAAAAGTTCGCATCCTATTACGCTGGCTTATCCCGCCGTGAATATACATATATAATATAAGCGTGTATACATATTTTACATAGGTGCAGAATTCCGGCTAATTGACAGCACTTATTTTCACAAAAAGAATCACGATATACAATCAGTATATAGCAATTCGGCACAATTGCAATAAATAACATTCAGTTGACTTGATCTGAAATTTCTGTATGCATGCGTTTATCGAAACAGTTATTCTGTATTGACGTAATCTGTGGTACTAGTATCTTATGCACGGTAAACCTCGTAAACCACTAGTAGTACAGTCATTTGGTAGTTTTACCTGCAAAGTTGTCCGGGAATTTTGAAAATTGGTAATAAGATTTCGATATGCTCTTTCCAAATTTCAATTTTGCTACCTCGTACCTCTGCCGCTCGCGCCGCCATATTGTAAAAATGGCGCATGATAGCATTTTTTTGACAATGTCTCCTTTCCAACTCATTTTACGATACAAACATCTTATACAAAATTAAACTAGAGAAAAATTACTACAATTTATGGAATAACATTATTTTTGTACGAATGCTTTACGATATGTTGTTACAGTTTGGAATAGTTTCAACGATTTCAAAGATGTTATTTGAAATCGTTTGAACTGAAATTAAACTGCTATATACGGATTTTATCGCGTTGTTTATTTGACACTTTATTACAAAATTTTGGAAATTTTTACACTACTAAGTACTACTATTAAACTTTACTAATTTTTAAGCTAATTAAATTATTATTAAACTATTTAGATTTAATTTATTTTTACACTTTCCCCGACGTTTCGGTTGCTTTTCAGCAGCCATGGTCACGGGGAGACTAAAATGGCAGTTGTCTCAATGTTCCAGTGTAGTTATTTCAAAGTACCCGAACATAATTTAATCATTGGTGTTTCTATTTACGCAGAATGAGCTCAAAGTATCATGAAGTCTAGCTGTGGTTTGCTTCTTCTTGGGTTTGACTATTTTTATTACTGGATCCCAAGCTGGTGGTACATGATCCAGTAATAAAAATAGTCAAACCCAAGAAGAAGCAAACCACAGCTAGACTTCATGATACTTTGAGCTCATTCTGCGTAAATAGAAACACCAATGATTAAATTATGTTCGGGTACTTTGAAATAACTACACTGGAACATTGAGACAAATGCCATCTTAGTCTCCCCGTGACCATGGCTGCTGAAAAGCAACCGAAACGTCGGGGAAAGTGTAAAAATAAATTAAATCTAAATAGTTTAATAATAATTTAATTAGCTTAAAAATTAGTAAAGTTTAATAGTAGTACTTAGTAGTGTAAAAATTTCCAAAATTTTGTAATAAAGTGTCAAATAAACAACGCGATAAAATCCGTATATAGCAGTTTAATTTCAATGAATAATATTCGCGTAAATAGAAGACAATATCGTTTGAACTGTCAATTGTTGAAATGCCAGGCATAATTAAAAACCTATTGTGTCGGACCACCGCGCGCCGGTGTGTCGCTGTGACTCAATAGTAGGGCGCATCTATGATTTTAATCTTGAGGCTATGAATATATGACGTTACGTTATGTTGTGTTTATAAACTATGCATCAGATAACATATGGCGTAACCAAATACTTGTTTATAAACATCTTTCTTCCTCGTTATAACTAGCAACAGTTTGAATGGCACTTCAGTTAGCAAAACAACAATATTTAATATATACCGTCTTAGGTTGCTTAGGTTTGTCTAGTTTTCTTTTCGTAAAATAGCTTTTAGTGTTGGTTCAGTAGTTTTAGAGATCTTTATACGCATACTTATAGAGACATACGTTAATAGGTAATGTTACGTATATAATATCTCTGAAGGTGTACGCACAGTTGTATTACACCCACATTTCGCTAGCTATGCTTTAGGGTCCACGTGATAGAATCGGGCTTATTGTTATCCACCGTACACAGTGAGACGCCGTTCTGCTACCGCGAATTCCTCGACGGAACAGAACCCATAGTCTTATGCACTATCGCGGCGCCACCTACATTCATACTGTCACTTAATAATTGGCAACGGCGTGGTTTATTCACTCAAGTAGAAAGGTCCAAAAGTAAAACTTGCCAAAGCACGTCCAATCGAACAAAGACGCTAAACATATAGTCCTCATAGTATGTGGTCGCTTATCGGCGTACGTTTAAAACGAGACGCTCAGCTAACAATGGTATACTATTGTCGTCCTTGTAAGGCGTGGGACGAGACTATACTTATTGAAACCGTGCCAGAAATACCACTATTGTAGCTAAATGTTTATTGACAAGCTGTGCCCCGCGGTTTCGTGCAAGGTATAATAATATGACGTATACGGTTATAGTTTCGCTTCTATTATTATTTATTATACTTATTATTATTATTATTATCTTTGTGATGTAGCATGACGTCATAAAGATGGACTATCTTATGCAAAAAGAATGACTATAATCGCTAATTTTGGACATTAGCGCATTCAAACATTGAACTTAGCGCTACCTAGCTAACTAAGCTTTATAATATTTTTGTCCGCGTTTTCGCTTCCTTGGTTCTATGGAATATTATTTTTTAGGTAACCACACCACCGTAATGAAGTTCTAATACAAAACTTATGTATGCATTTATCTATACCAATTATTTATCATTCGTAAGATCACGACATGACATAGATGATCTCTTTATGCTAATCTTAATCTTAATCTTGATCTTATCTTTAGCAAATGAGGTTTAACAAAGATACGTTGAAAAAAATTAATAGTTATTGTATAATATCAGGAATAGTTTTTTATGAAGTTATGTTATTTTGTTTTGTTGTAAAGGATACAAATCCCTTGTGAACTCGCCCAATTTCAGCATCTTATTACTTATTATCATTAAAAATTAGAACATAACGAAATTTTTTTTACACGTTACATATCACTAGCCGGCGGTGGTGTGGTTACCTAAAAAAAACTGTAATCGACTCCACAGTGGTGTGGTTCAGTGGTGTCGTTGACAATACAGGTATTATCCGACAAGAACAGTGTACCTATGTATTTTTGGGGTGGAAAATAGCCTATGTTATTCTCCGGCCTATAAACGATATTTATGCATAAACACGTCGACTCATTGACCGCGTAAAAAGTACAAATCAATAAACACAAAGACAATTCGGCATGTGCATATATATTTGTTATACTATTAGTGAGAATAGTATAGAAGTTTAAATAGATCGATCGATTTGTTTAACATTTTAATTTATTGCACCAATATTTATTTTAAGCGTATGCACATTTACTCTACTGGCGCAATACATATTTATTGAGTAGAAAAATAGCCTGAAACACAGATGTAAACCTAGTTCAGGCAATTAATTTGTAAAACCTAGATCGTAAACTAAAATGAACCTATACCGGCTTGTTAAACTATATGTTAAGTACTTACTATTTATTAGATTATAAATTATCATAGTGTAATATTATTCAGCTATAAATGTATCCAATGAAATGTAAATTATTATTATTGAATAAATATTATTAAATATTATTGAATAAATATTATATTATTATTATAAATATTATAAAATATTATTATTATTTTGTCTATCCAATCCAGTATGCGCGCCATATTGGTTTCAATGTAGATTGAAATTAATAAATGGAACACCAAATATTTGTTTACATCTGTAATTGGCGTAAAGTAACGAAACGATACGCGTCGAATTTATAGCAGACAATATTTCAACTTTATCAATTGCAAAACGTAAGTGTTTGCTTTCCACCAGTCTGTGCCAATTATATTAATAAGTGTCAATATGGTAGTTTTATTTGTTTAAAACGATGGATATGAATAAAATTTGTGTATGGCTGCCACATTACTGCCTTAAAATAAATAATGCGTAGTGTATAACTATTGTTTTTATAACATAAGTTTCGTCTAATTTGTGCCGGTATTTGGAGACAATAGGTTTTTGTGTAATGTTCTGTAAAATAGTTGCGAGATTTTAGCTTACGGAGTTTGTTGACCTCTTAGATTTGACCTTTCAAACTGTATGTAAAAACATTGCTTTTTGTTGATTAATTCTGATTACGTATTTGATTTTCTTAGTTTCGGTTATTTACTTTTGTCTCATTTGGTACCTTGATATATGTAGTTACAGTCATCATTAGTTACCGTTCAATAGACTATAAAAATTACTTTTGTTTATTTTTATTAAATGCTTTCAATGAAGGAATTCTCAATAACTCGAATTAACCTGGCCTTTCGCCAGACTATCTCTGATATGGTTCGAACGTTGTCCTCTTCTGACAATCCCATTCATATGAGCCTTATGTAGTAGTTTCTTCGTCAGTGTTTTATCGTCCGTTCTTTTCAGATGCCCGAACCATCTTAGCACACCTGTGTATTTCAATTCCTCTCTTTACCGGTTAATACTATAATTTGTGTGTGTGTCAGGATCGTAGCAAATGGAAATCCGTAGTCTCTGCCTACCCCTCTGGGAAACAGGCGTGAATCTATGTATATATACTATAATTTGTTAATACTACACAGACAACTAAAATACACCCACTATTATAAGAACAACTTTGAATACCTTTATTTTACTATAAAATCGTGGAGAGTGAGTGAACCTCTTGGCGGGAACGTAAAGAGGACGAGTCGGCGTCACTGTGACAGCTTGCACACAATATGGCGACTCCTCTTCAATATGACCGCCTTTGACGATGTCACTGGCATTCTACAAGAGTCACTTTACACTCTATAAAGTTGAGCATTTTCGCTTTAAAAATATAATGTACTCAGTCGTTTTTGTTTAAAGGTCAGTGGCAGAATATATGTCACGACGAATGACTAGAAGGGAAAGTGATATTAAGGGTTTAGTTATTGTAATTGCATCACGTTAACGTTTTGAGCTGCAGCGTCTTTTCGGCCAGACACAATAGTCTTTTAATTACGTCATTCTAGCAATTCACGTAGAGTTAAAGTGGATTTAGAGAATCTTATAGAAATTATATAGTAGTAAATATTATATCTAATATGTATTATCTAATATAATATTTACTACTCCATATTTTATACTATAAATGCGAAAGATATTCAAAGTGATTTACGGACTTTCTCGGGGTTTATATAAATTATGGTAAAAGATAGTAATGATCCAGAAGAAAGACTACTAAATAAATGTGATCTATATCGCGGGTAATAGTTACTTGGTAAGGTAAATACAAAATTATGTCTGCTCTATCGCTTTTAATGACGTTTGCCCGGCTAATCTACTGCACCGATTGTTATGATATTACGTGTAGAGATACTTTACACCATGAAAAATATTATAACATTTATAAATAGCTACGGTTACCATAAGATATAAACACGAAAGTTAGAGATATATATATTGTTTGCCAGGACATCTAATACTGTTTCTTTTATTGGAAACCTGTTCAGTAGTTTCGACATAAATACATTAATTAACAAATAAACGAGGATTAGTCTGATATAACAACAGCTTAATTACGGATAGACGTCGGCTCAGAACGGTTTCTATTTACAAGTCGAACTTGCATTATTTAATGGAATGAATGTGGCGGTACTAAATTAATTCAAGGAAATGTAGCGATTTTCTTTGAAAGAATTACTACACTAAGTATAATTCTATTCAGGCTATGCAACAATGGATGTTATAAAGTCCTACTTACTAGGGATGAGCTCTACTCTATAGAATATCGCAATGTGTTTGAACCATATTATACAAAGTGGCGCAAAACTTATCACATTAAATAGATATACTGCCTTAAGCTGTTTGATATAAGACGGTTAACATAAACAAAATACCTATTTTCGCAGAAATTAAGAAATGAATTAATTTAACGAAATAAATAAAATAGAATTAGACACAAATTGGAACACCATTAAACTATTTCCACCAAGCACACACTAAACTATTTCTTTTTGTCACAAGATTATAGACCTTATTTCTTTAGTTTCTTTATGTGCTTTTTCCGTTTGTTTGTTTTGTTTTAATATCGCTGCTTGAGGTATTTGACATTTATCTCTCCATTACACATGATGTTCTAAATTACGAAAACAAAAAAATGTCCTTTGGCTAAACTACTGAATACATTTGGTTCATAATTTGTAAATCGTCAAAGAATACCATATAGTATATGTGGTATCAGTTAATGTGATAACATTTGCGCCACTTTGTATATGGCGGTATATTTATATTGGTAAATAGTATGTTTGTAGAGGCGCCCGCGATAAAAAAGATGGAGAATATATTTAAACAAAATAATAATTCTGATAATTTAGATGTCAATCCGTTAGACTTAGCAAAATGCTTGTTAGTAGCAAATTTACATAGATAGTGTATGGGTGCGGTTCGAACCGACGACCTCACGATAATAATTCCAATACTTTGATCTTTAGTCTACCGCCTTTTGGGCTTTCAAACTAAGGACCTGAACTGGTTGGTCGTGAGGGTATCGCAACCGCCATTCTTGGTCATAGTTGTGTTTACTTTCCACTACAAAAGCAATTGTAAGCAGTTACTGTATATAAATGGGCGGGTAGAAGAGTGTAGGAGAAGAAAGAAAAGGAGAGGAATAAAGGGATTATTGGATCTCTAGCGCTCTTAAAAGTTTATACTTAATCTTAGCGATAAACTAGTAGTTGAATCCAAGGGAAAGTCTTGTAGGCATCGATGGCAATGGCCCTCGGTGAAAGCTTACGTAAATTCATTATGCAGACTGCTTTAGGTGAGTAGGTAAGTGTACCTATTACATTTATCTTTTGATCGTAAAATTAAATCAATTATTTTAATACATTTCCTGTTTATTCTCGTTATTGTAACAATGAAGGCTAAGTGCCTTAAAGAACTGCTGAGTGCGTCGTTGGTTACGTGAAACCAGTTCGAGTTTACCTTTGCGGGTGATTGTTAGGTTCGATTTCTGGGTCAAGAAGAGCATTATTTGGTTTTCTATCAAGACACTGAATCTGGTAAAGGACTTGCTTGATGCCAATTTGTGCCCTCTTACATGGGACCTTAAAAGTAACTGTCGAAGTAGGGGTGTAATACCTCTGCATCTCACATTGGCTATATACTGTCGCGTATGTATTAGTTAATATCTTCCAGCATATTTTAACACCATAACATAACATAGGCTTTTGGTATATCAGGTTTTCTTTTTGTTTTAAGTCCTGTTTCGTGGATAATATTTTTCTAATGCACTTCATTTACTTTGAGAACACTTCTAACTTTTTTTACACGAGTATGGACAAAGGCTCAATACTCTCAACAGACTGGAAGAAAATAGTTAATTAAAGACAATGGAAAAGCGTTGTTCTATTTTGAGAAATGCAGTAAATGGCCTATCGTCATATAGTTCTTTGCAATCTATTTTTGGATAAAACCAGATTGAACAAACACAGTCGGATGTATTCTAGTATTATCTTAATTAAACAGAATTCAAATGGACCACAATATCGAATATCCGTGCTATAATTGAATTCGTTTAAAATGCATGAAAATTAAAGCGTGACATAAAATATTACATTTTTACACTAATATACGATGCTAGATTTTATCGGCGGGTTCGCTTGCTGAATGTACTATTATGTGGGTTAGGTTAAGTTAGTAACAGTACTTTCTTCTGGATAAAGGGTACTCTTTGTCCTATTCTGTTCTCCTGACCACATGTATACAAAATTTCATGATGATCGGTTGAGTAAATAAGGCATGAGAGCATGAAAGCTTAACAAACAAACAAACAAATAAACAAACTGACATTCACATTTATAATATTAGTTAGGATGAGATTGTTTGCCTGTCTTACTCTTCATTTTGGTATATTATTATTTATTTGTTATAAATTTCAAACAATTTATTTGTCTACGTAATAAATTTATTTTCCCATAATATGCTGACAATAATCTCTAAAATCTTTTGCATGTTGTGTTCTCCTTTAACTGAAGAAGCACAAGGAGTGAAAGTATTTTCTTACTAAGCATGTAAGGTTTATTCTTATTTGGATATCCTTAATAAATAGAGCATTTAAATTATCACTTACCAATTGTACAGAGTCAATGTATTGGCTCAGATCTCACGGTAAATTGAGTTTGGAAGTTTCCATTTCATTTGACTAATGATGATGTTATTGAATTAGTAGTTTAGTAGTATATGTATATATGTAGTATCTATAGTTCCCTTTTATCTTGATTTTTTTCATTAGACGTCCTTTGTACTTGAATTGGACGATTGCATAGTATTTTTGTGTTTACGATACGTAACATGATAACTCTTACCATAAAAATATGGAAGTCATTGCCAGCGCACGTGTTTCCTTACCCTTTTAATCCTGTGAGCATATGGGTACTATGGAAATTGCCTCCTAAGGCAGTAGGTGGCGTATAGCCAATATAGCAGGCAAACACTTAACTTTAACTTTTCTTTCATTTTTTACTTACAACTGCCTAGTGTATAAGTTTGCACTTATTAAAATTATTGTGAGTTCACGGCTTTGATTGTATTCGAAGTAAATACGTTGTGTAGATATTCCTGTTAAGAAATTCTCAGTAGAAGAACGAGGTCTGTAAAATTTTCCAGTAGGCGGCAAAAAGCTCGCCCTTACTTCATGTATAACCGAAAAACATTACTAGCAGAATGTGGGTCGAATACATCTCTATATAGTTTTATTAAATAAACGTTCTTACTATCTTTCTTGCAATCAAATTGTATTTTAAAGAAAACTATAATAACCATGCATGGACCCAAACAGAACGTGTACCTATACAAAATTTCAGCTCAATCGGTTGAAGATATCTGCTTCAAAATTGAGTTTCAAGATTCCACCCGAACAAACATACATACATTGCAAGTAAAATAAACTCTTGTAAAAAAACATCTACATTGTGTAGTACATTTTCCAAAATATTCTTTATGTGAAGAAACTGGATTGAAAATAAAGCCTACCTACGTAATATTGTCAGTAAGCTCGTCCATACATACCGCCTTGGGCCCAACGGAATGGGTTCAAAGAATATGCCAAGTGTAGCCCAATCGGTCACCAGGGTACGAACTAAAACGGTGTTATGTTGAAAGGGCTTTGCCTCAAGAGTAATCCGAAGGGATTCATGCCGGTAAAGGTAGGATAGAGTTCTTATAAAAGTTTTTCTATTAGGACTACAATCCAAATAAGCTAAGGTTATTCGTTTTGATATAAGGGGTCTGTAAGTTTTATATACCGTGCTTGGAAAATGTATCTTTCATATATCATGATACAATATAACTTATAAGGCTTGTATTATAATATTTACGGAGAGACACTGACTCCTAAAATACAGGCCTACATACCTACGCCTAGTTTAGAAGTCAGGGTTAAAGATTTTGACAATTCTGCATGTTCGCTGAGGAGCGGCTTAACTTCGCTGGGCCGCTCTTCATCGAGAATGCAGAAATAAATACCTTGTGTAAAAATGTAAGATTATTTAAAAAAACGTTTTTGGTGAAATAAATATTATTATTATTATTATTATACGTCATGTTCTGCACTGCAGACTGTAGTCAGCAAAAACATACAAACTGCATACAATATACATGCTGCCACATTTGACCAGATTTGGTTTTAGGTTTAGAATGTTTAGGGGTTCGAATCCCACATAGAACGATTATTTTTGTATACACAAATAATTGTTCTGTTTCGGAGTATACCTTGTGTCCGTTAATTATACGCCTTTGCCGACACAAGATACTACGAGTAGGGACGTAGCTATGTTTAAAAAGAAATACCCTGATTAAAGAATAAAACCGATACCAAAATCTAGTGTTTATTTTTTTTGTCTGTGTGTCTGCTCACGCAGAAATGACATTGGATAATATCGTATGACTAAATAAATATATAAGCTATAAATTATCATGCTATAGCCATGGGGGTAAGAAATAAAACAAAACTTCTATATCGTCGTACCCACATTCAGGACGAAAGAGCGACTTCTTCCGAAATAACGGTACTACATCTAGTTTCAAACATAAACAGTATACACTTGTACACGTTAATTAGAGTCAAAAACAACAAGCGGCGCAACTGAGTTTCAAATTACCCACATGTAATTGAAACTTTGTCGTGCGACAATGCGCAAGCAAAACAATCAAATCGCTCAAACAAAATACGTTCTAAAATTTCAGCCATGTTCTTTTTGCTTTGTTTACGTATATTTAGGCTCTGGTTCTAATGTCAGCGGATATATGCAATTTGGTACTATCCTCCTTAAGTCTTAACTGTTTAACTGCTAGCTAATCAATATATACGTAGTACCGAACTAACATTATACAATATTATATGATTACTAGATTTGGCCCGCGGCTCATCTTGCGTACATCTAGATTATGTTAATTTCTATTCTTCTTTATTCTGGATGTAAAATAAAACATAGGTAACCCATGTTTTATTTTGTACCTCTCACAACGCGTATTTGAAATTCCGTGATGATCAGTCGAATAGTTAAGGCATGAAAACGTAATAAAAAAATAAACTCACATTCGCATTTATAATATTAGTTAGGATTGCAATATTACATTACTTTCTGTTGTAAAGTAATATTCCAATAATACTGCTAAACGAGACAGCACTTATTTCATTGTTTATGTAGTCAAATTTCAAAACGCGTGCTATTAACCAACTCAGTCCTCAAACAATTCTTATATGTTTATTAAAATTAAACTACTATATACGGATTTTATCGCGTTGTTTATTTAACACTTTATTACATAATTTTGAAAACTGTTACACTACTACTACTATTAAACTTTACTAATTTTTAAGCTAATTAAATTATTGTTACAACTATTTAGATTTAATTTAATTTTACACTTTCTCTGACGTTTCGGGTACTTTGAAATAACTACACTGGAACATTGAGTCAACTACCATCTTAGTCTCCCCGTGACCATGGCTGCTGAAAAGCAACCGAAACGTCGAGGAAAATGTAAAATTAAATAAAATATAAATAGTAATAATTTAATAAGCTTAAAAATTAGTAAAGTTCAATAGTACTAGTAGTGTAATAGTTTCCAAAATTATGTAATAAACTGTCAAATAAACAACGCGATAAAATCCGTATATAATAGTTTAATTTTAATGAATAATATTCGCGTAACAGAAGACAGTATAATTCTTATATGTGTAATATAATGTATTAAATAGTTAATTATCGCTCGCTTTACTTTTCGTTGAAAAACATAGTTAGATTTATTAGTATTGTTTTCGAAATAGATTGTTAGCCGTTATTAAGTGTCACACAATACCGGCACGCGGCGGCTCAGCCAACGCCCTACTTGATTCTGTGCCTGATTGCGATATTTCGTTGATGATGAATGATGGATGAATTAATATTTTGTCAGTTTTTTAAGCTGTATTTTAGTTCCCTTTAAATTATACCCTGCTTAGCGCTGTTTGAATTTTGTAACTAGTGTTAAAACAGTTCTAATTAATGATTTAGATAATAAGGGAAGTTTCCTTGTTATGGGCCAAATGTTCTTGTGTTGTGAAGTCAGCGAACCCGCACTGGGTCAGCGTGGTGACTGTTGCCTGACCCTTTATATTGATAAGACGCCCGAGCCACGCAGTGATAGTTTTGTAAATAGGACTGATACTATAATATGACATATAAAAGCGTAATAAAACTTAGCGATAGCAAAGTAAACTACAATCAAATTAATACAGTTTAGGTATATTTAAGAATAATCAATATAAAGGCAACGTGCCAGGATACTGAATTCATAATTAATGTCCTATTTTAGCAGGCTATTAAGTAAGAAATTTTGTAAATATAATGTCTGACTGAGTATAGGTTCTATTATTTTGTGTCTAAGATAGGAATTTCTAAGATCCGAACACATCTAGGAACAACCAATTGTAAAACAGCTGAACCTTAAAAGGTATAGTTAATTCGCTGAATATATTATATTTCTATTTAAATCTTACTTATTTAGAAATAGGGTGACTATTTTAATTGTATCTTAGATAATGCTCATCCACTTCGCCGCCTCAACACTTATCGCTTCTCGCCCGCAACGAAACAAATTCTTTACCTCCGTACACGCAAACATTACCCACATCCGTTATATTGCTTTATTTATTATTTTATTAAGAAAGCGAATGTGTTTTGTGTGATCCCATATTGAGATTACAATTCTTATTTGTTTCCATATTCCCTATGTAAGTGCTTGAAGAATATACGATCCTGCGAGGACACAAGTCTTGGCATTTTTGTTATAGTTTTTGTATCAACCGGGCGTCATATATATATGTTTGTATTGATGTGTGTTACATAAATCTTTCGTACGAAACGAGACTCGACGTGTTGTTCTAGGTAATCGATGAAGGCGAAAGTTGCGTAGCTAGTTTGATAGATTTTTACGGTCAAATTACTGAACCAATTTTGATGAATTTGGTATAGAACCTCGAACATGTAATTATTATCGAAAATGTAATTAATTACAATTTACATTTTTGTATAGTCTATGCTCCATAGTTTACTTTAAACGTTTGATTCTTTTTTCATATGGCTACACAAAGCCTTTAGATTCCTTACGATTTATATCTTTACATATATGACACGATGGCAATACTATGACAATTAATTATACCTATGATGGCTTATATTTTGACTTTCTGCTTCATAGCATAAGTTTATCGGATTTGCCCAAATCCCGTACGGAGTTCTCAATAATCGCATGAAATGCAAAGATATGACTAGTAGACACATGTACGAAGTTTAGAGTCCTGTTTGTTGAGAAGTGTGGTAAAAACACGAAGTATACGGTGTTGTAATATATACCTGCTTACCGTATTAAGATATTCTGGCGTGATGTTATACCATTATACAATTCTTTTATGGTGATTTATATTTCGACAATGACGTATAGAAAAATGAACGCCAAGGCCAACATTCACCAGGTGCATTACTCAACTTAAACAACAATAATAACACGAATTATATCTATATTTACAACAGGAAGCAATCCATCATAGCAATAAGATCGCTTTTTATAATGGATTCAATTAATACAAGTTTTTATTAAGTTTACGAAAGTGAGCGTAGACAATGGCAGGCTGGCCAAATTAGGGAGTAATGCCAAGTTAGTCTCGTGCCAAAAAACCATCTTCGTGTATGAAGGTCGTTTTACAACATGATATTAATTAAACCTTTGCTTACTGCTTTATCTTTGAACTTAAAACATTTTATTGTTAAACTACCTTTAGCCCGTGATGCGACCCGTAGACGTGGTATTTGGAAGTACCCATTTTTATTTCTATTCTTTTTATTTAAAAAGTAATTAGGTAAAATAGCTTATATCTTGTCGTTACGGTTTCTAGGCGACGTATTAAGGTGAAACATACGCCAGATTTTGAATTTGACCGCCAGCAATAACCATATTCAATTTCGTGCAGCAGTTTTTGTGTGATCCGTGTACAAGCATACAAGGCAGGCAGGCTGACAAAAATAAATTATAGGTATGCATTCAACATCAAGTCATTATCTAATGTCTCGTACTCTGTACATACGCGGACATAAAATCATAGCTGCCACGACTTTCATAAGGCTTTACCTTAACAGCTTTAATAATAAAGAGATACTGTTTTATTTTAAAGAGCTCACACTTCATCCGTAAGATTGGTTCCTGTCCAAGGAAATACAAGTTGGATGTACTCCAATTGTTGTGGCTTAATGGTATATGCTTTCAAATAATCATTCATCTATTCTGAAGTATCTACCAATTCTACTCTAGTTCTTTTTCTCTTTTTATAATATTGTCTTCTGTTTACGCGAATGGTATTCATTGAAATTAAACTACTATATACGGATTTTATCGTGTTGTTTATTTTATTTTTTTATCCAAATTAGTTGGCAAACTAGCATACGGCCCACATGATGACAAGTGGTCACCGTAACCTATGGACGCCTGCAATACCAGAGGCATCACTTGCGCATTGCCGACCCTTTAGAAAAAAAAGGAAGTGGTCAGGAGAAGGAGCGGGTAAGAGGGTGATTGGGCTTCCGGTACTCTCACTCACCGAGCGAAACACAACAGTACGAACACTGTTATTTCACGTCTATATTCCGTGAGAGGGTAGTACTTCCCCGATCTAGCCGGCCCATTCATGCTGAAATCAGCGAGGCTCTACTACCTACAAGTACTAGTACGCTAGTGCTTCCAATACATATTGATTTACAAATATATTTTGAAGATGAGAAAGTACACTTTCAAACGCAACAGTCTTGAATGCGATTTCATTCACACCTAGGGTTAGACCAGCAAAAAGTTATTGGGTTTTACTGTCAAGAAAATCTGAATAGCAGTCTAGAGTTAGACAGTTGGTAATGTTTCACACCATCGTGCTATTTCGGATTTCCGCCCCATCGGACTACGAAAGTAAAGAAATAGAGAGTATAACAGCTAATTTCCCAACCATTATTTCCCTTCAAAACCGTAATGTAACAATAATGTTTAACAAATGACGTACATAATAATCTTTAATCCGGTTAATAGTGTTGAGGGTTGTAATAAAAAGTTCATTAAAGACGATCGATGGTGTGCGGTGTGTTGCGTGTTACAGTACGTCAGATCGAAGCACGCCCGTGGCTTGTGTCGATTAATTTGTGGAGAAGATTTACTGCCACAAAGGTGTGAAGAAGCCGAGCATGTTTAATATTATGTAGCAATATCGATTTGTGGTTTACTTGATAAAATATGTAAGAATAATAAAATGATTCATACATAGTTTCACGGCATAATCCAATATTTTATAAAAATAATATCCACGACAATATTTCGCCAGATAAGTTTATCACGTAATAGTGGAATAAGCTATTGCCTTTAAGCGGGCTCAGTTCCAGACTCGGTGCTGTTGATGATTTCAATTGGTAGCGTTGCGGACTACCGCTGCGCCACTAATTGAAATCATCAACTAACTGTAGTTAGGTAGCAGATTCGAACCCGAGATCTCATACCCAGCAGTTGCAATAACTACCGCTTCGCCACCAATTAAAATCATCAATATGATGTGATGTGTATAAAAAGAGAATTTGAGGCTAACTAACAGAATGACACATCAACGCCCAGCCGAAATCCTGGCACCTAGAAAACCGATATATTCACACACACGGGTTTTCCCAATAAATATACAAGAAACAAGGCTTTTTATTAATTCTAAAGAAATAGTTAATAAACAGGTTTTGCCGTATGGAAAAGCACACAAGTTTTATTTTTTCGCCAGTCAACGTTGTTACAGTATAATATAGCATCACTAGGATTTGGCAGAAATGTACCGCAAATACATTTTGGTTTTTACAGTGTAACGTAGGTTGTGGTTATATTTTAAGGTCATAAAAGCTAAACTCCTGGTATTAACATGCGACCGTGTGATATACATTTCTAAACCGTGTTTAAAATTATATATCAAGAGCAAAATGTAAAACCTCGATGGCGTAGTGGTTAGTGTAACCGACTGCCACGCCTGAGATCGCGGACACGATTCCCGCACATATCAAACGTTTGTGTGCACGGACATGGATGTTTGTCTTGGTCTGGGTGTTTCTATGTATAATATATATGTATTTACAAAAAAAAAGTATATTGGTATGTAGGTATGTTTATCCATTGTCTAGTACCCATAGTACAAGCTCTGCTTAGTTTGGGCTAGATGTTGTTGTGTGTATGTGATAGAATATACTAATTACAAGTTTTAAACTACTATATTATTAAAAGAAAATTGCTGGAATTTAATTGAACATACTGAAAATATTTTTGTTGATATTATTATTACTTTAAAACGTTATGGTTACTGTAATATGCTGTAAAATAGTTAATTGCCAAATAGTGGAAAACTACTATAACAAAAAGCGTAATATATTCAAGGGACGTTTTAGACAAAACTACCCCGTCATTAGATGTTGTGGAGGAACAGGGTGTGATGTCCCTCCAACACAAAGGGAGGATCCTCCGACCAGGCTGGGTGATCGTGCCTGGCGGGCCGCGGCCCAGCTGTAGATGTGGGAAGCTTGTATATATAGTTAGTCGCTGTGTAAGCACCACTTGCGCGATGCAGAATTGTGTGACGTCATTTGAGCGTATGTAGCGCCATCTGTTGAAAGTAGGCTGAACTTCTTCGTCTGTGCGGAGTCGCCACAATGTTATCAAAAATCGGCTTACTTTGCTAGGAATATAACCCCTTGTCTTTAGTGAAAATACACTATGTTGCAGTATACGATAATGAAGATCAAATTACGTAAAGTACTACAAATATTTTCATTCGTTGCCTGTATTTATCTAATCATACAAAATTATTATGTCCATTTCTTTGGCTGCTAACAGCGCGTCGCCTGTTAAAAGATCCAGAAATTTCTATATTTACACCACAGACACGTAATAAAATTGTTTGACTGCGATTGCAATGCTAGTTTAATTATTCCATTCCGCATTGCCTACTTATTATAAACTAACTATTAATCACGGTACTAATCGGCGATGACTCCAAACTTAAAACCGTTTATTACTTACAGTTGAAATATTTCGTAATGGCGTGCCCCGTGTTTCACTATGCCGTGATAAAATGCTGAGAATTATATAAAATAATGCCCTAAGTTAATATTGAACAATGTTCTGACATTGTCATGGAAATGGCCGCGGCCCTGACTGGTGCCAACTTTAATGCTTTGGAAAATGGCAGCTAGTCATATACGAGTACCTACACAACATATATAGTGGAATATGTTTTTTATGAAAGGGTGAAAGACTTTTACGTATAGCTCTGATGGGGTAGGCAAAGGTTGAATGCGACTGTCGTGCTTAAAGCCTCAGGTTCAATTCTCGGGATGTTATTAGATTAAGGTATTTGCAGCTGCACCTCAAACTGGTCTAGAACGGTCTCCGATAAACGGCAAGTGGCTCATCCATGTTACGTGAGATCTAAAACTTTAGCTTATTCACGTGTAATAAAACTCTGCCTATATCTTCAGTGATATACACGTGAAACTAGCTATGAGTGTTACATAAGCTTTTTATCTTGGTCTGAGTTGCATAATTCTAATAGCTGTAACACATATAAACATATTTTAATTCAGCTACACTCATGTATACGTCATAATTTATATGTAGGTATCAGACTAAGGGATATTGAACCTATTACCGTATACCTGATCCAGGCTATTACTGAAAACTGCCTTACAAAAACCAAACTTCGCCCAACTCACGTAACAAAACTGAAATGAATACCCAGCCTTCTTGTTCAATTGCAAACTTGTTCCATGAGAAAATCAAAGCATAAATAGTTTTTTATAAAACTAAATATTCTATTTTCTAGCTATAGTCCAGTGGCTTCCAATTAGTTTTTTCCGAGTACCACTTTAAGAAAGAACTCATGTCCCGTATAAGCGTGGCCCGCTATCGAGCTGAGGAGATTCAGTTTTTACATTTTATTTTCTATTCGAATTTACATTAGTTTGAATGTTCATTCATAAAATCATACATCATGCTAAGTGAGTAAATTATATAACATTGAGTTACGCCTGTTTAGCCCTAAAGGGGTAAGCAGACGTGTATAACATCCACATTTCACTATTTATATTTTTAGGTAGTAGAGTGTAAGTGGTAATTTGTACTACTGGGCAGATGCTACTAAAAACATACCCCAAAAAAAACCTTTGCTCGGCCCGATAATTGAGCTCAATGTCGTACGATAACTTATGGTACAGGACTAACAACGTAATTTGATTTAATACCTTCGTCAAGAGGTCAAGAGCCTGCCGCGCGTACTTTAATGGACGTACGTGTAACTCTTTGAACAACACTACTAAATTAACGTAAACTCAACGACATAGATGGCAACTATGCTATCCATGCAAGTTGGTTCATTGGTGTAAGTTGGAGTAATTGGTTAATTGCCGAACCACCTATACGGCGACAGTAACAGATTTCCCCCTTTACATGGAACATGAGTTATTTGATTCACATGTACTTTGGTCTTCGTGATTCGGTGTATTATCATATAAACCCTTCTGCAGCACTGGGTTTATTTTCTTAGCTTCTAAACGTAATCAGAAAAAGATGTAACATGTAACAATGTTTAGTAAGCAAACCTTTGAAACCGATATCCCAGAAACCTGTAAGCGGATGTTTTATGAATCACCTGGAGGAAATGGGTTCCGATGTCGTTCGTCGATGGCGCGACTAACTGTTGTTGTCACATTACTTTGTTATTTCCACACTAAATTGCTTTCCAACAAGTACCTCACGTAATAAAATACGATATTTGGACAAATTTCCAATAGCACATACGTTTTACATAATATTGTCTTACGTTTACACGAATTTTATAGATTGAAATTAAACTACTTTACTTCAGCGCGTTGTTGACTTTTAAAAATACAAATATTGTATGATTTTGAATCTTTTGACCTGCATGTCTGAGTGTTCTTCATAATGTTCTCGAAGATATGTGAAGTCTGCCAAACCGCACTAGGCCAGCGTGGTGGACTATGGCCTAACCCTTCTCACAGTGAGAAGAGGCCCGTGCCCAGCAGTGGGACAGTTTAATACAGGGCTGATATTATTATATACCTATTTTTATACTGACCACGATGTTGACAAATAAGTATCCTGGCAGCTAGATGGCAAGAGGCTTGTGGAAGCTTGCAATACCAGGGGTAACACTCGCTTATTGCCAGCAATAGCAATATGGAAAGTAGGTATTTTACGTTTCCGAAACTCTTTATTATTTTATTTTATTTATTAGAGACTAAAAACATTTACATGCTCTTTGTTACAAACGATTTGTTTAATCTATTTTTTGTGTATAGACCACATCATTGTTCACGAGTTACATGAAGCTATATATAAATAAGGAGACAGACTATACTAGCATCTAAGTGTTAATATATTGCTGAATTTAATGAACAATGGTTGATAGTGCATTACTGATTATATGTTTAAATTTAAGCTTAGAAATGGAAAACATGTCGGTGTCCAAAAAGTGTATATACGTAACGTTACATACTTTTCCTGTAAGAGGTTAGTATTTTCTCAGGCTAGCTTAACCAAATTATTAGTAACGGCTTTTCGACTCCAATTACTATATTAAATTACAAATTGCACTACAAAATATTGGCTACAAGACACTGCCTTTTAGCTGCAATGTAGGAACGGCGTTACATGCTTTCACATCCTATACTATCTGTCCCTTTCTAATATCCCACGTTTTATAGCGCCTCTCGCTTACACATGAAAAGGTTGTGTAGGTGTTGCTATGACTGTGTGTGGCATGTGTTTGTGTGTAGGCTTTAATCTCTGTAATTATCACCGACGTTTGAGGCATCGCATTTGACGTCTTATGTCTTTTTATGCCTGAATTACTTTAGAGGGGGATACATAGATGATATAACATCACGCCTTCATATCCAAGTTTAGGCAGAGGCGATCGATGGCACACCTATTGTTATCTATCCGGTATAGTTCAAGATTCCCAAGTACTTCGACGATCAGTACTCAGAAAATCCATTAAATCTCATTTATCCGATCCGAAAATCGAATACTCGATGATCTCGTGATTCGCACCTCCGATTTCATAAAAAAACGTTTTGTAATTACCATGCTATAGGTACTTGCTGCTCATAGAGTATGCAAAAACATTCAAAAGACATTCTGCTAACACATTTGCTGCACTACCACACGGCGCAAAAAATATATTTATTTTTTTATTATTTTAGTTTGAAACAGCATTCGAATCCTGAGAAAATGAATTATTTATCTTACAATTTAATTATGTAAAGTAATCAGTGATAATTTATTTATTTATTTTATTAAGATCTACCAACAGTTGTTACAGATATAATACAGATAGGAACATACAAGTATTTGTGTCTTAAATCTAATTGCACAACCAATTGTATCAACATCTATTAATTATATAATTTAAAAAACTTATATAGGTAGATGGACTTAAATTCTAGATAATATATTATTATTAAATTTATTGCATGTGTAAGAATCATGTGTATTAGCAATATGCATGAGTCTTATACATATGTATATTAGTTTATATGACACAATCATTGCTCGCTCAAAAGATTAAATAAAAACCTAGGAAAATAAAATGGTGCATGATCGCACATTTAAAAAGTTCGATATGTTTGTCTACGCTACAACAATAACACTGTGCACGCAGGTCTCTCACAAAGAAACAACTTTAAATAAATTGTTAGATTTTTACTGGCACTTGCTACTGACCTTGGTGAATGTTTCACTCTCTTCACGAACCTTCCGAGTAACCTACATACTCCGTATCAAGTCAGTTGCACACGATCGCGTGACTACACAGTATAAGCTTAGTTTTCCCGATCGCTTGCGCGTGGAATGTGAAGCCGAGTTAGCACTGACGCTTAACTTCTAACTAGAACGCATCTGATATGTATTGTAATCAATTTTAGGCAATATTTGGGGGCAGCGATTTATTATTGTGTTTTTCATTATCACGTTTATAGTTTTGCGTTGCATGATTTATGTAACAGAAAGCGGTTATTAACGCGATCATGCTCGGTGTTTAAATACCTTTTGAATTTATTGATGTTTCGGTGAGGTGGCACTAGCCGCAATCACAAACAGACTGACGCGGCGATATCAGGCTTGCTTTTGTAAGGCTGTTTTGAAAAATCCACGCTCGCATTTTATTTTGTCATTTTCCCCGACACGCTACCTTATTTTATACCAAAATTTTCACAAACATGCATACAATCCGCTTTAGCTTATGAAAGAAGCCAAAGGATTCTCGCATTGCCAAACCTTCAAATTAGTAATTGCTATGTCTTAGAACTTTACAATCGATCAACAACCTTATGCTTGGTTTATCTTGGTCTCGGTCTTGGTCTTGATCTGTTGGTCTCGTTGCAATAATGTTGTTATATTTTCCTACGTAAAGCCAGCCTATGAAGCCTATAATATATTCCATTCAACAATAACAGTTAAAAAGATCAAGTTTGTAGATCGTGTCAGATATAAAAACATAAATAAAAAGCTTATAGCATTAAGCATTTATAGCATTAGTTTGGATATAAATTGTAGCGTTATCAGGATATCAGCGGTGAGGTATTTATGTGCCGCAGTATAATGCTTAGATAGGCGCCATTTCTGCCATAATTAATGGCTTTTTTATACAACTTAGGTAGCCAGTAAGCATGCGGCACGCCTGACAGTAAACGGTCGTAGAGGCCCATGGTCAAAAGCAAGACCAAAAATATTAATGAATTATTTAAAATCTTTTTAACGGGACAAATTAATATTTGTACAAGGTTATATCTGTAGGTAATTGTGGTAGTTACAAATACATGAATGCGTATACATGTATACACAAAACAGGGCCTCCGATTTTCTTTAGAGTACAAAGACCAAGGTTTGATAGACTTTGCTATAGTAAGATATATTGCATATTACTAAAATTATCAATGTCTACAGAAAATAAAAACTTTAATAATTCATTGTATCATATTTACGTTAATACGTGTTACCGGGCTCAAACATTTGCATAGTCTAGCTGAAAATATCCCGAACAAAATTAACCTTTGTAATTAGTTAAATGGGATACCGTCAGAATATTCAGATGTATAGCTACTGAAGCGATTTGGAACGTTCATTTTCATAGTAATTTGTAAAATTGCTCGTTGTGTTGTTTTGCTAGCTATACCCCTCATCTATAAAAGAGATTATTTATTTGCCAAAAGCGGCCTGCAAATGCCTGCTATCGTTCTCGATGGACATTTTCATTGACAATATAACGTTAAGAGAACTAAGTGCTTATACAAATTATAAGATCTTTACTTATGAATGCTAAGGTAATAATAATACCACTTAATATTATAGTTTAAATAACTAACCCTTGCCTTGCAATGGGTCACCTATTAGGCTGATAGTTGACCCATAATAGGCTATACCTGTTTTCTTCTACGTCTCCCTATTTACTGCAATATGCCACATTTGTGTTATTATGGCCAGGTCATATCGTAATTTAATAAATAAATATATGACCAGAAAATATTATACAATCAGGTGGATCAAAATCGTAAACTATGTAGAAAAAGTATAATTATATGTTATTATTAAATCATTCCTTTCTAACTAGTATATGATTCTTTCTTGTATGATTTCTAGTAGCTACTAAAAATCATATAAGAAAGAATCATCATTTTCCTAAAAAACTAAAGCTGTAGTGTATCGACTAATACCAATGGCGAGTAAAGTGCACATATCAAAAGTTTGCTTAAATAGTATTTAATAAGTTAAAACCTGTAATTTACATAAACCGCGATAAAATCCGTATAAAGTAGATTAATTTAAATGTGTAACATTCGTGCAAACGTAAGATAATATTATGTATCGACTTACTAAATAACAGCGCACATTTCATACCAAATCGCGCGGACTTACTGTCTGCCACATACAAAAGAATCCGCTGTCTTCTTTGTAAATGTTTCATGTATCCCACCCACGCTTCCTATCCTACTTAGTTTATTACCTTGATATTACAGTTGGGTGTAGGTGGCACAATTGTTATTAGAAAATTATTAATTGCCGCAGTATTAGTTCGTAATTCATGTGCTACAATGGCAGTATCGGCTGTTTCCAGTACATTAGCTAGAGTGAAAACAGGCTATTTGAGTTAGCGCCGTGTATGGATCCGGCATTAGTATACTATATTGCGATATTTAGGTGTACGTGAATGGAAACCAAATGTCGATTAATTTTGGTGTACAATTTTGTGATTAATTAAATGGATACTCGACATTGGAAATGGACGTGTTTGTGTTTATACAATAAATCCTCCTTAGGCCTTATGTTTGCGACCGATCCCAAAATCTCAGGTTTGATCCCTGGACAAAAGACAGTAATATTTCTAAGGAAATCGTCAGTAGCAGTGTACATTCTGCCAACACATCGATATACTCGTATTGGTAGACGGCAATCTTGCCTGTTATTAAGTGTAACACATTATCATGTTTATTGTTATATTGTGTATTATTACCATCGTTGGAAATATTTGAATGTGATTTACTCTTCCTTCCACTTCATTCAAAAGAAGTAGTCCCATTTAATTTAAAATAATATTCTTAAAGATATATAAATGTATAATTACAATTCTCTTTGAGTTATTTTCATGATCGTTATAATTTGGGTAGCTCCGGTGAATTAAATTAAACTGCGAAGGATCCAGAATTCTATAACCGGTATTTTGTCGTACTGAGCTTCCTTTATTCTTATTAAATGTGCCTTTTATGTCTACGTATAAAATCACAAACACGTTTTAATTAAATCCTTTAATTAAAATCAAAGAGGTTCGTAATGAAGACGACACGAAATGAATGTATGACAGTGCTTATGGAAAATATGATTTTGCTTCTGACATTTTATATCTCGCGCGAAGTACTTGTCGAGAAAGCAGAATGGGGAGCGTTTAACCTGTTACATTCAGGTGTAGATTATAACTATCTAGGTCTAGCAAAGGCTTATGGACTTAGCAACACTAACTATTCCTTTAATTTACAAACTTCAAACAGTTAGTTTGGTTTCTTAAATCTCTCTGATCTTACATGTAAACACTCTTTCCTATGGTCTTATTTTATATATTTATACATCGCCGAAAATTATACCCACATGTCGCCAGTCACGTTTTAGGTCCTACAAATACGAAAGGCGAATAGAAGACCTATAGCTGTGAACCGTCTACTACCGAACCGTATCAGTATTAATTCTTAAAGCAATGTTATTGTATGCGCCAGAAAGATACAAAGCTATACACTCTGTAATTTTCTATCTTGTTCTCGTGCATGCGATAACATTGGTGTAAGCGATTGTGGTGAGGACCCAGTTAAGGATAAGAATACAAACTTATTTTTTTGTTCAGGCACCAAAATTAATGTATGGTATGCTAGGCTTTCCTTTTTCAGGCTTCAAACTGTCACCAATTGCAATTGCATCAAAACCGGTTGATCGGGTTCACCGTTAAAATATAACAAACAGATACAATAACATTAAAACTAGTTGTCCCCCGCAGTTCCACACAAGTTTATATGAAACTACCAAATGCAAAATAGATACGCGCATTAAAAGAAACAAAAAGAATCCCTTCAGTTTTATAATATTAATACAGATATGAATCGAGTTTAAGTGTCACAACAACAAAACAACATCAAATGAAGACGTTATCAAGAAATTCTTTGCTTTGTTTAACCAGAACTTCAAAAACATTCGCCTGAAGATGTTCAAACATTTACCCCCAAATTGTTCGTTTATTTTGTGTCAAGTTCAGAAAGAACAATGCGTACAATCTGGTGTGAAAGTAATAATTTGTAATAAAGCAATTTACTTTAATACCTTAGCGCGGAATTATGTGACGGAAACCTTTATAACTCTGCGATGTTGGTAACAAGACATGCCTAAGATATTTGGAGTTCTTCAGTAATTACGACGGCAAAAATGTTGCTTGAAACGTGGTTTTAATATTTATTGTTGGAATTCACCAATAACAAACATTTTAGCCTTCTAACTATTTTAGCGTTGCTCACGTAGGTATATAGTATGCGTGCAATGAACTAGATTCACCAAAGAGTAAATAGTTATACATAATTTATTTTTGTTTGATTACGACTGACACACCCGGAATATTTTTTATGTTGTGGGGGACTGTTCAAACTTCCAAATAATGGCCACAAAACGAGATGCGGAACAACTATTTTTGAATCCCACAAATTTCACGTATGGGATTAGAATCCACTAAACTTTGCGCTGCAGTTCAGTTCTGGTAAATGAAATAATAATTATTATAATAATAATATTCTACCACATACACACAACACAAACTAGCCCAAACTAAGCAGAGCTTGTACTATGGTCCTAGACAAAGGATAAACATACATATATACATTTTCTTTTTGTAAATACATACATATTATACATAGAAACACCCAGACCAAGACAAACATCCATGTTCATGCACACAAATATTTGACTTGTGCGGGAATCGAACCCGCGACCTCAGGCGTGGCAGTCGGTTACACTAACCACTACACCATCGAGGCTGACTTGGCTAGAACTTAGCTACGAAATGGCTAGCCTATTACGTAGGTATTACAAATAAATGGTTATATGTGGATCTTGTCTTTAGAATGAGATATAAAGGGCATTTGCCCTTAATATGTATTTCGTGTAAGAACGTCGTAGTTTATTTACACTTGTTTTGAAATGTAAAATCTAATCTTCCGTCGCAAAATGTCCGAATTTTATGTCTTTCGCTGGAGATAAATAATTAACTGAAACAAAAACTCATTTTTAGCGAACACGGTCCGCCAAATCAAATTTTTCAGAGCATTCTAACTTTTACGGCAGTTTTACAGCGTCGCTTAATCACGTTACGCTGTATACAGAGGCGGTTGTGTTTAACAAAATTTAATCAGGTTCTCATGTCGTTTGTGACGATTCAACTCGTTCACGGTTCAGATGGTCCCCGGACGATTGCGGACGGAAACGTCCCTGTCCCTGTTTTGGGACATTTAACATGAATTTTTTGGATATTATGCCCAAAGTTGCTGAAGTCGTACCTGGAAATGGCGACGGCGATGGAGCGAAACTAAGGTCGTAATTTATATTTGTAATGTCTGTTGTTTTTGTTAGTATTGTTATTTATGTATTGAAAACAGATTCATGACATGAAAACTATCTAAATAGTTAGAAAGCTTTTTTAAACGGAGCTAATTCGCTCATCAAGATCCATAACAACGGAATGGTTTGCAGAGAACACATTAAATCGGAAAGTAAAATCTAATAACATTTTCACTCGACGCGAGACTCCAAACAGGATCTTGTGATTAGCACGGAGCTCACCCTTTCGCCATTAGACCGATAAAACAGTCCTGTCTGAGAGCGATACTTCTCTCTATTCGTGGAGCGTCAGTTTTAATGGACATTTAAAAGTAAATCATATTTATTTTCCCCGAGGGGAGCCAATGAACTCTCTTGCAAAATACATGCAGAAGAAAACACAGATAGTTGCTTCTTTCTCTTTTCTACTTCGTTTTTTTCGTCTCCCTTGTCACAATATACACGACGAGCAAAGTTGTTTCGTAAAACAAAATTAGGTACGTCACTGAAGTTTGAGCGTTTTTGTGTACATTTAGAGATATTCATGGAAATGTACATATGTTTATTTTGTTAACGTTATTATAGCTTGAATGAGAAAACTTTGATGGACGTAAAGAAAATACTTATTTATATTTTAATATTTTCAGACTTTTGAGTCTTCCCAGACGAACGAACTAGAGAAGCGACTAATTAAATTTGCCTATAGAAATTCAACTTTATACTTTTTGAATATGGTTGAAATTAGTATAACGAAATGAAATGTCGCTTAAAGCTACTATCTAAATGCATTGATCCTTGTTCGAGTGCAGTGGTTCCCAACTAGATTTTCTATAGTATCACTTCAAGAAAAACACATATCTTACTTTAACCGAAAAATAGGGCGCTTGTACTCCTTAGAGCAAACTTTTAGTGCATCTTGGGGTACAGGTAACGCTACTCGGATAACACTTATCTATTATTGTCAATATGAACGCATGCCCGGTTCGGATCTAGGATGGCACGAAATGTTGAAAGTCTTAGTCAAATCACGTAGTCTACAACTGTGGCCAATAGACGTCAAATAGCTTGCTCTTATCACGTGAGACCTAAACATAAATGCTGAAATATGTATGCATAACCTCGGCTAAATCCTTGACGAATATATTAGCCACTTTTAGGGCGTGAATATTTCTGCCTATCTACTAATATTATTAATTAGAAAGTTTGAGAAATCATTCAGATGTTTGATCGTTTAACATAATATCTAGTTGCAACTTGCTATACAGAAATACTTTGTCCTTGCAAAACATATAGAAATGTATTTACGGTATTCATTCCGATAGAATTTAAGTGAGAAAAGCTGCGAGCAGAGCTAATGGATAAAGCTGACTCAGCAAATTGCGATATATGTAGTGTCATTGAAGATGTGCAACATCTGTTGATGGATTGTGCCCGGTACGAGGATCGTGGAAGGAAATTTTATGAAGATTTCAAAATAAATAAGTATAATGTCGTGATATGTCTTAGCATACTTGCAGAGCCGACATAAGAAATGGCGGGAATGCTTATTGAAATTCTTGACTTATAAAGCCATTCTGTCTTAAGGAGAAGACTCTAAAAAATAGAAAATATTTTTTTTATTTTTTATAAAGTCATGTCTACTAACAATATTTTTATTTTGTTACAGGTAATATTACGATGCAATTAATTAAGGGCTGTTCCTTGCCAGTATGAACTCATAGTCTGCATTTTAACAGGTAATTGATATTAAAATTCTAGTCATCTATCTGACCGCTTCCTTTGAAGCTAATAACATAAGTTCGGGTTTCCGCTTAAGACTGATCCTGAGTTGAGGATCTATTTTCGAATCGGACGAAGTATAATTGGGTTTTTAGTACAAACTATCTCAGTAGCAGAATGGAATCCGGCAACTTGTAGAATACAGTAGGTTCGTCCCTATATTTAATGAGATTCAGGCATGTATATACATATATGCATTCCCGAAGTTAACCCACGGCTTCAGTAGGATATTTTAGGACTCATATTATTATATGGGACCTAAAATATTCTAATGAAGTGGCGAGCGAGGAAAAGTTTCAGACACCGTACCTAATGGTACTGACAATTTCTTGACAGGAAAATACAATAATATAATGGCCGAACCAGGAATCGATTCCGGGACATCATGCACAACAGTCGCATTCACTGCCGCTGCGCCATCGAGGCATCGAAGCAGTCATCTATGTAACTATTTATAGCATATGAGCCGAAGAATTGAGTACCAATGATCTAACAAGAACAAACACACTTATATTTCGTATATAAGTATGTTACAGAAACGAGGGTAAGCAAGCTATCAAACCGATTGCAAGTCACTCCGAGTAGTTAGAAATCGACAGAATCGTAACTTCGTGTATAACGTGATAAATGTTCTATTTCCTACTATTAAATGTAGCTCGGTACGAATTACACTTGATAAATCGATTTCGTAATTATAGCCAAGCTAACTCGCTACCAATTACTATAATCAGGTTAATATAGTTAAGTAGAGCCTCGCTGATTTCAGCATGAATGTCTCGACCGGGGAAGGACTACCCTCTCACAGAATATCGACGTGAAATAGCAGTATTCCTATTGTTGTGTTTCGTTCGGTGAGTGAGAGTGCCGGAGGCCTAATTAACCTCAGGGAAGGGGCCCGCTCCTCCTCCATCCCACTTCCTTTTTCCTTTCCTAAAGGGTCGACAACGCGCAAGTGATGCCTCTGGTGTTGCAGGCGGCCATAGGCTACGGTGACCACTTACCATCAGGTGGGCCTGGTATGCTTGTATGCCAAGTTATAGTATATAAAAAAAAAAAAATATTACCCACGATTTATAGAAGCAAGGTTAAGGCAATAATAAAAAAATGCTTTAATATAAAGTGTACTTAAAGGAGCACACTAGTTCGGGCACGCCTCGATCGTGGCGGTAAGTCCCGTGTTTGAGGAGTGGCTGGAGAGGCGGCATGGCGCCCTCACCTTCCGGCTGACACAGGTAATGATTGGCCACGGTTGTTTTGGCCAGTTCCTGTGTCGTATACGCCGGCAAGAGACGCCCGGTTGTCACCACTGCGGCGACTGCCGCGACGTAGTTGAGGACACGGCGCTGCACACTTTGGCGGTTTGCCCCGCCTGCGCATCGCAGCGCCGTGAGTTGATCGCGGCAGTCGGGTTGGTTGCCCTCTCGCTCCCGGCCGTAGTTCAGTCTATGGTCCGGAGTGAGGGGTCGTGGAACGCCGTCGCCTCCTTTTGTGAGGAAGTTATTTCCATCAAGGAGGCGGCGGAGCGGGAGAGGGAGCGTTTAAACCCTCTCCCCAACCGCAGAGCCGGGCGCCGGAGGGCGCGGGACGACCTCCAGCCACCCTGAGGTTTGACCTGGGGGTGGCGGGCTTTGTGGGCTTGCCTGCCATCCGTTCAGCACCAGGTCCGAGAGGCGGCGTGCATGTTCCCACGCGCGCCTCTGTGTCGAGTCCGCCTCCCCACTAGGGGGGACAGTAGGGAGTTTTAGAAGTGCCTATAGGCACTAAACGAAAGACCTACTTTCGTTTAGTGGCCTGCCGTTTCATACGGCGGGCCGAAACCTCGGCGGGGTCGCGTCCGCATGCGAAAGTGATTCGCGCGGCCCCGTTGATAGTGGTTTTGTCGAGGAACACCGTGGTAGGTTTAGTCGGTATTCCGGGAGGTACTTTATCATCTTAACATCTTCTTTTACCCCGGCGAGTCCGACATAACCCCTCCGCCCGCCCCCGCGGAGGGGTATGCGTCATGCATTACCCCACGTTAAAAAAAAAAAAAGGACACTAGTTTCTGAACACGGCTCACACTAGCTCTAACTCTGGGGTATTCATAACAAACAATACTGTATTTTAAAAACAATAAAACATTTAACCTAAAAATATTATTTTTATGAAACTGGCAACCACTTCATGTAAGCAGACTGCCTTACGAAAAGCTTCAATAAATATATAAAATAGTTAATTATCTACAATAGTTATTAAACTTAAGAGTCTGTTTGCTTAACGCGGTATTTACAGACACTATTAGTCTGAAGAAATCTTTTTCCGTTAGATAACATATTTAGTAAAGGGTATTTAGGCTACATAATATCATACTACGACCT
This sequence comes from Catocala fraxini, assembly GCA_930367265.1. NCBI lineage: Eukaryota > Metazoa > Arthropoda > Insecta > Lepidoptera > Erebidae > Catocala > Catocala fraxini. Next base: position 6,678,934 of record OV884040.1, on the reverse strand, counting down.
ACGGGCGTGAAGTTGTAATATCAATAAACATGCGTAAAACAGTGGTCTAGTATTCAATACACCTTCTAACTGCGTCGGTAACGCAACAGTAGTGAAAGGGACTGCTGCTGCTCTACTTAGGTCTCGGGTTCGATAATTGCGTCGAACAAAGTGTTATTAGGTATTGTATATTACATCCACATAAAGTTAACTGCGGTTATAGTTTCCACTTAGAAGAAACGGAGCCTATTGCTTTTTAGAGTTCGAAAAATCTTTTATACAACAGATTTGTCCGTCCGTCCGTCCGTTTGTCTGTTATACAACTTTCAACTCAAGAACCGTAAGAGCTAGAGACTCGCGGTCAACGCCATTCGACTCAGCATAGTCGATATACCGCCGAAATGACTATGGTCTTTGGCCTCAAGGTCACGTGGTATCACAAAAATTGTTCAAGTAATATTACTTGAACAATTTTTTCGAACTCTTAAGATTTACAGCAATTCATTGCCGATTCTCACTTGTTATCTAGCTCAATTCCAAACTGCTACAGACAATTTCTTGCCTGATCTGTGCATGGAACTGAATTTAACAAATCAATTTTAACAACTAGAATACGGCAGTCTGAATTACTGCTGTGCTCGTACACAGCAGTCGCATCTATTACCGCTGCGGCGCCGAGGCAGTTTAAGTAAGCGATAATTCAGACTAACATATTCTTCTCCTATCTTAAACTTTAGACAGTTTCAACACACCCATTCTTCATTTACCGCTTTTAGATTGTGCATAATATATTAAACGTATAATCAAAACAGTAGCGGTATGTATTGTTACATCGCCAGTAGAGTGTGACGATTCAGATTCGCGGCCCACTGCCTCCAAACCGCGTAGTAAACCCGTACAGACTTATGTAGAACAGCTAGAAACTAACAGCCGGCTATAATCAGCGGTTCTGTTTGATAATTCAATGTACTAATCGTACTATTGATTGCACGGCGTAGTGGTTTAAGGCCCAGTTTCTATATTCAAGAAACGAGTCGTTTTAGCTAAGGACAGTTATATTTTGGCTTTTTTTTTGTAGAAAATGTGGCAAAAATTTTACTGTCGTTTTCTTTATTTTTGCTGTTTGACCACCTTTTTGTAAAGTTGCTTGCGATAGAAATAAATTCAAATGCGGGCAGTTGTCTATTTAAAAAAACAAACAAGGTAAATACTACATTTCTTCTGATTGGTTTGCCGCCTTTGAATTGCTAAAAATGGCAACAGGTAAATGTAAATTCAGATTAATAGTTGTATCTTAGACGTCCATAAGTGTTACTTTGTAACATAACAAAAATACATTTATTCATATAGTATACCTAGCTTTATAAACCTATTTTTGATGTTGAACTAACATGATATAGACTTAAAACTCTGACCACATTTCGTCTACTATGTTCATAGCTAACAGGTAAAAGCGGCCGTTCGATACCCAGGACGAGCAAAGTGTGACAGGGATTTTCTGCCAAGGAATTCTGAGTAACAGCATGGAGTCTGCAACTGTGCCCGGTAAACGTCAATAGACTTGACCTAAAGGTCTCGCGTAATACGGGTTTTAACCATATGGTATGGCTTTAACCATAGCTAGTATTAGTGCACACTTCTGCCATCCCTGCGAGGATTGAGGCTGGAGGCTTTATGTGTATGAAGATATATTTCTGTATATTTCTAAAGAGAATTGCAGAGGTGTGCTACAACCACCTTTTGTTTTAGATATAATTTAGATCTCATGAAATATAAGAAAAAATTACGTAGAGCTTATAACCGTAGCTGGTGCAATGTGCGTTTAATACACCTCTGCTTAACCCTACGGGGATATAGGCGTGAGACTACGTATGTAATAAAAACTAGCTAACTGTATAGGGATTGCGCCATTGTTGTGTGTTACGGAACCCTCCGTGCGTCTAACACTTGATAGATATTAGATAGTTACAGTGATAAATCAGCAGGGAGGTAATGAGCCGTGTCCTGCTCTACTCAGCTAATTCATTTAACTAAGAGGAAATAAACATACCGGTTTGCGTTGTTCTTTGTCGGTTGCATTTTATTTCAAACGTAGAAGTACTACAGTATCTGTTAGTGACAAATTAGCAGCATTCGAATAATCAACTAATATGAATTACCTGAAATATTGAATTCGGATGTGAGTTAATTTAGTATTTTATTATGAGGCCTATTTGTCGTTTAATTATTGTGCTAACTTTGATTTTACTTACCTAATTATATATTTGAAGACAAAAAACACTTTAAAACACTTACTGTCCGTTGCAAAACATAGTCTTGCAATTAAGTAACAAGATAAAATATAAGCATAGAGAAAGACAAAAATAAGGTCGTGACTATTGTCTTCACCGCCATGGACATCATACCAAGACCGAGAACAATTTCATCATAAAGAGTTCCAATTATTCGATTAAGATTTGATTGATAATCAAAAAAAAATTAATCAAAGTTTGCATGTAATTTTCGACTATTAGAATTGCTTTTCTCGTCACAATTGCATATCACAAGTGTTCTTAAAACAGCTTGCTTATGATCGTTGCTAGATAACCTAGGTATTGTCTAACGAAGCGATTAGCTAGTATTTACCTCGCCTGCCTTGCTACGAAACTCCTAGCACGATTGCTTTATAATGATTAGCTAAACTGTGTCAGTACCGTGTGTTGTAAATTGATTGGACTGCCTCTTGAGTTAAGATAGTGTTACCTAGCGGTACTACCATCATGGTGTATTTTAACAGTATGCAAATAATCGATACTCAATATTTGTTAGTTAAATGCTAAATACTTTTGTAGCTGGACTTACTGCTTTAGTAAACTATAGCAGTAAGTCCAGCTACGTAGTGGTGGTAGGTGGCGCAGTAGCAATGGGAGTGCGAGGTGACCACTTTTAAGAGATCACCACGCCACTCCCATTGCGTACAATGCTTAAATTCCATTCCCACACATAACTAGTGTGATCCACAAGTCGCCCGAGATACAGAAATTATTCTTCGTAGGGGTAAGTTGTCTTTTAATAATAATAATCTCTATTGACATAAAGTAGATACAATTTTGTTAGAACTCCCTAGAACTTGCGCTAGTAAAAACTGTGTTGTGTAAGTGCCAGTTACAAATTAAAAGGTATATTGCTACTTCTCGCTTCCTCAGGACGGATACGTAGAGATAGTTAAAAGCACGGTCTAGCCCAAGACTACATGGTCTTTATTAATATAAGTGTGACCGCAGGTCTAACTTAAAAATCTCCTCCAATCCTATAGTGATTCTATAATATCAGTCATAATGGTATGTGCCTTACATGCAAATGATATCGTATGGTAATGGCGAGCAGACTCTTTTATTTTACGTATCCAAGATCATTACAATAGAAATTTCGTCCCCGATTACCTGAAGTTGGATGCCGATTCTTTTGGATATATTTACGGATATGTACAGGATTTATCCATGTGTTCCTTAAAAGTCAGAAATCGACATAGTATATGTTAAGGTTCTACATAATAATAATGATAATAATAATAATCATCATTTATTTGCATAAAACATGGTATTTTGTGGTGTTACAATATTATATATAGTACAAGCATGTTTTGTTAGATTATAACATACAACATTTTAATTATGGGTACAAAACCATGACATTTTTTTCCAAAAATTCTCTTACCTCGTAAATGTTGGATAAAATTAGCCAAGTATATAACCTTTTCTTAAAAAATCCGATGTCTAGCTGCTTAAAGTGATTCGGTAGCTTATTATAGATACGCACACACATAGCAAGGCAGCTTTTCTTGTACTTGGTTAGTCTCGGTATGTCACTTAAGACCAATTTAAAAGGATCTCGTCTATTACTAGAATGTACCTCATCTGCTGTTTTAAACAACTCTTTGTTCTTATATACGAACATGCATATTTCGTAAATATATAAGAAGGTAAAGGTAATAATCCAAGCTTTTGAAATGTTGGCTTACATGACTCGTCCGGCTGAAGGCCTTTATTCGGGCAGTATGCAATATGCAATAGATCCTTATCTATGAATTGCATTGTGTCCGGAATAACTTTTTCTTTTACTATTATGTATATATATCGACTTTGATAAACTATTTATTCTCTCAACAATAGAACTTTCGCACTAGGAATAATTCCTGTGCCGCAGCGGCCTTTACAAACATTCAAACAACGGTCACAAAGAACACACAGATTCAGAACAGATATTTGAAACTAAATCCATTTATTGTTGAGTTAGGACATCGAGCTCGGAACGGCATAGTAGCAGTGGCGGAATTAAGGCGACTTAAACTTTCATGTAGTCAACCGTAATCCACATTTTCTAACAAAAATAAAGAGTTTTTATATATAAAAACATATTTACATAGTTTTTTACAGAAAATGTAATACCCGTTGCACCAAACACAACATTGATAAAGAAAAATTTATATTTTTACCCTGCACAGGTAGTTTTCAATACCTTTTCATACACATAAAAAATGTATTTTGCTCAATTTTATTTCTGTGTGACTTTGAATTCGCATGAAACGCAGCCTCAATCGCAACTATGGATGGTACAGCCATATTTAAAGCAGATTGTTTGTTTAGGTCGATACGTAAAAGAGGTCATCAAATTTCAGAATATTTTATTTAAAATGAAGGTGGATATCATACCAAAAATTAAAAAGGAAAGGATAATAGGACGAAGTCTCGAGGTCTTTTGTGCTATTGCGTTAGAAGATAAAAATTGTAAGAAATCTGCGCTACAATATTATTAATAAGCTTTCTGGAGCCGTTCTTGTAAAACATTGTTTCTTTTTAGAAAAGTAACTTCCACTATCTATTTGTTTATTAAAAATGCTGCCTACCAAATGTTAGTTATAATGGCTCAGTTATTGTATTCTAAATGGAAATAATGTATTAGTACGTGTTCTAAAATATCAAAAATACCCAACGCTGCTAATTATTTCGTGACACGGATAAGCAGTCTTACTCTGGCAAATACAAACGTCTTACAGGTATGTGGAATAGAAACTCTGTTACTCTATTTCACCTGGCGAGTACCTCTAAGGATACTTAGAGATACTCACCATTATTCATACCATCACCAAATAATTTGCAACAGCGGGTTCCAATCCTTAGAGAAAGTTATTAGTCAAAACACGCAAGTAACCTGAAGGTAATTGCTTGGATAGCCTGGATGCAACAGGCGGCAGATTGTTATGTCGCAAATTGTGATAGTCCAGCAATGAACTGCGAAAAGCTAATCAACTTATGTTGATTAGCAAGTGAAACCACACCACCACTGCTTGGCACGACATAGTTTTGTGATCTTCGCTAATACGAATTGTTTGCTAATTACAGTTGAGCGAATATAGGGATCGGTTTACATGTTTCAAGATAATATTTTTGTTGGTAAAAATTATTGTGTAGGTAAATATTTAACCACAACGTCTAGCACATCCAACATTATAAACAAACATTACTCGCGAACGACATAACAATGAGTGGCTATGATATAATCCAATTGCCGGTACCGATACGCCGGCATTGACATAAAACAAAAGAGTATCGACGTCAAAATTTTAAAATAAATTCCTTTTTGTGAATGAGAATTTCTCGTGTGAATGTCATCGTTATTGGCAGAAAAATCAATATGTATATAAATGCAATGGTTCCACATAGTTAAACATATTGGGAAAGCACTAAATTAACAACTTAAATTTAATGTCCAAATGTCATGGGAGTACCCGCTTACCATAAAAAGATCCCTTTGTAGTAATCTAGGACAAGTCTATTTCTTTGTCAAGTTTAATCTAAATCCGTTCAACGGTTTACGTGTAATTAGGTGACAAACATCTTAACAATCTTTTATATTTATAATAGTATGAAGAGGCCCCGTGACCTAAGTAAAGCCCTTAGAGCTTGTAAGTCTTTAAAAAAGAAATAATCTTGTCCCCATCGAAACAAGAAGCCTTTAGCATACCTTAAAGGCTGGTATAAAAATAAACATAGTAGTTAAACCAGTCGGCGGTGATATCTAGCGACCAGCCCGCGCTTCCGCCTGGCCCACTGACCGACCGTTATTAAATTATGTGCCGACTGACTCTGCTTCATTCACACGAATAACGTGCTCTTTGTGTACTCAGTTTATACATACAATGTTTAATGGTCCAGAACTGCAGTTGCAAGATTCAAAAGAATAGCAATAGTTCGAAATATTATTTCTAAAATAACAGCCTCTTTAATATCACGGTATCAGTTGGTGCTTATGTTTGGAGCCAATTATGAGATCACAGGCCAAAACTGTCTTTGGAATGTTATTTATGTTTTTGAATTAACGGGTATAGTTCTCAGTAGCAGCACCAGATATATATTGTGATAGGCAGTAATTAGCTCGCTGTCTGTTGCATGGGTCTCAAGGACTCAATCTGGAGCTGCCTGATTAAAAACGTACCTCCGCTGTACAGAAGATAGCATCAAACAACCTTGTGTTGTGTACTCCCACTTGCACTTCCATCTCTGTAACACCTGTGTAGCCATCATCATAAGTGGTGGCTAAGGAAATACCGTGTTTTGGCACTCGTGAACTTCGGGGAAACTTAACTAACTTGAAACCCGCAGCCAATTCAATCAGAAATAGCCTTACTAACTAATCAGAAATAGCCTAACTTAATATTATAAATGCGATTATGAGTTTGTTTGTTACGGTTTAAAGCCTTAACTACTAAATCGATCATCATTAAATTTGGCATTTTAAGAAAAGGACATATGGAAATTTTATCCAGAAAAAGCACTGTTCCTGAGGGATAGAAATTTAGTGTCAAAATCTACATTAACGCGAGATAAGCCACGGGCAAAACTTACTATAGAAAAGGTTTGAAAATGGTTCCACTTTGTAGCAAGAGTTTATAGGCAACGATAATCCCTTACAACTAGGTGTGACGTAGGCTTGTTTTCCACAACAGTATTTTAAAAAAGAAGAGTAAAGTAGTATTTCCATTCAATCCACTACTCATTGCTTCATGTATATTGAATCACTCCATTGAATAAACAAAACCTGGAGGAATATCCTACAGGAGTCCGTCCTACAAAGAGATTGCCACGAAGCGTACATTAGCACTGAGTACTGTAATAAAGCTTTATACGATAGAGCCGTACGCCAATGTTAGTAATAGAATCGAGAGTGGTCGAAGCATTGGTTTTGATTTTTAATCCGTTGCACTAATACTGGACGTATAGCCGTAGTGGTAACATAATCAATTAGCTAATAGGTAGGTACTTATAATAATAACAGCCCTGTATTAAACTGCACGGCACGAGCCTCTTCTCAGAGAATATTTTAAAAGCCAAATTACTTTTGATTATAAAATAATATTATGTTAATGGTTATGGTTACCAATACCTAGTTGATCGCGTGCGCTAAAGATCGATTGTGGTCTGAAGTTAGAATCTCAGATCGATTTTTAGGTTTTTATTCGGCAAACCTCAATCTTAGTTTATACCTTAATAGATATAATTTAAATACAAAGTATTAATTCAATCCAACAGATTTCAAGAATAACGCAAGCATTAAAAGCGGTCATTCAAAGTTTTGAATAGTTAAAAGGTTAATGCCTAATTGGCTTCGACGTTACTAACTGAAACCAGCACTATTTCTACTACCGTAAAACAAAAACGAATGTTTAGTTCTATACAAAACACTATCATAAGATACACGCGACTCAATTTCCTAGACTATAAAACCAATATCCTATAAATAAAAGATAATTTACATCGTGCTTACTTCCACGTCAATACAGTACCGTACAACTATTAATTTTCTATTCACAGAATTACTTAACTCTTATATTTTATATATACCTACTATTAAAATACGTAATTACGTGAATAACAATACAAGAAGAGATCGGTTTATTTGAGTTACAACATTTTTCTTGGAAGCTTCTTTATTCCCTAAAGGTCAAAGAAAATGATCGGGAACCAATCTTCCTTAAAAAATTATTTTGTATAAAATGAATTTAATTTGCAGCTTGACTTTTAAATTATTACGAGAGGAGAAGAATCCACCACACACCCTGGATTTGCCCAGCCCACTGGTGTTAAAGCAAATATAGCAAAGGTTTCTTAATTTCGAAACTATCCTGAGGATACCTCGCGTTGAGCTGAAACACGTGTTGATATATACAGTGTCCCATAAGTCGACATCAAGCCGGAATCAGGTAACAAGCTAAGTTATAATAGCTATCAGAAAAATATAAAAAAGAACACAGTTACGTATTTAAAAATTATAGGCATTTTAAAAAGAATCTACCCATTGTGACGTTCTTTTCACTCTTGTTACTACAGATATTTACTTACTTTTTTTGTTATGTATATATATCTCGAATAATCGAAAAAAATTGAGAGCTTAAAGAAGCAATATTATGTAACTTAGATATTTTATATTTTTCTGATAGCTATTGTAACTTAGCCTGTTACCTGATTCCAGCTTGACGTCGACTTCTGGGACATCCATACTGATACATACATCCATTTCTGGGACATACAGGTATATTGCGTTCCCAAGACGCGATTGTCCATCGCCGGAGTACTTGACTTCGGAATTGTCAACATTTTTCTATTGCTATTTAGTTGGGGTGGCTAATTCCTAGGGTACGTAATGAGTAGCTCTTTTCGCAATTTCTTTATCAAAATCGATTGACGCCAAGAAGCACTTAACTTAATTCCAAAAAATACTTGTCTTCTTATTAACCATTTAGCTATACTAAATGCTTATCTTAGCGAGTCAAGCTAAGGTGCTTTAGCTGGTTTAGTCCCTAACCTAGTGGGCAGACCGTTATATAGTCACAGAAGTCTCAAGTTCAATATAAACGGCAAGTCCAATATGTGCGTTTTAAATAGTTAATTATCGCTCGCTTTAATGGTAATTAAATACTTGATGAGAAAAGTTTCGTGTCATGTTTGCTAAGAAGTATGGTTTGTCAACAGCTCCCGTTCTTGGTGGACTGTGTCCTTACAGTTCTTATCCTGCAAAGTGATCTGTGGCCAGTTAGGGGCAATTTATGAACAAAGCTGATGTTGTAATCCAACTTAAATAAAAATGTAAAAAATATATTTGAATGTTTGTAAACTGTTAAACGGATCTGAATGAAACTTGGCACGCAGCTGATCATGTACAGGATTAATATTTAAGAATAATTGTATACCGGTATACTTCCCACGGGATTTATGCGACCTGAGAAGCTTGTTATAAATATAATAAATATTTACTTCGTTCGACTGTATTTATGTATTAAAATGAAAGCGGCTTATTAGCTTTTATAATTTTGTAAGTCGCGATTCGATCCGGTATTACTTTGTCTTCTTTACTCCGATGTTTCGACGTCAATAACCAGCGAGCGTTTTGCAAAAATATTTTTAATTAACGAAGTTTATTGGCTTAAGATCTTTGTTTTTTTACTTGTATTATTTACGTATACCTATATCCTGTATATACAGGTGATTTACCGAAAGGTCAGGCAAAGGTATATTGTACTTACATTAAGTAGGTATATTTTTTTTAACATATCGATTCCGCACTAGAGACTTCGCCATCACAAATACCGAGTTAGAGCTTTAATTTTAACTAGTACTACAAATGGTGTATTTGTATATAGCTTCTTTTAATTTGGTGTATTTTGGAATATTAGCCACCCGGGACTTCAACAGTATGAAATAAATTGACATGTGTAAACCAATTGCAATAAAATATGAACTACAAGATATTCCAATTGTGTCATTTAAATATTATTAGTGCAATATTTTTGTAACAAATTTTTACATACACATATATAAGATCAGTGATAGCTCAGTGGGGAGACCAACAGACTGCAATGCAGAGAGGGTCTCGGGTTCGAACCCACGTCGCGCACCTCTGACTTTCAGAAGTTATATGACTTTTCGAAATTATGTGGGTATTGATTGACAATTATAGCCTGCTCCGTGCCTCGGAGAGCACGTTAAGCCGTCGGTCACGGCTGCCATGAACATCTATGGCAGTCGTTATTGAGAGAATGTTGACACAAAAGATCCCACTGGGTCGAAGTGTCGCCGGTCTGCACTGATTGGCTCCCACATAAGATAAGATACATACACATACAGAGAGTAAAATATAAAATAAATTATCTTTAAATGTTACTGCTTATTCACTACGTGACGCTCTGTTTAGCGCCCCATGGCGATGTCTATCAACAGAAACTTAATTCGCTCCACAACTTTGCATAAGCCTCCTCTGTACATTGGAAGACTGTATTATAACATATACTTAGAATTAGATAGATCTATAATTGTGATTACAAACTAACAAAAACATTGGTTCAAGTTTATCAGAACAAAAGTAGTAGGTACATTTCTTTGTTGTGCATAAAATATGCAGAAGTAGGTACCATACAGGAAGTCCTAGGCAACTATCGTGTGTTGTTCGCCTGCGATAATTAAGATTTCTAGGCTCTTTTATTCATGGATTTTAAGTTTCTATTGTTGTCAAGAAAGACTATTAATCCCCTAGAATTGTTTCCCGCTGAGAGCAGTCTATATTTAAAAGGACTGCAACGCGGCAAGCTTATCCTATGCTGCAAGTGTCCATATATTATGCTAGGGCAACCTTTAGCAGACGGCTCGCATATGTGTTTCCACCTTGCTGGTATTAAAACTAGATTCACAACACATAGTACCAGATAGAAAAATTCATGACAAAAAATCTTAACCTAATAATAATATTCTATCACATACACACAACACCATCTAGCCCAAACTAAGCAGAGCTTGTACTATGGGTACTAGACAATGGATAAACATACATATATCCTTTTTTCTTTGTGAATACATACATATTATACATAGAAACACCCAGACCAAGACAAACATCCATGTTAATGCACACAAAATGTTTGACTTGTGCGGGAATCGAACCCGCGACCTCAGGCGTGGCAGTCACACTAACCACTACGCCACCGAGGCCGACTAAGTTTCATTTACTTGTATTATACCAGGAAACAAACCCAACACTACAAGATCAACATTCACAGCTCCAACACTAAATAGCCGAGACAGTTAAATCAAAAAACCACTTGCGTTATTAAATTCAACATTTACACTGCACAATACCAACTGCATACAAAGACGTTTTCTTTTGTAATTTAACTTGGCAAACTTAGTACAAAATATAAGCGCGCATTATTTGTTGTTCTCGGCGTTGCTGTGACTGTACAAACTAGTATCATATTATGTATTTCATAGTTGTTGTTAAACTTTGGTAAGCTGTATCGCCTTGTGAGCTGAGGACACCTAATAAACCGGTGTGAAATTATACTGCAATGCAGTTATGTGAATGATTTAATGTTTTCTGCTTTCTACACACTACTGCGCGTATTACGATAGTTTATTGTTATCTCACAGTTAAATAAAACAGTCTAGAGAGAGAGAGTAAATTTTTATACATACATCTGTCTATGTATGTGCACATATATATATATTTTAAACTAAGGTGACATACGGATTATTCTGACATACAGCTAATAATGTTTCAAGTCCATCGCAATAGTGGTAGAACCTATTGCCATTACCGGAAACACAAACTCCATCCTGCTGCTTAAAATCGCCTACCAGGAAAATCCAGTGACAGACATACATGCGAGCCTCTTACCCTAACCCAAAATCTCGTGGTTAGCCATAAACCCAATGTTATCTGGGAGATTCAAAGAAGCAGTGACTTACATAATCTCATTTTAAAGATCTCACTGGGTCGAAGTGTCGCCGGTCTGCACTGACTGGCCCCCACATAAGATACATACATACATAATCTCACAAAGATATATTTCCTCATATTTATATCAAACTAACTAGTGTGGTGAACTTTAACCAACAGAACATTGTAACAATAGACAGCGGTAGATAAATAAGATACTTTAAAAAGACACTATGCTACTAGCAGAACATTATTGGTTTTTTCTTGTAGTAGTAGAACTTCTTCTTATCTTTTTCCCTCTTGATATAGTTGTTTTATCCATTGTGCAGGCGCCGCATTTTACCCATACTACGGACTTGAATTGGTCACTCCATCATGTAAGCAACCATTCGCCTGATCTGGCAGAGACGCGATCTCATTTTTTTTCGGAATTGCTAACTACCTACCTCGAGATTTGACTTTATCTACACTTGAACTGTAAGGTTTTATGCCAACTTTTTAAGCCAATTGGTGTATCCCACTACTAGGCAAACTTCTCTCTATTGGGATTATTCGCTTAGAGGAATACTTACTATAATATGTAATACACACCTTGCACTTCAATTTGTATAAAAATCAACAACATAAATGAACACGCAATATCGTTTTCCAAAACAAACATCAAACTCTCGCAATAAATTGGCTTCAAAGGGTAATAAGGCCTTGCAAAATCAAACAAAGTTCACTACGAGCTGACATTTAAAAGGGTTTATTTGCTTAATTTTTTCGACGCTCATAGAACTGTTATTCGACTAAACGTTGATTGGTATTGGTCAGTCCGGGTTTAATTAAAACTAGTCAAAGCTGCCACTACACTATGCGCTGGGGAATTGAATTAACGTATTCCAAATAAAGAATGAACTTCATAAAAATGAACCTTTGTATTTGATCGAATTCAGTCAGGCGAAGAAAATTTTGTTAATTTAAATAATAACTGAACTTAACTTTCGGAAGTTATATGACTTTTTGAAATTATGTGCGTATTGATTGACAATTATTGCCTGCTCCATGCCTCGGAGAGCACGTTAAGCCGTCGGTCCCGGCTGCCATGAACATCTTATGACAGTCGTTATTGGGAAGTCAGTGCCCTATAATATCCTGACACTGGTCTAGCCTTAGGGTATCGTTAGCCTTCGGGTTGCGGAGGTCAGGTGGCAACCACTCCGTGTAAAAACTGATATCCAGTCAAATCCGGTTAGACCAGAAAAGCCGACTCCAAGTGACTTGGGATAAAGGCTAGGGAGAAGATACCGCAAAGGTGGTAAGGAGTCGTATAAAACACACAGTGTCCAATTTTTATGCCCCACCTCTTTTTTAAGCCCTCCCTATTGCCAACTACCGAAAACAGAGTCAGTAACAACTATAATTTTTCGAGAAGTAAAATCTAATAACGCTTTTGTCTGAGAATCGACTGTATTCAATTTGACTGATAGGTGATATAGAATAGTTTTGCTACCGAATTTATTTAATGTATTTTATTTATAACTCATCGTACATGGATACCAGAGGACACACACATATAATTATAGATATTAATTGCCGGCATGTATTCCCATAAATGTTGAATAACGCAACGAATAACGCGAGTAGCGCTCTTAGAAAATGTATAGAAAGATAGACCGATGATAAAACTTCGAGATGCGTCTACTGGTTGAAAACCCATGAAACACTCTTTGTTCTTAATAGAACAGGAGTTCAACTGGCAATGACCTAACAGTCTAGTCCGATTCTTCATCAAATGTTACCGCAATATTAATTGAGTTAGGAATATATCTTACTACTCCTTCAAGGTTTTGTTTATTTACTGAAAGTTTTAATTACTTTAAAATTACGGGCGTCTGGCCTCCCTAGTTCAGACATAGATAGATGTGACCGTTTGTAAAACTCATAAGCCTTCATATTCAATGCCCGGTTTAGAGAAAACTGTTATATTATGTTTACTATATAAAAATTTACTACTTATACATCGAAAGGTAAAACCTAAGCGCCTCGACTTGCAAAGCTAACTTTAAACTTAATAATAATTCCACTACTGTATCATACATGCATAATCCTGGCATAATTTCGAGAAATTCAAACTATATTGTCTCAAAACCCGATGCTTTGAGCTACCAGAAGTGCACTTAGATACCTCACTAATGCGTATGTAGATGTTCTAGACGCGGCAACACTGAGCCGTTGAGGTGTTAAGCTGTAAAAGCCCTGTCTATGAATATTCAGTGACGTCAGTATACGTTACAGTAACAAGTTTAATACCCTGCACCTGTGTACACGTGTTTAGTTTGCATCCTTCGTGTTTTACTTCGAAAATATCAGCCAAGTATAGGTGAGGGTTACCGAAAGTTTCTAAACTTTATGCGCATGTTTAGAACTGCTACTGCAGAAAAGGTAAACAAATAATATTATTGGTGAATAAATTAAACTATATTGGTGAATTCTAAAAGATTTTTGCACATCTTAAACGCTTGCCTTTGTTTAGTCTGATGTTTTAGAGGGCGAGCGTTTTGCAATCTATCGGTCAAGATTCCACTCGCTATGCTGCTACTCAGAAACAATCACAAAAACCCAATCGCCAAGCAATCAAACCAGTCCTAATAGGTATCGCTGTAAGCGATCATACTTATCCTACTAGATCAAAGGGATAGTCACAGAGTTAACAATTAAATTGCCAAACACGCAATGCATTTTTGGCAATCAGGGCGTCAAAAATGTAAACGCAACACATCACCACAATCCATATTTTATTATTATTATGCGAGTATACACTAATGTAAAGTTGTAAAGCCTATATACATATGTTAATTTAAAACCTAACCCAGTAAAACATAAAGCTATTAAAAGTATAATCTATTTAATGATACGTACGAATAAGCAAAGCTTATACCGTCTTTGTGATACGCTATTATGCCAGTTATATGTCACTCCACTTTTATCGTTAGACACGTACGTATAACCAAACATCTCAAAGACATGTGTCTACGACATTAGGTACATCAGATACAAACACAATAGATTCACAATTAATCTATATTCAGCTTCCGTCAATTGGAATACGTAATAGGCTTTTAACATATCTAATGTATTGATCAACCCCTCATATAATAGGGACAAAGGCCTAAGGCCCGGTATACACTAAAGCGAATGTCTATAGAGAGACGCTTTATAAATAATCAATAGGATATCGTTTTCCTCACAACTCCTTAGCTTTGCTTTAGTTGATACACCTTTAATAGAGATGTCATATTTTAATTGGGGATAATGTAACTTAGATAATAGTATAGACGTGAGCGGTGTGTTGCGAACGGCAGGCAAACAATATTCAGCAGCTTTAAGCAGTATGCAACTTTTCTCCGTTTTAGTGTAAACAACGTTTATTGAGTGTTAGGGGGTACCCGAAATATACGACAATGCCAGGGGCTATAACTCACGTGATAAATGTTCAATGAAGAAGCCATTGTAATGTCGCATGAAGCAAAAACCGTACTAGTCTTCGCCTATAGCACGATGGTCAAAGTCCTGGAAATCTTTACAACAACTTATCGTAAGCTGGTATCTACCACAAGTTGTCTTTGTCTGCATTTTCTGTACGTTGAAAACACTTCTCTAATTAAACTGTTCCAGTATGAGTGACAGTTTGATTTGTTGTTGATGTCCATTTGGACATCCCTCTCTAAACAATTATGCTCGTTACACCGCTCATCTTATCTCCTTCATTGACCAATTTGGTGGATACCCGTCTTAACGCAGTGGACTGCTTTTGTTCGGTCATCTTTTTGTTCCCAGTTACATCGATGGCCGATTTTGGTCAGTGGCCCAATTCCACCGATTTAACGCACACTTCCATCCGATTCTGGCGTCTTTGATAGTAACCCACTTGTTTGTTCCATACGTTCCACCAATTTGACGGCGACAAATGAATCTTATAAAAATGGATGCAAATTGACATCATTTTCTTTTGTGTGACTATCTCCCTATCCCTTGTGTAATAAAAAATGTTATCTTGGTTGTATGTATATTGTATAATTTGAGATAAGTTAAGAAGCAAACTCAACTCGGTAAACAGGAATAAAATATGTCACTAACGCGAGATTTCTACAAAGTTGTCAAAATGCTGTTTTAAACTCTGTGTACTACCTGTGTCGTAATAAAAATATAAAAGTGTCATTCATTGGTTAAAATTGTTTTTCATCCAACTATAGTCACGTGGTTAACTGCGTGCTTTAATTTAAAGTATTTTCACACACGAATAACGTTTAACAAAAACAACAGCACGTTTAACGTTATTTTATAACGATATGCCAACAGCACTTTCATTTTACTCTCAAGAGAGTTTTCACAAGAGAAAATATGCTTTTAGCATAAAACGTCATAATGTTTATACAGTCAGGGAATGCATGCGTTGGACACGAGTATGGCACTAAAAACTATAAAATATGCAGTACAGAGTGCGGAGATAAAAGTCTGCTGTGTACCATTTTAACAATCGGGTCGACATATAAATTTTTACTGTGTCAACCCTCCGCGGCACCCAGTTGCATTTTTAAGGACGGACTAAAGTGATAGAGCTGAGAATTTGTCGGTTTTATTGGTCTCCTATACAGACATCAATGTATTGGATTTTTATAAAGGGTTTATATCGTCTGAAACGACTACTCTTGCAAATAAACCAAGTGATAAACTCGTACATGTAGTTCGCGCGAGTAGAATGCGCTTATAAGTCGCACCATCCGCATATGTCGTGTACAAAAGCACCATAAATAATCCTGGTGGCTACCCACCGATGCCCGCAACAAAAACATCATTCGCCCTATTCATCTATAATTTTCTCGTTCTTACTTCCGAACACTCGCAATCCATAACATTTTGTAATCTTTATACCACTGTCCGCTTGCTAAAATGTTAAGTAGATAAAAACATTTTTCGTGTTGGCAACCTTGAGATAAGGGATGCCCCCTAATGTTTCATTGTTTGTTTCGACTGGCCGGTGTACATTTAATTCTTGTTTATTTTGTGCACAATTTACTTGTAAATATGCCTCTACAAGGTTGTCTGTTAAGCAACATGTACATACTTTTGTTTTCGTGTTTGTATTAGGGTTGTGAAAATAAATACAATTTGATCTGTCTGTTTGATAAGTAAGATGAAGGACAGCTTGTCTAATAATTTTAGCCTAAGTATGGGACGACAACCTTCGTGCAAGTTTCCTTGTTTCCTTGTAGTACGTAGGGTGGGTATTTTTATTTAAATAAAGGCTAAATTACAAACAATTATTTTTGATAGTAAAAGTTACAATAACTTATGGATGCTTACGACACTGAGGTATCATTCACACCTACAAGTAAAAGTCGCTGCGCTTCGATTTATATGCACCTGCTAGCTGCTGGCAACACAGAGCCAGAGTTTATTTTATTTCAGTGCATAATATTCTCTAATTTATTAATACATACCTAATGATTGCTGCTGAATGTTAATTACTTTTGTTCTTGTCTGTTATAATTGTGTAAATTTAAAGTAAATTTTATTTCGAATGTATCTTATCTTATCTTGTACGTGGACCAGTCAGGGCAGACCGGCGACACGTCGACCCAGTGGGAACCTTTGTGTCGGCCCCAAGATCTATCATTTAGCTATCTCCTTATGAATGTACTACATCCGCCGCAGCGTACACTTTAGAGGGAGAAACCTAAAGTCTTTGGGGTTTAGATATGCCAATCCCATCAGACCCATCCTCAATCCAGCCAACGCGTCACATTCACACAGTAGGTGCGATATGGACTCATCCTGTTCACCACAGGCTCTGCAGATCAAATAGTTTGCCAATCTCAATTTGCACAGGAACTCGTTAGTGCCAAAATAGCCAGTGAACGCTCCTGTGAGCAGGCGTATTTGGCCCTTGTTGTACCCTCAGAACTTCTGGGTGAAGCCGGTGTTCCAGACCTCTAAGGGCCATCCACTCTAGCCTGTGTTTATTATTGCCATGTGCATTCAAAGCTGCCTTGAAGATGCTCTCAGAGAGTCCTACGAATGGCTCGGGGCCACAAACAGTTGCTCAGAGCCCTTTCTGCCTAATTCATCAGCCTCCTCATTGCCCTGCATCTCTACATGCCCCGGAACCCACACTAGTCTGACTGTGTTCTTCCTGCCAAGTTTACTAAAGGCCTTTACACAGTTCAGGACCAGTCCGGAGTCCACCCTAAAGGAGTCCAGAGCCTTCAGAGCAGCTTGACTGTCACTAAGAATATAAACAGTCCTGTCAGTCACATTATTGTTAATATTCTCTTGAGCGCAGGCAATTATAGCATAGGTTTCCGCTTGGAAGACCGTTGCATATTTGCCCATGCTTTGGCTCACCTTGCAGTCGTTGGCAGAAATACCAGCGCCTGATACTGTTTCCATTTTGGAACCATCAATGTACTAGATGAGACAACCCCTGTCAGGGGATTGTAGACCTTATCTCCATTCGTCCCTCGTGAGGACCTTTATTTTTAAATTATTTTTTTAATATAAACATTGTTTGCATTTTGTCATTTCTAATATAAATATGCTTTTTATTTTTATAGACCTAATTATAACATTAAATTTAATGAATATATTATTATAAGATTTGCATACCACTGTGTCGGAGAAACATGATGGATTAAAATTGTATGTAACATCTTTGTATCGTGTGTCTAGCAAATAAATAAAAGTGAAATGAAGATGGAACTATAGTGCAGTATAGTCATATCTCCTTACAAGAGATCAGCCTATTAGTTTTGTCCAGTAAGCAAAAATGCCAGAGGTTCATATACCTCTCTAAATGTACATGCCATGCCATTTCTTGCATCGCATCTCTAATTTTTTTCTCTCGATCACAATTACCTTTTCTCTCGATCTCGATCGCAAGTGCATCAAGCAGGACATATACTTGCCTTTACCATTGTCAAATAAAAAGTCATAAGGAACTGTGAAAACCCTACTCAAACACAACAGAAAGTTTGCTATTGATATTCTTTGGGATAAATGAAATCACTTCCCCTATAGACTGGTCTACGTTTGAGAAAAGATGCTCCTTCAAAATACCAGCTGTCTTATAAAATACAATTCGTATTCTACGTCGATACTAGCCCTGTTATACATAATACATATATAGGTCTGGGGTGGACAAAGCTAGAGAAAGCCTTGGATGACCGCCAGTGAATACATTATGGATGTAAAACCTAACTTTCCATTCAAATATTCACGTGCGATGATATCTTTCGATTTTTTCTAAAGAAAAGAAAAAGCTTTGTGGAAATCTTCGTACATATTGAGATTGCGATATGTATACACAGCTGTATTGTTGTATTTTTGTCAATTAGCATATAAAATAAGTGTTCCTTTGGCGCACATTTTTATCCTTGGTGATGTCTAAATGTAGAACTGTATTTTCGTTTTTCATAAAGAAAGAATGAAAGAAAATATATTTAGTGGTTACATATATGACGCAAATACTCATAAAACTATACGTAAGAAAAACAAAACAAAAAAATATATAATGTATATGCGCGTGGAAAATCTTGGGGCAGGCTTATGTCCAGTAGTGGACGTCTTTTGGCTGAAATTATGATATATATAACAACAAACAATTTTAATGTACTCCAATCAGAACTTCGGTCGCGTCGGTCAATCTTGATGAAGACTGGCCATCCGTTCAGGAGATATTATAGTCTACAAGTGGGTACGCAAACACAAGTGCACTATTTGTTTTGTATGTTTCATAATTCTGTGCGACGCGACGGCACAATTCATGGGGCACCGCCAACTTACTAACTCCGGGGTGCTATTGAGAATTTTATGGCCAAAAAATTCAACAACTTTTGCTTGGCCCGGCCTCGGGATTCAAATCCATGCACACCTCTGCGCCACCGACTTAGAAAAATATAGGCAGTATAAAGAAAAAAATCGAGAAAGTAGAAGAGTGAGCTGTGATATTAGCAACTTTTAGACAACGTGATTCTAATGTATGTATCGAGTATACAAGTTTATACCAAAAGTAAATAAGTTTTTATGCCGTAGTTGTGGGACGTCCCTGTTTAATATATGACGCAGTTAAAATCCTCTTCGTATCCATTAAATATAGGAAGTGTTAGTTTACGTCCGTGCACTCTTTTATCTGAGTTTCAGTTTAAATGCTTTTGATAAAACTTGTTTTAACGTTATAATTGAATTTATGATGTACTATTCTTCTGCACGCGACTTAATCCGAAAGAATCCATAAAAATACTGGGTTTAAAAATCCATAAGTTTGGGGTTCGTTGATTCATGTTGGTTTTAATACCAAAAGAACAATATATAACGTATACCTAGTAAGTACAGCTTACCTGCTAGTGAAAAATGACTGTAACAACGTCAAGACAAAAGAGGTTCTTTATGTCTTGTATTACGCGTTACGTTAAACAAGCATCAAGCTAAGTTCTTGACATTATTCCAAGAGTTTAAACAAATATTATCTTAATCACCGTTTTTACTTAAGTTAAACAAAGCTTATATATTTAATAAAACTTTTACTCGAAATAAGACCTAATTTAAATATTGTTCATGTTGAAAAACCTTATTATTCAGTTGGTTTAGACAGTGTCAAGGCCAAAAGGCTTCGTAAAATTGTTCGTGGTCAAAATAATAAAATATTTTAAAACATCTACTACTTTATAGTAGCGGTATGCGGCTATCGATTAAACTATTTATTTATTTCATGTATACAAGTCTACAAAAGTAGCTTACATTACAAAATGTATACCACAAAACATAATTCATATTTAATATTTTACAATTATCTGTAGGTACTAATATTATAAAGAGGAAAAAGATTTGATGTTTTGTTTGTTTGTAACGATTCAACTCAAAAACTACTTAACCGATTTTAAAATTCTTTCACCATTAGAAAGTTATGTTATCACCGAGTAACATAGGTTATATTTTATTTTTTTTAAAGTACTGTTACTGACATAACCTAACCTAATCTACTTTTAAGCGAGCGAAGGCGTGGGCAAAAAGCTAGTATTTCAATATAGACAGATCAAATCTGTGATTTTACAAAAATACTAATTGTGTGACCATGAACGCAAACATTCGAATGTCGAATCTTTTTCAATCTCAAGGTAATTGAAACGTATTCGAATGCAATTATTATTCTAATGTGTCACATGTTGATTCATTATGTAAGCGGTACCAATGTCTAAAGTATTAAGTGAAGTCCTAATAAAAAAAACTAGAAGTTGGTGCTCTAAGGACCCTTGCACCTACAAGAGCAATACAACTTAGTAAGATAATAGCAGATAATCCTAACTTCTAACGAATATTATAAATGCAAATCTGAATTTATTTGTTTGTTTGTTACGCTTTGACGCCTTAAGTACTGGATGAATCATCAGGAAATTTCGCTTAAACGTTGTCAGGGGTATAGAAAAGGACATAGGGTACCTTTCATCCAGGTAGAAGTACTGTTTCCGAGGGAAAGAAAATTTACATAACCTACATTTACGCAAGTAAAGCTGTGTACAAAATGTAGTGATAAACGAGATGGGTGTAAAAACACAGGATTCCACCTCTTCATCTTAAATGTAAAAGCATTTAAAATATATGTGACCTTGTGACCCCTATATCTCGAAGGTCTTTTGACCCACAGAGCTCATATTCAAACACGGTCGAGGGATGACCCCAAGGTGTCTGCACACCAGTTACAAGTCAATCAGTTCAATGGTTCCGGAGCTATGCCTGTCACTAACAAACTATTACTAACAGACAAACACACAGACCCACAAAGTGTTTTCATTAACCTCTTATTAGATAAGTCAGTGATTAATAAGTACGACAACATTATCGACACACACATTTGTATGTGTGACACAAAATTATCTTTTTTCGTATTGAATTAGGCGAAAATGTGACGCAATAGGTTTTCCAACTTCTTCTCTTCGACTCGGAAGTACCGCGCAACTTGTTTTGTATTTATGCAATAAGAAAGGCAGCGGGAAGGTCAGTGTGATCTTAGTTTTTACCAGAAAGTATTTTCAAGGGTTTTGTTAGGACTAAGACATCTGATCAAATATATATACAGACAGCAGCATGTATAGCTGAACCGTTCACAAATTTATAAAAGTATATCATGAACTAAAATCAAATTTAATATTCTTTATTTTAGAACTGTGATGAAATAAATTATCTTTTAACTATTGCTGCTATAAAAAACGAACCATTGCTATAATTTTAAAAGATAGACGTTTTCGAAATTATACAAATGTATTTTTATTAAGCAAGAATTTTATATATCTGTAAGTAATGTATAGTTGTAATATGAGTAATCGTTTTTAAGCCATGAATAAGACACCAATAGTCAAGTACATTATAGAGAATTAATTGTAATATTTTGCAAATAAATGTAATCGAAATAAATTGTATAGGAAACTAATTCTGATTGAACCGGTCCATAAACTTACACTTGTATGTCGCCGAACAGTAGACAGAGTTGTATTAAGTAAAATCACAACGGAAAGAGTTTCTAGGCTCCGTAAAGAAATTCAAGAACCAGTGTGGTCTATGTCCCTTGTCCTGGCAACAAATAAATTCCTTTATTAAAGAGATGGTGACGCGCGGGTTATGTCTATGGTATTACAAAAGCTACCGTTACCTCTCACTACAAGGGGAACCGCGTGCATATTCTTATAGTCATAAAAAAATATATTTAAATCGCTGAGCCGTCCGTTCAATCATTTCTATCCCAAACTTAACAGTTGTTTCTAAACTAACTTCTACTAAGACTTCAATACGCCATAAAAAATAAAAACAGTATATAGATAAAACAACAAAACCAAATTATTTGGCCATCTTGCAAACAGGCTCCGCGTGGCGAAACAGAGTAAGTCAAAATTTGCAAATTTTCGAAATAACATTATCGGGTCGCGTGCGCCCGCCGAGCCGTGAACACGTAACCCTGTTACCCATTACCCATCAGTACCGAGGTACCGTGCTAACGGGCCGGTCTACTGCAGCCCGCACGAGCACTCCTGTAACCCGCGGTACAGTATACACCGTGTTACAGAATTGTCATCACTTTCCTAAAACAACAAAGCATGGAGTCCTGTAAGACGGATATGGAAAAGATTTTGCAATTTGAGCAACTTACGCTGATATCCTAGTATGACAAACGTTCATAGACGTTTGCGTCGGAGTCTAACAATAAAAGATTTATAATTAACGATTAGTCAAAAACCCATGTCAAGTAATTTTATTGGCTATTTATTATATTTAGTTATATTGTCGGCCAATTATAGCAGTTGATGAACATGCGTTTGAACACTGTTAATAAATGTTTATGTCTATCTGCCTTTTGATCGGGGTTGACAAATCAGGGATAACAAACGCTTATTTGTCATCTTTATAAGAAAATAGACGTAATAATGTTTTTACGTTGTATTAGAACCTTAAAGTCTCTTAAAAGCCGTCATATAATAATAAGCTAACAATAAAAGCAACTCGGAATCCAGGCATTAAAAAACAACAGAGGCAATAAACATTAAGAACTTATTTACAAATAAAAATTACATTGCAACTAAATACGAATATAAAAGATACTAAAACAAATCATTATTTAGGTCCTCAGTTTGATAACATAAACGACGTATAATTGTCCAACATATCATTTATTTTACACGTATACTAAAAACCTTTTCTTCATATTATTATCTTTATATATATAATTCTACTGTACGTGTGTATATCACTAAACTCCTCCTAAACGGCTGACCGATTTTGATAAAAAATATTGTGTCTGTTCATGTGGATTCAAGGATGGTTTAGATTTGGGTTTTTTTTTCGTTTGTACAGGACAACGTCTGTCGGGACAGCTAGTTTTATTATATAATGTTAGTGTCATAGCTATATACATCCCTGTATACAATCATGAACTTAGAATAACATACATGCTTTGACTCTCACAGCGTTCTTCATGAACTCTCGTCGGTTTAGGGCCTAACCTGGCCTTTCTCCAGAATATCTTTAATCTAGTCAGAAGGTGCATCGCCTAGGTGTTTTCGTTCCATCTGTCTCATTAACATTTGTCTTATATACTTCCTCAATCTCGTCAATTTTGTCATGTAGGTATTATTATTTAATAAAATAACCTAAAGAACGTATATAGATAATTTTGTGTTATAACGTGATATTATACTAAAAGGGTAAACACCTACTACTGTTTTCCACTTCACACAGTCTTTTGCTTTATTCACTCTTATCACTTGCTTAATACCGACGCGTTCCTTATTTGAAGGTTGTCTTTAGCTGGCACTCCTCCAAAACATTTTTTATTTGATCAGATAATGTTCGCGCCAAATTAAAGAACATGCAGCGCCATCAAACCTTATTGAGTGATTATTTTTTTATAGAACTCATTAATTGATACGCGGTACCTAAAACAATAAATTGCAAAATGTGATTGTAATATTCCTCTGGCTACCATTTCGGGAATATACAGTTGTCACTCTATGCAATATAGAGATAAAGGAATAAAAATTTACAGTTATTTCTTGCAGCTTTATTGGGATCGCAGTCACGTCCAGATGAATCAAATCATTAAAATAATCGCGTAAAGTATTAAACTCGCGCCGGCCGGTAACGGGACGTCTCTGTGCCGGCTATAACCGCAGCGCCACACAAAATCGTGCCAACTGCACTATACGTACCGCAATGCAAAATACTATCACCGATTGCATTTATCTAACTACTGTTATTTCTGTATAGAATACCAGCAAGCACAAGTTAAATAAAGCAAGACTGCACGGCTGGTGGAATAGTTTAACTAGTTCAATGCGCCATGTTTGGCTGTTTCAATATTTGTACGGTAAAAAGACATTGTGTAACAGTGTGAGTCTATGATAGTGTGCCTTCACTTTCAGTCTTACAAGTTCGAACCACACACGAAATAATGTGGATGTGGATAAACGTGCCGATTTCGTGTTGCTTTTAAATACTTAGAATTTCCTGACAGAAAACGCAAGACATTATATCTAATTACACCAATTTTATAAAACTTAAATTGCTGTTTTATAAATTTTAAGATGTGTTTGTTTTTTTTGCACTACTGACACAATTTTTTGCAAGGAGATTGTTTGTGGACTGACGTGGCAAATACACTTTTATATTGACAAATATAGGGACCTTTTGGGATAAGACATGGAGTTAAAGCCGGGTTAGCGCTAAATACTAGGATTAAACTGACTGACTGACTGATAAAGCAAAATTTGAAGTCTTTAAAACCGCACAGACCGGTATCCTAGCATTGTGGTCTGTGCGATTCTAGAGAATTTAAATATTGCTCAGTTTCCTTATGTAACGTAGGCGAGCCCTAAGAAATGATTTTCACGATTTAAATTGTTTAAAAATAGGGTATTAATATGTAAACGAATTTTACGCGGATAAAGGATAGTTTAATTTCAACTTAACTACAAAAAAATTATACGGCACATCTCTGCCTAACCCTTCTGAGATAAGCAGACGCAATGTTGTATTAAGCCTCTTTATTTCCCTAACAGTAAGCTCCGTTAATAGACTGTTAGCACTCGAACAGCCGCGCGCCACGCCGCGCGCCGTGAAGGCATACAAAACATCTGCTCCCAGCAATTGTATCGACAACTCGCTTCGTTTACGATGCACTACATAGAATTGAGTGCCGTTAAGACAATACACACTAGTTGCTTTCTCACATTTAGAATGGGATGTTGTATATACAGTTTATTATTGTACATGAATTATACTTCCATATGTATAGAATTACGGATTAAACAATACATAAGACCAATACAACACGCGAG
Source organism: Catocala fraxini (assembly GCA_930367265.1). Lineage (NCBI taxonomy): Eukaryota > Metazoa > Arthropoda > Insecta > Lepidoptera > Erebidae > Catocala > Catocala fraxini. The sequence goes on along the minus strand of OV884040.1, from coordinate 6,653,345 downwards.
TCCAGTACAGTTTTATATTTATAGCTTTATTTGAAGGTTAATAAAGACTATTTTGAACTACGCGTTGGATTCCATCTCCAAACGAAACAATGATTTGTGTCATCCACCGATAGTTGTGCCGACTCTGGGTGTTCTTGGTATCCATTCTTTCAACGTTTGTAAAGTGGCTAAATATATTTCATCCCTATGTTGCGAAGGACTTTACGAACATACAATAAATTAATAGACACACAAGACTCAGAACAATGATTTGTTAATCACTCAAATAATTGTTCCATGAGGGATTCGAACCCATAACACTCATCGTACAGGCAAGCATAACACTTCATGCAATCATATATGTCTAATACGAGAGTACTCTTAAGAAAACATTATTAAGACAATTATTTTATCAATTTTTGTGTAAAAACTAAACAATACTTATCAACAATTTCCATCACAGAGCGCGCACAAACTTGTCCTAAGACAAACGTTTTAGAACAATACCGGTGTAATAGCGACCATTCATTATCTCATTAGCTCATTACTGAGACTAAGATAAAACCCGCAGGTATGAATCTGACTTTTTAACCGCCAACATTGCAAGAAAACGGAAAGACTTCTACTTCACAATGCTTAATTACGACACTATTATTAAAACAACTTGGACTTGTGACAGGTAAAAATAGGGCTTCCAACTCTGTGATTTTTTGCCGGATTTGGAAGGTACGTCTCCAATGTCATATGTTCTACATACACGGGTGGAATTTTGCCTCCAAAATATATCTTAACTGTGTTGCTATTTTGCGGCGAATTATTGACAGATTTTTGGCAAATCAGTTGGCACTATGAGTTAATATAGTTAAGATTAATAAAGTAACAGTTTGATTGTGAATTGTTTAGATTTAGAAGAAATTGAGCGAGGCTCTTTAATACAGTTGGTTTGTAGTAGATCACTCAGTTGGTCATTTATCATTCGCAGATCTCCGAAATCCTGATTATTTATTTTTCAATAAAGCCTTTTCCTGCAGTAAAATTATGTCAGTCGCTTAATAAACATTGCAATAATATCCATATTTTAATCAATTATCTGCTTATCACTTATTTTATATATAACCCTGTTGGGACCGGCAAATATATATATCACCCCATTTCGCCGCCTATATGTATTTTTAAGTCTCACGCAATTGGGAACAAATTGCCGTCCACCGGCCATATCTCTAATCTGCTATCACGGTGAATTCCCTAGACGTAATATTTAATAACATTTTGCCCAACCTGGGAAGCGACCCTGAGGCCAATTGATAACATAATCTTAAGCCACGAAATCATCAAAGCATTGAACCTCGATGTAATGATCTTCATTCACGTAGTCTATAGTCTGTTACCATCAATTTCAGAACGCGACAGCCCTAAATGTTACCAGCAACAAATCACAATGGCGTGCAACACTAACATTGAAACTAGGCTGCCGAATCCGCTACGTGTCCCGCAAATGCACTAAAACTGTTTATTACCAATCGAAAAGCATAAAACGCGATACTCATTTAATATCTCTAAATATAGATCCTAATGATATCATCAAGACTCATAGCTTATTGACACAAATTATTTAGATACAGATGGTCGATCACTTAGCCATCATAACAGAGTTAAAAATAAGTGATTCTAATTAGTCCATAATTTAAATTAGCAAAAAATATTAGACACCTATTTATTGTTTTAACAAAACAATAACAATTGACTAGGGTATAACGCATTAAAGTTCTGGAGTAGGGAAGGCTTGTGATGTCACCATCACAAGCCTTATTCGTCATCAAGCCTCACGCACACATGCACATCTATCATCTATGTGTATTGTGTATACATCTATATAGTATACAGCAGGCTAGGATTAAATAGGGCCTCGTAAATTCTAAAGTTATTTTAATGTTTTTTCTGTCTATATTAAGTCAATCTGTCAAATTCCTTTCAATCTTTAATTTTTTTGCTCGCTGTGAAACTTTAAACAATCATTTTGGTATGTTTTGGTACCTTTAAACCTCCGCTATTTGTGGTTGCTGATTTTAAATATTCAGATGGTAATTTTTATAAAAATATAATCCCTTTAAATTGATATCAATTAGTCCCATTTCTATGAATAAGTGTGTCTTTAGTTCGTTATATAATGCAGTTTATCTGTAGTTAATTAATCTGTGTTAGCGTTCCGTTTTAATTTTGCTTTCATATTCCGAAAACCTTTTCGGTAATCGTCTCCTTTCTGAGAAACCAAAGTGGTATTTAGAAATCCGGCAAACGGTTACATTCCATAAACGTCGAGTTTATTTAATATCGTCTCGTGTTAATGAGTTTCGCTGTGTAAATAAAAGCTGAAATGATTTCTGTTAATTATTATACGACTAATTGCTATTCCTTTTCAGTTGACTGTATTTTAATGTGAATTTTACCATGATAGGTGGAGTCGCACTTAATTTAATAGATTGTAACTTATACTATCTTTTGTTATTACGTGTTAGATGCCGATTATATATGAGTATGTCTGATAGGGTAGGTAGAGATATAAGACACTTACATTTCGCTAGGTATGTTTTAAGTCCCATATTATTCATTGGGAATAGACTTACCACCTATGTGGTGAGTTTATTGCCATCTACTGGGCACCTTGCCAGACTTCATGCAGGACGTTGCCTGACAGAAATACCCAGTAGCATGTTGCTCAACTGGAAATCGAACTAGCCATACATATATATGCCAGCCTGTTTCTTAAATAGTTTAACAGATCCTTACTATAAATTCGAAAGTAACTTTGTCTGTCTGTTTGTTACCTTTTTAAGGCTTAACCGCTCAATCGATTTAGATGAAATTTGGTACAGATATAGTTTAAAACCTAAGGAAGGACATACTTTTTATTGATATAGGTACCACGCGGGTGGAGCCGTCTCGCAAAAGCTAGTACCAAAATTACATAAAAGAAATCTTTAAAATACCTGTTATATTATATTGTGTTATATATACATAAGAAATATTAGCATTACTCAAACAACCTAGTAATTTCATATTTATTTTCTACTTATCATTTTATATTATATATATCGTCATTTATAATTATAAATTAATCACAATAATAACATAGAAACACCCAATAGGTACAGAATAAATAATATTTATTAGGTACTTATTTTTCGACATAATAGTAATCAAATAATATTTTCATTCACTCTTCAACATGAAACAAATGTACAACACAAACAGCCTCGTCTTCAAAATGAATTCGCGATCATGTCTTAGCGCGCGAACGTCAAAGAAATCTGCGGAGAAATCAGTTTTTGCTAACGTTTAACAAGCGAATTTCCCATCAAATAGATCCGCGTGTAGGTCAGTGAACGCATCGTTGCGGTTCTGCGGATCCGTTACGAGAAACCGCAACGTGCAATCGTGCAGGCCGTGTAAGGGCACAGCGCAAACATACTCAATAAAACTTAATCTATATTACTGTATTGGACTAGTTTTCGAGTACTAGCTACACTGTAGGCATGTGTACACTAAAGTAATTTAAACGTATATACCGTCGCAAATGTATTGTAACTTAAGATTTTATGATGATGGTAATTCTCTAAAATCTTCTGGGAATAGATGACTCGGTATTTGAAAATAGGCAGAAAGAAAAGTGTTTTCTTTATCTTGCTACTAAATATTATAAATACATGTATCTAAAAATTTTGTGATGTTTGATACTGAACTACACGGATTATATATATCATCCTAAATTATATCCTAAATTAACTAATAAAATCTCATAAAAAATACTGATATATATCCTAAATTAACTTATAGGAGAGGCTTGTTTAACGCGCTATACATGTGTATGGGATCCTCGCTGATTATCATGCGAGTAGATCGCAGACAACTTTCATGGGTTTACCTTACTCACAAATGCAAGAAATCACTCAAGACTTTTCCCATTATGCTACCATGCTATCTCAGTACCCAAAATTTCAAGGCGCGATACCTTTAAATCTGAAACAGGAATAAAACAAGTACCTACTAAATATCCTACTCTTTGGAATTTCGTCCAATGCTTATTCCTTGTTTCAATCATAATGGCATTCTCTGTGTAATTTCAGCTTTCTACGTGCAAGGCTTGGTGCTGATAAGTCAGTCAATGAGTGAGACAGGATTCTCCTTTATTTATATACTAGATTTTAACCGCGGCTTCGATTGCATAAAAGTAGGCTGGGTTAGGTTAAGTTAGTATAAAGGGCCATTCATTTATTACGTGAGATGATTTTTACTCATTTTTGACCCCCTTTCCCTCCTAGATAAGAAAAATAAGAATAGGCCGACCCCTCCCCTCCTGTTTAATATTTATTACGTAAGAATCTAAAGGAAAAAATTAATATACGTTCGGTTGGTTTTGATGTTTATTTTTAAAAGTAAAAATTTTTAGGTACTTTTACAATCATGTTAAATGGAATTATTTTAATCATTTGGATATAATCACTACATAACATTTTCAGTCCAGAGGCTCAAAACCCACTCAGAAAGTGAATCTGCCACTGGAACATCTCTAATATCAGGTGTTGCTTCTTCTTTGTCATTCTGGATTGTGACGTCATCGACGTCCACCCATTCTACATCAGTCCCGATGCACGGGTACGTTGCCATGGAAATAGTTTTCCTATATGCATCCGAGCGCACCAGCGCACGCGCGCGGTTGCCCGCGCTTTTTCAAATGTTAACTTTGCGTATATTTGTGATCTTACGTAAGAACTATCAAGACTCCCTCTTACCCCCTTGTAAGAAAAATAAGACATGGTCGACCTCTCTACCCTCCTAAATCGTCTTACGTAATAAATGAATGGTCCCTAAGTACTTTTTTAAAAATATGATATAGCCTTAAATAATATAGCTTTATAATATTATAAAAATAAAAATACATAACAGACAATTCAACAAATTAATAAGTCATTTAAAGGTCAATGTGTGCGCTTTTACAATAAAATCCCAAGAGATTCAAAATCTAAGTTTCAATAAATTTAAAACAGTAGTAAATCGTAAATTATGTTCAAAAGGTTATTACTCAGTCACAGAATATATAGAAGATAAAAATGCTTGGGATAGAGTTGCTTTCACCCTCTGAGAGGGTAGTAGTCTACCCGGGTCACGACGGTTGGAGTCGGCGAGAGATGTCGTGCGGTGTTCCACAGGGATCGGTTCTGGGTCCGCTCCTGTGGAACATCGGTTATGACTGGGTGCTGCGAGGTGCGCTACTCCGTGGCGTCGGCGTCATTTGTTACGCCGACGACACGCTTGTCATGGCGAGGGGTAAGTCGCACCGGGCGGCGGCCATACTGGCGACTGCTGGGGTCGCACAAGTCGTTAATCGTATCCGGCGGTTGGGCCTCGAGGTGGCCCTGTCTAAGTCCGAGGCCGTCTGTTTCCACGGCCCTCGGAAACGGCCACCCCCAGGGGCCCATATCATGGTAGGAGGGGTCCGCATCGGTGTCGAGTCAACCCTAAAGTATCTAGGTCTCTTGCTCGACAGCCGGTGGGACTTTAGAGCTCATTTTAGTCGTTTGGCCCCCATTCTTCGGAGCGCTGCAGGTGCACTTGCGCGCCTGCTGCCTAACCTTGGTGGGCCAAATACCTCCTGCCGGAGGCTCTACGAGGGAGTCGTGCGGTCTATGGCCCTCTACGGGGCCCCAGTTTGGGCGGACAACCTGACGGCCCGTAACATTCCAGCGCTTCGTGCGCCACAGCGCGCCATGGCCGTCAGGTTGATAAGAGGATACCGCACGATCTCGTTCGAGGCAGCGAGCCTCCTCGCCGGATCGATGCCCTGGGACCTGGAAGCGGCGCTTCTGGCGTCACTCTTCCACTGGCGCCGGGAGGCACTAGCTCGGGGCGAAGGACCTGCTCTTCCCGCTCTCGAGGCGGCAAGGTCCGAGCTCCGCCAGGTCGTAGTGGAGAAATGGAAGGAACGACTTGTGCACCCTAGTGCCGGGCACGCCACGATAGTGGCGGTTAGTCCCGTCTTTGAGGAGTGGCTGGAGAGGCGGCATGGCGCCCTCACCTTCCGGCTGACACAGGTAATGACTGGCCACGGTTGTTTTGGCCAGTTCCTGTGTCGTATACGCCGGCAAGATACGCCCGGTTGTCACCACTGCGGCGACTGCCGCAACGTTGTTGAGGACACAGCGCTGCACACTTTGGCGTACTGCCCTGCCTGGGCATCGCAGCGCCGTGAGTTGATCGCGGCAGTCGGACTGATTGCCCTCTCACTTCCGGCCGTAGTTCAGTCTATGGTCCGGAGTGAGAGGTCGTGGAACGCCGTCGCCTCCTTTTGTGAGGAAGTCATTTCCATCAAGGAGGCGGCGGAGCGGGAGAGGGAGCGTTTAAACCCTCTCCCCAACCGCAGAACCGGGCGCCGGAGGGCGCGAGATGACCTCCAGCCACCCTGAGGATTGACCTGGGGATGGCGGGCTTTGTGGGTCTGCCCGCCATCCGTTCAGCACCAGGTCCGAGAGGCGGCGTGCGTGTTCCCATGTGCGCCTCTGTGTCGTGTTTTTGTCCCCCCCAGGGGGACAGTGGAGGAAGTATTTTCTGTGAAGTGGCCTGCCGTTTCACACGGCGGGCCGAAACCTCGGCGGGGTCGCGATTGCATGTGAAAGCGATTCGCGCGGCCCCGCCGTCTATGGTTATGTCGAGGAACACCGTGGTAGGTTTAGTCGGTATTACCGGGGTATCTTTCCCCCGGTGAGCCCGACATAGCCTATCCGTCGCCCCGCGGAGAGGTATGCGTAAATGCATTCCCCCACGTAAAAAAAAAAAAAAAAAAAAAAGAGTTGCTTTCACCCACAGGCTATTTCTAATCATATCAATAAGTTAATTGTATATATTAGTTGCTGTGACGTATACTTCATTTTTACATTTTAATATGTATCTTAGATTTACTAAACCTTTGTACCAATTACACACAGCAGCTTATATAAGAAAAAAATATAAAATTGAATTGTATTGTTAATAAACATTTGGCGATTGAAAAGAGTGGCCATTAGTTACTTGCCTGCTTAAATTCATGTAAGCCCTACTCCTCGAACAAATTTTTTCAATGCAAAATTTTTATATCGTTTTATTTACATCTTTCTATTATTATATTTTAATTTATATATATATATATATATATATATATATATATATATATCAGTACATTGACGTATCCAAGAATTGTTCATACATTTTTATGTAAATAAAGATTTTTGACTTTGACTACTCCTCGAACAAATTTTTCAATGCAAAATTTTTATATCGTTTTATTTACATATTTCTATTATTATATTTTAATTTATATATATATATATATATATATATATATATATATATATATCAGTACATTGACGTATCCAAGAATTGTTCATACATTTTTATGTAAATAAAGATTTTTGACTTTGACTTTGACTTAATGGTGAAAGTATTTTTTGAGTGAAATACTTACAAACAAAGAAACACAATTAGTATAGATTGATGATAGTACTTAAATCTAGCAACTATATGAATTAGTGAAAACTTAGTTAATTACCGATTATAAGTCTTTTTGTCGTCGAACGTCTTCGCCGTACTTCTACACATTGCTCAAAGCTACAGAATTACTATTAGCTTAATTAAAGTTGTCGTGAAGTTTAAACTTTTGAATGGTATGAAAGCTTCCATTTATACGATTCACGAAGAACATTTCTCAAATGAAAATTAAATACAATGTTTGAAACAGAGATATCTCGGTGCATACTGACATATTCTTGGCACATTCATTGGCAAGGGTCACTTGATATGTGGAAATAATAACTGATTTAAGATGGAATAAGAATTTTAGTTAGTATTTTATTTTTATTATGTTGCTTGACTTTTTATTGTTCTCGTGTTGTAATATGACATGTAATATTTCAATTTAACTTATAACCGACCTAATTTTAAATTTAAGAACTTGTCCTCCTATTTATTAGGTAAAAAACATAGCAGGATAAACATGAGTAACTTTATATACTAGGATGTAATTTACTTTTCTTGTCCCTTTTGTGTTTTTTTTTATACTACTAAGCTGGCAAACTAGCATACGGCCCACCTGATGGTAAGTGGTCACCGTAGCCTATGGACGCCTGCAACACCAGAGGCATCACTTGCGCGTTGCTAAACCTTTAGGAAAAGGAGTGGGCAAGAGAAGGAGGGGGAAAGGGGAAAGAGGGTGATTGGGCGTCCGGCACTCTCACTTACCGAACGAAATACAACAATAGGAATACTGCTATTTCACGCTATACACAGACATATTAAGTCTATATGTATGTTATCTACGTAACGATGGGTGTATGCGAGATATCAGTCTAAATACGTAGTGTATATTAGATACAATCAATGTTTCACATTCAAAAGTCTTAAGCATTAAGTCAGCCGCTGAACAATTTCATCGTTGTTAATTTATAAATAAGTCACTATGTGTACTTCAACTAAACCTAAATTCAACTTCTGAATACAAAACAGTCCATTGGTATTATATACGGAGTTTGCCAGATGTACCATGCCTAATCCAGAATTGTTTGGTAGTGGTGAAATTATAGGGTGGCATGTGAAGGTCGCTGATTCGGGCCGAGCCTGCCAGGACAATAACCCTAGATAGACCAATGCAATTCTCTCAAGTAGGAGGAACGCTATGGATGAGCACTAAAGATTTTCATCACGCATTTAATACAACAGTTAAACATCGATCTACCCACCGTTAATATTCAAAAAGATTGCCTCATGACCTCTCTGAGCCCCTATTCCCTGATTGATGACCAATTACAATTCTTTATAGGTATCTACGTATAATTTAGCAAATACCTCTCGTACTAAGACATTGAAACAAAGATATAAGAGCACGCATACTGAAATAAATACTAGTACATCGCATGAACTATTTAGCCATGTAAGTATCGAATAGTGATGCGCGTATTTACTTTCGAATACACTAAGATCACAATGCTATATACAACTACACTATACATGTAAAATTTGTTACCCCATCATACGTAAATAATTAAACAATTATGGATGAAACTTGGCAACACTGATAGAACATGTCATGGATTAACACATAGGGTACTTTTACTTTACTTTATCCCGCTATACATTGTTGTCGGAGACATGTAAGCTTATCCACGCGCAATATCTTTTCATCAATAATGCTAACAAAGAAGTTCCATCAATAATTTAATACAAACTTCAAGTTTTTATAAAGGCTTTTCAACGTCGTCATTTAAACTCATGTCAAGTGATTTGCTGAAATTATTGTGATTGGTATAATTTACCAGCATTGGCTATTTTCATTTAGAAACCATGTAAATCTTAAAAATCGATATAACACTATTTCTATCAAAACACTCCACAAACTTGCCAAATCCTTAATCCTCAAACTACCGATCGAGCTCATTTATAATTCTTTATTATATGTATCACGTAATTTACAAAGTCCCGGCTATATAAACTGTGAAGGAAGTTATGCGTTCATAAAACCCCAGGGGCAGCGTCCCGTTATGAATACAGCCAAGTTTACGATACCATCCCGGTCACGTCCCGGCTCCGTCTCGCTTCCAGATCCAACAGATATAGTGCTTATATAAGATGGACAAGAGATTTGTATACAAACAAGTAATTCAATTAAGCTGGTCTTAATAAGGAATCTGGAATATGACTTGGTTTAGTTCACCATAAGTTATTTGTGGTTTCTAATATTACTGTTTTCGTTGATACATGTGAAATATTTGACTGCAAGGATAGTGCAGTGGTTTCAGTCATCTGGCATTGCGTCGTGTTTAAGCAACACGTAATATAAATTTGTACTATCTACTGATGACTGTTAGCTGTTTTATTATAAATGAAGTAGTACACCCATCGCTAGTAATTGAGAACCTTTTAAATTACTAGCTATATAATAAAAATCAAATAATAAAACCTTGCCTGTCAGTAATGATTTTGGCGATATGAAGTATCCATTCGACACACGTAATTATATCATATGGTATATCTATGAATAGCTTTTTGTAAGAACGGAAGAGATATGTTAGACATATCTTTTTGAATAGCTTTTTGTAAGAATGGAAATGATTGGTTTACTTATAATAAAAAGTATTATATTCTATTCTAAATAAATATCTCAATAATTATTTGCCTAACCTATCTTGTATAGATTAGGTACAGTATTATTGGATTGTCTGTTAGGTTAGTAAGTAAGGCTCAGTAGAGGAACGCGGTGTAGAACTGTGTCCGATAGGTGAGCTCTATATTAGGTATGTGCGACCTAAGCCATTGTTACCAAAATCTGGATGAGATCCTCCTCTACCTATCTCGTCATGGATAAACAGTTACGAATACATGACATAAATATGGAGTAAAATATTTACTAAAGCTGCAGCTTAGTAATCGTCAATCTTCGTCCTACAAAGATTCTTATATCAGTTTATTTTACATTTAACGATTAAAATTCTAATATTTTTCAAAAATATGTTGTATTCAATAATTGGTGATTGAAAAGGCTGGACATGAGTTTTTTGTCTGGTTCTTATTATGTAAACTTTATTCCTTGAATTCCTTTTTCAATATCCAATTATGCCTGTAGTAGTTACGTTATTTTTAATTTGTGACGAGTCCAAATAATACTTGGATTTGGAAATAAAATATTTGAATTTACCACAATCTGTAAAGCCCGTGATACCTATATGATGTACGTACTGAAATATTTGGCTTTGGAAGATTATAATCCTAATATCATTCGCTCATATACATATTTTAAAAAATCTGCTTATAATAAACACAGCAGAAATGTTACGCGAGTGTCCAAGTCACGTACCAGTAAAGTAGAACTATTTAAGTAAAACTGTGCTCTTTAAACTCACTTGTTATTGCAGTACGTGACGCCGCGCTCCGGCCACCAGCGGCAACACCCATAATGTGTACACGTGCCCTAACGTACCTTTACGACTTTTATTCGCCCTTACGAAACTGTAATGGCGACCTGGCTTAATACGTTCTCTGGGGGCTTTTACAAATTTAATACCAGATATATGCTGGCTACCTGTGTTCACAAGTTTGAAAGTGCGAATCTCGGATATATTGTAATGCACTTTTAGGTTGAAAATCCTTTTTATTTTCTACTGATTTATTGAAACACAGATAAACTAAATTAATTATAACTCAAGCTACCACAAACAAATTGGTGCAGTAATTTGTCTGTCTCCCTCGTTGGTCTCGCGTCATAAGTTTGCAGCTATGTTCGCAACTGATAATAATTGCCCGGGTGGGGCGAACTATTATAGTATTTTTCTATTAGACAATTCTTCGTAGCAGTACAGTACATGGGTCACTTGCCACATCATGATCGTTTACTCTATGCATATAACTCGCGCAAGGCCCATTACATCCATGTGGTGGATAAAATTTATAAAAGTACCGCAGATGTGTCTTCATTTGTATTAATTGCTATATTTTTATTTGTTACAGGTAATATATACAGATACAAGGTCATTGATTAACGACGACGGATAACTTGATCTCCTTTATCAACTCAACAAAAAACTAAAGGGTATTTTTTTATTAGAACAGGAAATTATTTTGAGATATAATTGAATCCGACTTGGTTTTGGATAAATTTATAACAATAATTACACATACACCTACCTCGGCGAATATTCTCTGGTCACTACGGAGACATTCTGACGTAAGGTTAGCCTGAATGAAGAATTTAATGAAGCAAAAGATGTATGCTAGGATCGTGGCGAGTGTTTAGCCTGTGGGAAGCACGCGTAAGTCTATGTATGTACATCGACAAACAGTGGCAGTTTTTACATATTAGCCGAAGAGGCTAACTTGTTTAACTGAAATATTCGATACACAACATACCTGCAGTGTAATTTGCTGAACTCATTTACGTCATACAAGTGACATCATAGGTTCTACAAAATGTAAAAGATTGTGAAGGTATCTAAATGTTTTAAAATCAATCTTATGGAAACCTTTGAATGAATTTGAATAAAATTTGGTTTACAGATTGGCTATGTCAATCAACAGATATTATTTCTGTCACTGCATGCGTTTCGATGAGATTCATGTGGACGAAGCCACGATCTAATCGAAGCTAGTTACAAGATAAAGAGTTAATAAGTTGGACTTTATTCTATTGGTTCATAAAAGACTGTTATCGAGCATTATTTCGAATTAATTACTAGGTGTTAGTAGCAGACACGCCACTGCCTGCAACAAATACTAGTAATTATAAAATAACAATTAAATGCAAAGAGAAAATAACGAAATAGAAATCCTATACTGACAATTTGTGCCACTTTTCATTGATGAGCTCAGTCGGAAAACGGATATCCTATACATGCGCTTGCCTGTCTGATTCTTGCACAATCTTATATGTAGTTACAGAATTACCTCATATCTACGAGGTTGTTCAGAGTGAATGTGGGTAGTAAACCAAAAGTGTTAAATTGTATGCCTTGCTTTGTTAATCGTTAGTCGACAGAACGAATAGTGCTGTAGTTTATTTCGCCAGCCACTGCGCCGCGTATCATGTAGACATCGAGGGAAGAATATCTGCTTATGTAAATCGGTCTTAATTTTTATTCATATGTCATGCAGAACTCAGAGAACAACAATTTGTAGAACACGCACATTTTCGTCCCGAGTGACGATCGAAACTACAGCACAGCGCAGTGCAGCATAGAGATACAATAATTGCGCAATTCTTTTTGACTTCTTTAATGCAATATAATTTATCCAGTCTGGTAGTAGCTCCCAATAAGAAATCATACAAAACTGTAAAGCGTATACGTAATATGCAAACCCGAGCAATCTCCTACATATATGTGAGTTAAATCGTTTTATACATGCATTACGTACATAATAAAATACTAAATAGTTTTACTAGCTATAATATCAACTTCATAAAATTCTACAGCAAATAAAAAGCTATTTAAGTTCACAACGCAGACTAATTCAACTAAAGCTTTAAAATGTGTGTGGGTTTATGTATGTTAGTAAAGCTGACAAGAAAATTTGTGTCTCTAAGGAGTTCAATATTATACATTATAACATGAACTGGGAATATGTACCATCGTGTTGACCGAAAGAACATTTTAAAATAGAATACATTCTAAAAAGTCTGGTTGCCACCTACAATATATAGACGGCACGGATGGCGTAGTGATTCGACTAGTCGCCTCGCTATTGACCCTGTGCCAAGTGTTATGGGTTCGATGTACACGCGACAAATAGTGGTGTGATCAAGAAATAGTTGTTTTAGTCTGAGCTTTTTGTCTCTGCCCCGCGACACAGGAATTATTCATAGAGCGAGAGTTGTATTTTTCAAAACACAAAAATAAACTTTTTACTAAACTTGGCACCGGTTTCTTTTAAACTAGCCAGTATGCAAACATGGTATAGGGGTTAATGAAATGTTGTTGTAGGTGTACAAATAAAATGCTTCGTTGTAGATATGGGTGTATATTCTCTGGTACCAGTTATATATAAAATAAATACATAATGGACTACGACTTAACTCACCGCGGCGCTACTGTATACTTGCGCCTGACAACACAAAACTTACGCGTCAGCAGTGTCGCTACATATGGTTTACCTACATAGGTACTACACACATAAAGTGCTGTAAAAAACAGAACTTTGCTATAATCAAGTCGGTGGTATTGTAGTACCCTATTCATATATATCATATTTGTTGCTACATACAGTATTAACATCCCAATACCATTATTGATAAATGACATCATTCATATTGGTTTTGTTTACAATGGTTAAATAATGGCCGCGAAACAAGAAGGCTGATATATTTGTTTAACGTTTGTGCTGACATATTAAACGTATTAAAAAATGTTTTGCTGCTTTTTATATATTTACATTGAAACGTGCTTTGCATATATGTTTGTTTGACAACTCTTACGAAGTGGCAACTCACTCGTGTATCCCAAAAGTTTACGACAGAGGTTTTTACACTAATATTTAGTGAACTGTATAGTGTCTCACATAATAGAGCGAGAATTATATTGTTAGTATTGCTTTCAACATATAGCCAGAAAGACTTGAAAGAATTACAACACTGATGACTTGACTTCTATAAGTACGGCAGTAGGTATATTTTCGAAGGGGTTGGCAGAGATGAAGGACTCACATTACGCCAGCTGTGTCTAACAAACACATTTCCTGCCTTTCGCTGCTACTCAAAAAAAGAAAACCCCTTACCATTTAAACGTAGTCTAAAACCAAACTTAAGGATCAGTCAGAACTAAGTGAAATATAATCTTCACTATATAAAAACGATACAAAAGTATGATTGAGAACGCATTCATTTTTAAGGTGCTGAAATAACATAGGATTACTCGTTGACCGTTTCTCTGTCTATGAATCAAGACACATTTTCTCAATAACGCGTTGAAGTAGGTACCTATAGTAAGTTGTATTTAAAATCAAATACTCAGGTTTACTTTCCCAGGAGATGTGTAAAAAGCAAACTTCTATGCCAACGTTATCAAAAGATACCGCATATTTTAATACTCGCGACGGAATCAAAACCTTTCTTTCCGTTGACCTGAAATCATAAATTTTGGCAAGGAGTTAAGCCTTATAGTAGATGAAAGAGACAAATCTGAAAATCTGAAATTTATAGCCTAATCATAAAAATAAACAAATTTGTTCGAAATCCTCGGTGCGCGGGCTCGAGTCGTACTGTTTATTACTACTATTACCTTGATACGATGCAATTAAATATATTTTTATTCAATTCAAATCACGTTATTCTCAATAACATACAACATATTAACCTTTTGTATTTTGTTATTAGTTCAACATTAAAATAGAAGAACAAAGTATCACGAACAAGTGCTTAGTTATTTGGGGCTTTAGAAAGGTATGTAGTCCGCACGTGTCTCCTCACTTTAAATACTATGTGCGAGCTAAAATACTTAAGAGTGAAAGTAAAAACACAAACAGGTACACAACGTCAGTTTATAAATGATCATAATTTGCAAAGGTATTGCAATAGGCTTGCCCCTTTACGTAAGACATAACTAATGATAATTATGTGAAACTAAAATACGATAGCGAAAGTCAAAAATAAAAAGTAATGACATATTATAATGATTAATTATTTTGGTAAACTCGGTTATAATTTAAAATTATGAAACTAATTATAATATAAACTAATTTAAGAACCTAAAAACAAAATAACTAAAACTTTTGGTAAAACATAAATAATGGCCAGAACTCTTTCTAATTTCTAACATCAAAAAGTTTACATTATTTCAAATACCAAATTCAAAATAGTTTGAGATAATTCTAAGTTCCAAATTCAAAATAATTAGGGCGCGTTCAAAATTCAAAGTAAAGTCGGACGTAACATGAACTCGTTCTAAAATCTAAATAATTCCACTGTCCACAATCCACGTGGCTATGCGCAAGCGCAGCAGACATCTGTAATTGCGAACTCTCTCTAACCAAAACGCGGTTTCACTCGAGCGGTATGTCGCATGAGTCAAGCTGGTGAAAGTGCCGCGCGGACGTAACGATTAATATGAATTACATGTCTTTTATACATTGTTCACTAATATCACATACGACGGGCATTGAAACACTTCCTACGTTTTATTTAATCCGGGTTTGTTAACTACTGTCCCGTGGGAAATGGAGCTAACATAATTTATACGGTACCTACAATCAACTTATTTGAAGAGTTGTAAACGAACCGGTATTTAACGCTGCCAGCCAAACTAAGCCCTGTTAAGCTCTATGGTTAAGTTTTAACGTATATACAATAATACATAGGTATGTACAATTTACAGGTTATATAAATTGTTTGGAAATCTTTCGCATACCCCACCGCGGGGGCGGGCGGAGGGGTTATGTCGGACTCGGCGGGGTGAAAGAAAGATGGTACAGATGATAATCCTCCCGGAATACCGACTAACCCTACCACGGTGTTCTTCGACAAAACCACTATCGACGGGGCCGCGCGAATCACTTTCACATGCGGTCGCGACCCCGCCGAGGTTTCGGCCCGCCGTATGAAACGGCAGGCCACTACACGAACAGACCTACCCAAAGGCACTGACTCATTTTAAACCCTACTGTCCCCCCCCCTCCCCCAGAGGGCTGGCCTCGCGCCCTCCGGCGCCCGGTTCTGCGGTTGGGGAGAGGGTTTAAACGATCCCTCTCCCGCTCCGCCGCCTCCTTGATGGAAATGACTTCCTCACAAAAGAAGGCGACGGCGTTCCACGACCTCTCACTCCGGACCATAGACTGAACTACAGCCGGGAGCGAGAGGGCAACCAATCCGACTGCCGCGATCAACTCACGGCGCACTGTGGGCTGAAAATCGACCTCCATAGACATAGAAATGAAAGTTGCTAGATGTTCGTTTTGTTGACGGATATGGCTTCTATTAGCTATTATACACATAACAATGTCATCTGAGCTAACTCCGCACAAAAATGAATTTATTATAAGGTTTTTTCGAAAAAAATGTATGGAGCTAGCATGAAAAATCTGAATATCTCTGAACTTGCAAGGAAAACCGTAATATCCTCAGAGATGGTTATAGGACTAATTATTTGTGATTTTTTGACATACTTCATATAACGGTACCTGCTGCAGATTTTTTTTTAAAAATCATCGAATTTTTAATTATTTTTTTTTAACATTAAACGATTTGTTTTGGTGTATAAGTAATAAAGAAATATTTTCGACAACTGTCTAATGAGGTCGTTAACTAATGTTGGACTGAAATATAAAAGGGTTAACATTTTGCATCATAATTTAGTTTATTCTAAGCTTTGTTACCCCTAACATATCACTGTGAAATTTTATAATGGAAAGTTTAAATACCAATTTAGACCTATTCGTTCTTCTAAAATGTAAGAGTACTTCATTTGATCATGAGGTATTGTTTAGTGAAGTTATATCCCGCCTAGACGTTTGTCTTTCCGTTGAAGATCAAGTGACTCTAAAAGAATTTTGTCGGAGATTTGTACGAGCTACATCACAAAGGTGGCAAAAATCTCACCGAATTCTTGATACTTTTAGAAAACAATACGAAATTTGGCTGCAAGCAACTATCGATTGGCCAAGTTGTATAAATTTAGTCGCTCAAGAACCAACTGTTGCTGAGGGATCAAGATCAATCTCTCCAGAACCCTCAACATCATACTCTATTGGTACAATGACAAAGAGGTCACGAAAACCATTCGAAGATCTGGGAAGCAAACAGAAGAAGAGAAGATCTGATGAGCATAAAACTGACAATCCCAGTGAATTGGCACATACAGCAGCAGCGCGTTTTAAGGAAGAAGGTTGTGAGGATATCGCATCTGTAATCGAATATATGCTGAAACATCCTGAAGCAGCCTCTAAAATTAAGGAAACGCTTAAGCAACCGGTGAAAACTATCTTATTTACACCAGAAAAAGCACTTGGATTCCACTTGGAGTCCTTTCATTAAAATTATCAAAGTGGCAATACATCACTTTACGAGAGTCAGCTATTCGGGAAAGTAGAAAGGATATTTATCCATCCTACTATAAAGTGCAACAAACCAAGCTGGCATGCTATCCTCCGAAGCAATCAGTGTTAGTGACCGATTCATCGGCAAGAATAACCCTTCAAGCTTTACTCGACATTACGGTCAAAAGAATCCTCCAAAGTTTTCCTAACGATGATGTGCAAAATAAGGATTTAAAATTGATATCTAAATGGGGTTTCGATGGTGCGTCAAACCAAAAAATACAAGCAGAAAATGGATAGCGATCAAGACGAT
Organism: Catocala fraxini; assembly: GCA_930367265.1. Taxonomy (NCBI): domain Eukaryota; kingdom Metazoa; phylum Arthropoda; class Insecta; order Lepidoptera; family Erebidae; genus Catocala; species Catocala fraxini. The sequence goes on along the minus strand of OV884040.1, from coordinate 6,635,518 downwards.
TCAAGTATTTTCATGACTTCCTTGGTGCCACTAAAACTGACTGATGGAGACAATACTTTGTGGATGAACCCAAAACCATGCTCAGCAATGTATTGTCGTCATTGTCAATTTACTTTTGTGAAGGAAAGCGAAGCAGTAGTCATCGAACACAAACGACAAATGGATGAAGAAATTAAGGCTCTCATTCCTACAGAGTGCAATAATAGAAACAGGGTGAATCATCACCTAATGATGACAATGATCGATGGTAAAGTCTGCACGTATTTGTCTCAAGCCAGATCAAGTTCATCATGCTATTTGTGTTTGGCAAAACCGACAGAAATGAACCGTTTGGGTGTAGTAACAGCAAAGACCGTATCTTCTGACATATACGAGTTTGGATTGTCATCTCTACACGCCCGTATAAATTGTATGGAATGTTTACTACATATTTCGTATAGACTAGATTTTAAAGAGTGGGCTGCGAGAGGTAACGAGCACAAAGAAATGCTAAGTAAGAGAAAAAAGATTATTCAAGACAAATTTAAAGACGAATTAAATCTATTGATTGACATTGTTAAACAAGGTTCCGGAACTACTAATGACGGCAACACTGCAAGAAAGTTTTTCAAATTTCCCCATAAAACTGCAGCCATTACTGGGTTGGACGAAGATCTAATAAGAAGATTTGCTGTGATTTTACAGGCAATAACTTCCGGGGAAAAAGTAGATATAATTAAATTTAAAGATTATGCCTTCAAAACAGCAGAGAGGTACGTGGAATTATATGACTGGTACTATATGTCATCAACCGTCCACAAATTACTTATACACGGGGCAGACATAATCGAGAAGAATGATGTTGTACCCATAGGAAGTCTCTCGGAAGAAGCATCCGAGTCTCGCAATAAAGATTTTAGGAGGTTTCGGGAACATCATTCGCAGAAAAAGAGCAGGCAAGATTCGAATCATGATATCCTTAATATGTTAGTTGTTTCTTCGGATCCTTTTATAAATGTACAAAGGCCCAAGTTAGATGCCAAGAAAAAGGAGGATTTATTTCCTGAAACCCTCAATTTAATTCAGTTTCAAGAAACTGACTTTGAGTTTGTAGGCAATCTAGATTCTGATTCAGAAATCGACGAGAGTGATAAGGAAAACTAGAAACTTTTTGTGCTTTTAATTATAATTTTAATTATTTAGCTTTGGTACGTAACTATGTTTTGCAATTGATTTATTTTTAAATATTTTATATTACTATTCTTGTACCTATTTATATTTTTGCATACTTTTGTACCTATGTTTTGTTTTATATAAATTTTATCAACTATTAAAAAATACCTTTTTAATTTATTTTTCTTTTTATTTAATGCCTATTATTAGCGTTAATAAAATAACTAACTTATCGATTGATCTTTACTTTGACATTAGTAGAATTTAATGATTTAAAAAATACCTTCATTTAGACATAATAATAAAATAATTAGACAGTTGTCGAAAATATTTCTTAGAACTCGTAACATGTCTAATTAACTAATTAGTTTACTTATGTACTTACCTGTAAGAATTTAATTAGTGTAATCCGTAGTTACCATTGTGCGATATTGCAAATCACTGAATCTCTTATTCAGAACTCATTAGAAGGCTAATTTATTATTCAGTAGTTTACCTGTATGCAAAGTTTAGTAATGGTATCCAATTACCTGTTTTAAAACATATATACTATGTAAGGCAAAAATAATTTTCTTGATATTTTAACAAATAACTGGCGAAGATTTAGTATTATATGCATATAACGTGTTGTTTCTTTACTTTTACAATAAAACAAATCGTTTAATGTTAAAAAAAATTAATTAAAAATTAGATTATTTTTAAAAAAAATTCTGCAGCAGGTACCGTTATATGAAGTATGTCAAAAAATCACAAATAATTAGTCCTATAACCATCTCTGAGGATATTACGGTTTTCCTTGCAAGTTCAGAGATATTCAGATTTTTCATGCTAGCTCCATACATTTTTTTCGAAAAAACCTTATAATAAATTCATTTCTGTGCGGAGTTAGCTCAGACGACATTGTTATGTGTATAATAGCTAATAGAAGCCATATCTGTCAACAAAACGAACATCTAGCAACTTTCATTTCTATGTCTATGGAGGTCGATTTTCAGCCCACAGTGCGGCGCTGCGATGCCCAGGCGGGGCAAACCACCAAAGTGTGCAGCGCCGTGTCCTCAACAACGTCGCGGCAGTCGCCGCAGTGGTGACAACCGGGCGACTCTTGCCGGCGTATACGACACAGGAACTGGCCAAAACAACCATGGCCAGTCATTACCTGTGTCAGCCGGAAGGTGAGGGCGCCATGCCGCCTCTCCAGCCACTCCTCAAACTCGGGACTTACCGCCACGATCGTGGCGTGCCCGATGATATAAGCATATACTTAAGTTGGTTGTACCAACGCCTACGGTTTTTATAGGTTTCAACAACTGCATCTTTATTCCAGTTTTAGTATTTAATTTATCTGTCAATTTTACAACTATACTGCAGTCAACCTCAATCTGAATTATTAATAAACTATAATGTACATATTTAAAATAACCCTATTAATCCCTACTATATAATATTATAAATGCGAAAGTAACTCTGTCTGTCTGTCTATCTATGTGTCTGTTACGCTTTCACGCCTAAACCACTGAACCGATTTTAATGAAATTTGGTAAAGAGATAGATAGACCTTTGGAAAGGACATAGGCTACCTTTTGCTGTAAAAAAGGCATGAAGGGGTTGAAATAAAGGATAAAATTTTGTATGGGAATTTCTCATTATTGTGCCTAAACTACAACCGATTTTGGTGAAATTTGGTATAGAGAGAGGCTAAACCTGGTTGAAATGGTGGTACTTTTAACTAGTGACTTTAGACAGACCCTGCCGGTTATTCCTAGGGGTACACCGGCAGATGAAATTAATGCCTGTTTTAAGGCGTCTGTATTATGGGTACACGTAAAAAAGTTCTGTCTGGCTACAAATATGCGAGTACAACTACACAACGATTATCACTCAGGGCAATATGCGGCTGCTCTTCTAAAAGTCGGAGAAAATTGTATGCTTACAGACAGTAACAGCATGATAACACTAAGACATAAAATCTCTCAAATTGTCGATAACACAGATGATTTAAATAATATGTCTATCCAGATCTACAAATAAGTATGGGCAATCGAGAATCGTTGTGTGACAGGTCAATTTGACCAACAAATTAGACAGTAGGCTAGATATACGAACAAATTATGTCAGATGTTGAAGGAGATGTTGTCGTGTACGTCTCGATAATGTGATGAACACTGAACAAGTGACATCGTACCCTATAGAGTATCTCAACTTCTAATTATCCCATCCCTCCCATAAGTTAAGGCTGAAAGTTGGTATTCCAGCCTGTTAAAGAGAAATCTCGACGCACAAAGGCTATGTAATGGCAATAGGAGAAAATGTTTTAATTCCCCGTATCCCGACGATGCCGACTAATTTGCCATTTCAGTTTATAAGCGTGCAGATTCCCCTAAAAGCAGCATTTAAGAAAATAATAAACAAAACTGTTTTCCATAGGTAACTCTATGTGGCGTGCTCACGAGAATAAAACTCTTTATGCTTTAGCAAAGAGTGGAAAACAAAAAACCTTAGTATATAAAAATGTATTAAAATAAGCTATTTGCAGTGCCTAAACCAAAGCATTAATAAGTGTATTATTTGCAAAATATGTATGTTTCTTAAAAATTTAAAATGTTGTCCAAAGTTACTATTCCACGCGAACGAAGTCGCGGTCAAAAGCTAGCAGATATTATAAATGTGAAAGTTTGGTTATGACTCAATCACATATAAACCGCTAAACGGATTTGGATGAAACTTGGCACACAGGTAGACCATGTCCAGGATATACTATATACTTTTGTGTGGATTGCCTGGCATTTAATCTAAATATAGCTGCAATAACTTAGGTAATCTGAGTTCTACCACTAAAATACAACCACAAAAATTTGACGTTCATAATGGTTACTTTGTAACCTAAATAAATAAATAATTTTTGACTCTGGCTACCCTAGTGTACATTACCTTAGGATTATCTCTATTTCTCTTGTCTTTTTTTTTTGACCAGACTATTCCCACTTTAGTAATTCAAACAACGGACGCAAAAAACACCCAGACTCAAACAATTATTACAAAAATTATTGTCCCGTGTGTTACCAAACCCACAACACTCAGTGCAGTGACAGTGGCGAGACGACGCTTTAAACCACTACGCCATTCGTGCAGTCAGCCGCGGGCAGAACATTGTTACATTTATATTAACATTTGATAATACAAGAAAATTAGAACAATCCAATACTAAGTTTAATATGTGTTGAAAAAGCGATAAACATCTTCGTCTTAAAACCTACTTTCATCGAGTGATAACTATTAAGTATGTGGGCGGTGTGTGTACATAAATTTGACTTACAATTTGGCTAGAACAAAAATCTTAGTCTACGACCTAGTCGTAGCGGCGCGCCGTCATTCAATATCGAGATCTGTGCAAATCTTTGTACTATATTACTAGTATATTACGAATTATTACGTATTCCTCTTGCCTTGGTAGCGCAGCGGGAGAGAATATTGTTCATGAAGTCTCGAGTCGAGTTAGATCAAGTTAATTTATTCTCATGCTAACTTTAAAGAAAATCGGTTTAGTAATTAAACCGTGTCGTTGTATTGTAGAGACATTTAATGATTACAGCACGGATGAGCTTAAAAGCCATAGGCGCTGGTTACCATTGACCACTTGCTAAGATGCTAACCTGTCTGCCACATATTGCATTAAAAATCTTCAGTGAGATCTTAGTAAAAATTTCACATTTTAAACCGTTATTAAAGCGGCACTTAATATCTCATTAAATATCTCTAAGGGCGGCAGTAACACTTTAAGGCAACGCCCACCGTAAGGACAATCTTTGTTGGTGACTTTGCAAACAATGGCCTTATAAGTATGTCATATTCAGACCAACTAGCTATGGACCACCCAAACTAAAACTTTGTGTGGGCTTAGTCACAAAACACATACCTACACACGTTGGCAATCTCACTGTTAATTTAATACGACATTAAAATAACTACTTGATGCCATCCATATTAGTCAAATGAGATCAGTCTAACTACATAAGTAAAATTTATTTTAATGACAATGTTAAACGTTAATCTAATATACCTATCACGAATATTTTTAAGCAGTACGAATAATACAATTTTAATTATAAACTAGAAAAAGACCCTTCTTGAAGCAGGACTTGTTCCTACCTCGACAAACCGCGTCGTTTCACCAACTAAGCCATTCATAGTCCTACGTCAGGGATTGATATGCTCACAAAAAAATTTGCCAACACTGGCGAGATGGCGTTGTGAGATGATGCACTGTCCCATTTGTGCAGTCAAAGTAATGCATAAACATAATTAAGCAATATCCTAATTAGGCGATAGTAAAAAGTTGGATAACAATCTTGGTTTCATTTCCGTGTGACACTTTCAGTATAAAGTAAGGCTTCCTCGTTACAGTATCAAAAGTTAGACATTGTAAAAGAACGAGTGATGAATTGGTGAGAGCCTTGTTTTACACAAACTGTTACACACGACAAAGCTATCACACGGTTAAAACCTTTTTTGTGCCATTTGCTTAGATAGCAAGTGACATGCAACCGTTTTGTAAGATTACTACCTAACTGTTGTATAATATATTCACGATATGAAAATACACAATTTGCTGCAACTAAAAATATATGGAAAGTGTATCTTCCAGTGTCTGTGTTTGTTCCTTTTTAACAAGCTTTTATTAGCTTGGTATGTATCTATGTATCTATGAATCTATGTAACGGAATCTTTGAACGTGATTTTACCCCCTTTCAAATCGACAGATTGATTTGAAACTTTGCACACTTATCGAGGACCGAAGACAATACAATAATTTGAAAAAATATTTAAAAAGTAAGAAATTAATTATAGTTTAAATATAATTTAATAATTTTAATGTAAAAAAGCGTGGGGTGCTTTCTGAGATATTTTGATAACCCCCACCCCACGCTTTTTAACATTAAAATTATTAATTATTTTTTACTTTTTAAAGCGTGTTTTTTTATTTTTAAACTTTTATTTATCGTTTATAAAAGAGATGTCGTGCACTCAAACCATGTGGCACAGGAGACTTTACAAACGTACAATGAACGGGCACGATGTATACCCAAACTTACATAACAAAAATTATAATTGTTGTCACATGAGATTCGAAACCTCAGACACCCTCCTATCTTCCATTGCTTTGCTCTCGGTTCGGCAACGCGCGAATTATAAGTACCTCTGCTATTATAAGCGAACACAGGCTACGTAAAACGCATATGTGCATGTATTATTTGGCAAGTCGCATGCTGGTTTTCGCCTTGGTAGTATAAAAACTTGATTTATATTTACTTTTATGGTACTTTTACGTATTTCGAAACTATCTAATAAAACCGTAAAACAGTTTTACTATAATTACTAGTTGGTTAAACATAAACATTCGGTTCATAGTTATGAACCGAATGTTTGACATATCAGCGCACAGTGCTCACTCTATTTATACTTTTACGTGTTTACTTTTTGATAATCTATGCGATAGATGGCATATTTATTTATTTATTTATTCAGGTTTACCAGCTATTGTTAAAGTGATACAAAGAAAAACGACTTAAATACATATTTCTTAAATATGTACAATATTTACAGGTAAACATCACATGCAATAAACAACTTATTACATAAGTTAAAAAGTATTCAAATTTAAACATATACTACTATACTATACTATTCTACTTAGAACAGAATACGGTTAAAACTATTAGATATATCATGCATCAAAAGATACAGAATATTTAGCTAAATGAAATGCACAATCATAAAATAGCAGTATATAAGAAAATTATTTTAACATGTATTGTTTTGAGGACGTCGAGAAACGTTATTCAGTTCATTTTGACAGGCCACCCTGTTTGCCGAAATCTGGGGCATGCTCAGCTGCCCTGTCAAAACTAAAGACCCTTGTGTGCATTAAAATATATGTTATAAACAGCACCAAAAATTTAATGTACATCTTTGCGAATTATTTGGACACCAACATTATCTTTGCTGCCAAACTGCTACAAATAACGGTCATTTTTCTATTAACAGAATTATCATTTATTAATTTAACGGAAATCTATTAATTTGGCTTTCAGAATACTACTATTCTTGTCAATCCTTCCAGCTATACTCAATGGATGGATCTCTTGGCCGCAAGTCCTATACCTTATCTAATGAGTTACCGTCACTTCTTACTATGACAGATTACCAGATTACAACGGAATCGTGCAACTCGCCTGGTGGTCATAGATTAGTCCACTATCGCTTACAACACCCCTGGTGTGCACGTGCAAAACAGAAGGCCGTCCGGCCATTCTCGATTTCATATCAACTCGTCAGAATGCAGTTATTGACGTTCGACCGAGTTAATCCAAAATCACTGTGATGTGTGGATTTGAATGTTTTTGTACGCTATGTTGAGACATCGTTATTTATATGTTTCAGGACCAGGGTAATTATTCACGTGTCGTTAAGATTGCAAAATTGGAGTCACTGTTCTAGTCAAAAGCACAAAGCATCATTAAAATCCTAAAGTATCATACTAACTAAAACATATATAACATTAATTGGCTACAATATAAAGGAAACGTAGTTATTATCATATAACGCTGAGTTTGTAGAAACTATTGCGAAAGAAATACGATTATTTACAACAAAACGGACGTCGAGGAACTAGGAATACTAGAATTGTAGGCGATTTGAAATAACGGATACAAAGAACACTCGGTATTTGAATAATTATTTGTAAATCACACAAATTTTTATCGAATATCAAAGCAACGATGCAGTCGAAAGTATGTTTCCAAAATCTGTATACTCTGATTAGTTATTTAATAAAGCATATTTCAGTTTGTCCCTGTTTCAAACAAACCTATGCATAGAATACAAATTGTACATTATCTGCCACAACAGTTCGAATTTAATTATAATAATCTTAACGCCAAAATCACAAATAACTTTTGGATGTAAAAGGTCTCCTTCCTCTGCGACATCGGGGCACGACGATCCGCTAAGATAACAGCAGCGATTTGCCTCCCGTTCATGAATAAGTGCCTTATTTACATTAATCGCGACCATGAACCCTTTTGGTAAAGTGTTGGGAAGTTTCGTGAAAGCTCCGAGCGTATTTTGAGTTTTTGAGCCAAGGAATAGAATCAGTTTCAAGAGTTTCTCTTACGGAGATCTTACTTATTGTTTAAGTTTGAAGCTAAGATTCGTTTGACGTCTACTTTAGTACTTGTCTTTATACTAGTTCATGTATCACAAAAGCTTTATAAAATTCGGTATGCATGTGGAAATAGGTGAAAGAACAAAAGTAGAGACGGATGCTAGATATCCATTTAACAGGCGGTAAATACGCTAGGTTTAATGTACTTATATGTCGCAGAAAGCTTTAAAAATATTTAAGCAATGTATGCAAAAAATGTCAGATTCGAAGCGAGTATCAGTACATTTTTTTTTATATGCAGAGATCGATATATAAAAATATAAGCGCGTTTTTGTTGTCCTACCAAAGCTGCAAACAATACCGTCCGCCTGATTGTGAGCTGTTACCATACCACGACGCAGTACACATTAACAGGAGTAGCAATGCTGCCAGCGCAAGTGGCAAACTTCACACTGTCCTCTGCCATCTCCTAAAAAGCCTGAAATCCCACCTATTATGTTCTATACGGTAAAGATACATGAACAGATCCAGATTGCTCACAATCACTTTTTCCTGCGTCTTTTAATCTTTCTTACGTCGCGTCGGTAGCAAGGTGACAACGCATACAAAGTCGTCCTAAATTGTACTTCAGGTCTTTATGCATACCCAACGTCAGACATGGCCATGGCGTGAACGTGACATGGAGGTGACATCTACGTGACGACGACATGACACTTATATGGTACGGACGTTGACGACGTGGACGACCGAATTATAAAGGCAACGTATGATATAACACATTTGTTTCATATAATAGGGATTTAAATATAAAGTTGCTGTTTCGTATGGAGAAAATCGTTGTGGTTTTTAAACTAACTATTTCATCAATATTTTTAATGGCCAATTCGAATACTATGTTTTCTTTTTCAGATACATATGCATATTTACTCGTATTAAAGCCACTATGGTTTATCTTAAATTAATTATGACGAATTGAAACAACGAATACGAGCAGACACTAAGTGATAGAATTCTAAATACAAATTGTATAAGAGGTTATTGATATTGATTATTAATAATACAGTCCATTCTCGAAATATTAATGGATTTTTAAGATAACCATTGAATTTTGTACAGAAACCACGGGATATCATTTATAGATTTTATAGCTAAACAACTAATATATAAGTATAATGGATAATACTATATTATAGACACATGCCTTCACTTTACCTCATCGCTTCTGCATAAACCTTGCATTATATAAACAACAACGATTAGTTTCATAACATGAATGCACAAGGAAATTACGTCTTGTACGTCACAGGCGAGCTTTAAATCTCATTATAACGACGAACCTAAAAACAAGACAGCGACTTAGATCCTAGTTAGACGGAGCAACATGATTTATGGGCTTTTAATGAGCGATGACTAAAGGTAGGTAATAATCTGCGTAATATAGCATCAAACTGCTGGGGTAAGCCAGCGTTTACGTTTAAATCCAAGGTTATTAGCGATACGTTACTGTCTCTGAAATAAGTGACGAATGGTTAAAGAATTCGAACCTCGATTTGTTCGCTATTACTGGTCACTGATTATGTTTACAAATCTGGGGACATGCTCTGGTTTCTGACCCACGAATGGCAGCTGTATATTTTCACCTTCCCGATTTCCCTTTTGGTCTTTATTTCAAGTTTGTAAAATACACTGTCAAATTATGCCTAGATCCCTTTATTTTAAACTAGCTGTCTGCCACTGTTTCACCCAGGTTCATCATTGCTGTCCTGCTCCCTATAGGTAGTCATAACGTGATATTATATATTCGATATCCTTCCACAATAAACAGACTATCTAATAATAAAAGTATTCTTAAATCGGAGAAGCAGTTCCAGAGATAAGCGCGTCCAAAAAAAACAAATTAAATCTGTTTAGCTTTAATATTAGTATAGATAAATTTGTAATAAATCTTGCATACAAGCGAGATTTCATTTACATGTGCCACTGAAAGTTTATTAACTTCTAATAACAATACATTTAGATTCAAACGCATATGAGAGATAGCACGTAACTTTCTACTGGAGTGTTCAGTGACTGTAAAACATAATGAGAATCATTTGTATTTTTATCTTTCGATGTTTAATTAAATAGTCATGTTTATGAGTAGCATAAATTCAGTACAACTAACTCAATGACTGCGAAAGCCGTAGTGAATGCGATTGATGTTCATGAGGTCTAAGTGTAATAGGGCGTTCAACTGAGGTTCGGTTCTCGGACATAGTGTTACTGAATTTCTCTCTCAAGTATTTCCTCTGTCTTACTATAACTACTATGCTGTGCCCACAGGGTCTATAATTGCACACATTGCAACATAACTTTAAGATTAACAACTATTATACTACGTTGTAGAAAGCAATAAAGATTGACAATTGAGATGTGAGCGCCAGAGTATGTACCTATATATATATACAGGGTGTCCCAAAAATCAACGTCAAGCCGAAAACGGATGACGGGCCAAGGGATGGTGGTTCTCAAAAAAATATGAAAAAAAAATTTTTTGCTGCACTCTAAAAATTATAGCCATTTAAAAAAAAAAATGAGAAAATTACCACCTTGTTATGATTTTTCAAGTACTATGACTACAAAATGTTTACTTAGCTTAATTATTTTAGTGAGGATTTGTTACTGAATAATGCTAGTATACATTACAATTCAAAATTTGAACACAACTATCTTCATTTCAGAGGAAATATCCCTAATATGCCCAAACATGTACTCAAAATTATTACATTATTCAACTTTAAATGGACGTGCTGAAAAAAAAATGTACTACGCCATTTCAGCACGTGGCATCAAAAGATGGCGCATTTAATGGGCTTTCTAAAATGCTATAAAACTTACTACATATTATCCTAATTATGGATTTTTTTTCTAAAACAACTTGGATTTATGCTTCTAATGCGATGCATATTTTATTTAAAGCTTACTTAAATTAAAGTAAGACAGTACAAGTTTGGGTGAAACAGATTAGGACGCCACTTCAACGTGTGAGAGTGAAAGAGATAGCAAGCCTGAGCATCATCAACAGCACGAGTTAGAGTGAAACGGAGAGAGACGCCACTTCAACGTGTTAGTGAGAGTGTGAGTGAAAGAGATAGCAAGCCTTAGCATCATCTACGGCATGAGTTAGAATGAGACGGATAGAGACGCCACGAGTGAAAAAGATAGCAAGACCGGATCATCTGCGCACGAACTGCAATACTTCAGTACGTTACGTTATTTCGTTTACTGCGCATCGTTCTGTATTCCTTCGTGTCGTTTTCGTACTTACTAACTTTGGCTTTGCTTATTGGACTTGATTACGTGCTACTTGGATTTGATTTGTGATTTGACCGTTTGTGACTAACTTGGCTTTCTTTTGGACTATCGTCATCGCTGACCGTGTAATTGTGTGTATTCTATGATCGCCACCATGCCGCTTCGATACACAGCACAGGAGTATGCAAACATGCATCTCATTTATGGAGAGTGCAGGTGCAACGCTAATGCTGCAGCTCGACTCTATCGTGAGAGATACCCCAATTCTGAGCGTCATCCGGATCATAGAGTATTTATTAATCTGCACCGATCACTCTCAGAAGGCCGATTTCCTAATCAAATGTTCAGTACAGGAAGATCCAGCATTCCATACGAGGAAGAAGTTTTAGCAGCAGTCGCAGAAGACACGAGTGTCTCAGTACGTGGACTTGAGACAAGCATAGGAGTGCCGAAGAGTACAGCACACCGGATTTTGCAGCAAAACCAGCTCCACCCGTACCATGCGCAACGAGTTCAATCTTTATTACCTCAAGATTATCCTGCAAGGGTTGCGTTTTGTGAAACGATGTTACAAAGACACCGAGAAGACCCCCACTTCCTGGATAAAGTACTCTGGACGGATGAGTCAACTTTTAAGAAAGATGGCTACTTAAATCTACATAATGTGCATGAGTGGCACGTGGAAAACCCACATTTAATGCGAGAAGATCGGTCACAATATCGCTTCAAAGTAAACATGTGGACCGGTATTCTGAACGGTAGAATTATTGGACCTTTCGAACTCCCAGACACCTTAACCAGTGAGGCTTACTTAGACTTTTTACAAAATCATCTACCAGATTTATTGGAAGACGTGCCACTCAACATTTACGTAGGTATGTGGCTCCAACAAGATGGCTGCCCTGCGCACTATGCTCGCTCAGTAAGGGAATTTCTTAACCAAGTATATCCGGATAGGTGGATCGGTCGGTCTGGTACGATCTCGTGGCCGGCCCGATCACCAGACTTAAACCCCATTGATTTCTTTTACTGGGGAGCAGTGAAGGATCAAGTTTACTCTAAGCCTATCGCAAACGTAGAGGAACTGCGCCAAAGAATTGCGGGGGCCGCTGAATACATCAATTCAAGAAGTTTTGCTCGTAAAATAAAGCGTTCGTTTTTAAAGAGATGTAGGGCATGCATTGAAGCTGAAGGCAAACAATTTGAATATTTATTGTAACAAAATAAAATGAACTGTTGATTTGAATGGTTGAATTTTTATTTCAAATTGAACACATAATGATTCACAATGACCAAAGGAATCTAATATGGTTTATCAATAAATTAGGTATTTGCCCTATTCACAGTAGCTTCGCAAAACAGTGTCACTAGTAGTTTTTACCTGACTGCCATAAAAGAGGGTTATGTATAACACTAATTTGTTTCTTAGAGGGAAACTAGATGTCATTACCAACATTTTTGAGTAAAACAAAAAAGGTTAGACCCGAGTTGTTTTAGAAAAAAAATCCATAATTAGGATAAAATGTAGTAAGTGTTATAGCATTTTAGAAAGCCCATTAAATGCGCCATCTTTTGATGCCACGTGCTGAAATGGTGTAGTACATTTTTTTTTCAGCACGGCCATTTAAAGTTGAATAATGTAATAATTTTGAGTACATGTTTGGGCATATTAGGGATATTTCCTCTGAAATGAAGATAGTTGTGTTCAAATTTTGAATTGTAATGTATACTAGCATTATTCAGTAACAAATCCTCACTAAAATAATTAAGCTAAGTAAACATTTTGTAGTCATAGTACTTGAAAAATCATAACAAGGTGTTAATTTTCTAATTTTTTTTTAAATGGCTATAATTTTTAGAGTGCAGCAAAAAATTTTTTTTTCATATTTTTTTGAGAACCACCATCCCTTGGCCCGTCATCCGTTTTCGGCTTGACGTTGATTTTTGGGACACCCTGTATATATATATATATATATATAGTGAGTAAAAACACTGCCACAAATTTTCACCACCAACCGCGTGTCCTAAAAACTTTAATAGTTATTCCAGTTCTTATTATCAAAGTACGGGCAACCATGTATCCACGCATAACACACTGCGCGCCGGTCTACACGCTCTTTGACACCTTGATCAGTCAGTAGAAGCAACGCGGGAATTGTTTCCGCGATCTGAGACGTACCTATATGGGGTGTTGTCATGTTTCCTTCCGTGTCTTACTTCTTTGTTATTGTTTGTAAAGTAATAAAAAGTCACGTACACACAACAACATCTAGCCCAAACTACGCAGAGCTTGTACTATGGGTACTTGACAATGGATAATCATATATATATACTTTTTTTTTAATACTTACATAGAAACACCTATACCAAGACAAACATCCATGTTCATGCACACAAATGTTTGACTTGTGCGGAAATTGAACTCGTGACCTCAGGCGTGGAAGTCGGTCACACTAACCACTACGCCATCGAGGCCGCCAAATATATACTACTTCTGCGGCGAAGAAGCGTACATACCGCCTTACAGTCTTTAACATCTAGGATATCAGTCGTGTGTGTTGCCAATCCTACGAAAAGAATCGCTGTGCTGTCAACGTAAGAGCAAAGATCACACTGATCCTCTGTTGACATCACACCGCCTTTTTGTGGCGCCTAGAAAACGGTTTCCAGGTTCCAGTACGGACTCAGCGTAAGAATGCCACACGCGATTGTTTAATTGAAATCTTCTAAAGGGTGTAGGTACTTCAGTCCGGCTGCCCCAGTTTATTCAAGGCGCTCGCTAGAACTCTACATCGCTTCATTTGCATCAAGTTTAACAGAATCCTTAATATACATAGCGATACACGCAAAATATAATTTTGTCGTTAACGACACAAAAGCCCAAGGCGCAAACACGAGCAAAAGTAAAACAAGCTTTATAATTTTAGTTTTTGCAGCCATTTAACAGCACTACGCCCACTTAAAAACCACTTTCCTATTCAGTCCTATCTTCTACAATTTACAGAAAAAATAAAGTGAAAATATACATATATAAAAATGGCACATTTACATCCAAGAGACGTTTAGACAGAGCGACTTAACGAGTTGAATTGCAAGCGATAAATCTCCGGGAAATCTTTCTTGAGAGATTCGCACTTTCTTCAAGAAATGGTATAGTTTGGGGCGTTTTGAGTTCTCAAAATCTTTGTTGAGTTATCTTTCTAAACAATTTAAGTCGCTTCGCAGCTTTGAAGATTAAGAAGTTATAGTAAAACTTATAATTTAGAGCAAGAAATTAATTCAGTATTACGGTAGAATTTTCATAAAAAAATTGGTAATGTCTTTTTTTATTAGAACATAATACCTATGTAGGTTACAAAGAAAACTTATAAATAACTGTATGCACGTACTATATACACATACACATAATACGTAAAAATATAAACACTGATTTAAAAGAATCGAAAGTTTGATTCTTGCCTTTTTTTTATACTACTGGCGAAAACGCTTAATATAAATTTAACTGAAACCATTCACAAGAATACTTTGTAATAGGTAATTAACAAACTAAATTAATTTAAATAGTTGTGTTTATTAGTACTGTACCTTATGAACATCAATACTGGATGGGAATTGCATAAAGTTTTAGTATTACAAGTATTTTTATCTAAGTATTATCTGACCTTCTTTACAAAGAAGAAAGTAAAATACTCGTATAAATTATAAATAATAAATAAACTGAGCGATTACATCTAAAACTTAAAGATGATATTCATAACAC
This sequence comes from Catocala fraxini, assembly GCA_930367265.1. NCBI lineage: Eukaryota > Metazoa > Arthropoda > Insecta > Lepidoptera > Erebidae > Catocala > Catocala fraxini. The sequence goes on along the minus strand of OV884040.1, from coordinate 6,620,147 downwards.
TTTCATGTAAATTATTTTATTTAAATTTCTGACTACCCTTAAAACTTGGCTGCAATCATGTTGCTTTCATATCGCGGAAACATCATCAAAACTTTTACGGGTTTATACTTGTTTCCTTGACATTAAAAACTGCGTATTTTATTCAAAATATTTTCTTTTATTTTATTTTTAAAACGCTCGCATTGCAACTTTGTTTTAGGGTATCCGTCAGTGTCACGATACATAAAAATTTTGCCTGTGGCAAATATGACAAAAAGTTCACAATTTTATATCACATAGTGGTATTACTTATATAGGTAGTGTAACGGCATAGGATAGTGTATATTAAGTTTATATAGAGTCCTAGCGTAAGCTAAGTGTTTAATCTGTATGCAACAGCAGTTTATTGTATTAGAGTTTTTGTAAAAGCTGTCCTCCGGTGCTCTTGGTAGCTATTACATGTGTCAATCTACATCTGTGTCACTTAGCACTCCTGTAGCAACCCTGACACTACAAGCGGTGACCTCGACGTGATATTACGCATATAGCTACAAAACCTATATCGTTAGAAGGGTTGCAGGCACTCAACAATGACCAGGCGGTTCAGCCAGCGCAGAGTGCAGAGTTGGCAGCGATCACGCTGACCTCCAAAAGTGGTATAACCCTGTATCCGCGGAAGACTTTATAAACAAACAACAGAAGAACATCATACCCGTAACAACAATTTGTAGATTACACAAATTTATGTCGTGTGTGTTTGGCGAGTAGCGAAACGTTTTAAGAGATACATTTTATCTGCAAGTCTATGGGTATTCAATGAGTATGCTAACTATTCAAAGCGACCACTTACAATAAATCAATTAAGCTCGTAAACGTCGTATAATTGATTAATTACACTATTAGTGAGTGCTCCACAGCTGCGTAACGAAGTGTGAACCATACAATCACCGACTAGGTGTCAAGTATCGGTGGCGCTGAGTGAAATCGAGAAAGCGTATACATCAACGACCTCACCACTTGACTTGTTTGTTTGTTCGTCACGCGCGACTTTCGCGACAATTGTACACAGCCCTTGCTTCGGTTACAGATGATTAGTTTTTTTAAACTGTTCGGTGCAGTAAAATTAATAAAAAGAACAGTATGCAACGCACGCAGCTGCGTAGCTGTCCAGCAGACTTTCCACAAAATAGTCTTGAGACAAGACCATTGCTACGCAGAGTTCTTAAGTGCGATCGTATAGCACACATTTTTGGCTTGTATTATAAGTTAGATATTTCGTTTAAATACTAAAATACTTTAAACCCATCAATTAGCCAGAAACTAGGCACAAATAAAAATTCATTCTATCTGGGCCCCGAGTGCGAAATATTGGCTAAAATATTAAATGATATTTATAAGTAAACAAATTAATCATCCTTTTGAAGTTGATTGCTGGCCAAAAGCCACTTTCAACACCACAGCATTTCGCCTATCGGATCCAGTCTAACACATTTATAAAATAATTTATCGTTCAAGTTGACCTTAAATGGTAAATTCGTATTTAAGGACTAAAGACTCATTGCGACATAAATATAAATTTGTTCAATTCGTTTTCACGCAAATAAATATTTATTTTATTTCAATTTTACGGTAATATAAATTTGTTTTATTTCAATTTCACGCTGGAAGTCTACAAATAATTTCATGGCTGCCTCACAACTGAGTATACATAACATTTTCATTCAAATATAGAAACTATTCAGAGATAATATTTGTGACCTTTACCTACAAAATTGTATTATACTTTTATTTTATTTATGAATAATTATATGTGGCCTTCGTTGAACCGAAAATTATTAACACGACGTAGTATTACGAAATCAACTTGTAGTAACAAACTTTATGTTATAAAACGGCATCTGAATGTAATTTAATTTAAGCTGTGCATGATGTCGCCGTTCGATTCGCGGGTCGGACAAAGAATAATCGAGCTTTTCTTTCAAGAAATTCTCAGTACCAACCAACACGAAGTCAGAAATTGAGTGAAACTATTCTCGTGTTTACTTAACTATATACATTATAGATATTAGTTGAGATAAATGACTCGTTATGTTAACTCAAAACACTCTTATTTTAACATTATTTATTTTATATCTTTAAAAATATGCTTTCATAGGTATAGCTGTTACTAGAGTGGTAGGAGAATAAGTACTTGCAGTATCTAAGTACTAACTTAATTAAACTACAATATTGCATGCATCGACGCGAGGCATTAACAATTAGTGAGAACAAGATAAAACAAGTAGAAAATAAAACGTTTGTTGAACCTTATATTAGAAATAAACGAGTATGTAATATACAAAGCGATGTAGAAACAACATTTTCTAATCTCAATGTTTCGTAAATCACAGATTAGCATTACAAAAGATGGATTAAATAGATGAGCTACATCTCTTTGTGTTGTAAGAATGTAAATGAAGTTCTGATGCGAGCATATTGTAAGCTACAGACACAATGCGTGCCAAAATCGTGAGTGACATATTCAAATATACTTTCTACATGCCGATTGCTTTGTATAAAATATCAACACATTGCTACATCTTTGTAAATATATCTATTGTATCAGGGAATTACGTTTCGTCATTCACTAGTATCTTTATTAGGTTTTATTTTTTTGTAAGCGAGCGTTACTTAAATTCCCTTTTGTATGCTTACTACTAAGATAGCAAACAAGCACTAGCCTAGCCTCTTATATGTATATGACAAACCAACTATAAAACTTGCACTGCCAACTCGATAAACAGGAGTCTAAACAAGAAGAGCGTTGCAACCATTGCAAAAGATATACACCACTGATGGTAGATAGCTTAGAGCCTCCTTAAAGACCTTTGGAAACCTTTACAGCAGGCACACAATACAATATTACCTATTAGATTTTGCCCGCGGCTTTGCTCACTTTTATGTAGATTTTGCCAATAAATTTCCATCCCACGGAAACAGTTCCTCTTTTTCTGGATAAAAGTTACCCTATATTACTTTCTGTACTTGTGACCTCATTCTGCGTAAATAGAAACACCAATGATTAACCTCTGGTATGCCGGAACGTGGATCTGCGCGAGACACAATGCTTTTTCTATTATGTCTGGTATTCTGGCATACAACAGGTTAAGTTATGTTCGGGTACCTTGAAATAACTACACTGGAACATTGAGACAACTACCATCTTAGTCTCCCCGTGACCATGGCTGCTGAAAAGCAACCGAAACGTCGGGGAATATCGGATATTATAAATATTGAGTACCTAAATCATTTTTCATGTAATAGCTACAAGTTAAACTATGGAAGCGTCCTATAAAAAAAGCAGTTTATATTCTTTACGACTTCGAACTTCTACCAAACATAATTAATATTCCATTTAAATAACGCAAGCTGCCGACTGACAAGTCATACTTATTGAATAAATGTATCTAGGATAGAACAAAAGCTCTTTTTATATGTTTCATAAACCATAAAACAGCCGGCGTCAATGTCTTTCCAGCTTTTATGTTATTAGAAGAATAAAAAAGTATATTTTTCTTGTAAGGTTTGTGAAACTAGAAGTCATTTACTGGCCTAGATTAATCTTATTTACGCAATGTGTGTTCAGCAAAATAAAATGTTTAGCAATAGTCAAGCATACAAACAGTAACTTTGAATAAAGTTCTATAAGTATTCCTATAAAAGATTGACTAAGAAACAAGTGGAATACTATTTAGCGAAGAATACTTTACGAGGTGTACTGTTGAACTGTCCAGCAGAAAATCGTTTTAATTGAGACCAGGTTAAAAATACGAAAATGTGATAAGAATAAACTTAAAGAGCTATGTCCGTACCATTCGTATACCATTGAGAACCACTCTGGACAACAGGTTAGATGTCTTTGATAACATGAGTAAATATTACTAAATGAAGGTAGTCTAAGTATGTCTTTTTTATGCAATCACAAGTGCTAAGGATGTTATGATTATGAGTTACACAAATTAATGACTGAATAATCTGTCTATATCGACCAGTCCAACGGCTAATGTTATAAACGACGATCATATAACATTGAATGCTCTTCGGCTACTTGACAGAAAAAAGCGCTCAGACAATATATACCTATCTGCTTTCTGTTTATATCTCATGACAGCTAAATCTCTGAGTTTGCGGTAAAGACAAGCTGTCTTTAACATAATCTGTTTCTACCGAAACGGAGATTAGCATGGAATTAATTAATCACTGGAAAGCATCTGGTATACACCTGGTTTGCCTTTACTTTATAACGATAAATAAGATGATGATCTATTATTAATATAAATTGGTTGCTAATTAAAATATATTTTTTGGTTTATTTTATCTACATGATTGAAACCAATTAATAGGAATGGTAAAATTTGTTAAGATGTTTCGGTATTTATTACTCAATCTCGCATAAATTATTAAAGAATTTAAATGATATTTGGCACGCAGGTAGACCATTGTAGACATTTACCATTTCTTGGTTAAACACTTACAATATCCTTTATTCCGCTATGCATCCCGTGGGATTTACGGGTGGAATTGGAGACTTTGTAATATAAGGATCTATTTATCAATCACTAGATAAGACGTTCTTATCGGCTTTGATAGAAAATTAACCCTTTATATATTCTTACTGAACTACAATTTCATAAAATAGAATGCAATGAAAACATCCATAACATTGCTTCTGCTCCGTTAAAATGAGTGCCAAAAATATATAAGTTAGTACTCGTAATTCTGTCAGCTATTGTTGTAGAAACCACAGAATAACTACACATCCATATTGAAATGGAACCCACTAGTTTAAGTAGCACGTATGCGATCTATTTATTTATCCGTAACAAGGACTGATCCAATCTAAACACGTTTTCTGTCATAACAAGGGTTTCTTAAAGTCTTTCTCTATTAGCAGTGTCTCGCTGCTGGCAGCACAGCGCTCTGTATCCAATAAACTACCAAACAAATCGCCTGTTTTGTGTTAAAACATTACCAAACTGTAAAAAAATATGCTAAATTTAATATAGGTAACCGAAATACAAATAAATAGTAAACGTAAAGTGAAATTTAACACGACTACTATCTGTCACCGTTAAACTTAAATTCGCTTTCTATAACAAGTTTTTGTTATGAACACTTTATATTCTGTTTGAATGCGACGCGTTTTTTGTTTGAATTAATTTTATTGTCCACTTCCATTCTGTTCATGATTTTATTCATAAGGATTTCCTATTAGGCTGTTTTGTTGTGTGTCATTGTTCAATGATAGAACATGGAATATTTAAAATAATACTTGTGGCTGCGTTTGTTTTTTAGTGAAATTACTGCTGTCCCATTTCCATATACTGCATCTAAATAGTAATTGAGGAACACAGCTGCATTTTTGAGTTGATTTCATGTAGAACTACTTTGTTTTTACTAAATGAAATCGATAGTGACGTGCAAATCGATTAGGTATTTAGAATCGAAATCGAATCGCATTGAATCTAAACCATCCAGGAGCCTCACTCAAACACACAAATATTCCATCAAATTCGGTCCAGCTGTTTACGAGGAAGTCAGTGACATACTCACTTATTGAAGAACTATATGCAGAAAGAAGATGGCAATGTTTTTATCTTAAATATTACCAAATTGCCTTCCTTTAAAACTTTTGACCAATTGCTAAATCGTATTACTACTATTTACAAAGCATAAAATTAACGATGTTTGATCACTACTAAACACCGAAGTTTCATACTTTGTAGATAGAACAGAAATTAATTATCATCAAATACAGGCAAACGATATAAGCGTAACATAACATAATATGTCTATTGTATGTAGGTACCAATTCAAAAATGACAACGTGGTCTTCAGTATTTATGTAAGAAGAAGCTAAGTAAACATTTTTGTTCAAACGGAATACCTTGGTCGCATTTGTGACAAAGCAATGCTTGAAACTTTGAAAATATATAAAGCGAACGTATTAAAGTGAACCGAGAGCAGTTTAGCGCATGTACGACGCGACGTTGTAAACACTAACATGTTATGTAAATATATCACATAGGTAATCAACGTACATGCATTTGTATCCGAAAGACTAGAAAACATGCAATACGGTGAACCTAGTTGAAAGGGAACCAGGAATTAAAATTAGGTAAATAAAAATACATTTTATTTTCGTAAAACGGAGCAACAGCTTGTTGCACATCTCTCGCGGGTCGACCACATACCTAGTAAGGTATGTGGTCGATCCGTGAGAGACGTGCGCGCTTTGTGTTTATGTAAAATAGAGCAAATAAGCCTAATTAATTCATGCTTATAATTTATTTTATTTATTTATTTATTGTCGGAAAGCTTACAGACATGTAATACATATATGATATAAAAATGTTCAGAGTACATGCTGACAACAAGCTTCCACAGATATGCAATATTAATAATACAGCTTTTATTTAAACTATGAACTAATTATGCTTTTGCTGACATTTACTTTTGCTGACAAACACACACACGCACACACCAATTCACATACAAGACTGCACACTAATTTAAATATAAGAAATGCCTTTGTGTAGACCATACATTTTAACTATGTACAAATCTTGGCATGTATGACGTGTACCGATAAAATTCGACAACCAGTAGGGGGCCGGCACTGTAACTCCTTAACACAGGCTGCTTAGTAGCCTATCTAGGAGAACAGTACTCCACCCACCATTATTGTAGTTAATGTATACTGTCATCGTGTATAGCAATAAGACTGTGTGTTTAACTACAATGTAATTTCATTTTTAAATAAATTATTATTATTATTAATTAACTTAAGTTAGGTTACACAGGCAAATTTAAAACGTGTGTTAAGGCTGGTTTTTTCGAAGAAAACATTATTCATAATTTTTTTAACTGTGTTTGGTCTGGTATTAAATAAATTCATATCAAGCTCAAGAGAAAATTTATTAATAGTCCTAGCACTGCGTAATAGGTAAGCATTCTGACGATAATTCGTAGACGCAAATAGAACATTAATAATGGTCGCTGTCTGAGGCCCAATTGGTTAGTTCGTAATTCTATGCCTGCAAGAAGTTTAGGACAGTCAATGGAGGTGTTCGCAATGTTAAGCACAAGACAGAGATCGTTAACCGTGCGTCTAAATTCAAAGGGCAAGAAATGATACCGCTTGCATCGCTCATTATGATCAATTAAACACTGTTGCGCCTTAAAATCTAAGTACCTCAGGAACCTTCTTTGTATACCTTCAATTCGAGATATGTAGATTTGATATTGAGGATTCCATACTTGACAAGCATACTCAAAATGGCTTCGCACGTAAGAGCAGTACAATATCTTTACACTTTTTAACGAACGAAAAGAGGCAGATTATCTTATGATAAAACCCAGAACCTTGGAGGCCTTATAACAGTACTATTTATTATCTGATCCACTGCGAGGCACAATTTTTTCAGCACGAGTATAGAAATACAGCCTGGGAGAACCCTACTATATTTTTATTTCAAATACACCACATGATGATTGGTTTAACATAAATCTGAGCGACGGCGACGATTGACTTTCTGATCTCCAACACGTCGCAATTGCAATGCAAGTAAATCAACGCACACACTTTCAAAAGAATACAGTGCGTATTGTTTATATAACATTCACTCATCCGTTAAGACAATAACAATGGATTTAGTTAATGTTATTGAAGAAAGTTACGTCATCGAGAACAGTTGGTAGTTTGTTACAATGTTGGTGATATTTGTCGTATAAATCGTAACTACTTGAAAATATTTGCTTTGGACACATATTATATAGATGCTCGAGAGATCTGAAGAAAGTATGGATATAACACTAAAAATATAAGTAGTATGTGACCGATAGTAAATAAATTATGAAATGAAAAACTCTTTATTTAACTCCCGCACTACGAATAATTCCTGTGTAGCGGAGGAATTTACAAACATTCAAACAACGGATAAAAAGAACACCCAGCTAATACTATAACAAATAAGTATTTAAAACATTTTGTTATAAGATAAGTTGCTGTTTATTTACTCCAACATGTAATTAAAACCTAATAACGTTAAGAACATACTACTAAGAAGCTTTAAAATTTAAATAAATTATTTTGTTCAGCCAAACCATACACGCTGATTAGGGCATTCGCAATCGGAGTTTTTGCGTCTGTATCGATATCGCTCCGATCCCTATTAAACATATGATTTATTGTTAAAACAACTACCAATGGTTACCAATGCTTGCAAAATCAGAGGGCACTCGCACGTTGCCGACGACAAAAAGTAGGTATATCGTTTTAACGAGTACATCAATGCTGCTTTACTTTTTGGTAAACACTTGCCTGTCTGCCTTTTAAAGCCTAATAAGCATCAGAATTATGAAAAGCGATACTTCCATCAGATCCGCCACCTGTTGGCTTTCTACTGCCAAAATAATAAATGGATAATAAGCATTTGAACAAAAAATGAACATTAAACAACTCTACTAACCTAAGAAACGACAAGTTAAAAGTCATAGTTACAGCAAAAGCTTTTCCGCCAACAAACTCTTACTTAGTTCAGTACAACAATACTTTCTTATATACATCGTTCAGGAACCCTTTCCGAACTTACGTATACTTTCCGTCGAGGACTTGTCGATTTTTACGAGCGCATTGACTTTAAACTTTTACTATTCCGCTGTCGATTCCAATACAAAGGAATCTCATCTTTATATTTACAATTTTCTATGAGATTTTCATCGTTTTTCTTTGAATACATGTTTGATGCGAATTCATGCTGAGCTCTACTTTTAATATTTATTTCAACACTAGGATTTAATGGTGTTTTGTATTATAGATAACATGTTAACATAGTGCAATAGGTTTTATGCGTTCTAAATATTACCTTGTATCCAAAATACTACTTTGGAAGCCTTCTTATTGCATATTTATTAACCACCATGACTATTTCTTGCGTTATTTATATTTAATAGATATCTATATTTTATATTGTTACTTAACTGAAGAGACCAAGAGATTTCATGGAATTTGAGGCACTTAGTCTAATCGTCAACACAATCATATTTAACAACAAACGCCTCTAAATAATTAAATTGTCTTCGAATCGCTCTTAGTTACTTAAAGGTGTTTAACACAACACAATCTAGCCAACAAAGTTTAAATCCCACTTTTAATTCGCATATTGTCATCTGCTATGCACAATTGCAGACTACGTCTTCGTCCTAATAACTTTGCACGAACCATCAAACTTAACTGACCCATCAAAACGCTCAAATGAAATATAATAATATTTTGTTGTTACAAAATCCACTTTCACTAACCCTAATGACTACACATCACATTTAGACAAAGCTTTATAAATTACTTCGACTTCATCTACTTGCTACGCACTTTTTACGCCTCAAATTTCTCTAGACACACCAAAATCATGTGTTTGATGCATCGTAATGCATTTGAACTATCGTCTGGTGCCTTTCACTGTGCGTTGTTGCGTCATAGCAAACGTCAGACGCGAGTTCACTCACTCCTAGCTACTGCTTACGACATCCTCGCTTGACGACGACGTGACTGTTGAAATATTGCTTTACTCTGACACCCGTATGACGTAGGTTTTTGAACACTTGAACGCCGTTTTCTGAAGTCTTGTGGAGAAACAGCGATAACGTGAAAAATTATGTCTTTAGTTCTGTTGTGTAAGTTGTGCCAAAATGTTTAATATTTTAAAGGTTGAGCAAGTGTTAACTCATTAAATACCACATAGGAGACACAATAGAAAATGTATAATTCGCTTTCATTTGTGATCGTTACGGCGTTAAATGGTTGAACTTATTGGTTTAATTTTAATCACTGATTGCCAAGCAAAAACGCTACTACCGTCAGTAAGTGTCCCGATTGAACAAAATGTTTAATTACGGCAAAAAGTCAGTGGGTACTAGATTCTGACATTTTTATAAGATATATAAAGCGCATATTAGCTCTTTGGTATAAATAATTTGGCTTAACCACAGCGTCCAGGGAAAATACATGTGTGGTCTAATATACATTAAATCACATAAGTTTCAATAGCCTACTAAACGTAAATTTTAATAGGTTATAAATGCTACAAATTTAAACATTTATTAGTAATGTTTATGCTCTTAATTATTAGTATATTAGTAATATACTAACGGTCACATTACAAATCTAATTATCTACTTAATTGGTTTAGAAATTCGGTCTGCTTCGGTGAAGCTCATAGTCATAATCATAAGTCATAACACAGTAGGTACGTTGAGAAACATTGAGTAAATAAATGTTGAAGGAAAACCAAAGCCGGAGTTTTTGATCAACGCCTTGTGCGAATTTCCGAACATTGCAAGCTCTATAGCAAAGTTTAAATATGCGGTTGTAACTTTAGTTAGGCTAATCCGATTATATTCTGTCAATAAAGTTGTGTAAATAGAAGTCATGAATGTTCAATTACCTAAAAGAAGATTGAAATATCGTGGCCGTTGTATTTATTGGTATATTCCTTCGGTTTAGTTGTTGTAGAAACATTTTTAGATAGGTATCCGATACAGTTTCTTATTATACTATTTTATTAATTAATACTTGGTTACAAATATCTCTAAGTAAACTGTTTTCTAACGTGTAAACAAGGTTATTAAAGACCAACTTAATTACTCGACAAAACTGCGTTTATTATAAACAATGTTTGTGCTGAATGCTAATAAAATAAGTTCTAGGGGACCCCAGAATTTATTATTTTAAAATTGACTACGCATTCATTTGGAAACGAGCCCGTACGCCCCTTGACTTTCGCTCCTTTCATAGAAAGACGTCCTATTTTTCGGTGGATTTTAAGAAGAAACCTAACAAATACCTAGTATGGGGCGAACCTTGAGGGACGAACGGGCTCGTAAATATTAATTTGGTCGTTCAGATACTGATTAGGTACTCTTATGTGGGATTCAGTTATAGTTGTTGTATTTCGGACACTCACCCCGTATTTGTTGTTATTTTATTATTCGTTAACATCCTACACATAAAATAATTATTTTTATTTTAAATCCTTATTCTCAAATGTATTCGGTTGATGATGATCACTTTTAAACGTTATATTTTTTGAGTCCCATTCAATTACTTTATAAGTAATTTTGAGGGCGAACGGAACGATGGCGGATTTCTTGACATCTTAATAAATATAGAAACAATATGGTTCTCATTCATACTTCGCACGACTCATTAGCGTTGGTTATATATTAGTAAACATGACAGAACAATAAGACAGACTATACGTTTCCACGTTTATAACCCGTTCTATGAATAAATTCATAGTATGTATTTATTTTGACTCTCGAGTCGTACAGCCATTGCACTGAGTTCAGTGACCGCCGACCGACAGACTTACTAAAACCGGTGAAAGTAATCACTAATTAGCATGCACTTGATGGGCACAGCGTTACGTCACTTCCGTAGATTATAACAAACAGAAAGTATTACACAGTTACGAGATTATAAGACAGTGATTTAAAAAAAAAAACGTCCCTTTAACAATCCAATTTTACATATTATGATTCTCTCATACGGTGGTCCTCATTAAACATTCATTATTTTTTATTTAATACTTTCTGTCATTACCATAACCTGCAAGAAGACTTATGCTTACTATTTGGTTTTACTGTTATTATTATTGTTAAAGCCATAATATACTATAATAACATAACACACGACCCGCCTCCTTACTTTATTTTTTCTACTGATGTAGGTATCCAATAAGTTTAAATTAAAAAGGATACTACACGTAAGCTACTTAAGGATTTGGGCCATTATAAATATATATTTCATTAACCTTTTACGTACATTTAATTCCAATTAAAAAAACAATATACTTAAGCAAAATTGTGCGCGCATCGCTCGTGCGCGGGAAAACCCGTGATACGTAACCGCGAGTGGCGCGAGGACGCATGCGCGCGCGTTCGGAATCTCTACAATAGTGCATGCACACACGTCACGAAGACGTGATTGACTGGTTAGTTATATGGTGTAGGCTGAATAACTCGTCCCCTTCGCTGGGTCAAGAAAAAGTTTGTGTTCTTTTTTGCTGTCAGTTTTGAAGTTGCGTCATTAATCTTAGTAGGCGCGAAAAAGTAGAGGTTATCAGCAGACGAAAACAACTTACGCTTAGAAACTTACTATTTGATTGTTCATCTTCGCTTAATGACTAGGCAAAATAGTTAATAAAGCCCTTAATAGATTGTTTACTTCTTATACCTACTTATTTACTTACTTGTTTTACCGCCTTTCACGTTTAGGAGCTAGGTAGGTATGTACATTTACAGATGAACAAATTTTTTAGAAGGTACCTATATATTTTACTAATTCTACAGACGCAAGACATTTATTTTAAATTACATCTGATTTAAATTCAATAGCCGTCTGCTTTGTGTAACAGGCTTTAAATATCTAATTATTTACAACAATGGAATCCAATCAATTCAGCGGCAAGGCCGAAACCCATGTTTGTCGGAGTCGAACGTTTGTATGAGTCAGTGCAACTCAAGTCACTAAATAAAATACTACAGCGTCCTCGCTTGCATGCCTATACGTGATCAGATAAATTAATCATCTTGACAATGAAATATTGTACCTACTTGTTGATATATAGCTCGGCAGATGGGAATGAAGCGTAAGAAAAACTACACAACGACTAAACTTAAGTTGTCAAAACCCACATTGCAGTTTATATGAACGTATTCTTAAACTAACTTCTCTATCTGTAGAAACAGTTAACAAAAAGAGGGACTTAACGAAATTGTGAATCTGGTCGGATGGTCATGCAGATAGTGGCAGCCTCCCAATTATATCGAATAATGGTGAAGAACATATTACTATCACTACAACAGCTCAATACAAAATTATACGAAAAAAAATACGATAGTAACTCTGTCTCTCTGTTACGCTTTCACAGCTGGACCATTAAACTGATTTTAATACAATTTGACAAGAAGATAGATTTTGTCGTTAGGGATGGACACAGTCGAACACGTGACTCCAACCACACAAAGTTATGGAAAGTCTATGCGAGATTTTTCTACCTAACCGTTTGTACTAAATATTCTGTGCATACACAAGAACGCGAATGGCTCAACAGTTATCGGTAATTATTCGCAAATTTTATAACTGCTAATATTTATTATTAAATTTTCACTGGCTAAATTTAGAATCCTTCTCTCAAAATTTTAGAGAAGTTAATTTCGTTCGGAGAACTAAAGTTAAGTTAGTTTTTCGGCTAAAGTTTCGCCAGTTATTTATTTTCTTTTAACAAAGCTTTTTCATGACGAAATCATATTTATAGTGACTAGCGCCATCTAGCATCAACCGCAGAATACATAAAGCGCGCAATCAGTGGATTTACCATGAGTTTTGTACAAAGGCCACTAATGAAAACGCCGATGATAAAATGTTTCGAAATGCGTCGAAGGTTATTGCCATTTAAAATCAAAGTGTGTTTCACATCGTCATAGTATGCAAACTCTGACAATATCACGTTATATTTAATAAAATAGACGAGGCCTGTATATTCGCAGGAGTTGTCAGCGGTGTTACACCTACATTTCTCCAATTATGCTTTAAAACCCACGGAATAGGGTAAAATGTAGTAAAATTGTCTTATTTTGTCATGTACTAGCCATATCTGCAGCCTCCGCGCTGTTATTAAGGAATTCCTAACAGAAAAATTTAAAAAAAATTTTACTGATCCGTGAACGCATGCAAACATGTTCGCAAACTTATGTCGTGGAACCAGCAAGCCACCAGCAATACAACTGGTATTAAAGCATATTATTATAAATAGTTTTACTATATTTCTAACATGTGTATGTTTGTTTGTTGCAGTGCTCGCGTGTGTAATGCAGCGATGTCGATGGCGGTGAGGGTGGCGCTGCTCTGCGCGTGCGCATTGCTTCTGCAACACGGTAACTACACACTTTCTAAACTATTATGTCAGATTCATATAAATATTTACGCATGCGTTAGAAATTATTTTCTAATAGAAGTTTAGCATAACATAATTATAGTTTATTTCTTACTATAAATTAATAATGAGAAATCAATCAATGTTTTTTTTCACGAGTGTTTTTGTGACGGTTGCTGCTTTCTTTTAATTTAACTTTTTCTACAGAAGGTGTGACGCCATTGGCGTATCTAGGGTTATATTCCAGAGAGAGAGAGCTGAACCTGAAGCAGCGAGGCCCTACATACAATTTATCACTTTGGGTTGAAACCAAACATCCTGGGGTGGGCAGTAAACAATTCTGTATGGCAATAGCCTACCTACCGTTGATCTTATATACCTACTTATGTGTCAATATGTAGGAAGATAATAAATAATTAAACTAAAGACAATATTATATAAGAAAAATAATTAAACGGGACTAAAGAGAGATGGCCAGATCTTTAATAGCCCACAAAACATAGCAAACATTCAATAAATAAACAAAATTTAGAGCAGTAGACCAATAGTTCAAAAATTGTAATTATTGTAATTATTGTAACTTTGTAGCTAATAATCTTAATTTTAGGCAATATGTAGTTATTTCCATTTTACGATGCAAGTTACAATTTTAGTCACTGTAATAATAGTGTACCTTTATACAGCTTTTATAAAAATAACGATATGTTTGCAGCAAGCGCCGAGCTTAGAGGAAGATGTGACGCAAACATGTCGTGCCCAGCGCGGGCTACGCCATGCACCACGGGCGACGAGTGTGGAGACAAGATCTGCTGTAACACGTCATGTGGCCAGGCTTGCGTGGACCCCTTATTTACTGGTGAGTTTTACTACCAATAGAGTATTTACGTATGGTGTGAATGGGACAATTGGGCCCTCCATCATGTGAACAATTCGGAGATTATTTCGATTTCACTGGAACCTCTGCAACTCCGTAGGGACATTGCCTCATTGGCATGTTTCTACAGAATATACCACGGGGAGTGCTCTGAACAGTTATTCCACCTTATGCCGCCCTCCCCTTTCCTATCCAACCTTATACGGTAGAATCGATTAGAGCGCGCTACATCAAGTTTGGGTTCTCATACTCTGCCTAGGCAGGTGTTTTCTTGTTCCTTCAATTCTGGGTCCTTTAAGCGGGGCGTGAAAAAGCAGCTTCTCAGGCCGTCAAAGTAATGACCTCAACATCGCCTCAGCTGCTATGAGGGCGGTGTAGAGGCCACTGCTTTTAGACCCCATGACTGCTTACCATCAGGTGGAGTGTGACAATTTTAAAATAAAAAATCAAAATAACGCTTAATTAAGACTGAGTTAGAGCGTAAGTTTCAGAACATGGCCAGCCCGATACGTGTTTTTTTAATAGTATATTATTATTTTCTCCTCTTTATTCTTTAACTAGCTTTTGCTCGCAGCTTCGCTCGAGTACATATGAATAATATAATGTATTTTAAAATAAAATATCGCTTGTTAATATAGCTTTCTTTCTTATGGTGAAAGAATTGTTTGAATCGGTTGTGTAGTTTTCGAGTTTTAACCTTTACAAACAAATAAACAAAAAACCAAATCTTTCCTTGTTATAATATTAGTATAGATATTACTTACACGTCATGGACACAGGACTGGCTCCGTGCTACAGGACAAGAACACTAAAGAGGAAGTTGTATTTATAAAATGATTTTTTTTTTTCAATGGGCTGATTTTATCAAAGACCGTTAAAATTATACTAATGCTTGATTAAATACAATAAACCATTATATCTATACTATGGATCGAGCATTTTTGTCACCCAAGCGGGGTTCAGGACTCTTATAGGTATACGTACAAGCATCAAGATGTAAGGATCTAGGAAAATGAAAATTCTTATAGTATTACCCCCGTCGTCTTAACCCTAGAAATTAGTAGCACGCACATGCTGTGTTTGATAGTTTTACTTCAGAAATTTGACTCACTTGAAGTTGTCATTCCAATATAAATTTTTATTCAGCTCTTAACTCCAGTGAAACGGCTGTGCTTGTGATACGACGTCTACAAAACTTCTTTAATGCCTTACGCAGTTGTATAAATTATGTATGCAACTCTATCCCAAATTTATAAATTAGCCTTCTTATTACAACAACATATTTCTTTTTACAGGTTGTGAGAACTTAAAACTTTCTTCAGAACGGATATCCCGTGCCTTAGCAGCGGAGAATAGTCGAGGTGGCAGAGGAAAGCTGCCGTCACTAAGGACCCCGAGATGTAGGGCTACAGACGGAGAGTTTGAGGAGATACAGTGTGATAACGAAATTGTCAGCTCATGTTGGTGTGTCGACTCTGCCGGCTTTGAGGTAAATAGAAATCTGAATGGCTGATTGACTACGGTTACTTCACTAAATCAATGACCCTATGAATTGCTATAATCTCTGCTTACGTAGAACATCATGGTTTTTATAAACATAGTCTAATAGAGTCTTTAGGGACATCTGTTGAACTTCTTAAAATGTTTAACAGGACTTGTCCACATATAACATAATCGAAATTTATTAAAGTGCTATTAAGTTGAGTGTGGACGAGTCATTATCTACATTTTGATGCAGATGACCTTTTGTTTACCGGTATTTCAGATACTATGGAAAAAGCTGTGTCACGCGTATTTATAGATATACGTACTATGAATACTGAAAGTCGTATTAGGCTGTGCCTTATTTTCTAAAGATTATACTTACAGCCTGTTATCGGTTATGGGTATCAGGGGTCGCCCGACTAGGCTGTTTCGCAATATGTATATGCTGTTGTAGTATATACATATTGCGAAACAGCCTAGTTGGGCTTAGCCTACCTTTAAATCCACCTTAAGTAACCCCGTCACTTTTTTCGGCTAGTCGATCCACTAGGCTGTATAATATAATACTTTGTTATAACTTCTAGGTCCCAGGCACCAGGGCACCTGCAGCAGGACTAGTAAACTGCACCCGTGTAGCGCCTTGCGCCGCTCACACCTGCCGCATGTTATGTCCTCTGGGCTTTGAGCTAGATGCCAAGGGTTGTCCGCTGTGCAAGTGCAGAGATCCTTGCTCCAGTGTTACTTGTCCTGGACAGCTGTCATGCCAATTGGAAGAAGTTCCATGTCTGACACCGCCGTGCCCACCAGTGCCTACTTGTAAGTTACAATATTCTATGAAACTTGAAAAGCCAATCATTTAGTTAAGAATTACATATAAAAAATAATTAAGTGCATCACATCAGTGATAATTTAGTTTTGATCTTCTAAGACTTATACTTTTCTTCATCTAACTATTAGATTTTGCATAAATTTTATATCTATTATTATTGCTTTTCAGGTAAACGTGGTCGTAGTCTACAAAACATTTGCCCTGTAGGAGAACCGTTGTTAATATCAGAGACGAGTCGGCCATTCTTGTGTGGCACTGATCCTGGCAAACCGAACTGCCCGCCTTTATATAGATGTCTTGTTGAATCAGGTAATTACTTTGCAGTAGGTACGTAAAATATTTATTCGATTTTTCAAAGTACCTATGGATAACCCGATAGCCTGTTGATATGGACATGGACTGATATATTTCAAAATAACGAAATTGAAATCAAATATTTCTTTTGAAAACCTTGAGTAAAAATAACGGAACCATCTTAAATCAAAAATGCAAAGCATGGTTATTGAAATCATACATTACTAGCTGACCCAGCAAAAGTTGTTCTGCTATGTAAATCGATTCGATAGGGACACCCTAATCACCTAGCGGTATGAAATATACTTAACAACCTATTTTCTTATACCTATCAAATACACAAAACAAGTCATATCTGGGTGTAATCTTGTTTATAAAATTGTTATTGAGGCACATGTCACACACATGATTGCAGGATTTTTGCCATTTCCTTTGTTCTGAGCGTGTTCCATGTTTAAGCATTTCCAAATTATAATTTACTAAAACAGTTAGATTAGATTAGAGAAAAACTAGTTTTCCCGCTTAAAAGAGACTATACCATAGGATCTAACACAACCATGTATATACATCTGATCTATCTTTTATTTTCTTTAGGAAACGACTACGGTGTATGCTGTCCAGCGTCCTTAGAACTGCAGAAGGCTGGCACTTGCCCCGTCCCAACCAACAGCGATCTTGACTGTGGAACTCCTTGTGCCCATGACCTCGAGTGTCCTTCGATGCAGAAGTGCTGCGACGGTGGAGAGTGTGGCAGACACTGTATATTACCACACAATGTGACAATGTGCACGCAGCAAAAGATGATAGCTGAATTATTAGTCGTCAGCGAAAAGGAGGGAAGGGGATACGTGCCGCAGTGTGCGCAAGATGGCTCCTTTGTATCAAGACAATGCTCAAGAAATGGATTGGTTTGCTGGTTAGTATATTGTTTGTTGAAAGATTCCAGTGCATTATATAATATAATTTTTGAAGCCATATAGGTTATTATCAGTCTCGTCGCACTAAACTTTAACAAATGTTTTTTTTTTTCGTAATGATAATTTGATCAAGATCAAAAGAATGCTTGTAAGTTTCTTATAAACATCTCATCATAGCCTTAACTTTCCGGTTTAAGCTTCCAATTTTACATTTAACAGGAGTACAGTCGCCAATTATTAAACTTTGATGGTCCTAATTAGTGTGTGTCTCATCTAAATAGGTACATAATTGTGAATTTGACTTGACTTTATAAAGGAAGATTGGGTATACTACGTTTCTATATTTTTTGTCAGAAGCGTCATGAATTTCGATTCAACTACTCCATTGAGGCTTTTCATGTAGTAAGACGCTGTTTAATTAATGTTAAATTAATCTGATCTGTTTGTTCTAGGTGCGTAGACTCGGAAGGCAACAAGCTGCGAGGCTCGATGGGCCCATCGTCCTCTGTGAAGTGCTCGGTGGCACCACTGCCGGCGCGTAGCGGCGCGCGCAGCCTGGAATCGTGTGCGCGTGCGTTGTGCGCCGCCGTGTGCGAGTACGGCTACAAGAGCGGCGGGGACGGCTGTCCTACGTGTGAATGCGACGATCCGTGTGCTGGCTTCCCCTGTCCGGATGGCGAAGAGTGCGTCAGAGTCAAAGATGCGGATTGTACCGGTGAACTCTGCACTGGATATCCAGTGTGTAAGTGTTCCGTGCATAATTAAATAAATATGCAAAAAAACTAGGCGTTCTTTATGTCCGTTGTTTAAAAGTTTGTAAAGACCTCCGCGACGAAGTTATTATTTATAGAGCGAGAGTTGTTATTTTTATAAGAAAAAGGAAAGAACTACCCTTATAATGTTTTCTGATCCATATTCTGATAGCACAACGCAAAAATCAATGGACTTTTTGTAACGTCAACATCGTTGCGACAAAATTGACTTTCGTCTTATTTTGAAGACTTCCGTATTATCGAAGTGCCCTTTTACTTTCTACTCCATCTTAAATCTTTATATTTTTCGGTAACGACAGGCCGCCAAAAAGGATCATACGAGAATCCATGCGAGGTAGGCGCTCCAGCTACAGACGACGACGGTTCTGTACTACCTTGTGGAGCCGAAGCCGACTGTCCAGGTGGCCACGCTTGTACCAGAACCAGGAGAAGTGGCGTAGCTGTGTGCTGTCCAGAACCACACTATGTCGACAATGTTACCGATACTGATGCTATGGAGGTAAGTCTACATCAGGGCTCCTATCGACAATGCTTTTGATCTGATCGTTATTTTGCGGGAGTTCAGCGAATGGTAAAGAAGCGTATATGAAATAGATAGCATTGCGACAGACCCTTCCTCTACGAGTACTCAAGCTTATGAAATAGCGTTCCCACTTACCCACCTTTCGGTATATAGTGAGAGCCGCTGTAGCTCGAAAGCACCTTCAGAGACCAGTTATAGACAGGTCTTGTCTCCAAATCCAGAGATCCGGTTCTCGTTATAGCGAGCTACCTCGTGGCCAAGTGGCACTACCTATTGCCAGATAGATGCCGGAGCAATAAAGCCGCTCACCACTCGCAACTCTGAGAGTTGCTAACGATGGTGCCGGAACTGTATAATGCACGCTCACTTCCCGACGTACATCCATACGTCTGCCCAATTAGTCCAAGCTGGGTATTGCCCGAGTCACTCTAGCTATGACTCTTACTTGCTGAGCACGCAAACACCCGAGATGCGTTGTGGCAGGTTTTACGCCGCCACTTCGCTGAAGATAACTCCGTGCATCGCGCAAACCGAATGGTCGCACTAGCTGCGCGTGAGTCCGACGCTCTAACACCACGTGCTTGCCGAGCAACGAACATGTCGTTTTCTACGGGTGACCACATAGCCACTACGAGTCCAACCTCAATGTCAGGCACTGCGCACTCTTATCGGCGGCCGATTGAACACGCCTTTCGAGGCGCAGTGGGCTAGCCTGACCCCGTAATACCTTGATCCTAAGGGGATGACCCGTAGTTCTCCTCCCGAAACCCTATCTACTCGGGTCCTGAAAATAGGAACATTATTTCATCTTGACAAAGATTGCATAACTAAGCTGTGACTCCATTCTCCTGGTGACGAACTTTATTAAATTAAGCCAGACAACTTTATGTTGTGTTCTTGTAGTAACGAGGGTTGTAAGGCTTTTTAAAGAGGTGATCTACTGTCAGCTAAGAACCAGTGTAATCTTTGCCTTTTGTGCTAACAACATAGCTCCACCTTTTTAAAAGGTCAGCTCTGAACAAATGTGCTCCTAGTTGCAAGCGGCTAAGGTAGTCGATTATAATCAGGCAAATTGTAAACCTGTTTGTCACCATATTTTCTAATGTTATCTTAATAATTAAAGGTTATGAATTGTATACAGTGATTGCTTCAAAGTTATATTCTTTTCCTTCAGATAAACTTTGAGTCATGCGGCTCTGAGGCAGAAGCTTTATGCGGACTGAACTCAACAATTACGTGCCCTGAAGGCGAATGCGACAATGACTTGATGTGCTGCGCTACATCCAACTGCGGGCCCGTGTGTATCGACCCTGCCAAAATGCGTCTGCAGTCGGATAGAGTCGATGATACTCCTACTAGTAAGTATGACATTCCTTTATTAACGCGGCTTCGTCTGCGTTCATAACTAATTAAAAAGAAAAGTGATTCTGACGTATTTACGACAGAATCGCTTTAAAGGCCTAGACGTGAAGACATAACAAACAGATAGGAAAAGCCTTTGCCATATTAGTACGGCAATATTGCCGACGACGAATAATATAACCATCGCTCTTATCATAAAACACTTATGAAGAGACACTACCTGACTTAGTGGTAAAACTTATAGTGTCTAGACTTTAACCTGCTATGTTTCACACCCAAGGCAGAAAGAATAGGACAACTTGATAATGAAACGTATATTGACCAGATTATACCCGCTGTAGGTACTGTTTTCGTACGCAAAACAGGAAAAATATGACAACTGAGATCGAACTTAAACGTAATCCTAGCAATCATAGTAATAGAGAGCAAGCCTATATTGTCGTTCACCGGGATATATCCAGACAGCGAAATTGCCATCCAATCACCGTCAGTCTTAAAACCATTTGAGAATAATATTCGATTTGCTTCCAGTGTGCGAATACCTTCGCGACTTCGACGAGAAGATGGAAGGCACAGTGGACGGCATGAAGCTAGCTCTACCTGCGCCTACGTGTAAGTCGGATGGCTCGTTCACTTCGCAACAGTGCGCTAATGGACGCTGCTGGTGCGTCGACTCTTTCGGCACCGAGATACCAGAGACCAGTACCAGAAATGCTTCAGCCGTGGATTGTGATAAGTAAGTATTGATCACGTCAATTTTTATTTTTCCGATAATTTGACTATCGTGCATCGAAATGAAGTTTATAAATATACATTGCACCGAATGGCAAGTTCTCAATGACAATTATTTCACTGAGCAACTCAGTTGTGTTTCATTCTCGAATTGGACCATCATTATATACGTTAAAAAATTCACAAATAGTATTAAAAGTAAGTATTCCTTGCATTAATAGTTTTCGAATTAATAAATATTTTAATTATAACTGCATTTTTATCATTAGATAAAAATACCTACATTTTTGTTATAAAGGGTTTCTCTTCGCTAAAGGGTAAAATTTATTTAAGTACTTATATTCATAGAAATAACAACAGTTCCAAAAAACAATGTCAACAGGTGTAATTATACCAGTTCACGCGTTGTCATTACAATTAGCTTAGTCGACATATTGTACAATATATATCCCAGTATAATTCTGCTTATATCATCAATATTATAATAAACTATCAATAATAATAATAAACGATCCCTTATTCACCCCAGATATAAAACTGGTGACAGAGACTGTGTCAATAATTATAGGCCAATTTCTATATTACCCACCTTTTCCAAAATTCTTGAGAAAGCTATTAATAATAGATTTCTTCAATACCTAAAAACCTATTATCAAACAATCAATTTGGATTCCGTAGAAATAAATCTACCATTGATGCTTGTCACGAGCTTACTGATCACGTTGTGGGTAAACTGGAAGAAAAGAAAAAGGTTATAGCTATATTTTTAAATTTAGCCAAGGCTTTTGATACAGTCTCTGCACCACTACTACTGCAAAAGTTGGATAGATTGGGTATAAGAGGACAACAACTGAAACTTTTTGAGAGTTATCTCACTGGTCGCTACCAATCCGTTTAAATTGACGACTGGATTAGAGATAACCTAGAAGTACACAATGGCGTACCTTGGCCCAACCTTGTTCCTCTGCTTTATTAATGAGCTGTGTGAACTTAATCTCCCAAATGAAAAAATGTAACTTATCCAGACGACATAGCTCTCATTTTTAGTGCTATCGACGGGGAACAGACTTTTTCAAATCAAATTACATAACTTTTCTTTGTCTGCCGCTTGTTTTCGTAAACTATTGAATTATAGCATAATTCAATACTTGCCCTAACAATGTAAATACTTTATGCGCTTGCCCCGGACTTCAAATAAGAAATAATATCAAATACCTAGGGATCATAATAGACAAACACCTTAGTTTCAAACCGCATCTAACTCTTCTAGTATCAAGAATTAGAAAACTCATATATATCTTTAAGAACCTTAGAAATGTTGCCGATCAATCCGTTATTAAAAACACCTATCTTGCAATACGTCAATCCCTCCTCACGTTTTGTATCTCAGTCTGGGGTGGAGCTGCAAAGACGTTAATACTTCCAGTTGAACGAGCTCAAAGAGCTGTTTTGAAGGTATCACATTTTCTTCCTTTTTATTATCCAACCACCGATTTATATAGCTGCTACAAGGTGCTTACAGTCCGCCAGGTATATGCTCTCTATGCAGTGTTAAGGAAACACTCTACAATCAATTTGACACCATCCTACCGCTCTCATGGACGTAGAAACATCATATTGTACCCACCTATTCTATATAGAAATAGCCTATTACACAAGATGTTCTGTTTCTTAGGTAGTCATTTATAAAACAAAATCAATTTTATAATTCAAATATATTCTCTTCCTAAAAATAAATGCAAACAGGTAGTTTCCAAATGGCTGACACACATGCACACACACGCACACGCACACGCACACGCACACGCACACACACCCACGCACACACACGCACACACGAACACACACACAACTCACACACACACCCATATACTATATAGTTTTGTTTTAACGTTCATTTTTCTTTTATTTCTAATTAAATATGGTAATGACATATATCAGCATATGTCATTATATATTGCTTACAGGCAAACTTTGGTCGAATTTCGAGCACTAGGCGACCGCTAGTTAATAGAGAATTACTAACCTTCCTATTTTTTCCCAGGGTTCGCGCCGAGCTATCGTGTCTGGAACTGACCTGCCGTATGGGCTGCGACTACGGTTTCGAGCTGGGCGCGGGGCGCTGCCCCACGTGCCGCTGCCGCGACCCGTGCACCGGCGTCGCCTGCCCCGACGGCCGCGCGTGCGCAGCCGTCGACGTAGCGTGTGACGCAGACTATTGTCCACCTGTACCTGCTTGTAAGTACAATTTTTCATAGTTTTCATAATACACTAAGTCATATAATAGCAACTATTGTTTAGAAAAAAATAAGATAGATCTTATGGAATTATCCTTAATACAGTAGACGAGGCAGTCTAGGCCCATATTAACCTATACACAGTTAAGTGAACAGTGTTGTTCATAAAATTCTCGTACACTAAGTGTCAACTGAACACACGTGCATAAGAAATGCACTAATCTTGGTGCTGGAATTTCACCAACATTTAACGGATTAAACTAATTCTTTAATAATTTGCAGGTCTGCCAAAGAAACCAGGTCAGTGTCCGTACCTGGTGCCATCGAACGGTGCTTGTGAATGGTCCTGTAGAACTGACGCGGAATGCGGTCCGAGTGAACGTTGCTGCGCCACAGGCTGTGGCACTGCTTGTACAAAAGCAGTTCACCAAAGTGCCTGTCAACAGAGAAGGTTAGTCGTTAATCGACTGTTATAAATGTAAAAATTAGATATAAAACAAGTAGTAAAATTACTTTACACCAGATTTGTATACTTCCGCTCACTCTGCCCTCATTTATGGATTATAGAATATCAATAACCGAATCGTACGTGCTCTAGGAGTCTAGAGCATGCAGTAACATTTAGTATTACAACAAATAATGATTTACATAATAAATACTTAAAGTCTATCAATTAATGTCATTTCATGAAGACACATACATTTTTCGAGGGATTAACTGAGGAACGAAATTATCGATCAAGGAAAAAAATTAATTCGCAGAATGAGTAAGCAGCAATCAAATGACAATGGGCTGATTATATTTGTAGAAGTATCGCTGAAGCGAACGAGTCTGAGAGTGGAGACCGCGATTTAGTAAGCGCAAACTAGAATGCCCCGGCTAGTTATACTATTGGCCTGAAAAATGTTGTGTTAGATCAGGATATGGAACTTGAAAATTGGATTTTGTAACGCAAAATGAAAAAGGCCTATACCCAGCAGTGAACTAGAAACATCATTGCTGCTTGGTGTAATCCAATTGGATACCATATTATAGAAATGTGTTTATTATACAGGGCCCTAGCTCTTCACACGGCAGCCGAGAGTGGCAATCCACCAGCGTGGACTTGGGTACCAAAATGCAAGGATGACGGCACCTACGAGATAGTGCAGTGTCAAGGTTCCGACAAAACTTGTTGGTGTGTCGATGTCGCTGGTAACGAGGTTTGTACAATGTGGATTTTAAATTAGTTTCTTCTTTTCTATATAGTAGCCCCTGAAATTATTGCCTACCCAGAAAACTAATGGAATGTGACAAGATTTTGGCACTTACGTGGAATAAAGCCTCGAATAATATACAAAACCTTTCACATTCCGACAATTAACATAGTTTCCTGGAAAACCTAAATATATTATGTTTGCCCATTAAGTGACTTCCGACCTGGGACTCTACCTAGTAAATACTAGGTAGAGCTAAGCCGTCTTAGGTAATTAATATACTTTTGTACTGTATGTAAAAGAATTTTCATCTACCTTCGCCAGATCGCCGGTACCCGCACTACAAACTCCACACCCAACTGTGACGCACCAACGAAGTGTCCCATACCAAGTTGTGAGATGACAGAGATCTGTGTGCACGGTCGCAAGCTCGACAACAAGGGCTGTCCTACTTGTGAATGCAGGGACCCGTGCGCGGAGGCCAAATGTAGATCTGATGAAACTTGCGAACTAGTGCCATTGGACTGTGAGGTAAATATCCGTCTATTAAACAATCTGATCTTAGCAAGCAATAAACATAGGCTATGCCTTTCCAGAGGGGCGCCGAAAACTACACTTGCAACGGTTTTAGCATATTAGATCTTTACAAAAATTCTTTAGCGACTCCAGACGGCTCAAAAGCATAGTCTCCTACCAGGTTTTTGTATTTGCGCCATTTGAAAGT
Organism: Catocala fraxini; assembly: GCA_930367265.1. Taxonomy (NCBI): domain Eukaryota; kingdom Metazoa; phylum Arthropoda; class Insecta; order Lepidoptera; family Erebidae; genus Catocala; species Catocala fraxini. The sequence continues at coordinate 6,594,246 of OV884040.1, read as the reverse complement.
CTCCGCGAAAGTCTCACTTCGTTAGTCTCACAACTTAACTAATATTAACAACCCAAACTAACTATAAGTAAAACAAAATAAATAGGAATTGCGAATATGGTTGAAAGCTCGAAAATAGGAGCTGTTGGCCGTATGATGATAGAGGCGACATGTGATATCATCCCAAAAACCTTTGTCTTTGACAAAAAATACCACATCCAACTTCATGAGGAACCTAAAGATAGTTCTGGCATACATGAAATGAGAATATACACGGATGGATCCAAAACAAAATCAGGAACAGGAGTCGGAGTCTTCTCCCACGACCTAAACATCAATTACTCAATGTTGGGATTACCCGGGCCGCAACAGCGGTTACATCAAGAGGTATAAGCGATAAGTCAATACGCATTATCTCGGATAGTGCCGCAGTACTACAAGCTCTTAAGAGCAACTGCTTCAACAGTGGACTCATCCTGGAGTGTCACCGTGAGCTACAAAGTATTGCAACAAAAAATCGGGTAACGTTGCAGTGGATACGCGGTCACAGCAACTCTTATGGCAATGATGCTGCAGACCAACTGGCAAAGATAGGATCGAACATCAAAATGGTAGGACCCGAACCGATTGTCCCGATACATTTCTGACAACTCAAAACATGGTTATGCGATAGAACCACGAAACTACACTAAAAACAGTGGACAGAAACAAAAGAATGTAGACAGACGAAGGAAGCCCTTCCATCCTTAGACAAACATCTGTCACGCAGACTGCTACGTTCCACAAGGAAAAACCTACGCCACCTAGTGGGTATAATAACGGGCCACTGCTCACTTAACAAACACCTGTTCAACATCGGCATCACTGACAGTCCTTTATGTAGAGGCTGCATGGAAACCGAGGAGACATCGGCTCACGTGCTCCTACATTGTAAAAGCGTGAGCAACCAACGGGCGAAACTCCTAAACAGTCCAGAAACGATGAAAGAGGTACTGCGCAACATCGGTCCCCTATTATCATTCTGGACGGAGCTGAGGTGGTATGAGTAACCGAACAATATTTCGCGTCGGCTACTTACCCACAATGGCCCAAAAGTAGGGCTAAGTGCGTATAACACACGTCCAACTAACTAACTAACAACTTAACTAATATTAACAACCCAAACTAACTATAAGTAAAACAAAATAAATAGGAATTGCGAATAAGGTTGAAAGCTCGAAAATAGGAGCTGTTGGCCGTATGACTCTCGTTGATATCAGTGATTTACATTTAACATTCATTTAACAATCATTTCATGTTCTCCAGGGAGTCTCCTGCCCACCTCTTGCCCGTTGTGCACCTGCACCTCAGTGCCCCGACGGTGTAGATCCTCTACAAGCGCCCGATGGTTCGGGACCGTTACTATGTGGGCCGAGCGCCGCGGCCTGCCCGTCCACACACGCCTGCAGATTTGCACCTCATGATTCAAGACCATCGGTGTGCTGCCCTAAGCCACGTAAGTTTTGATTCAAATAATATTTTGTGTAAATTGCAATTAATTTTAAATTAATATACGGCTTACTAAGGTGCTCTCATCGCCAAGTGCAATTGACGTTTTCTGCTAGATTACTCCCACATACCTAAAGAAATGTGGAGACGTCGCGCATTCCACTACTTACGTGTAGTTAAATTATATCCTCATGCGAGCTGTGTTTCTTATAAGTCACATGCAATAATTAGCTGGTGAAGCATACGAGTAGTTCAAGCGTTTATGAATCTAGTTTTGTAACAAAATTAATTTAACTATTAAGGTGCTTATATCGCATTTTACAATCCAGGCACGGTGTGTTTCGAGAGCAAAGACGAAGGTTCTTGCGCCGAGGGAGAAGTATTGAACACGACTAGATGGCACTTCAATCACGAACGCAACCGTTGCGAGCGGTTCAGATACCACGGCTGTTCCGGAAACCATAATAACTTTAGGACGAAAGAAGAGTGCAATGCTGTATGTCCAGGTAAGCATACAACGCTTTTAAATTATGGTACCACCATATTCGTGAATATTCGAATCTTTGTCGATTCCAATATTCACAAATATGGTGGTAACATATATATATAACCTCGTTTCTTTGTATATACACACACATGTTTATGCAAATAAAGCTTATCTTATCTTATCTTATCGATGTTAAGAATATTGAAAGGCATAACGCGGACAACTGCTTTTGATGGGGTCATTAACGGTAGTCTGTCCAATAAATTTCTATTCTGCCACTTTCATACAGACGACAAAATCAGGAGGAAAGAATGAGTGTAACAGCAGTTTACTAATTTGTGTGTGTTTGAGAACCTACACTTACTTGGGAGAAAATGGAATGTATAAATGTTTATAAAAATGGAGTGGGGAAATGGCAAAAAAAATATAATATTTTAAATGGAACTATTATATTGACAACTATTATTTGTCTGAACTTTCGATAAACCACACATGTTGCAAACATAAAATTGGGCTTGATAATTCAAGTGTAATGCAATACCCGAAAATACTGTTTATATATTCTACGATTGTCGCTATGTAAATCTTGCAATGTGATTTCCATTAAGCAGTATCTGTTTTAACAGTGAAAGGGGAAACAGCGAAATTGCGAAATACGAAGATAGCATACGAAATAGATGCAGGCATGTCGTTATTTTGTACCATATTATGTGTGTAATAACTCCACCAAACATGTATTGCACATTGTTCTAATTGCATGGCATAATCGGTAAAGGAAAAATATAAGGGTGTTTTATCATTGTTTGTGTTAATTTCAACCTATGTTTATTATTCTCAAGTGTATGGCGATCGATTTTCTAGTAAAACCTGACACCTCATATAGACAGTATAGATGGCCATGACGACCTACATGGGCCGACAGCTTAAGGTGAACGTTGTATTACGATCCATTAGCGCAATTTGTGGCAATATTTTTGTCTAAATTAGCAGTATACTGGATAATTGTGCTAGACTGTAGTTAGAAAGGTTGACAGATACGTCCCTTTTTAAAATTAAACAAATATGGGTTCAATAGAACAACCGACAACTGCATTGCGCAGGACTAATATATTGTACGTATATTGTAATCTCTCATCTCTGTACCTTTAGAGACCTGGCACGTTATTGCCCACATATAAAAGCCCAAACTTGCCTATTATTATATCAATGATTGACAGGATATATATAGGCAATAAAAGTAGTTGATTCTTTTGTGACTTTTTAAATGTATTTCGCAGTACTAAGCCCCTGTGAGAGACTACGAGAGAAAAACGAGGCGGTAGCAGAAAAATACGGCAAGGGCACGTTCATACCTAAGTGTGATGCTAGTGGCAACTGGGAGCCAGTGCAGTGTATGTCACATATTGGTAAGTTGATAATAAATATTCTGTAGAGTGCTCTCGTTGAAGAGAGATAACAATAGTCTGCTGTTGCGTAGTATTTACCCTTTTATTCGTATTAATTATGAAAATATTTTATCTGGTCTATTTTACTCTTCATCTATTTATGTTGATCTGTTTCAACGTAACGATAACTAAGAATCTATTTAGATAATATACTTAAAGGAGTTCTCTCTATTTTCAGATGTGTGTTGGTGTGTAAGCGCAAGAGGCGAACCTCTAAAAGGTTCTTTAGTTCGCGGCGGCGAGCCTTTCTGCAACTTCAGACAGGCACGGAAATATATACGCAGAGATTCTCTCGACGAAAGGGTTAGAGCCGACGAAGGTAAATACATATTATATTAAACTTATACATTCAAACGGATTCCAGTTTAAAATCAATGAAATCTATTAACAGTCCAGCAAACCTAAAGTTACATTTGGTATAGCAGCAAGAATTGCAAGGGTTGAATTTTTATTTATGAAATGGTAAAAATGCGTGTTTCTTCAAAATTTTTAATGTATGTATATAGAAATGCTTCTTTCTTTGATTTTAAATAAATATTTAGAAAATACCGTACTTAGATATCGATATTCAAAATAATAATCTTTTTCAGTATTAGAAGAACTGATCAGACAAATGACAGCGTATAGGGTAGACGAGTTCGAAGAAAACGACCAAGATTTCGATCTGGAAAGTGAAGGCCAAGAGATAGAATCTTTAGACAAGGAACAGGCAGACGAAGCAGTGTTGGTATCCGAAGTGGTGGAACCAAAACCTGCAGACACGACCAAGAGAATGGAAAAACCTTTGGAGGTGTCTACTGACAAGAAGAATTTCTACGTAGATAATATTGTGTTCAAAACTAAATGTCAGATGATGCAAGAGGAGATTGAGAACGGTAAGTAACAATTAAAACCCTAACAAAATAAAAACTGAAGATATTGTGGACCATAAATAAAAAAATTATTATAAATTATAATTGAATTAATTTAAGCAAACAAATATAATATGCAGTGACCAGAAAGCTAAAAAGGGTCTTATAAATCTGAAATAGAAGACAACATTTTGAAGCAGATTTGTTAATGATTTGCAATATTAAAATTAGATAAAGTGTAATAAAGTCTTGACATTTGTTTGGTTATAGGTGGAGAAGGTCTCCGGCCACGCTGCTTATCCGACGGATCGTTCTCCCCGAGACAATGTTCGCGCGGAAGATGCTGGTGTGTGGATGCCGCAGGACAGCGAAGACATCATGCTGGAGTTGTGCAAGATGCACCTACATCGGACCCCTGTGGTATGTTTAGTACTTATTTATTTTATTCGCATGTCGTCAAGTAGTGACGATGGACGTAAAGTAGCTGAGAAAAGTAGATCAGAAGATTTGTTTTAGAGATGTTTCGGGAGGCGCAGAACCCTTTTAAAACGCATATAGTTGTACTGGATTATGAACACGTTATTCTTAATTTGACGTGTATAAAGAATCTAATACATATCAATTAAGCAAAAATCCAGGATCGTAGCATACATATGGATTTTATTCGAATGGAAACTAAGTATTAAATATTTGTTTCAGAACTAACCCAGATAGAGTCTGCCGTGCTAGAACTGGAGCTGCTGAACGCGGAGAGCGGCGATGCGGAGCGCGCGCGTGCCGCTCTGGGCGCGCGGCTGGCGGCGCTGGGCGCGCGCGTGCCCGTGACGCTGGAGCGCGAGCGCGCCGCACTGCGCCTGCGCGCTGCGCTGCAGGGACCGCGCGCCGTCGACCTCGTTTACCACATTGAAAACTTGGTACGTAGCACTGAGGGCTTTGTAGTTCCACACCACGCTAATATGGTTGAGAAAACAATGCCGTGAGTTTCTTGCAGGTTTCTTCTCATAGATTCTACCCTTTGCCTCAACCTAGCAACTAACCTAAATGTAGCTTCAGTAACTTAATAAAGTCACAAACCTATATATTTTGACGTTCAGAAGCGTTACTTTGTGACCTAAATGAATAAATAAATTGTTTTTGACGTTGTCCATATTCATTTGTCTACTAGTGAAATATCTTATCATGGTTGCTACGCTAAAATGGTTAAAAAACATATTTCACTAATAGGTCGACCAGTCAATACCTTATGGCTAAAACCTAAGTGGGCTGGTGCATAGCCGCACACCTGTATATCCCCATATTATATATAGGGGGCAGGCCAACATTAGTTTATTGGGCACCTGTCAGACTTCGCATAGCGACAGCAAACTTTATTGGAATTTACCGTTAGAAAATACTAAACAGAATATTATCTAACATTAAATCCAAGTAAAACTATTCTGGGCCTCCCTATAATATATATGATCATTCGTAAACATAAATGAAATCTTATGCCACAAGACCACTGTAGCAGTCAAGACCTGCGATATACGATCAAAGAGTGAATATAATCTTTACTTGATACCTCTAAATTTTCATGAATACTATATTCCTAATACCTGTTATATTATACAGGTAAAACAAGAGAAGCTATCGGGCGTGTCGCGAGAATCAGGCGTGTTGGGCGCTGACGTCATCCGCAGCGAATACCGGCTGGCACAAACACCTCCACCTGCTATGCAGCAACGAGAGATACTCAGCGAATCTACTGTGAGTTATATATCTGATAGTTATTACTATTATTTTTTATTAACATTGTCTGTAGACTAAAGGTATCAGATGAGATTCTGTTAAGAGATTTGCTGTGGTACCAGTGCAAGGAATATAGATCATTGTTCCTCTGCTGACAGCATAACAACATTTTGAGAAGAGAAAAAGAGAGAAAGTGGGGTGCTTGAGAAGTATACAACAAGGTTGAATAACTACTATCTTCTGTACCTACTTTTCTAGTGAATCTTGAGCAGACTCTACTAGTTAAGTGGAGATGCCTATATGCCTAATCTTTGTTTTGCTTTTATTAACTAATTGGAATGTACTAAGTTGTTAGATAATCATATGTACTATATGCGATATAGTAAAGGTTACATTTAAGCATGCCTAGATTCTAAGAGCACATTGCACTATATAACATTGTTTATATAGTGCGCACACCACGCACAGACAATCAATAATTGTCATAGTTTGTCTACAATATTGCCACGTTTGTAGACAATTATTTCAGTATAACATTTATGGCAAAATATTTTAAATATCTATACTTATTTCAAGTAAAACAAAAGAAAAATAATTAAAACATTTAAATGCACTTGTAATCATGCATTTGATTCCTTACTCACCAGGTCTCCGCAACAACATCTTATCATACCGCGCTGATAGTGCTTGCGGCGACTTCAGCGTTCATCATCAGCGTATTGTGCGTTCTTGTAATGCTATACCGAGCGCGTCTGCAGAGAGAACCACAGAAAGCCGAACGGTTCCTGCCTGCTGCGCCTCCCGTCTATGTCCTTTCAGCAGACGAAAAAGCAGAACTTGCAAGAGTGCTCCACGCTCCTCCCCCTCCTGTCCCACCACAACATGACGACCAAACAAGGGTATAATTATAAGAAAAGTAAAAAACGCTTTAAAGTTCATAAAAGCATGGATATGACAGCTTAACTTAAATTTCCCGCCAAATTACGAGTTTACTGCCACTTAGGTGTATTGGCATATTGCCGTACGTAAAAAGATGAGATTGTCTATGGAATTATCGATTTTACGACATCTTTGACCTACGTGACAAGAAATGTTACTGCTATTATCATTTAGCGGTAAATAAAAATAAGATGTGCTATTACTAAAATAATTATATATTCTGTTTACATAATGATTTTAAATTACTTATCCAAATAATTATAATAACTATCGCCTTGAAAATTTAACTAAGTAATAATAATCATATAAATCCAAAGTATATTTCAATATCTCTCGAGTGTTTTTTATATATTACTTACGTCATATCTATGTAGATGTGGTAGCCAAACTTATGGTATTCATAACGCTACAAAGCGCATCGTTTACCTACGTTACTCGTTTAAAGAACTATTATGAAGATAGTACAGGTACTAAAGTAATTATAGGGTCCAAAATAATATTGGCTAGAATTTTGAGTAACGTAGATGTATTCAAATACTATACATATATCTTACCTCTGTATTTGTAATTTTATAAAACCTTATTGACACTATTATACTCTTAACATTTATTCCACTTTAATATCGATATTGTAAATTGTGGTTGGTGTTGGTTTCAAATTATTAAAGGCAGGACTTAATACATTACGACAAGGCTCATGAAATTATTAGTGAAATTGTAAGTACAGAGTTAAGTTTCAAACCAGTTTTGAGGTCGGATGTTGTCAATGAAAATGTAATATGATTAGAGACTGATAGGTGATGGTCGTATTCTCCTTAAAGCAGCTCTGGTAAATCCTATTTGCTTTGCGATAGGGTCATATTAATTCCTACACATATACGTTTTGTATATGATCATAATAAAAGCTTCTGGCTTTGTAAAGCACGGAGACAATAGTAACTATCGCAAAGTAATAAGATTGATAAAAACTGAATCAAAGAAAGTATGACATTTACATTTATTGAAATATATCACAGTATACAAAGACGTAGAACCGAGAATATATCTTTGTTATGAATGTATTGTCATAATTCCTTAGATTCCAATGAAATCTTGTTATGTTTTATATTAAGTATAAGAAACTATTATTAAGGAAGCGCAGGGGTGCGCGTAAATTAATACTACGCGCGCCTTTACGCACTCTTTAGTTCCTCTCGTTGAGTCTCGTTCTCTATTACTAGAGTACTGTAGTTATTGAAGGAAATAAAGTACTTATCGATTTAAACGATACGTTCAATTCTCTTTTAAACATCACATGAAAAGAACGTGACTCGACGTAGAACTAATCTAGTCTGTTTTTTATTCATCAAGATTCTACTACTCATATTATCATTACAAATATCATTCTTTCTTTCCTTCTGTTTGTAAATAAGTATAATATTTATTTAAGTTCAATTGTATTTTCACGAACCAAATAACTTTGACATAAATGGTTTCTTCTTGATAGCCCTTATTAATAAGTTTAAATAAAGATCACTTTTACCGCACTATTTTGACAAGGTCTCAAAATAAATAAAGAATTTATTTATATTATGTATAACATTACTTCATTAAATAAATAATTTTATAAAACGTCTCACTTTATTTTCAAACCTGGCGAAAATTGAAAATTACCGTAAGAGTTAAAGGTAATTTTAAATTCATTTACTAATGGAAAGCTCGGTTTCTATGGTGTTTTAGAACTCGGTATAGTTATTTTCGAAAGTAAATTTTTTACTTACAATGTCTAGTCTATCGGTAGGTACGGTTATGGCTTACATGCAGATGACACGGGAATGAGATATTTGCTCCAGAGCGTTAACGCCGTCTGGCCTGTTCTGAACGACAACGCCTAAATAAGATTTATCTAGATCATACGTCGCCTTTAACCAGGATAGCCAAATCATAATATATAACGATCATGTTTTTGGTGACAATTTAATAACGTTTAAGAAGATAATCACAAATTCTCGTATCTCGTATTTACTTAGGAAAGCACTTACTTGTTTAAGTTTGGACTAATATTAAAAGATGATCTGTCTCATGTTTTTCTTTTTCTCGTGTAAGGTATTTTAATATCATTCCTTTATTTTTTCCTAAACATATTTTTCCCCTAAACTTTACGATTAAAAATACTTAATATTTAAGTTTTCTTGTTATAGATGTAGTCGTCTGTAATTAAATGACCGCTAGATGCGTTTTGTCATTATAGCGATAAGCTATCCTAATAATATTGTCCAAAGCATTCAAACATGCATAATAAAAAAATCGTGAATCGAAACGTACAAAGTAGTTTAATTTAAATATATAACATTCGAGTTAACATAATACAATATTATGTCAGAAAATAAATAATTATTCTTTTGAAAACCGCTGATAGAACATTTTTAGAACTATATTCGCACGTGGTTTCGTTAATCTAGATTCCGTAAATTTATTTATATTTCACAGAACAGTACTTTTTCTGGATGAAAGGTATCCTATGTCCTTTTCTCTCCCCGTGACAACGTATACACGAAATTTCATGATGATCGGTCGAGTAGTTAAAGGCATGAAAGCATAACAAACAAACAAACTCAAATTAGCATTTATATTAGTTTGGATAATAATAATGTTATTATAAATCGAAAAAACCAACAAGTATAACCTAATAACTAATTTTGACAGAGCGTAAACTAGTTATAACAACATACCTAATTATTATTAATGCTCCATGAAATCATTATTTTCCACCATGCTAAAATTCCACTGACATTATATAAAAAGTAGAATCCCCAATTAGTTATTAATAACAGCCATAATTTATATTAAAGTTTATTTAAAAGTAATTAATTTTAAGAAAGTCCTGTAGACGTTACTAGTATAAATACTGTTGCAAAAGTTGAACATGTTTTACTTATAGAAAACTAGCTTTTGGCCACGACTTCGTCCGCGTGGAATAGTTACATTGCAGCATTTAAATTATTTTGGATACTTATTGTGCTAATAATGCTAAAAAAAGCTGCTGTGGTTTACAGCAAATAGCTTATTTTAATACATTTTTATAAGTTAGGTTTTTTGTTTTTCCTTCCTTTGCTAAAACATAAGGATTTTGCCGATTTGATATATACTTGTAAGCACGGCATAAAGTTGCCCATGGAAACAGTTTTGACTGTTATCGTAAATGCTGCTTTTAGGTGAAACTGCACTCTTTTAACCAGAAACGGCTAATCGGTCATAATGATTGGAATACGGGGAATTAAAACATTTTCCCTTTCTGCCATTCCACTCATGATTATAGCTTTTGTAATATTGCGTCCTAGATGAGTAATTTGTAGCCTTGTACCATTACATAGCCTTGGTGCGTGATTTCTTATTGACAGGACTGGAACACCAACTTTTAGCCTCAACTTATGGGAAAGCACTCCTGATAATTCAAAAGAGTTGAGAAACTCTATAGGGTACGATGGCACTTGTTTAGTGTCCATAACATTGTCTACTGAGAGGTACACGACAACATCCCTCTCTACATTTGACATAATCTGTTCATTTACTTGGCCTACTGTCATTTGTCGGTGCTTTAGGCGTGAAAGCGTAACAGACAGACAGAGTTACTTTCGCATTTATAATATTATAGCTAGAAGACATAAAATGGTTGGCCATCTCTTACGACATGACACTTTAAAAACATCATTGAGGGAAAGGTTAAGAAGGAAAGCGCGGAAGAGGAAGGCCAACAATAAGTTATATTAGTCAGATCAGGGAAAAGTTAGGTGTCATGTCGTACAGAGAAATGCAAGAAATAGCACTAGACAGACAGATATGGAGAGACAAGCTACACCGACAAGTCACTTAGACTTAAATAGGAAGAAGAAGAAGTAGGGATAAGTAGTTTAGGTCAAAATTTCAAAATCGCTGCCATACATGTTTATTTACTTCTTATCAAGGGCCTAAATACAAAGCCTCGTGGTTTTATCTTTGATAATGACGAATTGAGCATACAAACTTTCATCCCTTATTTCCCTTCATGCCTTTTTTTACAACAAAAGGTAGCCTATGTCCTAAGATCTACTCTACCTCTGTACCTAATTTCATCAAGCTCGGTTCAGTGGTTTAGTTGTGAAAGCGTAACAGACGGACTGACAGACAGACACACAGAGTTACTTTCGCATTTATAGACAATAGATATAAATATAATAAATTATAAATAATATAATATACTAGATGTGCCCGCGGTTCCACCCGCGTTTATGATTATTGCGCCGCCCCCGTCGGTCGTAGCGTGATGTTAAAGAGCCTATAGCCTTCCTCGATAAATGAGATCTCCAACACTAAAATAATTTTTCAATTCGGACCAGTAGTTCCTGAGATTAGATTAGCGTGTTCAACCAAATAAACAAACAAACAAACTCTTCAGTTTTATAATATTAGTATAGATAATATATTAGTAGGGATAAGCAAAATAACTAGGTATATTCTGAATAAACTCCTTACTGCACGGATTTTTTAATTGTGATGAAAAATATATAAGCTTTACTTTGTCCACCCAGAAACCCAAATAAAATCTAAAAAAATCTATGCCAAGTATTTTTGGAAATATTGCCCAAAATCTATAAATGCCAAATATATCATTGTATGCAGATATGGTTAAAAACAAAACTATACTGCAATGATAAATATTCTTATGCTGAATAAAAGGGGATGGGATTGAAATAAAGAGAATGCGTATAGTATAATATAATGTTTTATTAGGAACTTGAACCGTTGTATTATAAATGGTAATCGACTATATTCATTGGTAATATACGTAAACATTCCAAACGGTGTAAAAAAATATTCAAAAATTTCTGTTGGTGTTTTCAATCGTTTTAGTTCTTCTGTAAGGCCGACATCTCCGTGGAATGCGTAATTGACTTCGTTATATTGACGCTGCCCTTTTTCCCATATATATATGTATTTTTCCCTTCCCTCCTCCCTCTACTTGTTGAAGGCTGAGTGCCTTGACCGCGAACGTCGTTATTTTATACTCAGTAGCTTCTCAAATGATGATTTTTGTGTGCAAAAACGTTCTCCTAGCTCTTTATTGAAAAAACTAAGCAAAAATTGCTTGAAAATTGTTCGTACTTACCCGTCGAGAGCCGTTAGCAGTATAGTGTCTTATCCATAGATAAGACACTATATACTGTCTTATCTATGGCCGTTTGGAAAACAAACTGACAATACTTCTTTTCACTAGTGCTGGACACGGAATTTTGCTTAGCAAACGTCGAAACATGTTACCGGTTATTAATTCCAGTGTTACTAAGGATAAAAAATCTGCCAAATTTAAATGAGATTGGGAAAACTCTCGATGCCAGACATGGCATGTCATGCGGTAAGGGGTTAAACGTATATTATAAGAGGATTTCATAGTAGCATGTTAAAGCATTTACTTTATATCAATTATATTATATGAATAAAAAGAAGCTATTGTCTATATAGTCTTGTCTTTAGTTATTATTCTGCACACACGTATACGTGCGAGTTTTTCGGAGACGTGAGACATTTAGTAACATTCGTGGGCAACACTGTCTACAGCAAGAGAGTACAGTGTGACATAAATAAATGAGGGCGCTAGCATTGTACATGTGGTAACATAAGAAGCATGCGATCCACTAATTTTGATGTTTGAGTTTTTACTAGTATCGTAATAAAATAATATCACAAGTTTTACTAATTTATTTCTCAACTGATATTACTAATGCAAATGGGAGTTTGTTTGTTACGCTTTCATGCCATAATAGTACTGGGCAGAGGATCATGAATTTTGGCATATACGTTGTCAATATTATAAAATTTCTTTTGATGGTTAGCTTGTGCTCATCCTAACCATAAAATGAACTGAACAGAAAAGGTCAAGGTACCTTTCATCCAGAAAGAAATTTGGTCCCGAGTGGTAGTTCACTGACATAACCTACACTAACGAAAGTTAAGCTGCAGGCAAAATCTAGATTTCCCATAAATAAGTAACAAAAGAACTAGACTACTAGAAGACTAGAAGAACTAGAAGACTAGGCATAGAATATTTCTCACATCACTAGTTATATAACTATGATGAATTAAATATTGAGAAAGCCCGTTACATGTGACGAGAGCGTCGTCTCCTCTTTCGTAACGTGTGATATTAAAACTACGAGTGCATAAAAACAACACTATGCTGTAGCGGGAGCGAACGACACATGACACGTCGCAGCTAAACAGAGAGTGATATTAGCTAGATTTGAGTGACATTAGCTGATTAAGTTGATTCAATGAACTTGGGAATAGCCCGATGTTTCTGTCAATAAATAAGATAAAATAAATAATATTAAACATTATCTGTTCCAAGCCTGTTAAAGTATGAGGGAAAGTTCTTTGACAAAACTTATCGCGATAGTGAACTGAATATCGATACTGAGTGACAACATTTGGATATAAAGGGCGATGACAATATTATAGCGACATATATACGTATAACACGAGAAAACAAACACAATTACGCAGGTAATTTTCGTAACTAGACTCAGTGTAATATAAATGACCGTGATTAACCACTAGTGATGAACAGTGACGAAAAAATAATAACTACCCGATGATATACAGTGTGAGTTTTTATAATTTGCACATATCGAAATGAGGGAATTTATGCTTAATTATATCGACGGATAAAAATTTAAAAAAATATTTTATGAAATCATATCTTTTATGATTCATGGATATTTTAAAAATTTGTTCGCTATAAACGCTCCTGTATAAACAAAACAGTGTAACTTTATGATCTATCGCGATGAAACAAACTCCATACTGATTGGAAGTAATTAGGCGTCCTCAGAAAATAAAAATTATGGAAAAAACTCCTCTTAATTGAAAATAAACATGTTTTTAAAGCATAAATCTGTTTTTCCATCAATTTTACAATAATCGTAAAATTTCTCAATAAGACTTACGCATTCATTACGTACCTTTTTATTATTTTAAGTTATTCTTCATTGTATTAGCCACCTAATGGCAAAAATGCATGTTTTAAACTCAATCCCATCATTTCTTATCGACTGTTAAAGTAAGGCCCAGCGCACGGCTACGCACTAATTGTTTAGCAGGTAGATAGCCTTTTTTTTGTGAATGTGCGCGGTCGGGGTGCCTTGAGGTATGGCCAGCCAAATGTACATGCATAAGTCTTATTGAGAAATATTAAAAAGATTATTGTAAAAATTGATGGAAAACAGATTTTTGATAAAAACATGTTTATTTTCAAATAAGAGGAGTTTTTTACCATAATTTTTATTTTCTGAGGACGCCTAATTACTTCCAATCATTATAGAGTTTGTCTCATCGCGATAGATAATTTAGTTTAAAAGTTACACCGTTTTGTTTACACTGGTATCACAGAAGTGAACAAATTTTTTTCCATTGTATAATAAAGACATTATTTAGAATCTTTTAAATATTTTTCCGTCTATAAAATTAAGCATTTTTTCTTCCTCATTTCGATATGTGCACATTATAAAGACACACTGTATATCATCGCGAAGTTATTATTTTATAAAGTTATATTATTGTAGCTATAATTTCCAAGCCTAATTAAAACGAAGACTGACTGAAAGACTAACACAATCAATTAACACATTCTAATCAGCATTTACTTAATTTTATAAGACTGATATTATTGCCTGTTTATGTAGCTGATAATCAAATAAAACTAAGATCTATGAACTTTGTAATAAAACAACAAAATGTGCATTAACATGTTTATTTATAAATAACATTTAATCAAGTAAGTCAAAGAAGTTTATTAATAGTAGGCACTTCATGCCTTACTGTATAAAAAAAAGTAACCGCGACGCTTTCGGTGCTTAGCCGGAGTTTAAAATTTTCCACCACTTCTCATGCCTTCTTCTCTTTGCGATTCTTCGCACCGTGCTTTTTCATTTAGGTATCTAAAACAATCAAAACGTCACTTTTAAATATAAGATATATAAACATGATATATGTCAAGATTATTCATATATAGTTTACTGATCAGTAACAACACTGTCAATTTTCTATTTGTAAACATAGCCTAAAATATGTGAAAATCATAGAAAATAATTAGAAATACGCAAAAAAACTCATTAGTTTTATATAGTACTAGGCAGTAATTCACTTTTAGTACAAGGTATAATAATTACATACCGGTAAAATCCGCCGCACGTTTATAGTCATCTTAGTCCAAATTGGATAACATTTTGCCGGCTTGAAATTCTGCTAAACACAGCATAAGAACATTATACATGATTTCACGAGCAACACCACGTATTACTTTATTCTTGTTTGTGTAGAATGATATATTATTGTCAAACAATTTAATGCTGTTACGAAAGTACTTCGACAACAAGTAGACAACAAGCATAGACGATACTAACAGTTAGTGACTTCGTGACTCGTGTACCAGGCATGGAAATGATTCCTACATTTCATTCATTTTCATTCAATGAAATTACGAATTTTTCACAGTGATTTCACAGGTGAAATTTCACAGTCAATGATTTTTCATTCTGAGTCGCAGTAACTTCACATTTGCTACAATTTTCTTCAGTATGAGATATGAATTACAGCATAAGACTACCTAATGAATTAAATATAATGAAAGCTTGTTTTACATTCGTACCTTACAGTGCAATGCTCGTTTCTCTTAAGTAGTAGTTCCAAATCAATGCACTCATTGTTCTAATTTAAATAATATTTAAAGAATAATTATTGCTACCTAACTTATATACACTTAATACAATTTTAAACTAACATGAAGATTTATTTACTCTAATAATACTCTCTTTTACGTACGAGTAACTAACAGTAATTCTAACTTCAATTAGAAAATCTAACGAACGTCGTGTTCAAGTAACGTAACACGTGCTGTGAATTTTAATTTTGTGTAGAATCGTAATATAAACAAACACTGCGAAATAGCGACCTGCTACTTTTTACTGCAAAGAAAAGCGAGCCTTATAATGTTACAAGAGTAATGACTATATTTGTATGTACTATCAAACTAATTAAGGTCATAGTGCATCAATACGTCACCACGCGAGGCGATGCGATGAGCCAATAATAGATACGAATTAACAAAATAGTGTTTGTCTCTTTCTACCATGCACTATAATCGTTCGCTAGGTGTCGCACTTACTCGATGCAACTGTATTCCTCAAGTATAGGTAACCACTGTGGCAATCTGTGATATCATATCGTGATTGATTTTTAGCGGGCGTAGTGAAGCAAAGTAGCAAATGTGACTGATAAAAAATGAAAAATGAAAAATCATTTTATGATTTTTCACTGTTAAAAGTGAAATGTTCTATGCCTATCTTGTACTCATGTATAGTGTTGCAAGATGTTGAAATTATTAGTATTCTAAATTATTAATGTCTACTCTTTTATGTCGCACTGTAGTAGTTTGTAATGAACAAACCATTACTAAATAGTTTATATAACATGTAAATTATTTTTATTATAATGGTAGTTATTGCACGTAATATTTATAATAATTATTTGATAAAGCGTATAAAATGTTTTAAATAGTAATTTTATCTACATACCTAGTTATTTTCTCGCATTCTTTCTCTATAATGATATCCGCCTAACTGTCACGTCTTCGATGACATTTCTTTCAGTTGACAAGTCGCAGGGGCCGGCCCTTGGGAGAAATTTATTTCAGAATGAATCAAGGAGGCGGCCTTGCTTGTTGCGCCGTTTGCAACGAGAAAACCCATCGACGATGCAGTCGTTGCCTCGGTATTTATTATTGTAATACGGAGCACCAGCGACAAGACTGGAAAAGGCATAAAAGTGATTGTGGACCCAAGTTACAAAAGGGATCGAAAAGCGATAACTCAGGTGAATGTAAGATAGTTTCCGAAGAAGGTAAGAGAAAAGTGAAAGACGTAAGTTCAAACAAAAAAGAAGACGTGGGGAAGAATATAACTATCGAGGGTAGTGAAACAAGACATATAAAAACTAAAACGAAAAACGTTAGGAAAAGTGTTATAGTGAGTAGCACGGACACTGTTAGTAAACATAATTCGCAAATATCAACTAAGAACGTTAAACAAAGTGAGAGAGGCGCATCGAAAACGTCGGGCCACAATGACAATAGTGTAATTTCTAGTGTAGTGTATACAAATGAAGACTTAACAACCAGTAGTGCCATAACATACGAGGGCTCGTCGGAGCAAGAGGTGTTGCGGGAGTCTGCGCAGCAACTCAGCACAGAGGAATACGCCACGGCTGGTACTTCTAATTTGTTGAGTACTGTGAATGAGACTGACACTGTGAAAATGCCCACATTGCCAAATTATGACACTGAAGAAGGTACTGGGGTGAAAGAGTATCCAGAGGCTTCATTGAAGGGTAGTGGATCACCAATCAATCATATGGACTTAAGTGATTCCTGCAATGATATATGCCAGAGAGTGATCAGTGACATGACTCAGTATGGTGTGTGTGTTCTAAACAATTTCTTGGGCAAAGAACGAGGACTGTTGGTTCTACAGGAAGTGTTAGATATGTACAGAACGGGCATATTCACAGTAAGTCTCATAACATTATTATATTAAAGTGTGCAGGTATATTGACCTTAATCTTATTTATAACTATGTTGGTCAGCCAACATGATAAAATTTTCTAAATAAAATAGGTTAAATGAAAAATGAGCTAGTGTAGTCGGACTATTATTTAAAATGAGTATCATTTAAAGTATGAATGTATTTTCATGTAAAGTAGAACAAATGTATAAAAACAGATATAATTTATAGTCTGCATATTGGTCTCATTGCTAGATCTATTTGCTATATAAAAGATAGTAAATGTGTTTCTTTTTTTACAAGTGAACCAGATATAACATTCATTAACAAATATGAAGCAACATAACTCTTTAAAGTAATTTCTACAGGTTATTCAATTGCGATAGATTTAAGCTGTGAGCTTAAGCATTTTGTCTAAATGCCAGTGTCCATATACCACTGAAAAGATATACATATTGAGTTGCAGTAGCACACTGGTGGCTGTACACAATAGGTTTTTAATTGGTATTCCAGGACTTGACAGGTTAAATAAACTGTTATATTAAGTAATTTACATTCACTTCAATGCTTTCTGAAACATTATTGTAACTACTTAGTTTATTGTGTTTTCAACACATTAAAAAGTAAATGATACATAACAAATTTTTGAACAGATTTTCAAATTTTGAATAATATGTAAGTATTAAAAGGTAAAGCTAATAATAAATACTATTTCCATTCTCGTCAAGATCTTAGTATTTGAAAATACTCATTTATTATTTTATCCGCTGAGTACTACAAACATTGACTTAGTTAACCTGTCAGTTGTTGAAATACTAGACATAATTAAAAGCCTATTATGTCTGGCTGCCAGTGTGCTGCTGGGATTCAATAGGATATTTAAGAAATTCTATGATTGTTGAAATACCCACATACCTAAATTGATTAGTAATTAATTCATGAATTAATTTTATTGATTTGGGTAGGTGAGTGAGATTATGTACTTACATATACATATATATAATATGTAACAGGTATTAACACGATCATGCATAATGTTTACCTTTTTTATGCTCGACGTTTCGACCAGGTTACACAGGCTGTGGTCACAAGCTGACTGGTGCTGCGATGTCATATACAGTCAAAACTGGATATAACGACATTGAAGGGACCATATAACTTCGGATGTTATGTCCGATAGTTGTTATAAGCAATATACACAAGTATGTAGTCATATTAATTGTCATATGTATGTTTAGAATTTTAAATATATGTACTATTATTTAGTATGGGTATGGGATATGGTTAAAAATATATATTCAAAAAAAATTTTGGATGAAGATTCTCAGCTTAAAATATTCCTTCATACATTGGAATAAGTAAAATTTTTTATCATTAAATTGTTCGTATTGTTTTGTGTTGCTGGAACAAGTAAAATGATTAGTCGCTGAAACTGATGACTAGATAAAGTTTTGTTGTTTTAAGCTATATGTTGCTGTATCCGATGTTGTTATAGGCAGTATGATTACTTAATTGTTTATATAGGGATTCAGCCGGGACCTTGCCATTAAGCAATGCCAATAACCGATCCGTTTATAAACAATGTTTTTATATTTGGTTTTGACTGTATGTTCATTTTCTAGCTTCAAGTTCTGGCTTTACAAGAATATAGTCTGTATTTTGGTCTTTTTCATTTATAATATCTCTTATTATTGTGCTTTGTTAATCATTTATAATATCTCTTATTGTTGTCCTTAGGTTTTTACATTACCAAAATCATTGGTTAACTAGAGTCATGCCAATATTAGGTACTAAACACTTAAATTACAAATATGCCATACATGTAGTAGATGTAATTTTTGAGTAGATAACTATGCCTGAGACTAAGACATTTATGGTTTAATGATGGCACTAAATAGATAAATTGAGTGTAGTTTCATCTTGTTTATCTTACCATTGTGGCTTTATTGTTTACTCATAATTCTGCCAACTATAATTTGGCAAGACAAAACCAAATCAATCTAACTATATTTAAAGTGATTTAACCTTGTAAAATCATTTTCCATTATTTTGACTGCATGGTTATCAGTTAAGGTGTTGCCTAAGCACTGCAACCATGGTGCTGCACCAAGATTTGTGGGTTTGAAGCCCACATAGGACAAATTTGTGTGATCCATACATAGTTGTTTTGAGTCTGGGTGTTCTTTGTTTTTGTTGTATGAATGTTTGTAAATCAACACAGGAGTTGTATTTTAATAGCAAAATAAAAAGAAAATAAACTTTTATAAATATTTCCAATACAAAGCCTTCTCTGTTTGCCCCTTTACAACTGAACATGAAGTACAGCTATATTAATTTATTTTAATATTAATATTTTTTAAGTCGTACCACTTAAAATAGATTCATAGCTTACCTACTTGCTTGCTTGCATTGCTTAAAGAGGTAATTGTTAATGCCCTATTAAAAGTATAAGGCCAGGAGGCATGATTTGCCTAAGTCTCAAGTTCAAACCCTGTTGATTATTGTTCTTCCTTTATGATTGATTTTTCTTACTGTATTTTGTAATAAGACAAAGATGTGGCTCAGTTTACACATTAGAAACATTTACTCTCAACAACAGATAATTAAGTCTATAGCTAGTATAGGAACGTAATTAACAGTATGCTAATACTGTTAATTCAAGCTACTTATCAAGTTATTAGTTTGCTGAAAACTTAATAAAACTTAACTTAATTATTAGACAATATTTTTATCAAAAATGCTGTACAATTTTTTTATTTTAATTTAATAAAATTTGCTTATATTACTATTGACCTGCCAATTGCTGCCAGTGTGCAGCTGCAATTCAAATCGTTAATTTAAAACGTCAATATTTTCTTAACAACACTCAGACTTCGGGGTCCAGACATAAGTTTTTTTTTAACCCTGTCACAGTTATATTAAAAACATAAACAGTAACATAAAATGTCTGTTATAATTTTTCTGTAGGTATCTGTTGAGTCTCATGCACCACTGTCAATTATTTGACAAAATCATTTGCTTTGCCATAGTAGTTTCTATTAATTTAAGTTTCAGTAGTACTTTCTAATTTAGTAAGAGAAACAATTTAAAATATATTCTGGACAATTTCATCAAATCTTGTAGCAAAACACCCTTCAAAGAGACTGTTACAGGATCTAATGGGCATAAAAAAATTCTATATTACGAGTCTTTTTTTTTAATGCTTTCGTATGCTTTGAAGCATACCTCTCCGGGGGGCGGCGGAGAGGTTATGTCGGGGTCACCGGGGAAATGATACTCCGGTAATACTGACTAAATCTACCACGATGTTCCTCGACATAACCATAGACGGCAAGGCCGCGCGAATCGCTTTCACATGCAATCGCGACCCCGCCGTGATTTCGGCCCGCTGTGTGCAACGGCAGGCCACTACACAAAAATACTTCCTCCACCGTCCCCCTAAGGGAAACAAAGACACGACACAGAGGCGCACGTGAACACGCACGCCGCCTCTCGGGCCTGGCGCTGATCGGGTGGCGAGCAGGCCCACGCAGCCCACCATCCCCAGGTCATCTCGTGCTATCAGGCGCCCGGATCTGCGGTTGAGGAGAGGGTTTAAGCGCTCCCTCTCCTGCTTCGCCACCTCCTTGATGGACATTACTTCCTCTCAAAAGGAGGCGACGTTCCACGATCTCTCACTCCGGACCATAGACTGAACCACTGACTGAAAGACTGCCGCGATCAACCCACGGCGCTGCGATGCCCAGGCGGGGCATTCCGCCAAAGTGTGCAGCGCCGTGTCCACAACAACATCGCAGCAGTCGCCGCAGTGATGACATCCGGGCGTCTTCTGCCGGCCTATGCGACACAGGAACTGGCCCAAACAACCGTGGCCAGTTTGGTGGATTACCTGTGTCAGCCGGAAAGTGAGGGAACCATGCCGCCTTTCCAGCCACTCCTCAAAAATGGGACTAACCGCCACGATCGTGGCGTGCCCGATATAATATGAGATTGTACAAGTTGCTTTAAGTCTGAATTGCTTTTACTGCTTAAATTCTAGCCAAAGCTTAAGTGCCAATCAAATAGAATAATTAATATATTTTATTGTATATAAAAATAATAACAATATCAGCCCTGTATTAAATTGTCCCACTGTTGAGAAGACTGCTGGGCGGTAGCATCGTCCAGTGTTAGGATTGTAAGCCCATAGTGCTCTACGTTGGCCCAGCGCTGGTTGGCAGACTTCACATATCTTCGAGAACATTATGGAGAACTTTCAGACACGCACGTTTCCTACTAGGCTATTGCTGTTTTTTTTATTGTATTCAATTTAGTGTGTTGGAGTATCGCCATCACTGGACCAAGGAGAGTCTATATCTTTAACCTATTTGCAGCAGTTCACCGGTGACCAGACCCAATCGTTTTTTAATTATGTTTGGTATTCTAAGACTTAACATATTAATGATGTGATTTCTCTGATGCAGCGAGGGCAGTTGGTGTCGAGTCCTGACTTCACGGAGGTGCAGACGATCCGAAGCGACATGATCACGTGGATCGACGGCAAGGAGCCCAACTGTTCCAACATTAGACAGCTTATTAGCCAAGTAAGTACAATAAATACATATACCACGCGTGTATAATCCTTAATCGTGGGCTACTTATCGCCAGTTATGTGGTCTTAAGTAACCATCGAGTAAATATTCGGACTCCGTTTTGCTGCTAAAAAATCTCTATGACACCGGTTACTTCACGATGGCAATTCAATGCTACGGACAGGACAGAAGGAGCAGTCCAAAAAAGCAAGACGTATGGTTATGACAGCGCCCGATCCGGCTTATTAACCTCCGAGTATTCTTCGAAGAGGTTAATGAAAACACTTTTTGGGTCTGTGTGTCTGTCTGTTAGTGACAGTTTGTTGGTGACAGGCATAGCGACGAAACCACTAGACCGATTGACTTGTAACTTGGTGTGCAGACACCTTGGGATCATCCCTCGGTCGAGTTTGAATATGGGTCCTGGGATCAAAAGACCTCCGATATACAGGGATCACATATTTTAAATGGAAAAATACTGACTTGTAACTTGGTGTGCAGACACCTTGGGGTCATCGCTCGGTCGAGTTTGAATATGGGCCCTGGGGGTCAAAAAACCTCCGAGATACAAGGGTCACATTTTTTTAATGGAAATAATTGACTTATAACTTGGTGTGCAGACACCTTGGGGTCATCCCTCGGTCGAGTTTGAATATGGGCCCTGGGGGTCAAAAGACCCCCGAGATACTGAGGTCACATATTTTAAATGGAAAAATATTAACTTGTAACTTGGTGTGCAGATACCTTGGGGTCATACCTCTCTCGAGTGTGAATATAGGTTCTGTGGGTCAAAAGACCCCCGATATATAGAGGTCAAAAGGTCATATGTATTTTAAATGATTTTACATTTAAGACGAAGAGGTTGAATCCTGGGTTTTTACACCCATCTCATTATTATTGTACAAGAGACTACACGGAGGGCGTAGTGGTTTAAATGGTTGCCTAGCCACTACCATTGCGACATCTGTTGTGTTCGACTGCCACATGTGACAAAAAACATGTTTCGAGTCTAGGTGTTCTTTGTTTCCGTTCTTTGAATGTTTGTGAGACCTTAGACACTACCTATGAGGGTTTATAAGCTACAGC
This sequence comes from Catocala fraxini, assembly GCA_930367265.1. Taxonomy (NCBI): domain Eukaryota; kingdom Metazoa; phylum Arthropoda; class Insecta; order Lepidoptera; family Erebidae; genus Catocala; species Catocala fraxini. The sequence goes on along the minus strand of OV884040.1, from coordinate 6,571,101 downwards.
CCGCTGACAGATCACTGTCGGACCGACAGACGACAGACAGAGTCCCCTTTCGATTCATACTGAAAGATACAAAATACCGGAAGATAAATGACAGTATAAAAATACCGATATACCTACTTACGTAAATGAAGCAGCGATAGCTCAGTGGGGAGATCAACAGACTGCAATGCAGAAGGTCTCGGGTTCGAACCCACGTCGCGCACCTCTGACTTTCGGAAGTTATATGACTTTTCGAAATTATGTGCGAATTGATTGACAATTATCGCCTGCTCCGTGCCTCGGAGATCACGTTAAGCCGTTGGTCCCGGCTGCCATGAACATCTATGGCAGTCGTTATTGGGAAAGTCAGTACCCTCTAATATCCTGACACTGATCTAGCCTTAGGGTATCGTTAGCCTTCGGGTTGCGGAGGTCAGGTGGCAGCCGCTTCGTGTAAAAACTGATATCCAGTCAAATCAGGTTAGACCAGAAAAGCCGACCCCAAGTGACTTGGGAATAATAAAGGCTAAGAGAGAAGAAGAAGACCTACTTACGTAAATACGCCATAATATGCGTAATTTGATCGAATTTCGACCTCAGAATCAGAATGCTGTTACATACCTAAATATTAATTGAATTTAAGACTTATTGTTATGCCGCTTATTTAAATGTAGTGTGGGAATTTCCAAGCAGATAAGGTTATGAAAAGTGCAACAGACTTGAAGTAAACAAACGTGTATGAATAAGTCGTAGTAGTACGTGTAAAACGTGTACGATCAACTACGTGTAAAAAAACAACGTCAGGCTTGATAATAAGCGATACCGCACGAAGGCTACCTGCGATGTTTTAACATCACAGGTCGCCATGGTGTGGTATCGATCTTGTAAAGAAATGATTGTGTTGCTACAACTAGACTAACACATAACATTGACATATGTTAGAATAACGCTACTTATTCAATGAGTTTGGGTCCCTAAATAGCGATGGTGTACATACAACTCTAGAATTTTTAGTTAAATTCTGGGGTAACCACGTGGCATCTTCCTTGACGATGATATGAAGGGATAGACGTCTGGTCCCTCTGCTACTTCGAATAAACAGAGGTTCCCAGACTTTTTTCTCATAGACCACTTTCAACATTTTGCTGGTTCTGGTGGACCACCTGCATTTTTATTTTTATAAGTCAAGCCTTTCGTTTGGTTCTTCACTATCGAAAGCAAATAAATTTTCTTGGACCTCGCTTACGAATTGTGAAACCCCATTTTTTTGTCACGCCAACGTAGATCCCGTCGACTCTCCCGTGGACCCCGAGGGTTCCACCTGGACCACTTTGGGAACTACTGGATTAAACTATAGACTAGATAGAATTGCAACGCTTTATCATAGTCTCGGCATATAAGATCTCACTCACGACGTAAAGATGTCGAGACGTTTATGAGATCTTACTATAGTGCAAATAATATAGAGGATTACGTGCTAAAATATAGGGCTTTTAATTTAACTCCAGAACATCTACCTGTGTGCCAAGTTTATCCGAATCCCGTCAACGGTTTATGCGTGATTAATCCAAACATTTTCACAAACTTTTACATTTATAATAGTAGCAGGACAACATCATCGTATGTTTGCCTGTCTGTGCGCTAATAACTCGAGACCTACTGGTCCAATTTGCATGAACCCTTGTTTCGTATATTAATGCGTGTTTGCCTACGTTTTAGCATTCATTTGATTAGGGTAGGATTATTAGCAGTACAATATTAATATTATTGTCTTATGCGGCAAATAATACATAGTCCACGAGAACGAAGACGCGGTTACTGATATACACTCTTAAACTTAAAAGTGCATAAGAAAGACTCCACGTCGATGTTTATTGTGATATGTACTGCTTATAAACAAATTGTGGCTATCTGTAGATAACCTAACGAAAAAACATTAATCAATGGATTAGACTTTATGTAAATTTATATATACGAACAAGAATATTCTGGTGCGACGAAACTGATTACTTGGCGCCGAATAACGTTAATTTCATGACGTAATTGACTGATATTACCGCTGCGATGCTTGATAATGTAATGCACGTCTCTATCGTACGATGTTAATGTTTATCGAACGATAATCGCTAATTTGTTTATGAAATTTCTCTGCGTCCGGCTACCTCCGTGGTGCAGCAGAATGCGACAGCAGTATAAATATGAAGTGTTATAATGAATATACATTTATTTGCATAGAAAGTAGGCGCATGAAATTAGGCTGTTTATTATAACAAGCTTTTATTTAGTTTCACCTGTCCCGATGTTTGTCATCAAATATTTCAAATTAAATTTGGTTCACTTCTCGGTTACCGATTGAGCTGAAATTTTGCATATACATATATATGCAAATCGCATGACAATGCAATATTATGATGACATGGTGCTGATCTGATGATGAAGCTGGAAGGTGGCCATAGGAACTTCGCAATGAAACGACACAACCTCATCGAGTTTGGGCTCGTTTGAATCGTCTTGACGAGTAGTTTACCTTTCAATGGTAATCAGGGTCTGATGATGGAGCTGGAAGGTGGTCATAGGAACTCAGTAAAGAAACGACGCAATCCCATCGTGTCTCGGCTCGTTTGATTCGTCTTAATGGGTGGACCGTTTTTGAAGGATGGTGAGTGGTGGTGGTTTAGTGGACGTGAATATGCGACCCCATCTTTGCGAAATAAAGTTTCTTCGTTCCGTTTGTTATGAATGTTGATTCTGTCTTTGATTAGATGGATTAGATGGATGACCCAATGCCAAGGTGAGCACGTGCCGAGTGCTGAATGGTATGAGGGTGTATAAACATGTCATATCGCTAACTTTGCGCCTCGGGGTACCAGGGCGAACCCTGTTTTTACTGAACCCCTTATCCCCCTACAATGGACTTCTAGGGGAATGGACCGTTTTTGTCCTATACTCGTGGGAACAAAAAATGAAACTACTACACAAAAAAAAGAGACGTTTAGAGAAGGCGAAATTGAAGCTACAGGAGAAGATTGTTAATGATAGCGATGTCCACAAGCGACAATGCTTGGGAAAAAATTGTTTAGCAGTAGCTAAATATAGAGAAAACAAATCGTTAGAACAACGTGCTCTCAGGATAGATAACGTTAAAATACGTACACAAGAGAGAAGAGAAATGAATTACGAGAAGAACACTTGGCCAGAATCGAAAGGAACAGAATGCTTAGGCAAGCAAGTCAGTTAACACAGACGGCAGAGGAACGCAGTGTAACAGCAGAGGATGATCGCCAGAAAAATACTAATCGGAGGAATATGCAACGTGGTAGCGTTGAGTACTTTAATAACGCGATGAATACCTTTTGCGATAAAATGTGTAATATTTGCACGAAGAGATGTTATCCCCATCAAGTGCCCAAATATAAAATTAGTGCCACATCTCCAACTTATCTTCCACGAGAGTTACGCGAAAATATGGCAGAATTGATACTGTGTTACCGATGTAACAATTACGTAAGTAAAAGTAACACGTCCGTACCTCCTTCTAAGGCATATTGGAACAGTATGGAACCTGGGCCTATACCTGACGTTATACTACGATTGTCGCAAACTGATAAGAGGCTTCTTTCTCCATAAATACCATTTTGTAATTGAAAAAGTTTGCGGCTTATTTGAACAATTGTAATATTGACCCATTAAATGCAATGGATAGAATGAGAAATGCTACAAACAACTAACCAGTAATTACATAACTAATTGATATGTAAAGTTATTAAAATATAAAATAATACTAAAAGTTAAAAATAAAATTAAAAGAAAAAATCTTTTTATAAACAAGCTTTTATTATGTTCTTGTTACTTAATAAAAAGCACAAAAAATGTATAAATAATAATATTTTTTACCTGATAAGAAAATATCATTATATAGGTACCTACATTGCAATCTTTAACGATAATTAACCATATTCATCTACGTCACAATAATCCCATATCGTATCATTTTTATAAATAGAAGCGTGTTACATTGTAATGGAACATAAAAGAACATTTAGCATAATTACACCTTCATTATTTATCTTTTGCAATCACAATGTAACACACCTTTTTTATAAAAAATTGAGTTTGTGATGAAAACGCAAAGATTTAATACAAGGTGTAAAGTTTTAGGGTTTAATAAAAATGTCGAATAGGTATGTACCTACTTACGATATGGGATTATTGTGATGTAGACGAACATGGTTAATTATCGTTAAAGGTTGCAATGAAAAAAAAAACCTATATAATGATATTTTTCTATCAGGTTTAAATTATAATTTTTAAATTTATTAACTAGAACATAATAAAAACTTGTTTTAAAAAAAAATATCTTTTAGTTTTATATGAATTAATCTGATCCTTGTACAATCTACCTTACGTTAGGCATGCAAACATTAGGAGCACAAAGAAACATAATAATATACCAAAAGGCATGAGTCAGAAGTAATAATGAAATCAAAATTACAATATTATAATTAGGAGTTTATGAACATAGTAGATACATAGTGTAGTGTAGGACGCCCTCCGACCAGATGGGATGACGATCTGCGAAAGACTGCAGGCAGATGCTGGATGCGGCAAGCCGAAGACAGGGCGCTATGGCGCTCATTAGGGGAGGGCTATGTCCAGCAGTGGACTATTATAGCCCGATGATGATGATGATGAACATTTAATATTATAAATAATAATTCTTCCACCGTCGATTCTGGATCTGTGCTCGGTAGACGGCATTAGCTTCGCTATTTATTTATTTGGCAAAATGTCGGTTACAACAGCTCTGACTACTCATTCGGTGACGAAATTTCCCCAAAACAGAGGTTCACCTTTTTATAGATTCGTTCTGAAGCCCTATTACTATCTACCAGCCACATAGGTGCTGTTAAAAATTCTTAACAAAAATACTCAATGACAATTTGTACCATCCTGAAACAAAAAATCTTAGACCTTACGATCGGCAGTATAAAAGCAAACTGACGCCACAGGCACTAACGAGGCAAACAACGAGTAATCCCTATAGAGACGTAATGTTAACTTATAAATAAAATTTTACTGTTATAAATGTTACAGTGAAGATGTTTCAGTGTTTATTACTTAATAACACATAAACTGTTGAATGGATTTGGACGAAACTTAGCACACGGATAAACATAACTCACACTTATTATTTCCATATGCGTCACGTGAGCAAAACCGCGGGCAAAAACTATTAGATATAACAGGCATGTTAAAAAAATAAACTTGTCTGTGTTGTCACCTTAATACAGCTTATCATTGTTCTCGAGATAACGTTCGTATGTAAAACAGTCGCACTCAATTACCTACCTTTATCTGCCAGTGTATTTTGACCTCAGCTAATAATTCTACAAATTAGTATTATTAATTAGCCATAAAATTACTGGGTATACTAACGAGTCTATTCGAAATGACTGGGCGTATTTGTATAATCTAGAGATCTTACAGACAATTATACATTATACTTAGTTCCACGCTTAAATCCCCAAAAGCAGAGCAGTATTACACCTAAATTTGGCTATCAACCTGAAGGTTATAACCATACTTAAGAATTAGGCTATCGATACCAAAAAGAATTTGTCAAATCCGAATGGTTCCTGAGTTTAGCGCATTCGAACAAAAAACAAACCGTCTTCAGCTTTCTTTAATAAGTCTAGATATTAATCAATTAGCCCGTTGTAGTCCACTGCTGGACATAGTCCTCTCATTTTACGATACAACATCCGGTCTGCCGCACTCCTATCTATTAAATAATATACAGCGTGTAACAGAAAGGTATACCTTCTTAGTCATATTTAAGTGTCATATAATATAGCCTCTGTACACTGAAAAACTGACGAATATATCCGTATACATAATTTTCGCTAAGATAAAACATTGTCTTTTTATAGAGTTATCAATATCATATTATTATACCTATCTTAGTCGATACTTAAAAGCACTAACAGTTGACTTAGGTGATCACCATGAACCCGAATATGACTAGGTGCAATTTTGATCGTGATGTAATGCGTTTATTTCGGTGGTTAAATAATAAATAAACAAAATGTTTAAAATTGACATAAAATTTAAAATAATATATGTTGTTTTGATGTGGGTATTAGAGTAGATAGGTTATTTTTCAGATATAGGTATGTATGTTCATTGCGTCCCTAAAATATGACCACATCTTTCTGTAACATGCTGTATATCTATAGTATAATACAATAATCAGTATTATTTTTAAATAAAATATACTTAACTACATATTGTTAGTACCTATACCTACTTGTAACTTCTAGAAGTATGTATAGGGTATATACAAACGAAGTGTACAAGATGCCGGTACTAATGTTGATAACGGCCGATTACTGATATCGAGCCGACACACGGCGCCGTACATTTCTTTGTAAGATATATGATTAAGAATATTTGCTATAAGTTCTTTGATTTGATCTCACTTATAATTCCCAACATATACCTAGGTACCCCTACACTGATGATAACAAATAATATGACACATAATAGATTTTGCCGCGGTTTTGCTTTCTTTAATGTAAATATTGTCAATAAATTTTATATCCCTTGGGAACTGTAGATTACTTTTTCTGGATGCAAGGTACCCATGTCCTTTTCTGCAGCCAAACAACGTGTATGCTTAATTCTATAATGATCGGTCGAGTAATTAAGGCGTAAAAGCGTAACAAACAAACAAATAAACTCACGTTCGCATAATATTAGTAAGAATTTTGTCACTTCGTGACGAATGGCGCCATCCATACTTTAGACACTAGTTGAAACGCCGCGCCTTGTATTCCATGGTGTGTGATCAAAACGTAAGGTCAGATCCCTGTCTCGCGTTGACCTATACAGATTTAAGTGTGTAGTTTCAGAGAACAGCTGTTATTCTACGCGGGGATAGGTAGCTACAATAATTTCCTCACAAATAGTGTAAAAAGTTTTATATAACCACACATGTCCTGCATAGTTGGCAAACTTCACATATCTTCGACAAACATTATGAGGAACGCTCAGAGTTGCCGTTTTCCTTAAGATTGATGTTTGGATTGATCTTTAAAGCGGACAATAATTCACTAATGAACACATACCATCGCATAATTAGGTGTGTATCGTGGCATTAAATCTAAGACATCTCTATGGTAGTCCAATTACTGTCTTCTTACTAAACTGTCGTGGCACAATGCCTATGTTTTGTTATAAAAACATCGTAGAACCTATTAACGACAAGAAAACCTAATGAACTTAATCGGGATCACATATCTTCGTACTTTTCCATGTCTAACGAGCGTTCTCATTATGTACTGTGAAAATGTGAAGCGAGCAATCAAAACGCAATTAATGTGCGGTGTCTTTCAGGTGGACAACATCATACTGCGGGCTAACAAGATGCCAAACAACGGGAAGATGGGTGACTACGTCATCAATGGCAGGACGAAGGTGAGTTAAATTAATCCTTTAGTTTAATCATACATTATGTTGTATGATGCGTTGAACGCCCATTAACTCACAGCGAGAATTTGATAAGACTGGAACAATGCGTGAAATTGGTGTGCGTGCGTCAAGGCTCATTTACACTAGGACGAATTCAGCAGACACAGATTACGACAGATCACGTCGATTTCTGTTTCGGAAGGTGACAGCTGTCATACGGCAAGCCGAATATGGCAATCATTTCTGTGCAAAACGCGTAAAGACGACGTTCGGCTACGTTCGTTCAGCTAATACCAAATACAAATTTATTAGTTTCGACTGTCTGGTATCTCGTCGGTAATTTTAGCTGAGATTAACCGCGTTTAGACACGGTCGGCGCTTTATGTGCATACAGCAATTTCGTATCAAATCGGGCTACTGCACTAATTGACAAGCGATCGATATAATCCTGTATCACAAGTACGCACAAGTATGCACACGTGTATGAGTTAGCACGTCTGTTTTCGCGTTCTATCTATCTTATTATCTATTTATTATTATCTTATTTATTTTTATCTAGTCTGTGCCATCACAGACCAGGTGAGATGAAATTTCGGACAGACAGTCTAGGTACTATCAGATACATGTTTTATCGATAAATGACAGGCAAATTTTATGTTCACTGCAATATATGTAAGAAATGCTATGGTTAAACAGAATTTTTGTAGCTTCAATGCTTTAAAACTTCTTTTAACGTCTGAAGATGATTCAAAAGTTAATGTTTTGTTTACTAGTACTTTTTACGAGTTTACGAACGAATAAATAAAAGCCTTGCCTTAAAAAAGAAAATGTTGTGGTCTGTGAAGATTCAACAGAATAAAGTCAGTAGGAAACAATATCTGTTCAACTGATGGTTATTGAATAATTATTTAGATTAAGGTTGTTTTTGACGATAATTGATTTTCATGAACGGAGCCGGTGTTAAAGTATTATTCTCTTAGGAAATTCTCAGTAACAGCACAGATTTTGGAAAAATGCTCTTTGGACATATGTGGGGGTAAGTCAGAGGTCTACTTACTACACCGTGTAATACACCTCTGCCTACACCGTCAGGCATATATGTAGCATGATAATGTCCTCCAGGCCGAATTTCGGTCACAGCGGCCAATCTTAACGAAGACTGGCCATCTGCGATGGATATATTATAGTACACAAGTATGTACGCAAACACAAGTGCACTCTCTGTTACCTAACCCTCATGATCCGGTGGGACGGATAATCTGAGACGACCGGAGAGAGATCAGGCGCAGGACCAACGGCTTTACGTGCTTTCCGAGGAACAGGGGTGTCTAACACCGCCAATTTCCTAACTCCGGGCTGCTATTGAGATTTCTTAACAGAAAAACCCAATAGCATTTTGTTGGCCCGACCCGGATTCGAACCCGAGACCTTATGCACAGCAGTTGCATTCACTACCGCTGCGCCACGGAGGCAGTTATAGTAGTAGCATGATAACTTCGAAATGTCAGAAGTACCTACGTGCCCTGCGAACGTACTCGACAACTGTGCGTAGCGATCCGATCTTATCTTTTGGCTATTGCTAGTTTATATCGGATCCTATTTGTTTGGCGACATCTGGTGTCTATGCGGGCGTAACTAGAGTGGTTCGACACAATTGATGCCCTTTACCCGGAAAACGTTAATAATGTCAGAATGACTTATGGTTTTTGGGATACGATCGACATTGATGTGTGGCCGTAGTAAGTAGGTACTTAAGGCACGCGGGCTTCCTCACAACTTCATACGTGCTTGAAGATACGTGAGTAGGGGCTCACAACAGAATAGGGTGGTGCCTATGTTTGATTTTGACAATTATTTATTGCATACGCAACAGAGTTAAGATACCTGTCCAAAAAGTCCTATAACATTTTCCTTGACCTGGGACGAACCCAGGATCAGTGTGAAACATACATTTGTTTGCAACTTTTTACCACGGAACCATAAGACAGTCTTTCTTGCATCATGTTTATATGATACTAGCTGTGCCCGCGGTTTCACTCGCGTTTAAGGATACTGCACCGCCCCCGTGGTTTGTAGCGTGATGCTATATAACCTGTAGCCTTTCTCGATAAATAGGCTATCCAACACTAAAATACTTTTTCAATTCAAACCAGTAGTTCCTGAGATTAACGCGTAGCCTTTCTCGATAAATAGGCTATCCAACACTAAAATACTTTTTCAATTCAAACCAGTAGTTCCTGAGATTAGCGCGTAGCCTTTCTCGATAAATAGGCTATCCAACACTAAAATATTTTTTCAATTGAAACCAGTAGGTAGTTCCTGAGATTAGCGCGTTCAACCAAACAAACAAAGTCTTCAGCTTTATAATATTAGTAGGCATAGATTCCATTCATAACATCTAACAATGCAAAGGTGTCTGTGTCAAAGCCTTTTCTCGTTGTCGTTGCATAATGGTCGCTTACGAAATTACACGACCATTTGGGATCACTCACATAATATGACGTAATCGTTCATTCTCTATCACGGGCACGTTGCTGGTAATTTTATGCTTTACTGAGAATTTTGTTTCGGTCACACACTTTATGTATAAACTACTGCTGGGTCACAGCGAATTGTAGGCAATTTGCCTTTACGTAAGATGACTAATATTAAAATCAGGTAATGCACCATATTGACTATAGAGTGCTTTTAGTAATAATATTTGAGAAAAGGGCAACACGTCGCTAAAATGGTTCCGTATCAGAATATTATTGGGCCCACGTGACATAAAATAAGCGTGAACATTTAGCATGTCACCACTTTTTTAATCATCACTAAAAAGTAATATTTTAAATCACGTAATCCGATTTAAAGATGTAATGCGTTACAATATATTTTATGTATTTATTTGTTCTTTTTAGTAATAAAAATAAAAAGTGCTAATATATTACAATTCAGTTTAAGGCGCCGGCTGGCGGCCCCACTGCGGGCGGTCTAGCGGTCAGAGTTCCGAGTTCTGCGTTCTGCGTTCACTGTCATATATGCGGTGTCTTAAACTCCTACACACACAAAAGCAGTCAGACCGCGACGGTCAAAGAGAACGCACGTTCTGTCAGAGTTTCATTTTTTTTTCAAAAGCGGTCTCGATGTCCGACGAAATTGAAAAGTTTATTGGATTAATGCGAGACAAACGTACAGAACTCCACATTTCTAGACCTCTCGCTGTGTGAGAAACTGTGAACGCAGAAAGCAGAACTCGACCGCAGAACGCAGACCGCCGAGGCGATGTATTTGGCGCCTAAGGGGCAGGACAAACAGAAAAGACGTAAGACGAGGACGCGTCGCAGACGCGACGCCCTTTCAATAATTCGGACGAGACGCGGACACGACGCTTCTATACATTTTGTATTACGTCTACATTTACATCTTTTCTGTTTGTCCTGTCCCTTAGAGTTTGTTTAAGACCTCAACTCTCAAGACATTCGATTGGTTTAACAAAAATGTGGTAAAATATTGACTTATACTAGTGGAATGCAACATCATGATACGAACGTAACGTAACGTAACGCTTAAAACCTTAGAACGATTTGGCAACACATGAAGGTTTATTTCTGCCAAGTAAGGCTTTTTTTTTTTTTTTTTTTTTCGCGGTGAAATGCGCCTGGTGCATACCCTCTCGCCACAAGGGGAGGTGAGAGGGCTATGTCCGGCTCTCCCGTTCTTCGGGCCTACGGACCAAAACCTCACGGTGTGCACGCTCGCTGCCTTTTATATTGGATGGGCCGCTGGCAAAAGTTACTACCTCAGCGAGCCACCCAGCAGTCTACAACGCCTCGGCGACGCCCCGGCACTACATAGGGCGTCGGACCGACTCAATGGCTGGCGGGCGGGCGACTCCCGTTCGCCCGCCCGCGGCCTTCATTATGGCGGCATTAGGCGCGCGAAAGCGCGCCTGCGCCGCCCGGTTCGCCGGCGACGGCTCGGATCCGCAAGGATACTTTATTCACGGATCCGCTCCGCCGCCTCCTTCTGCGAGATGACGTCCTCGCAGAAGGACGCGACCGCTGCCCACTTCCTCTCGCTGTCGACCATGGCTTTGATCACGGCCGGCAGCGAGAGATTTTCACCCACAACCTGAATGAGTTCACGGCGCTGCACCGCCCAAGCACGACATTGCTCGAGCGTGTGCTGCGCCGTGTCCTCCTCACAGTCGCAGTGGTGGCAGACGGGACTCGGTTCCCTCCTAGCGACCGTGTGCAGGTACTTGCCAAAGCAACCGTGCCCTGACAACACCTGCCGCTCTGCCCACCGCTCCAATACCGGCTGGAGGGCCCCAACGGTTCTGAAACCAGCCAAGGGCGCCTCCAGCCGCGCCTTCCACTTTAAAATCATGCCTTGATGGGCTCGATTGCGCGCGCACTCAATCACTGTCGGGAAGGGACGACAACCCGTCTCCTCCCGCACCGCCTCACTCACTGCAAACACTTCGGCGAGCACTTCAGCCTCCAAATCCCACGGGGGTGTACCGGCCTACGCGCAAGCTGCGTCGGCCGACACCGTGCGGTATCCACGTATTACCCTGACTGCTATGACTCTCTGCGGTCTCCGCAAGAGAGTCCTACACTGAGCGGTCAGGGAGTCCGCCCACACCGGTGCGCCGTAAAGCGCCATCGACCGGATGACCCCCGTGTAAAGTCGCCGGCAACCAGCACTGGGCCCGCCCAAATTTGGCAATAGCCGCCCAACTGCGGACGCAGCGCCGAGAAGCTTCGGGGCGAGCTGTCTGAAATGCTCGTCGAAGTGCCACCTTCCGTCCAGCACCAAGCCCAGATATTTCATGTGGGCCTGGACGGGAACGCGCGTCGAGCCCACCATTATCGAGGCGCCGCGGGGTGGTGCCAAGTAACGCCTAATTCAATTCAAGACTTTTATCTTGACAAAATATTTTTAAAATGTGTGCATCTCAGAGGCGTTTAGTTTGACAAGATACATTATTTATTTTTACAAAATTGCACATGTTAAGCGTAACGTTAGACTCGTGCCTTTGTGAATAGCGTTAAAATACTCTCCTTTAGCAAAGGGTGTCGTGGTTTAAATGCTCGCCTTGCTAATGCCAGTTTCCCAACGTCCCAAGTGTTGTGGATTCGATGGCCAAAAACCAAACATTTGTGTGTCCAACAAGTCATTGATTCGCGTCTGAGTATTCTTGGTGTCTGGTGTTATACCGATCTCTAACCCAAGCAGTTGCTGAGATTTTCATGCCCGCGCAATCGTCGACGTTAAGTTCGCGCGACCAATTTTAAACCCTTATAACTTCTTTATTTCTACGTTGACAAATTTTTAGTTTGTTTCTTTCGATTTTGACAAATTTTGTAAATTTTTCTGGTGGACCCTTTTTCTGTTTGTATAACTTGGCGGAGCAATGGTAACGCACACTTTAAGGCAAGCCGGGCATTGAGGTTTATAAATGAAGGTACCGCGATTGATTTAAGGGGATTTCCCTAAGATTGAAAGCTATGGAAAGCCGGGTAGGAGACGTTAGTGACGACTATTTTGTCATAAATTTTATTGACATTAATTAATAGACCACTTGGTGTGACACTGTTAGATTGTAAAGACATGTAAACACTTGTTTCTTTTCTCTTATACCTACTTTGATTACAACCCGCAGTAGAAAGGTAGGTGTAAGGTACTTATAAATTTATTGGTTTTGTTTTAGTTTCTCATTAGATTCGTATATGATAAATGACCGTACATAACGTATTACATGTCATTAGTACAATTATTATTTGTACTAGTAATAGTCCCCACGGGTTAAAATTCGTTCGTAATTCGTGTTTTAAATTTTAGTATAATCTTAAACTATATTTACCACATATCACAAGTGCGCGGAAAATGCTTACAAATGGCTACAAAGTATTCTATTTACGTAATTAATATGAGTAGGTACATATTACTCGAAATACCTTGCCAAGAGAATACGCTTGAATACATCATGAAGTTCAGACGCATACGCATATATGCCTGAATGCTACAGCATTATATATTATAATGTTACATATGTTTCTAATCAATGCTGTAAATATAACAGATTTCGATAATTTAAATGTCGCCGATGATTGGAATTCAATTACTTCTGTAATGTCTTCACTATTTATGTATTGTTCAGTAAGAGTATTAAGATAATGACACATCGGCTCTAATAAGTACATACATTTGTAGAGATATAGTAAATAATACCATATCTACTTCTGAGAAAACTGCACGTATTTTGCTCTAAGTCATCTACAAACAATTTCAAGTTTTATCTGTTTGCCTATCGTAAATATAGAGTACATTATATTTATCTATGGATTCTTGTACCGATGTTTTAATTGTTTATTAAGTATTCAGACAGACCGGGTGTTGTGACGTAAATTACGCGGTGTGTCTGTATTGAATTTGTCGGGCTGATTGTAACTAGAAAAATCATATGTTCAAAAGGGCTAGATATATAACTCAAGCTGAAGCAACCGACTGATTTTAAACTTCTGTAGTATAGAACTAAACAACCCCTACCAAGATTGTAGCCAAATAACCTTGTGTTGCTGTGGCAAGTGGGGTTTCTATAGCGCTTGCACGATAACAGGAGACAGCGAGGCTGCAGTAATCTTGGCCTCTTGGCAGCACAGCGACAATTTCTCTTTATTGACCTCAACTACAAACTATGTATAGTCTAAGAACCGAAGCCGCCAAGACCTTATTATTTACCAAAACCGAAAACTAAAAAAATGTTACGGAGAATCAATCTACAGCATATTCATCGACTTCTGAATTTTTATACACGATGTATCGAGTCACAGTCTATTTGTATCTTTATTTTTTGTACGATTAAAATGCCAATTATTGTTTCATAAAATTTATTGCTGATAAAAACAATAATTTCTAAATAAATACTGTAAAGAAGTAAAATAACTAAGACTTTTATTGTATTCATATTTTATTGTTCTGTAATTGCCTCAATTATTACTAATTTGGCGTTAAAATAGTATTTAATTATAATTTAATTAGACCATTAACAACTTAAGGTTGAAGCTGTTTTATAAAGCCATCTAATTATCATACTCACGCTTACACTGCGAACTTTTAACTATTTCTAAGGGATGTCTGGCTCCTACGATTGGTCAGGCTGATAGCATAAAGTATTGAAATAGTTTTATGAGTAGGTATCTAAAATATAGACTCAGACTATAAGTTATGAGCTTTAAAGCATCTACGCGAAATTACTGCCGACACGGGTACTGTTTGGCAATGTTGATTATTAATTATTATTATCAATAGCATTGTCAACACTCAGACTTTTATGAAAAACTAGTAATTTTTTACGTACTTTTCGTACATCATACCTTTCAATTGGCCGTCGGTCTAAGCTAGCAGGTATGCGTACGTTTAAATTAAATACTAACACTATCTTACATATTTTGATGCCCAGAAAATAAGTAAAGTCTGGGGGCCCCTCGGCTCTGGCTCGACCTAAAGACAAAAACAAAATGTTGAAGTGTTACAGTTCTATCTAACCGTTCGTTCGTACATAGGCGTAAAGCTGTATAATTAAATTACTATATTTCTACCTGTATTACTGTAATATGTAATCTATAGTCACATTATTTACATTGTGTTCCCTCACGTCGCCTCGCCGCGCCGGCGGATACTAACAGTTCATTCACAGTTACAATCTATGTAGAGTACTAATTGAAACGTTAGTAGACATTTAGCATATTATTTGAATATTTATACTGGTTCAAATTAATTCTAATAAAGTAGTCATACATTATGTATATGAGAGTCTGTCGGTTAGATACAGCCTTAAGCTATTAATACATTCGTAGGTACTTACACCCGTTTATGAGACGGGTAAGCAAAGACTATGGATTTCTACTTACTACAATCCTGGCATGTCTCTTTAGCCTTGTTTTAAATACTATATTTTGCCCGCGGCTTCACTCCTTTCGATACTCTTTTTTCCGGGATGAAAGGTACCTTTTCTGTACCCCTGACAACGAGTATGCGAAATTTCATGACGATCGGTCGAGTAGTTAAGTTGTGAAAGCGTAACAAACAAAAGACACTGGCATTTGCATTTATAATATTAAAGGTGTTTGTAATTTACATTAACTGGAGGTTTTTTTTTCCTATTGCCTGTTATTTTATTTTAGAATTATGGATAGTAGCCGTAATGCGTTCGTACAACATTCAAAAATACTTTTAGAGTTTTTAAATTGTGATGCTAGAATTGTATACATTGACATTGTATTCGAATAATATACTTATAAATAGTGTTGTGCTCAAGTACTAACAAGGATGTAGTGCACGAACTTATGTGTAGTGTTGTCAACTTTGTATATAATTCGAAAGCAATTGTTCTCATCGCTACTTAATAAATTGGCCTCATTATATACCTACCGTTCTAATTTTAAGTAACCTTCAAAGGAATGAATTTGCAATATGACGAATGTTGCAAGAAAAAGCAAATACTGACCGTATTTTGTTCTGGCCATATACATACATATTTATGAGACCGACTAATACTTATTTGAGCTTGGATATTGATTTTTGTGTATAACGCCACGCAATACAGGGATTCTTCCGTTTTACATAGTCGAAGAGGTAGTCTGAGGTGTATCACACTATGTACGTTTTTAGGTCTTGCGTTATAGAGAGCAGGTCTATTGCCGGGCACATTTCCAGACACTGCACTACTACTGAGAATATATGATAAGAACACTTTGCCCGTAAAGGAAATCGAACCCAAAACTTTAAGCACAGCACTCGCATATGCTGCCGCTGTGCTACTGAGGGTGTTATTATTCCGTTTTAGTATACTGCAATAGCTGTTACCCTCATCGTCAAAATCGGTTCAGCTGTTGACTCTTAAAAACATGACAAAAAGACAGTGTGATACAGCTAACTTCGCATGAAAATTAATGCAATGGGTAACCACCCCATCGTATTACGTTCCTGAAATTGATAGAGCCAACCACTGTTTGTTATATTGTCGGTTTTGTTAGTCGTTTATTAACTACCTGGCTTATTCGACCTTGTCCCGAAGCGAAGATAAATGGGAAACACAAGGTTAACACTACGGTAGCACGTAAATTATCGAGTAGTTGACTGTAACCAATTTGTGTCCTAAATTGATTACAGGTAACTATTCGACATATCTATTTTAAAATTTCGTCTGTAATACCTGGTTAGTTTTAGTCGCTTTGTTGTTGCTTGTTAAAGTTATCTATGTAATAATCTATAGCGTCATCTGATTTCGTTCTGTGGTAAAAACAGATGAGTTTCTGGACTACACTTTTTAGTTGTTAGTATAGTTGAGCAGCGATAGCTCAGTGGAGAGACCAATAGACTGCAATGCAGAGGGTCTCGGGTTCGAACCCACGTCGCGCACCTCTGACTTTCGGAAGTTATATGACTTTTCGAAATTATGTGCGTATTGATTGACAATTATCGCCTGCTCCGTGCCTCGGAGAGCACGTTAAGCCGTTGGTCCCGGCTGCCATAAACATCTATGGCAGTCGTTATTGGGAAAGTCAGTACCCTCTAATACCCTGACACTGGTCTAGCCTTAGGGTATCGTTAGCCTTCATGGGCCCCGTCGCAAGCCACCCAGCGGCGCCTCGATAGTGGTGGGCTCGGTTCGTGTACCACTCCAGGCCCATATGAGGTACTTGGGCCTGGTACTAGAAGGGCGATGGCGTTTCGACGAGCACTTCAGCCGTCTCGCTCCGAGGCTCCTAGGCGCTGCTTCCGCTCTTGGGCGGCTCTTGCCAAACTTGGGCGGGCCCAGCGTCGGTTGTCGTCGGCTCTACACGGGGGTTGTTCGGTCGATGGCGCTTTACGGCGCACCGGTGTGGGTGGACTCCCTGACCGCCCAATGTAGGGCTCTCTTGCGGAGACCGCAGAGAGTCATGGCGGTCAGGGTCATACGCGGATACCGCACGGTGTCGGCCGACGCAGCCTGCGCTTTGGCCGGAACTCCTCCGTGGGACTTGGAAGCGGAGGTGCTCGCCGAAACCTATAAAGTGATATCGTCGGTATGGGAGGAGATAGGTGTTCGTCCTCTCCCAGAGGTTTTAACTGGTACAAGGAACCGAGCCCACCAGGGCGTATTCCGAAAGTGGAAGGCGCGGCTGGAGGTGCCTTTAGCAGGATTCAGAACCGTTGAGGCCCTCCAGCCGGTTTTGAAGCGGTGGGCAGAGCGGCAGCATGGGACTCTTTCCTTCCGACTGGTGCAGGTGTTGTCAGGGCACGGTTGCTTTGGCAAGTACCTGCACACGGTTGCTAGGAGGGAACCGAGTCCCATCTGCCACCACTGCGGGTGTGTAGAGGACACGGCGCAGCACACGCTTGAGGCATGTCCTGCCTGGGCGGTGCAGCGCCGTGAACTTGTAGGCGTTGTGGGAGTCGACCTCTCGCTGCCGGCCGTGATCAAAGCCATGGTCGACAGCGAGAGGAACTGGATAGCGGTCGCATCCTTCTGCGAGGACGTTATCTCGCGGAAGGAGGCGGCGGAGCGGATCCGTGAGGAGAGTATCCTTGCGGATCCGAGCCGCCGCCGGCGGACCGGGCGGCGCAGGCGCGCCTATGCGCGCCTGATGCCGCCATAGCGAGGGCCGCGGGCGGGAGATAGGGGATCTCCCGTCCGCCAGCCATTGAGTCGGAGTGACCCCCTTTGTCGTGCCGGGGTGTCACCCAGGTGTCGTCGTCCGTGTTGTGTTGGACACTGCTGAGTGGGTCGCTGATGTAGTTTCAGTTCCAGCGACTCACCCACCATTCAAGGCAGCGAGTTGGCACACCGTGTATAAAAAAAAAAAAAAAAAAAAAGGGTATCGTTAGCCTTCGGGTTGCGGTGGTCAGGTGGCAGCCGCTCCGTGTAAAAACTGATATCCAGTCAAATCCGGTTAGACCAGAAAAGCCGACCCCAAGTGACTTGGGAATAATAAAGGCTAAGAGAGAAGAAGACTTTTTAGTTGATAGGAATTATTTGTATACAAATTCGTTTGTTTGATGAAAAATGAATATAATTGTTACTATTGCCATTACCTTTGACTAAACTTTAATCAGACAATTGGTTGCGTTTTGATTGGGCCTTGTATTAATTACCAGTACCTACCTCGTTTAGATCAATCCGCTGACAGTAGTTTATTGCTGGAGGCTGGTCTCTCTTAAATTGCTTTTAAAACCCGATTTTTGACCTCCGCAGTCAGTATATTCGAGCGACCTTAGGCCTCACTTGCCATTTATTAATAACCAGTATTCACTCTCAAAATCTAAGTGGCCAGTCTTTTGGAATATAGCTTAAATAGAATATAGCAAACTAAGCGTGCCGACAAGTGTGCCGATTGTGCGAAATCAAGATCTCAAGAAGAATATCAAGTCTCTGTCCAAGAACCCATGTAACTCAAGATATAAAAAAAAAAAATTGTCAAAGGCGCCACAACATCAGCAGCTGAACTGCTGCGAATCTTGTGGCGGCTGTGACAAAGGATTTTTTATTACGTTTACCTCTCCTTTTTCTTAGACCCTCTTATTGATAGACCCTTTCATTGAAATTGTTGTGTTTTAGTTTGCATATATGTACCAACAGCTGCGGTGGTGACTAGTCTCGATTATATTGTTTGATTAATTGCTTGTTTTTTTATAACGCGGCGATTTTGTATAACTTACAGAATTAACGCTTAGGCCGCAAAGAAGTTCTTAATAATATCTACGAGTATATATTTTTAATTTATTAAGTTGCATTTTCAGTTATGATAACACGCATAGAACAGAGGCTATATAAAAAAGTTAAGTGAACTCGAAGTTTTCTTTTAATTACTAGGTTTATAGTACCAACCATTTCTGGAAGATGTATGTAGTAACTGCGTATCTACTTAGTTACTACAATCAATTAAGACTTTAATTGGCATATGTAGTAACCTGCGAAAAAGGAAATTTCCTAAAATTGCGTCAATCCTATGTGCCGCTAAAACATGTTTATTTGGCTTGAGAGATATTACTGTGCCCTTAAAATTACCTCAATAGACTACAAGGGTTGCTTTAAGTGTTGCAAGCGTCCTGAAGCACTAACCACACCTACCATAAACAAGCCGTTCATTTATTCCCCACGTCTATAAAACAAAAAATATAGGATAAAAAATGTAACGCTTTCGACCACGATACAGTAGAGGTATGCGATAAATACTAACAATTTATATGTTAAATGTCAAATAGTCAATTGTCAACACAACCATAAACATTCCACTCTATGGTTGGTATACATAAGTGAGATCACATTAGACATAATTGATTTATTATACTACAGTTTATCTTTAGTTGATAACGTGGACGTTATCTCATGATGATTTACATTCCATTCATGATGCGTATGTTTCCTCGTTTTGTTCAAAACGTACAGATGTTTATGCTTTTGTTAGATAGAATGAAGCCCACAGTTGTTTATCTTTTGAGTTTATTGTTGTTTGTGAGTTGTGGAAAATGTTTCTTTACGGACGACATGACATGAAGTCTTGGTCGTGTTTAGGAAATATACCGAGTTAAGGTAGCGTAGTGTTTGGATTGGGCTACTTGTTTTGACAAGTTGTGCGAAAATTCTCTATGCGTCGGTTTTCAGTACGTTCCATCCATCCAAAACTTAAGTGCTTCCCACTTGTGTAGCAATCTCCATCTTTCTCTTTCCAATGCCATTTTTTTCAGTTCCTTATAAGATTCAACTTTCACAACTTCTTTCAGTTGATGGGTGTACCTTCTTCTTGGTCTTCCCCTCTTCCTTCTTGCTTCTATTTTCCCTTCCATTATGTTTGTGATAAAATTATCATGTCGAGTTAGGTGTCCTATCATTTCACCCCTTTTATTCCCTGTGTTTCAAAATTTAACGTTTTCCATTTACCCTTGTTAATATTTCTGTATTAGTAACTTTTTCAGTATTTTTCTGTCCAAGGCACTTTCTCCATTCGACGGTAGCACCACATCTCAAAAGCTTCCAACCTTTTCCGATCTCTTTGTTTTAAGGTCCACGTTTCGCAAGCGTATAGGGCAATGCTCCAGATATAAGACTTGATTAGTTTTTCTGGATATCTTTACTAATTTTTGAAGTGAATAGATGTTTCTTTTTGTGGAAAGTCTTTTTTGTAATCGCTATTCTAATTTTTATGTCGTCTAATGGTCTTGTATCTTCTGTTATTACACTACCTAGATATTTAAATTATTTTACTTGTTCTATTTCGTGTAATGGTAAATTTCGATGGGTTGTATTATTTTATGCGGGAATTTAGATGCCATGTTTTACCTTTAGTTTTACTAATGTTTATTATCATATGAAAATTAAAAAAACTATATATTTTCACTAGCAGGTTTTCGAGGTCGTCTCTACTAATTGCAAGTGCTGCAATATCATCCGCAAATCTTACATAAACGATACGTTTGCCATTTATGCTGATAACCTCGTGGGTGTTTTCTGATATATTTTGTCAGCTGCTTCAATAAAATATTAAATATAAGTGGAGACAAAGAGCATCCTTGTCTTACACCTTGTTTTATTTTTGCAAATTAGTTGTGATCATTTATTTCTATAACTGTTTCTCGATTTCTGTATAATTCATATATTAATCTCCTATCTTTAAAAATCAATATCAGCCTGTTTCAAAAGCTCCATCATTCTTTTCCACTTCATTTTATCGAATGCCTTCTCTAGATCTATAAAGGCTACATAGGTAACAATATCCAGATCAACTCTTCTTTCTAGAATCGTCCGTAAAGCAAAAATACCTTGTCTTTTTCTTTTATTCCTTCTAAGACCGAATTGATCATTACCTAACTGAAATTCAGTTTTTTGACTAATTCTATTTTGTATAATCTTTAGGATAAATTTTGATGCCTGAGATACAAGACGTAATGTTCTATGTTCTTCACATTTTGTGGTACTGTGTTAGGTAGAGTTATGGTTTTAGTGATTTTAAAGACTCACCTATGTTATATATGTATAATTTTGGTCAAATTAAAAATGTCGTTCTTGATCTCATTATTAGCTTCCTTTATTAACTCTATGAACATATGTTCGTTTCCTGCTGCTTTCCCGAGTTGAAGTTCCTGCATAGCTTTGTCAAATTCAGATCTAATTATTTCGGGCCCTAATCTATCTAAGTCTACTTCTGCTTCATTTTCTAAATAATTTTTATCCAAACCTTCCCCATCATATAACTTTCTATATACGTTTTCCATCTATTTACAATACCTTTATTGCCTCTAAAAAAATTTTACCATTTTCGTCTTGTATCACAGTACTTTTTCTTCTTATTGATTTATCTAAGCTATTAATGAGATTGTACGCTATATCTATCCGTCCTTTACTCATAAAATGTTCTATATCCAAAATTCCAAAATTCTCCACTACCTTCCCACCTAACTTCACTTTGACCTAACATAAGTAGTTTAACCTATCCATTTCCATCAATATTCTTTCAAGTTTTCCATCATCCATAACGCCGTTATCCAACATAGTCCTAACATTCCATGCTACAACGTGAGTTCGTTAATGTAAATCAAAAGTACATGTGATGTACGACTGCCTAACCCTCAATCGGATTATACGTCTAAACATAGACTCACGTTTTGTATATCAATGAAGGGTCAAGCACAAATATTACTGTATTACACCATAATTTCTCCAGGTATACTTTAAACACCACGTAATAGCGAGCCTAATGATGTCTAACTGGCACATGTCCAGACTATGTGCTGCTACTATAATTCTTACTAGTAAAATACAAAATAATACCCAACCCGGAAATTAAACCCGGGGCTAGGAAATCAAATTACAATTATAATATAGGTTATATATATATATATAATATATATTAATATAGGGTTATAGCAACACTTTTTGTCTTCGGTCTAATTCTATTATATTACAATATAGGAGTTACATTACGAAATTGTACGACACATTTAGTGAAACACTTCCATAACCTACCGGGGTATTTATACATGAGCTTAGCGACAGGGACCGAATTTGTCCAGGTTAGCCGAACCTAAGCAGACAAGTTTAAACTAATGACTTTATTGTTATTATAGATTATATTATTTTTATATTCCAACATATATAAACAATATTCCAAATGTTAATACAATCCCTATCTTCAAACAAAAAAGATCGAGGCCTCCATCAAAAATCTTCTTTGCTGACATTGTACCTGCAATGCTGCAATACTTATTACCGGTAATATCAATGACAATTTAACCAGAGAGTTTTAATATTAAACTTATACTTGCAAACAGCAATCTTATATACCTACTGTTTAAATTTTAAGCGGCTATTAAGTTAAAAATATTATCGACAATTTTTGTCCGCAGTGATAGTTTTAAAACCGTTTCGCGATCTGTTCTCCTTCGGTGACTACATAAATAACTAGGTACTACTATTAAATTATCAGTACCTACAATAAACTAACAATATTTACCATTAATAAATTAACAGAATAACTATAAAATGAACAAGAATCTAAATACGTAGCAAATCAAAATCCGTAGTCACTAGCGTACCGGTCTACAGGCCTCTACGAATTACCTAGCTTATAATATAACATTAAATTGACCCATTCAAACCTATTCAATCCTAAAAATAATTAAATTATAAGTACCAATCTAAATAGCCAGTTGTAATTCTATGCCATAGGTACCGTTATCGTTATCTTCGCAAAAGCAATATCAAGCGAAGGGATCGCGAGTTTGAGCGATAAAACCGAAATATTGCGCGCTGTTTCTTCGCGCATGCGCGGTGCTGGCGATGCGTACGTGACTAGCCGCATGGCCGCGGCGTGCGGGACGCGGGGACAAGGGCGACTGTAAACATTAGTAAGAATCGTAAGCGAATCCCACGCCGACATCCCTCTGTTTACTAACTCGATTAACATGACCGATTTAATTTGGCCCATGACATCTCTTCCGCCTCTATTTAAATGCAGCTCTTGGTTGATTGGTGCCAATGTTGACATTGACTTTGCAGGTGTCTTTGCTTTGTACATTAAATTGAGAATTACTATAAATATTTGCGAATTTTTGCATGACGTCTGTAGGAAAATCTGTATTGAAACATGTTCTTCTAGAATTTGCATATTGTTAGCCTGGCTTCTGGCTCATATTATAATGTGAATTGTAGCCAATCATACATTTATCTATTTATACACGGGTTCCATGGCAAATATTTTTAATATAAACTAAGGTGTATAATTCAAATATGCACCTATTTCTTTTTTGTCACGTAGGCTCTTTATAAGTATCTGTTCGTAACAGGAATATTCTGTCCCTTAATATAAGTACCGTCGATTGTCCTTACAGCTGAATCATTAGTTACTCATTTTATCGACATTTGTTCAGTCACGTAGTTTACTGGACAATTGCATCATAGTTTTATCAATAATCTTTATGAAATAGGGCCCATAAAATGTCAATTGGATGGGATTATTTGACTATTCGGGCAAAATAAAACAAATCATATTTAAATATGAATCGTCTCGAATAAATAAATCGTTTGGAGCTTAAAACTAAAGTTAAATAAAAGCCGTGTTCAGTACACATTTAAAGCAATTCCATAAAATAAAAAAGGCTACCATTCATCTATTCTAATAGAATGTAAAAAATCTTTGGCTTCGTCAATAAAAAGCGCTCTATTATGGTTTTTAGGCGCGAAACAGTGTTCTATATTCAAAACGCACGTGCTACGACGTGTGTCCGGAAATGACATTGATTGGCCGCTAGACCTCGCGGTAGTCGGTCAAGCTGTAGGTTATCGTTTAATGATTTCTAATGGTACGTAATAATCGATAATTAAAGGTTTATTTATAAATAAATTATTATTAATTTGTAAATATAGGTACTAGATTATGTTTCAAATATATGTGTTTCTATTTTACAGTGGGTCCGCATAACTGATCAATCTGTGGTTGCCCTAGTGAACCTACCTATTATAAATTATAAAGTTAGTAAAGATATTGGATGTTGGTTGTGTTTTGCACTCACTGATCGGTAAACGATTAGCGGGGTTAAGCAACGTTGGGTGCGGTCAGTCTATAGATGGGTTACCGCTTAGTGGTATTTCGTCTGAGCGTCTACGTGCTTCGGAGGGCACGTAAAAAGTCGGTCCCGGCTGTTGCCAAATTGACAGCAGTCGTTACGCCATGTCAGAGGCCTACGGGCGGCTTGAACAACTCTTGACAACAGGTTGGCCACTAATACACGAAAAGAAAAGAAAGAAAGGAAGAATCATGCGTAAACCGTTAAATGGATTTGGAGAAATCTTGCATAACAGTAGTGATGTGCATAATTGCAACGAGATATCTAGAAGCTTTTCTCCAATGCTTTTTCTCTTATCGTATCTGTTTTAGTCAAAGATGATTCATGCAGCCTATCCTGCACATCATCTCTGTTTACATTTATCTTATTGACTATTCTGACTGCTTTGTTGGTCTTGTAACATAAACTTGGGCTTACCTGCCTGTTTACCTATTGCCCTGACATATGGATCTCCTTGGGTCATTAATGCTTGTCAGGAAGACAAGTTATTATAATAAACAGCAACAAAATTTTACAGAATCGTATAATACCACTTAGGGGCTAAACAATATTATTTTGTCCCACTTCTCTGCCTAACCTACATTGTTATTTATGCTTATTTTGGAAATACTTCAATGGAAGAATCTGAGGGACCGGCGCCAGAGTGTTGATACTGTCACTGCGTTTCGTCAAGTACCTCTCCTATTCATTTCCTCTTATCTTTACTCATCATCCCTTAACCGTTCGCAAGTGATACACCACATGCTACTACTTTTTTTTTAATTGCGGTCCGTACTATTCTCTGCATAATAAAAATAATTTCCTACATACTTGCAACATGCTTAAACCATTATAAACTTATTATGCATAATATCAGATAAGATAGTTTATTGATTATATTTGTGCCAACTCGTGCCAAACAAAATCACTTTAATCTTTACTAATATTATAAAACTGAAGGGTTTGTTTGTTTGTTTGGTTGAACGCGCTAATCTCAGAAACTACTGGTGCGAATTGAAAAATTATTTTAGTGTTGGATAGTTCATTTATCGAGGAAGGCTATAGGCTATATAACATCAGGCTACGACCAATAGGAGCGGCGCAGCAATGAAAAATGTTGCAAAACGAAACAAATTCTCTTATATGAAGCTAACGAAGTTGCGCGGGTCAGCTAGTCTCAATCTATTTACAGTTTTATCGGCAATTATCGAGAACAGCTTGTCAATTTGGTCGCGGGGAAAACCAATGGCATTAGAAATAATCATTTATCTCGTTCTGCCTACACAGTAGTCGTAAACAGGTTGAGGCTAATGTTATTATTATTATTATTATTATTCATATTATAAACGTGAAAGCAGCGATAGCTTCGTTGGAGACTGTTGGACTACCACTCAGAGGTCCTGAATTCGATCCCAAGGCGCATACATCTGACTTGATTTAATTGGAAACTTTGGAATGGTCTTCCGGCACATGTGTTCCCTCCCTTCTATGACATTGGGTCCTTTAAATGTAGTGTGAAGAAGCATCTGGTCAGACCGGCTTGACACTGACGACGGCTAGAAGACATCTTCATCTTCTATACTCGTCGTCACTGTCTCTGGACTGTAATTGGGCTTTCCATCAGGTCCGGTAAAATCAGTTAGCTGAGAGACAATAAAAAAAAATTGTTTCAACCATAGAGGAAAACATCGTTAGCAAACCTGCATATCTGAGAGTTATCCATAATGTTCTCCAAGATATGGTAAGTCTGCAAATCCGCACTGGGCCAGCATGGTGAACTATACCTACCCCTTCTCACACTGAGAAGCGGCCAGTGCCCAGCTGTGACTCATTTTATATACAAAGCAAGCGGCAGCCGCTCCGTTTAAAAACTGATATCCAGTCAAATCCAGTTAGACTAGAAAAGCCGACCCCAAGTGACTTGGGAATAATAAAAGCTAGGGAGAAGAAGAATGGTTTAGCCGTGTGTTGTACATTCTTTCTACATGCTCAAAGCAACTCGAGTACCTATGTTTATATTCACATAACATGTTATCTGCATGAGAAAATCCAGTTTGACTATAATGCTTGACCCAGTCAAACGAGTAAGATTATATACTGTTTAGTCACCAGTTATATTTAACTTTATCTATTAATACCTTATAAGTAAATGGCCAGCGTAAACGACAACTTGTGTTATTGCTGAGTTACTACCTCCGTGGCTCAGCGGTAGTAAATGCGACTGCTATGTATGAGGTCTCTGGTTCGAATCGATCGGATACTAGAGACTCCATGACAGAAAATTCTAAGATCACAGCAAAGCCCAATGATTTTGCTAATACATAAATTTTCTGTCAATAATAGCAGAAAAGAAAAGTTAGCAGTGTTAAATGCCCCCGTGCCTCGGAAAGTATGTAAAGCTCTCCGGTTGCGTCGGATTACCGTCCCATCGGATCATGAGAGTTAGGGGACAGAGAATGCTCTTATGTTGCTTGTTGTTGGCCAATCTTAACGGAGACTGGCCTGGTGGTCAGTCACCGTTAAAAATGGCCGCCGTGACCGAAATTCGGTATGGAGGACATTATTGCTGTTTAAAAGGCAGGTTTGGGTCGGACAGTACTATAATTATTTGCCTAGAATATTGGAATTTCTGACAAGAAAATCTTAGTAGCAACCATGTGTCAGAAACGTGCTTCATATAGACTTGCCCTTTATTTAGTAATACGTAATACATATGACGGATAATGGATGTCATTATCCAGGGTCTAACTCTTTTTGCATATACTGGCGTAATGTTACGATAAATATATCAGTAAGGAATCGAGAAAATACCACATCGTAAAAAATACACGCTACATGAGATCATAAAGAAAATACGCAACTTGAAAGGGTTTCAACGTGTTAATTGTCATTGCGCGTAAATAACATGTATACAGCTGCATTACGCCTGCTCAACTAAAAGAAGTTAGGCAGAGGTGCAGAACACCCACAAAATATAGGTCGTATGCAATAGGAGGCGAGCATATTGCCATCAATCTTTAACGATTCGTCATTTCGAATTACCAATACAAATCAACAAAGTAACAAAAATAAATACTAATTTGCTTGACTCGGAAACAAAACCGGAACGTCACGATCAGCGGTTAACGTAAACTTATGCCAGTGAGCCAATAACACAGTCACATAAATAACGGAAGATAGTAGATTCGATTCGTTATCTGACCCAGATGATAGCATGAGAAAAATTCACAACGACACGACTACTACATAAGATGGAAATAGCTATGTGTACGATAGTATCGCCTTCTATAGAGGTGCGCTGGCGCCGGCGCGTGCGGTATGTTTGCGATTTGCTTATCTTTGCATACGTAGATCATGCTTTTGAGATGATTTGTTTGCTATATAAAGTTAAAAGCCCATTGATAAATAGTATTTTCCACCCACGGCAGATATTATTTATCTTCATTATGCGTAATGCTAAATATATTTAAGAGTGTAAACATGGAGCTGAGGAATCCGGCGTTATTATTCAACGCTAGGCTTTTCAATACAAACTTCAATTTGGTAGTGGTCGGAGTGAGCCAGCTACAAAAAAAAACAATTAACAGGCACACGTAACAGCTTAAGACCATTTACTATCTTTGTCTTACTTTAGCTAAAAACAGGGATAGCATGACTTTCATGCATAAGCGTACGGACGCCAGCGTCCAGACACAATGCTTTTATCACTACGTCTCGATACGGCTAAGCTGGCAGATCAATCTTCAACAATCATCTGTGGATCACACACACATATATTTGATCTGTGCATCGAATACCCAACATTTCGCGTAGGTATCTGTAGTACCGACGTTGTGCAATAAAGTGCTGTTGAGTGTTGTGTAATCCAATATCGATAAACGCACGGGTGCCTTCCGATGTTTTCCTTCACGCTTTAACTGTGACATGGTTTCGTCACGTTTTTATTTAATCTGTAACGATGGAGGAAAGCGTCTTGGAAAAACCTGCATATTATATTAACGAGTCTATCATAATGTTCTCGAAGATATGTGATTTCTGCCAACCAGTACTGGCAGCATAGTGGAGATTTTACTAACTGTTTGTCACTCTAGAGGCAATAATTCATGTAGGTACAATAATTCTTTATGTTAAGGAGGAAAATGCTTACAAGAGCCATCAGCTATAATTGCGCCGCAGATAGGTTATTCCCCGTTTGCTTTGTTTGACCACAACATAGCTATTTATGAAACAGTAAAATTCTTTTGCATAACCGCGTCGCTTGCTTGTACCGACTTATGGCAAAGATATGTCAAGGCCTTTCTGCATCATGGTAATAAATGATTAAATAATGTTTGTGAGGGCTGTTTGAAAACTTAAGGAAATATACATATATCGATAGTTGTTACTGGAGATGTACATAGATCGATAGTTGTTACTGGGGATTCCGATCGCGTTATGGCTTTCCTCCATTTTAAGACTATACTACCACAAGATTTTAAAAATCATAAATAATAATATGTAACAAACGTACAGAGCTAGTGACAAAAATATATATTTAAGGTGGCAAAGAGGCCCACGGTATTTCTTACACCGAGGACATCATTTGCGTGTTACCGAACCGAACTGTACTGTAAGCTTCGGTAACACGCAAATGCTGGACAACTGTGCTGCTCAAAAGACAAAGATTACTGATTTCTCGCTGGCAGCACAGTGATTGAGTGTCTCTATGAAATAAATATGGAAACTACTTATCGAAGAAACACTACACAGCTTTTTCTATTTAGTGCCAGCCCATATCCTTGGAATAAGGTATAAAGATGTTTAAAAATTTTGATCTGACCAGATGCCATAAGATATTGATTTGTCATATCGACTGTCTTAAATATTCATGACAAATGAGACCAAGGGCTCTACGAATTCTGCGAAGCAGATAGGATCGTCGTAAATCGTCGAACTCATATAAGGGCCACGCAAATTATATTTTAAAGATACGAAAAATTTGAAGAAATATACGAGAAATACTCGCGCTTGGCACGTGGCCATCAAAGTACACGCGCTGTGGAAATACACATATCACCTTCTAATGAATGTAAAAAGGCTAATGAGCAGTGACGCAGAACTTCGAAGGTGTGCGAAAAGATAAACAAGTTATTTACCACTAACGTTTGCGCGCGAGTTTGTCTGCTTGAAGTACAATCCGCCAATGATAACATGTGGATCCCGCTTTGTGTATATCTCATTTCTACCACAGAAGTATAGAATTAGATTAAATTCAATTTCATAATTCAGTGCCAATGTTCCAAACTGTGAAAACCATATTAAAAACCATTTAGTGGTTTGACTTGCAGAAACATACCTACATATTTTAAACTTGACTGATTATAATAAATATAAACTTTCACCTTGCTTTAAGTATCGTCAATATAACTACTACCCAAGAAAACAAGCGCGAAACGGCGGCTATACGCAATCACAATTATAATATACAATGAATTTTACGGATTTTATTACAGTTTAATTTGTTCACAACTATTACTTACATGGCCGGCTAGTCGGATATTTTTCAGCAGCCACGATCACGGAAAGATCTTAATCGGGCTGTATTGAAGGCAATTATACAACAAAAAATAAACTGTTGTATAAAGTCATATCAACTCTATATGATCTGGAACGCCGGTTTTTAAACTGCCAACTGATTTATACTTCTAACGCGTGCGATACATAAACATAGCTATGCGTATTGCCGATATTAAAAAAGTAGCATTGAATAGCTCGCGCGCCGGGTGGTCCCATTGCCCATTCAGTAGGTACACCTGTAACGCTGATTTAATATGTCGTTGAGGTAGGACTATTGTGGGTAGGAGATATCGATCTGTAGTGATGGTTTTACTATAAACTGCCACGGTTATATTTGCTTTACGATACGAGCTATTTTTGGATTTGTGAATGAGTACCTAGGCTTTCCGCTATTTCGTTGTAAGAATGTAGGATATATTCTAAATATCTGAATACATTAAAAGTAATATTAATAGTTTAATTTATTATTTCTATTCACTGTGTGACTGTATATTCCTGGAGGCGTTAATAGTGGTGTTTGCATCCACGTAACGGCAGTTATATTTTTAAAAAGGTTACTCACATAATAGCGACCGACGTCATTGACATACTCCATCTTGCTTCTGACAACGTCTCAACATAATATTCTATAAAATTTAGGGCGACCCAGGAATCGACTTCGGAAACCCGCGATCGTCCGCAAAAACTTCACAAGGGGCATTAGTCCAAGCTAATGCTTCAAGACGATTGTGGACGACAACGATTTACATACCATGTCATAATGCCAATAAATTCAATTTAAACATTTGAAAATATTTAATTTCCGCCTGAGTACAATATACTCAGCTTATCCGATAGAGTAACATAATGTTTTCAGAGATGTCTGAAAACTGCCAACCTCTTCCAACGCAGTACTACAGACTATGGCCCTTCTTATAATGACAAGACGCCCGCGACAGCAATGGAATGTCATATTAATAGAGTTGATATTATCTTTTTGTTCCCCAGGCCATGGTGGCGTGCTATCCCGGGTCAGGCAGTCACTACGTGAAGCACGTGGACAACCCCAACAACGATGGCCGCTGCATAACCGCCATATACTATCTGAATCTCGACTGGGACGTAAAGCGGTGCGGTGGTCTCCTCAGGTAACTGAACATTACCCTCCTACAAGTTACTTCTTCTCTAAGTAACCTATGACTGGGTAGCCCATACTAGTAAGTGATAACCGCTCCAAATGGACAGCTACATTGCCAAAAGTATAGCGTAGTCGCTGTCTTTTTGATTCATTCTTATCAACCTATGTTATGTCCAAACAAGCATAGATTGATATGGAGCGGAATTAAAACTTACCATCAGATGAGCCGCTAGCTCGATTGCCACTAGGGCAGTATCAATAAAAATACAACTAACCTAATGGCATCTGGTTATCGTAAGCTAAGGAAAATTCCATCACAAGAGCACACGAGCATTGCCAACCCTTAAAAAAAACGTTGCTGTGCTAATAGCGTAAGGCACAAGTCTAGTTACAAGTCAGCGCCATTTGAAAGAGCCTGGCATCACTCACAGCAGGACCACAATAAAAGCCTTCGCCTTCCAATGGATATTGTTGATATCCATTGTAAGGCGAAGGTGCATCCTGATGTGATAATTAAAAAGCAAGGGCTTGTCAATTACTATATCTCACTAAAATTATAATGTTACATGAAAAGTTTACGGTAAAGCACCATTTAGTGTTAATTGATTTAAGTGCATGTCTATTAATCGTAATAAAGAAGCTATTTGTCAATATGTGTTATTTCAATATATCTGTAGGCGCCAAAATTGACAGATTCATTCATATTAATTATTATGACAATAGTAGAGTCGTGCGCATCGACCTGCAGATTAAATAAACCTGCGCTAAGTGTTGGTGACATTATCCTAAAGCCAAATAAAAAAAACGTCTTTAAAGTGTTAATCCGTATATTGGTGTCCTTAGTGCTCATCGTTTGAATGTTTGTAAACTGCGTCACGTCATCAGGATCATCGCTAGTACGAGCTAATCCTTCGAAATGATTAGGTACTTTTATAAAGATATGCAAGGGCATCTTATTTTTATGTTATTACAACGCGGTAATTACAAAAAAAATACTACAGTATATCTATAAACAGCCTATAATGTATGAATGTTTAAACACAGGATTGAATGCAGTACTTCATATATACATATATTTATGTTACGGGATGGGTATAACAAAAGCATACAAAGACTTAAAGTAAACTATCGGCTTTTGGTCACAAATTAACATTTTTATATGACGCAACCCAAGCGATTTCGTTTGTGATCTCTGTGTGAGAAGAGATAGGCCTTAATATACCGCGCTGGTCCAATGCGTGTGGGCAGACTTTAAATATCTTCGAGAACACTGTGGACAACTCTCAGACATGCAGGTTTCCTCACGATGTTTTCCTTCACCGTTAAAGCGAGCGATAATTAACAATTTAATATGCACATAACTTTGAAAAGTCAGAGTTGCGCGCCTTGGGATTGAACTCGAGGCGTCTGCGTGGCAGTCCAACGGGGTCATCCACTAGCTAGGCTATCGCTATTATAGAGACCGTAGGCTTATCTATACTAATATTATAAAGCTCAAGAGTTTGTTTGTTTGGTTGAACGCGCTAATCTCAGTAACTACTGGTTCGAATTGAAAATTATTTTAGTGTTGGCCTTAGCCTTTATAGGCTGTATAACATCACGCTACGACCAATAGGAGCGGAGCATCAATGAAAATGTTTCAAAAACGGGGAAAATTCTCTTATTTGAAGCAGACGAAGTTGCGCGGGTCAGTTAGTAGTAAGTGCTAGTATATAATATGTTTAATGTGTGATTTATTGCAGGGTTTTCCCCGAAGGCACGAACCAGGTGGCTGACATAGCGCCCATCTTTGACAGAATGCTGTTCTTCTGGTCAGATAGGCGGAACCCTCATGAGGTGCAGCCCGCTTATAGCACTAGGTGAGTCCAACGTGTTCTCTACCTTGATAATAATGTTTTGATTACGCGAATGGTATTTCGCGTATTGTTGGTTCGATCCCGAATTATATGTGATCCACAAATAGTTGTTCCGAATCTGGGTGTTCTTTGTGTCTGTTGTTTAAATGTTTGGAAACTGCCCCTTGATTCACTAATTATTCCTAGTGCAGAAGTTGCCTATTTATGAAAAAGAAAACATCGTTAATAAATGACTAACTAAAACAATGTATTAACTTTTTGAGTTGTAGTGGCACACCGGCGGCCAGATGCAATAGGTTTTCAATTATGTCTAGCATTCCAACAATTGACAGGTTACACCACTTTATACACATTTTAACGATGATGACGGCAACCGCAATGGAATCCGTATAAAGTATTTTTTATCAATATAAAACTTCACGTAAATGTAAGACAATATTATACTTAGCATATATTGTTTTTGTTTTTCAGATATGCGATCACGTTATGGTATTTCGACGCACACGAGAGAGCAGAGGCGCTTCGGAATTACCGTAAGTACCATTTTTTATGGTCAAAGTTATTGCTCTCGTACCGTTAGTTAAACTATGTTATTAGGTTTTTAGTTTTAAGATTTCTTGACTCCAGACTGAATTTCAGACACGAAGGCAAGTCATAACGGCGACTGACCGCAAGAGATACTACAGTGCATAAGTGTGTGCGCAAATAAAAGTGCACTCTCTGTACCCTAATTCTCATTATCCGATGGGACAGCGATCCGACACGACCAGAGAGATATCAGGTATAGGACTAATGGCCCTACGTACTTTCCGAAGCACGGGGCATGCAACACCGCTAACTTCCTATCTCCAGACTGATAGTTTCTTAGCAGGCAAACCTAATAACTTTTTGTTGAGCCGACTCAGGATTCGGAACCGAGACCTCATACACATCTTTACCTGCCGTTGCGCTACCGAAGCACAATAATAACTAGGTACATAGAGGATATAATATAACTGCGGTGTTAAAATAAAACCACTAAAATGTGGTCGCTATGACAGGCTGTTAATGTATTTAAATATTAAACTAATAGTATAGTAAAGGTCATAGCACACATATCAACTCGGAAACGGATCGTCACCGTATCAACTCGAGCCGTGCAGTATTCTTTGTATGAAACTCCCTACTGCAACGCACATTAATCGGAAACGTAACGTAATCGCCTCGCCTCGGGATTAGCTCACGATCAGCTAGCTGTAAGCGCGGCGTCGTCGCCTAGCCGTAGCCGAGTCGACGTACCGGATCCGCTTGTTTACGTGTTTACGTTAGGTTGACGCCTGGTTGACGGCGAGGCGAAAGGCGATACGGTTACGTTCCCTTTTCGAGTTTATATGTGTGCTATGACCTTAACGCGGCAGAAGGGACACGTGTAGGCTTATGCCCAAAATGCGGCAAAACGCTCGCACCCAATTACGTAGGATCTAATTAATTGGCGAAATGAAGGTGTAATTCTTCCTTCTGCCCACCTACGCCGTGGGTGTACAGGCGTCAATCTATGTATGTTTAATATGAAACAGTTACTTCGTTCTCGTAATTCTAAGATTTTTTTATATCACAGGTACCGTGCTATATTTCTGGATAATACATTAAATGCCTAGCATAGCCTGTCACTAAACTATCATCATGTATAAAATCGATTATTTTGTATCCAACTTTCATTTACACATGATCGGCCATTCGGATATTTTTCAGCAACCACGACATGATAATATATAATATACTCTATCACATACATACACACACCATCTAGCCCAAACTAAGCAGAGCTGGTACTATGGTTACTAGACAATGAATAAATATACATATATACTTTTTTGTCAATACATACATATTATACATAGAAATATTATATGATATGTGTTAACTGCCTTTATGTCTTTTAAACAACAAATAAATGTAGTACCCGAGGTATAAAATCCTCACAAATGATCTAACACACCGGTTGGAGGAAAACTCAACTGATTTGTACTTCGCACACGTGCCATATAAACATAGCAATCCGTTATTACGCTTCGCTATTTTTATGAAGAAATGATGGATAATAAATCTTCGGCTTTAACATGTATGCCAAGCCTAACCCCCCTATAAATTAACGCTACGTAAAAATTCAAAGTAAAGTATAACATCACTAAAGAAATAAATAATAAAGAAGAAAAATCCAACAAACACGTTCCCAGCATTTTCAAAACTGTTGTTCGCTCAATTATTCAAAATGTGAGGGAAAAATTGACATTACAAAATACTTCTATTATTTTTATTGATAGCACTAAAACTTTTCAAAAGAATTTAAAAACACAAAAAAAAAACTGTTGACAAACAGAAGTAAAAACGCATTTGTATTTGCAGTACTGTTTTTTCGTCGTCTATTTATATAGAGATTGTAAAGATTTGCCTCGTTTGTCTGTTAAACGTTGTAAACATAAATGGACGGTTTATTTACAAACATTGTACATCCACCTCGGCTGCAGTGTGTATATAAGTAATGCAAATTACTGAGATCGTTTATTACGTCACGTTATGCGCAATAAAATGGACACACTACTTTACAAACATTTGCTCACGTAACTATGAGTAGGTATGTATTGAGTGCTGTTGCACTTGCGTTACTGAGTCAGTACACTTAAGTCGAACTCTTTTTTAATTACATATACCGCAACAAGTTACTAATTAGTTACTCTAATTGACTTTCAATTCGACAACGATTTGTTACCAAAGATTCAAATTTTTATTTGGCACAAGTATGTATAATAAAACTGATAACTAAGCATTGAAGTTGGCACAGAAGGTTGGAATAAATTAGACAGATAAGTAATAGGTTTTATATATATATATATATAATATGTAACGGGTATTAACGCGATCATGCATAATGTTTACCTTTTTTATGCTTGACGTTTCGACCAGGTTACACCGGCCGTGGTCACAAGCTGACTCAAGTCTGACTGAGTCAGCTTGTGACCACGGCCGGTGTAACCTGGTCGAAACGTCAAGCATAAAAAAGGTAAACATTATGCATGATCGCGTTAATACCCGTTACATATTATATATATATATATCATGCAACGCGAAAGTTTAAAAGGTTTTATATATTTCTCAATTGAAGATTTATCGTAATAGATATTTGATTATTTCGCCTGATCATCGTTATTTTTCCAGTAACCTTAATAATAATAGAGACTTTATTTATCGTAATTATTTTATAATTTGAGCTTTAAGATATTTAGTAATACGGAATGAATAGTTCATCTTTGAAATACAAATTCGTATCATTAGGATTTCGTATTTGCTATTTCGGTTTAGGACCCTAAAACATGTTTCGATTCTCCTATAATTGACATGAGTTAAGTGCAGTACTCAATGATGCGTTCATAGGGAATTACCCGAACACTTGAAAGGAGGAAAACGTTCGCCCAGCACTGCATACAAGTTTATCTGTCTATGTACTTGGCGATGTTGAATGTGTTGGCGCACCTATCTTGTTTGTCAGCGGCCGGGGCCGTACACTCGTGTTGAGTGTTGTTTGTTTTTGTTTTATGTTTATCATCATTGTTTATATTGTATATTTTGTTATACTTATTTATATACAATGGCGTTGCCATATCCTTGATGAATTAGAAGCTCAAATGAATGATGTTTAAGAATCTTAGTTCAGTTTATTCAAATTCAAATTGTTTTATTTGTGAAACATAGGTGGTTACAAGTTATAACATATTAAAAAAAGTATCACTATGTTTCGTGCTGTGGCGCGTACAAATTAATTATACATGAATTATTAACTATACATAAATATTTATTAAATTTTAAATTACCATATCATAATAAAATTATTAAATTAATTATCAATATCATAGTATAAACAACATTATATTGCCTATATAAATAATAATCATTAATATTATAAATTAATAGCTTATTTAAATATTTATTAATTATTATTTTCATTACAATTAAATCATTAAATAAGACTAATAATAAATATATGAGGTACTAATATGATATTGGGATTACAAATATATAGGTAACTCAGACAGACTTGTCATAAAAAAAACTCATTAATCGAATAATATGTTTTTAAAGCAAAATCTTGCGAAGGGATTTCTTAAATTTGTTGAAATCCAAAGATCTTACGTCTTTGGGCATTTTATTAAATACCTACGTTAGGAACCATGCCAAGAAAACATTTAGGAAAAATTGCAGTTTGATGTTGATGTATCCGTATTTTGTCTTCATGACGTCTGTTAGTAAGGGTTTCAAATTGACTCAAATTACTTTTAACAAATAAGGCTACCTCATATAATATGTACATATGTAGAGACCCGGAAGAGTTAAATTTATTAATGTTTTGAAAAATATTTTGCCTCTTTCAGTACATTTTAACATGCATACCTACCGCTCGGAGGCACTTTTTTTGGGGCTTAAATGCTTTATCCGCATTAGTCGAATTACCCCAAAACATTATACCGTATCTGAGTTTAGAAGAGACATATGCGTGGTATGCAGTAAGAACAGTATCACGGTCTGCAACCTTACTTAAATTATATAGAGCATAGCAATACTGGTTAAGTTTTTTTTTGTCTATTTGTGTTTTCCATGTCATGCTTTGATCTAAACAAATTCCCAAAAACTTAGTATGGTCAATTTTACTAATGGTGTTGCTATCATAATTTATATTCTTACTAGTATAATTGGTTCTTTGCGTATATGTCATTATGTGGGTTTTGTCGAAATTAATTTTAAATTGTTTTCATTTAGCCACAGTATAATCTTACGTAAACTATCATATATTTCCGACTCATAGGTGTTCAAGTTTTTCCCAAGTTATTTTTATTAATACAATATTGATTGATTCATTAGTCAATCGTCAAGATTTCGTAAGCGGCCAGATGTAAGCGCCTATTGATGGATGCTAAGGGACATCGAGACAGTCGAGAAGATTTATAGGGTGATTTTGAAATCGTGTAATTCCCTTTAACCACGCATTCTACTGGTGTTATAGAATAACCAACCATATTTTTTGTAATCAGGTTTTTTTTTGATAAATTAATGTATAATATAATTATAATAGTCGTATGTTAACCACTCGACACAATAGTATATTTTACTAATTTAAATAAAATAACATAACGATAACTGATGTCGTAAATAATAAGGGGCAATAAAAAGGACCGCCCGTTATTATCTACGACATTAATTATAGATATATTTTTTTTTTATTGGTAATATACTAAAATTTCCTCTGGTGGTTAACATAATATGACTATCTGAAACCATTTTACGATAATAATTCGTACATTAATTTCTCCTAAAACATAACTCTAATAAAAAAAAGTATCTTTAGGGTTATTCTATATCACCAGTAGAATGCGTGGTTAAAAGGAATTACACTATTTCAAAATCACTCTGTATAACATTTAATTTCCTTAATGTTAATGAATGCGAATGCGACTGCTGTTCGTAAGGTTTCGTGTTCGAATACCGAGACGGGCAAAGTGTTACAAAGACAAAAAGTTTTTTTCCATCAAATGTGTAAACGCACTTTAATTATTAGGTTTATAGTAAAAAATGTTTCAGCATCAGCACGATATTTACGATTGTGATGGCTAGACAATAATAGACTTCCTCGAAAACCATAGCGATATGCAAATATAACACACCTCTGCTGTACACTTCGGAGATATAGAATTGAGAACATGTAATAATAATAATATCAGTAGTATTGTGTATAAATTGTATGAGAAGGGTTGGGTCATTCACCACCACGCTGGCGTTGCCTGGCCGGTGTGGGCAGACTTCACATATCTTCGAGAACATTATGTAGAACGTTCAGACATGCAGGTTTCCTCACGATGTTATCATTTACTGTTAAAGCAAGATAACTAATACGCACATAACTTATAAAGTTGACATCATGTATATTATTGATATTTCTTTTTATTTCAGTTCTTTCAGTTGAGCGTGGCGAAGCCAAGAAAGAAAATTAACTGATGACAGGGCTCTCCAGCCCGACGTCACATACACCGATCACCACCTAATCCGGGTATCTTGACTGCAATAGCCAATCACCAAACTGCTATATATTATACTTACAAAAGCATATTTTACAATGTCCAAATCTTATTTGTCCACGACTTGTATCATCGTATTACATATACGAATTAAAATTGATTGATAGAGAGATCCTATCTTTCTAAAATGTCATATGACTAACTTAATTTGGTTATATAATTGTTATTGTAGTTTATGTAATAATGGCCTATTTTGTCACAAATTTGGCTGACTATAACTAATATTGTGACAAAATAAAACCTAAATGACTGCCTTATAAGAAAAGCTAATATTTAATTATATTTTAATAAGCGGTTCGACCCCTGTCACTTGCAGTCAGTTGTGGTACTATAACTATTTTATTATAATGTCGTGAGACATCAGTCATACACTAGATATATAAATAGATAGTTTTAGATGAAATTGATATTGATATTATGTTCATGGATAGAGGTACATTTGTGTGGTTGCCGCTTGAATGGCCATTGTGATAGTAAAGGGCAGTGCTCGAGTTGGTTGTTATGAGTCGTCGTATGAAAGACCGAGATGCAAATATACACCGAATATAAACGTTCAGGAATGTTCTTGATTCAAGTGTTTCCGGCTGTCAAATACTTAAATAATGTTTATAGCACGCCAAAAGGTGCAAGAAATTATTAAATACAGATAAAGTGATGGCAATAATTTGTCATAGTGCTATTTTGATCAAATTTTTGCCGCTATTACATCAACTTAGCTACATTAAATCATTAAATAAACAAAAAATACAATTTTTCTAAATTACCATCTTTCCCAATATTCCATAGGAAATACTTAACAATACATATATTGACGCCTCCAATGCGATTCCTAATTGATGTTTAATCACCACAACTCAAATAGAAACTTGATAGTTGGTTTAATGCAATGCGCATAAACTGAGCCATTTAGTAAATAAATAACATCATTAATTGTATTAATATTTATTAATGATTGACCTAATAGAAAACCAATGTAAAATGCGCATGTTTATACGCGTTGTGGTAACCCAGCTATCTGTATCTTCCTAATAAGCCTTAGTTGCAAGTAAATGCTGTATCGCACTAGTGTACCTCCACCCTATGGTTAGTTTGTTTTGCAAACCCTTGAAGTATTAATTTTGTTGATGTGTATTTTATTGAAGCAATAATATTGTTGTTTCGAGAGTGTGTATTCCGTTGGTGCACGTTACGTCGCTATTACGTTTAGTTCATTTTGGTTTGTCGACCAATTGTATACATTTCGCTTACCAATATAATGTGATAATGGGTCGCAACCAAAATAAAAAATCAATTATGTATATATTCCAAATTGTTTTTTTTTAACTAGTTATGTCAGAGAAATGTTTTTACATCAAATTATACCTCTATATTATTAATAGTTACGTTGGCTAAGCGGCCAAATTCGGCGGCGTTGTCGAAATATTTGGACTCCAAATTGGACTAAAAGTAAATGTACGTATATTGGGAATTATTCAATGTTTGAGCTAGTTCACTGATATTCTACATCTTCTATTACAATTTCTTTATTGTGTTACTTTAAAATAAAATAGAATTGTTTGATGGGAACTCTCACAAAATATTATTATATTTTCTAATCAATGTTGAGTTTCAAAATATTATACTTAATCTTAATTACTTGTTTCATAGTCAAACAAATCCATTTTATTTATGTTACGCATTTTTATGTCTGAAAGATTAAGATACTTTCTTTCTACCTTGTTTTTTATTTACATCGTTTATTTAATATTACTCCTTCGACGATTAAAAGGCAGTAGGATTGAGGCGCCTTTTTTGGAATACTGATTTGTATTCATATTTTTAATTAGTGTTTTCTTGCGAATGCTATACGATACGTATTTATAAACATATTTTTAATGAGATATTGAATGCACTAATAACTCAAATATAAAATGATCTAAAGTGACGCCCAGGACCACCGCCTTGTTCTCTCGATCTACTTGTTATGTTTCATCAGTGAACAGTGAGAAAGGCTTAAGACTGAGTATTCATTCACACGTGTTAAAACTAATTCACCGTTTGTAAACGTTTTATTTATTTGTTTTTTATATACACTATTTACCCTTTTTTCACCGAATTGTAAATATTTATATTTAAAAACAGACTAAACGCTATAACATATTTTATGGTTCTCCGATTTTATTATTAATATTGAAATTTTAATTATTTTATTTATTGTTACTGCATAGGTACTTGACGTTTATAATTAAAAGTAAAACTAATTACGTAGTTGGTTGTTTTCTCGTATGAAAGTAAGCACATTGTTGTATGACTGAAGTGCTACATAACATACATATGTTAACTTTTTGTAGTGCATATTGCGGCATTTTGCTGCAGTAAAATTTGGTGTCTGTATCAGCTATGTTTTATTTATTTAAATGTTTTGTTCCGTTATACAAAAATATAACAAAGATACAGTTGACATAATAATATACAATATATAATTGTGCAAACACATATTTTAAATATACTTACGTATATGTGCCGCGATTGACATAAAATATGGCAGCCATTAGAAAGCTGTTAATTATTAAAAAAATCGAACACAACACCGACTTGTTCTAGTTTTATTTTTCATACATTAACTAAACTTCCGATACTTCTCTGTCTTCATTATTTATTATGTACTCATGTACACCGTCACCAATTATTACGAATGTGACTCATTATATAATTAAAGATACCTCCTTTATTTTATAATTGGTATAAATAAGAAATATACAATTATTAAATTTACCATAGCCGTGTAAAAAGTATTTAATTTTATACAGAAATTAGTTGCTAATACTAAATATTATTTCTCTTTTCCCATATAACACTAGTTTTAAGACTATTATTGTGTATAAATAATCATTTAGTTAAGCTGTGTGATTTAATTATAAGACGATAATGATTTTGTATATGCTGTATCGATATGACACTGCTGTCCGAAAAATCTATTTGTAATTCGACTTGTGTGAAGTCATAAATTATTTGTGGACAGAGCTTGTATTACATTTTACATTTGTCAATTTTCTTTTATTTATGATTCCCATTAAATTAGTTACGTTGTTCCCCTAAAAGGGTACACAGTGGGTAAGGCTATCTCCAACGGCGGACAAAAGTCACTAAACAAGTCGCACTCTTAATGAAACAGCGACTTAACTCATAATTTGGAAACTAGGCAACTTGAAAATTAAACTTAAAAACTTAAACTCTAATTTATATACTATTAGAGTTCAAATTGCCTTACTTCCAAATTTCGAGTTAAGTCTCTGTTATATTAAAAGTGCGTTAGTGTATCCTGCTTGGAAGCTGTGAACATGAGAACGCTACCGGTGGAGGCCGAGTCTTAATGATATGGCAAACCTTAAATTCTTTTCACCTATTTTCTCAAAATACCTCTAATTTTATATTGAGCACATATATTAATTACACAACATACCCGAATATATGGTAATTTTCGCTGTTTCGTATATATAGATATATAACAAACATTTGAATAACAACAGACAAGTAGGTACCTATATGCAGTCTATATATTCCCGTGAATTATGCACGTGCTCGAGAATGGTATGGAAAAAAACCTTTATAAACAGCAAGTCTTGTTAAATACTTTGAGCTCATGCTGCGTAAAGAGAAACGCCAATAGTTCAATTATGTGCTACTCGCAGATAAAACATGAAATAACTACACTTTAAG
The DNA here is from genome assembly GCA_930367265.1 of Catocala fraxini. Classification (NCBI taxonomy): domain Eukaryota; kingdom Metazoa; phylum Arthropoda; class Insecta; order Lepidoptera; family Erebidae; genus Catocala; species Catocala fraxini. The sequence continues at coordinate 6,528,247 of OV884040.1, read as the reverse complement.
ACAATGCGACGAGCACCATCGTAATCTTCCCTTGACCATGGCCGCTGAAAGTAATTTTAATTTCAGGGGACATTAGGGAGGCACAAAGTTGAAACTATAATTATTAGTTAACATTTGATCTCCTTAGACGTACGACCGAACTGATACTGGCAGATAACAATGCAAGCTATCAAGAGCACCAAAACCTAAAATGCCATAATGACATTCGGGTTTTGCTCGAGAATCTTTCTTATGCAGAGTTTTATAAGATTTTATACTTAATTTATTTGATAGTATCTATTTTATTTTGTAGTATATTTTCTAATTTCTTAATTATATATTTTCTAATCAATTAATAAAGCATTATCAGAAGAGAATCTAAAAATGGATAGTGATAGCGATCTAGACGAACCCCCACTGATTACCTGGCAGTCATCTCAAAAAAACTTACAAGTAAGTTGATTTCACAGAGTACGTTATATTCTTTAAACTATATGTTACCACTATATTAGCAAATTAAAACATTGAATAGGATCAACCTAGTTAATTTGTTACCTACCTGTGTTTAGATGACTTACTTTCACAAAACACAGTTCCGGTAAAGAAGAAGCGAGCAGAACACTACAAATTTTACCAGCAAAGAAACGTACCAATAATTCCCAGCTTATAATATTTTCCTACAAAATAAAGTACCTATAATATTTTCCTAATAATAATAATTTCTAACCAACGTTCAACCTACCTTTGTTATAAGTCCTAGCCAAATCCAGAAAAATCTTAAAGCAGAGATTAAGCATGTTCTGATGTTATGAACTGTAAATTTGTATTTACCTTCGCTGCGCTGATTTACTCTACATGGAATTATTGACACTACTTGACATTAGTTATCTTTAGGGATATCTTAAAGCTATTTGTATAATCCTTTCCAACATTTTGCAATAGTTTCTGAAATATGAAGAGTGCTGTAAGCCAAATAGAATCTGCGGTATTTTTTGACCACCAAACGCCGCGAACGTTTTTGAAACTATGTAGAAATTTTGATATGATTTTATTATCCGTTGTTTAATTCTGTAAAGTTGCTGCGGCATAAGAGTTGTCCGACGTCTGTAATTTTTTTTGGAAAAGTAGGATCATCCTTTCTTCATGTATAGTACTACCTAAAGAAGGAGCATTGCTTTAATTACTTTACTAATTAATTTGTTAAATTGCAGAGTCCTTCCAAATCAATGCTTTCTGGGACCAAGTTAAGTCAATTACAAGTTGAATCTAAAGAATCAGTACAGGAACACCCTCTTGTAAAATACCGGTAATGTACATACATATTAATTCAAACCCACGTTTTAACCATGTGAGTGAACCATAATATATCGTAAAAGTTAAACTACACAACAAATTATCCAAAGTAATGAGGTATTTAAATAAAAAAAATTTAAACTTATATAAAAAATCTTAAATATTTATTACATGGTAATTTGTACCTTTATAAAATTATATAATATGCAATGTAATATATTCTGCTATATATCTTTAACCTATTGAATCAAAGCGGCACACCGGTGACTAGACTCAATAGATTTTTAATGATGTCTGGTATTTTAAGACTTGACAGGTTAATTCCTATTCCCTTGTAGGTAAAGCGCAGAAACAGTTCCCGTAAAATTTTAGCTTATGCCTAAACAGAAACAAACAACCTTACATTCGTATTTACAATACCTTTTAGTTAGGTAAGCAAACCACGGGAATGAATATGCGTCGTCTCTAGGAAAATCTTGTTAAAAGATAGATGGATGGCGTAGTGGTTTAAGTGGTAGCCTCGCCACTGCTACTGCGGCGACGGTAGTGGGTTCCATACGTGGCCAAACATTTTTATGATCCACAAATAGTTGTTCCGAGTCTGGGTGTCGGTTGTTAAAAGTAATTGTAAACTTCCTCGCGACACAGGAATTACTCCTAGTGCTTAATTTATAAATTTAAATAATGTATATTATAAACAGATGTATTTTAAATATGTTTGGATATTTATCAATCAATCGCGCGTATACTGTCTAATGAATTTGTATAAGAATTTGGCACACCAATAGACGATGTCCTGAGCTACATATAGAATACTTTGTATGCCAGTAGGTATATACACGATCGCGTTGAATTTACGCGGACAAAGCTGCGGGCAGAAACTACTAAATTATAATTATTGTATTTATTTTTGTTACTACCACCTATTGTAGTAAACTTTTATAGATTTAAATTTTAGAACTATTAAGGCCTTTTTACATAAATGAATTTGACAAACACCTACCTGAATTCTAAAGGGCTATGCTTAGCATAACTGGTCATCAATAATTATACGCTTCAATAATAATAAATCAAATTGCATTAATTATATTTATTTATAACTCACATGTTTCTTCTATTAACGAGCCATGACAATGTATTCCAGGTTACCATTCCTACAAGCTAGCATGTTCGCCACCGCGTTGGAAGATCTCTTAACACAAATTCGCATATTAAGTAAGTATGATTAAAATAACATGTTATACTCGTAATGCGATTCTTCTATAGGGCCATGAACTTCGACATCAACTATTCTCTGCATAATATACAGTGATCGGAATATTATAAAACAAGTCACGTATTCCTCTTCACCTGACTATGCCTACAGCAGACTGCCGGATATAGGCATTAGCTTGTGTTGCCAATTACGTCACCAGGCAACGGATATTCCTTCCTTCTGTACTTGGTCACCATTCAGTCACGGCCTTGTTCCACCTGTCATAACTACTGACGCCTTCCCAAGTTTCCTGCCCAACTTCATGTAAATGCCATTATTCGTTTTCCTACATAGAAAAGCGCTGTGGATATTCGATTCCACAAATTTGTTGAATGTGTATAAACCTCCTTCTTATAAGAAATAGCTGAGATCCTTGCTTTCCTAAATGTTTATTAAATATTAGTCGTAGGGTAGTTTTCATAAGATATGATATGTGCATGTTTGCCTCATATCCATACCAATATTAAGACTGCGCCGAGCGAAATGTTCCAAAACAGGCGGTCACAGTTAAGTGAATGAAATCAACACTTTTTGTTTAATACAAATATAAAATATACATTTACCATAACAATGAATGTGTTTACAATTATTCCGTGAAAAAACTTAAAATAATTAATATTTTCGCCTACAAAATTACATAAATTTGCACGCAAAATGCAAAAACCTAAGCTCGCGTTACGTGAAATTTAGATTATAACAGTGGAAATCTATCTTATTTTACAGCTTAAACGAAACATAAATGGTTATATTACAATTTGTCGTTTCCAAATATTTAAGTTATTGGTTGACAATAAAGATACATATTTATCAAAAAAGTACTTCAAATCCTCCATACAATTTTACTATGGCGGCCGCGCGCCGATTTGAATATGCGCCGCACGAGCTCTGTCATTATCTGTCTTACGCTCGGCGCTGTCTTAATCGCGTAGCTGCAACCGATCTATATCCGGTAAACGCAACTTGCCTCGCCCCTATTATGTGAGGTTTATAACCACACCTGTCGAAATGTGGGTGTAATAGATGTAGATCCGTGCAGCCTGCATGTAAACTATGTACATACGGCTGCACGGATGGCGTCGTGGTTAAGTAGTCGCCTTGCCGCTGCCGCTGCGCCGAGTGCTGTGAGTTACAATCCCACAACAAAATGGGTAATCGCACTCACACGCACACATCAAAAATTTTGGGCTGGATGAAACGGACGTCATTTGTCGTGCTGATAATTCTTGCGGTCAGAATAAGAATCATTTCATGATGCAGTACGCATGGCGTACACTAACGGGGAAACATAGATTATTCCAGGCTTCTTTTTTGCCCGTTGGACATACTTAATTCGCGGATTTATACATCGGACTATTTAAAAAAAAATCCGTCTTTTCAATTCAAACACAACCAGACATGTGTTGGAGTGCTACGTTTCAGCTTGCCACAATTCAGACAATGTTACGGCAGTTCTTGTCGGTAATGAAACTGGTAATATAATGAATGTATTCACACAATTGGGCCGATTTCTTTAAAGAAAATCGCCACAAAGCGTAACAACCAACAAACAACCATTTCAAAGCGTCCATTAATGATCCTGGAGTCCTGCAATGCACCGAAAGGTTTGATGATCAAGATGTCAGAAACATCGTAGATTTTACTTCCACTCGTGATTTCACATAAAATGCTAGTCCAACTGCAATATCTACTTCCTACAAGGCTATCGTTTGAGCGACAACAATATTTGTTCCACAAAATTCGTCAGTATGTTTCCCCTGAGGCTCGAAATGTGTTGTGTCCAGAACCTATAAAAACCATTACAACTAGTGCTACGGATGATCCGTTACATGACGTGGAAATGCCGCTCATAAGTACTGACTCAGCAACCTCGTCCACGTCGGCACTTGCAGTGGAAAGTCAAAGACGAAAAGCACCGAAATGCGGCTGTAATGTAGTCAAATGAGCCACAGAAATCAAAAATGAAATAATGATTATTTTTGCAAAAAAAAAAGAAACTTGATGAGCGCTTTGAATCTAGTTAGTTAGAATCTAGTTAAGTTGTGTTTATCAAATAACAAAGTGAGATTTTTTTTGTATTTAAATTACTTTAGTTTGTCAAATTGTAACTTTTCTTTGTAAGCTTGTGTAAAGTTTAGTGACAATGTGGTACCTGACTTAGAATATTAATTAATATTTTCCTTGCAAATGAATATGTGTAGAAAAACATTTACTTTACTATTGAAATACATTTATATTATTACTATTTAACATTGTGACAATACGATTTTTTATTATTAAATATGTTAAATAGTAGTTACTTTACTTGTGACACTAAACTTTACTAAGCCCCCAAAGTGGTACCTACCCTTATTATACATCATCCATACGAAAATGATCGTTAAACCACTAAACTTTAAAACGCGATTATTACTATAAATATAGCATGGAGGTATCGTTACTATCTTTGGATCTCTGCACTAAAGTATATTTTGACTGACATTGCGATATTATTAAAAAAAATTATATTATGTAGTTGATTTTTGTTATGAGAATCATTAGAACTGATTTATAAGAATGTTAGTATTTTCGATTAAAACATGAAAGATACAAAGTCTTTTTTTATTTTCCCTTCTATTACTGTTTAAAATATAACCATAACTAATAATCCATTGTTTATAGTGTATTTTCTTAAGATTATCAGTAATTAAGATACTGCATTTATTCCCACTCTTTAAGTTCTTTTTCTTCTTGCAAGTTCTTCTTTGAAACCTTTCAAATCATTAAAATTATTGAGACCATTGATATCGGTAGTTAATCTTTAATGATAGTAGATTAACTTGGTACCAATCATTCCATAACTTCATAGTAGAAGTGTATTTTTCACGAGTATGAACGTTAAATTCAATTTTCTCAAAACGTACATTTAGAAAACCGCATTTTTAAAAATTTATAAATATATAATAATTGCACCTAGCAAAATAATTATTTTCTCACTGAATAGCTAATTTTACTTAGTTTTAGGAGATATGAATAACTCCAAACTGCTAAAGTGGTCCCTTTTACTGGACACAGTCACATTTATATTTGAGTCTACTACTTGCATTGTAATGTTAAGGATTATAAATTACACGTTTATGCCTTTAACAGCCGAGTGTAATAACGAACTGCGCATCTACAAGACACTCAATGAAATGGAGAAGTTACGAAGGGCAAAGTATGGTATAGAGCCGGCAAAAATTGAGGATGAACTAGCGATGATCAACCCCAAAGATTTAAAGAACGAACATAACAAATTAAATAAGTTGTCTCAAGACAGGTCTGTATTGAACCTTGTGTTTGATCGAGCAGTGTTGTTTATTTTTTCTATCTACATTTTCCCGGTTGTAGCTCGAAATCCGGATCTATGCGCTGTCGATGGCAATAGGCTTGCTGCCTATGAAATGGGGCCTAAAACATAATTGGCAAAATGTGGGTGAAACATATGCCTAGTCCTTTGGAGGATTTAGAATTGAGACTATGTACACACGCCTACACATCAAGCTAGACACCCTATATACGCATAACTACGCTACTTACAAAATAGAGAATTGCTGGGAAGGGACTGCATCGTGGTGTCGACCAATCACGGTGCACTAGCGCGTGCGGCGACGACGTTCGTTGTGCTTACACACAATGACTCATATTTTTTTGCTATTTTTGTTTTTCGCCACCCGTCAGTCAAACAAAACAGTGTACTTCCACGTAGCGTTCGCCTGACGATACTATGACGACGTGAAAGTGCGATTGAAATATTTATTTATTATGGCGCCACAATCATCACCACAACAGCGGCAGCATGCATTATTCTAAGCGCTGACAAAGATAGACGTGCTCGTAAACAATATTTAAACATTACGATTTATAAATTGTGACCTCCTTTAGTTGTTACATTGCTGAGTGATGCATTTTTGTTATCTACTTCGTACATATTTTCGTTAACGATTAACTCGTATTTGTGAAGTGATATAATATTATAATATGGAAAGTAGTCCGTGTAATAAGAGAGGGCTAGTGCGTCCCGCGGCTTCGCCTTCCTCTAACTCTGATATCATATCAGATATCGCGTCTACATCTGAAATCCAAAAATGGATGTCATCCGTCGAGCAGCAATTGAATGATGTTTATTCTATCACCGTGGATAATAAACTCAATTCGGACCAGAAGATGAGGATTTCAAGCCTGTGTCGAAAAATTGGCCATAGCACCTCGCAAATGGCAGTCCTGTACCAATCGCTAAAACAAAAAGCGCTTCAAGTTTCTAACACAGTAGATACCCTACAAGAAAAATGCGATCTAACAGAATATATTTCGGAGTTTAAGCAGACCATCCAGGATACCTGTACTACTGAAAAAGTCTCTTATGCGGACATGATTAAGAAGGGATCAAATAGTTTCGTCCGGCCAAATAATCTTAACTGTGTGGCAATATATCCCCGTGACGTATTAAAGACCAGTGATGAAACAAAAAACCTTGTACAGAAAATTATTAGTCCGGAGGAAATGCTGCAAGTACGTGGGCATCGCAGAACTAGAAATGACTTAAACTTAATAAACAATTATTATTATTATTAGCATAACTGCTTTAAAATGAATAAATTAATTTTTAAAGCAAGGACAGATGCATTATTACAATATTACAAGTTTAACTTATTTATCAAGTTACCCAGTTATTTACTTTGAGCAGTTTGACACTAAAGATCGGCAAATTAAATAGTAGGTAAATCGAAACTCGCTCCGTGATCGAAACGTATATCAAAATGACTACAAGGTTTTTTGATTTAATGAATGTCTTAGAATTACTTATTTTTATATTTCCCAGTGCATAGAATTATGAAAGGAAATAATGAAATACATTTTTATAGCTTACTATTAGTAGCTATTTAACTTAATGCTTCAACATTTTTATTGAGTTCATAAATAAACGTACATAAAACTTATTATTTTGACTCTTTTAAAGACTCTTTTTATTCTTCACCAGAACCTAACAGTAATAATTACACTATACTTTTTTTTGTAAATACATTTATTTATTAAATAAGCACAACTACAGATAACAAATAACAAATACGAATAATAATAGTGATATAAATAATTTACATGTTAATTTGAAATCCGATTATGTTTAAGTGCAGCATTTGAAGAAAATAATTTAAGATAAATTTAAAAAAGAACACAATACAATTAAACTTTAAAATTGAAAATGAAATATTTTATATAAATTCCAATTAAAGTTATAGAAAAAGAAATCAATTAAAAGAAACAATAATTAAATTAAACTAGGCAAAAATAAAAATAATATAATATAAGTTATGGCTACTTAAAATTATTGTCACCGTGTACTATCAATCTAGATTTTCTCAGGTATTCGGGCGCTGCGTGCGCTCAATACAGTATCAGATCGTATCAATCTATTTTCAAGTTCAATGAGCGAATTCAAGGCTCCGTACTGGATTTTAAGTTATTGTTATAGATTTAAGATATTTTATTACAATTACTGTTTTTAAATGTTAGATTTTAGTTATGTTGCTATACTATCGCATTAGGGTAAGAAGTTGTAATGATAGATTAATAGTAAGAAATAAATAAATGGAAAAAATACATAGGAACACCCAGACCAAGACAATCATCCATGTCCATGCACACAAATATTTGAGTTGTGCGGGAATCGAAGCTGCGAACTCAGGCGTGGATAGTAGGTGATGGACGTATTAGCGCTCCGACGCTAGCGCATATCGAAAACCAAACTAAAATATAATATTCGCGCCGTGCTAAACTTACTCAGTAAATAATATACATATACGATATGACACATGTATGGTACTTGGATAGAACGCCGCGCCGCGTCGCGTCCCTTTCAACGTGAATGAGACAAAATAACACAAATATAAAGCTGCGAATCGTACGAGAGAGCTCGCACGATTCGCAGCGTTCAACTTCTCATAGTTCAAAGTCCAAACAGTCTAGGTTGATGTGTCGCTGTGTGTACATATTATATTTGTAATTGACTACCTGGACTACCTCGTTAGTCCCGGGGCTTAAGTTTGCCTGCAATCGTGAGTTACCGGGTTTGAGTACGTATTCTCTATAAGAAAATTCAAAGCAGCAGTTTATAGTATGCCATTGCCAAATAAATGAAATACTTTGCAGAGAAACGCTTATTTATTATAAGCATTGTACTTAGACATATCCACGGTTACTTAACAGAAAAACCCAATTACATTGCGCAAAGTGGAAACCCAAGTCGTAGGGTACTAGTCACCTAACTGGAAGACCTACTTGGCTACTATAGCAAACATAGCTCATAATCGAACCAGTAAAAACAGCAAAAATCTAAACTCAATATTTCCTTCCTATATAACCTTCAGAATATCAACATTAATACAGACTTCTATTCCAGAAAGTACTGCATGGATGTATTAACTGCGACGTATCTCGAACTAGCTCTGAGGAACGCTTATGATCCAATAGTTGAAGCAAAGCAAGCTGTACATAGTCGCTTTCAATACTATGCCTTTCTAGTGGAAGATGAGGCCAGGAACAGACTGTAATCAAAGTACATATATAATAAATTAGTCTTTGCCCGCGGCTTAGCTTGCGTAAAAGTAGGTTAGGAAACATTAGTAACAGTACTAAAAAAAATATAGTCTATGTTACCCGGTGATAATAGGTAATTATACCTATCCAATGGCAAAGAATTTTTAAAATCGGTTGAGTAGTTTTTGATTTAAACAAACAAAAAATCATTCCACTTTTTAATCGTAATCCTAACTAATATTATAAATGTAAAAGTGAGTTTGTTTGTTGTCACGCTTTCCCGCCTCAACTACTCGACCGATGATCATAAAATTTCGCATACACGATCTCAGGGGAACAGAAAGGGACATAGGGTATCTTTTATCCAGAGAAAGTACTGTTACTAATCTAACCTAACCCAACATAAATTTACGTGAGTAAAGCCGTGGGCAAAATCTAGTATTAGTATAAATTCATATATTTGAAATATTTGAATTTGAATCTGTATAAAATTATAGGTATTATCAACATGAAACCCTATTAGGGCGCTGCAAACAATTTTATTATTATTACTTAACTGTTTCTTACTCAAGAGTGAGCCTCGCTTCTTTATGAAATAGGTATCTATTTTATAAAGAAGCGACACTCGCTCTTGTAGCAGTACGACTGGCAGTACTGCAATTCCTGCGACATTTGGTTGTCATTGCTCGCGCGCAAACGTGCCCTTCTTATACGTTACCTACGTATAGCACTGTCCTCTCGCTCAATAGCTAAACTTTACGATGATTAAGCCTGGTGATTACTTAATAACAGTAGATATAGCTGCTGTTATTAAGTATCTACGGCGAGTGCTGTGGGTTCGATCCCCACACTAATAATTGCGTTGGTGTTTATTTGATTAAATAAGTCTTCGTAATGCCAGTTAGACCTACACACCCAAAGTTTTGTGATCTCAAAGATAGTTGATAGAAGTCATAGAAGACAGGGACGGCCTCGATGGCGTAGTGGTTGGTGTAACCGACTGCCACGCCTGAGGTCGCGGGTTCGATTCCCGCACAAGTCAAACATTTGTGTGCATGAACATGGATGTTTGTCTTGGTCTGGGTGTTTCTATGTATAATATGTATGTATTTACAAAAAAAAAAGCATATAATAATATGTATGTTTATCCATTGTCTAGAACCCATAGTACAAGCTCTGCTTAGTTTGGGCTAGATGGTGTTGTGTGTACGTGGTAGAATATTATTATTATTATTATTACTGTCTTTAGAGTGAGTCGTCTTCATATTATTAGTTTTAAAACAATTTTGTCCTATTGATGGCAATAGGTCTATCTGAAGCGTGTACATTGATATTTCTGTGGGAGTTTATTCTGTAAATTCTTCATAAATATGTACATCTTACTCATCGCGCTTTCTTATATCCAATACTATTATCTTCTATCCTTATAAGTACACGTGGCCGCGGTGAAATATGCTAATTAACCATTTTTTATACAACAAAGGTGGCAAACAAGTAAACGACGTAACCAGCTGTAAGCAATGACTGTAGCCTGTGATAGCTTGCAATGTCAGGGGTATCACATCGTTGCTATCCCTGGGTAAAAAGCTCTATCGGACTGTCACCAAATAATAGATAAGAGCGACATCTTCAACCAATACAGTTTTTTTAAATTTTTATCCTATTTATACTTTCTTCAGTAATAGTCGTGAATTGAGCAAACAAGTCCGACAACAACGGAATCGTTCCAGGGGACTTGTATACGATACTAACCTGGCTGTTGAAAAACTTAGGAACGAAGTGGAAGTAAGTATTAACAAGATAGTCACTTACAATATCAGTTAGTCAACTCATGCTGGACATAGTCTTTCTTCAGATCTGCTGTATTCTGTCTATACTATCCACCTCAGAGCGTAGAGACCAAAGACTGTCTTATTTTTCTTAGTTGACATTAACCGGGGTATTTCCATCATCCCTTAAAACATTGTCATTACATAAGCAAGAATGAGAAAGCGCATTACAGAGTGTTTAGCTTGGTCTCTATCTCGCAGGTGCAATAATAATGACTAGAGATGGTGGTGAGACTTAAAAAATGGGTTAAGGTGGCGATTAAGTGGGCAGTCACTCGTGTTACACCAACGGAAATGATTGTGGAGTGTTTTTATTAGCGTTGGTGCTATACGAGCGATCTGCTAACTGGTAAGCAGTAATAGCAGATGATGTGCAACCATCACTTTATAATGTTGCGGTAGGTTATAATTTAATTATTTACATAACACATTATCATACATATATGTATATGTATACTGTATGTATACATATATGTATATATGTATATTGCCTAAACCAATAATTTTATATACTACAATTTATTTATTCTAGAAAACAATTTTCTTTTTTTTCTAAATAAATACTAGCGGTAGTTATCATTAAAATGTTTTCTCAGGATGCCACGTTAAATAAAGAAGTCCGGAGCAGGTACATGGACAAATGGGAGGTCGCACGTGAAGAACAAAATGCGCGACGCATTGAGGACAAGGAGACAGGTCCATCTGAGAGGATTTCGTTCTACCGCAAGCAGCTGGAGTCGGAACAACGCGTGCACTACGAACAGGAGTTGCACACTAATATACTTATTAACGTAAGAGATGACAGATTCAGTATATAGCTCACTAGCTACCATTCGCAGCTTTATTCGCGTGGACTGTCTTATGTCATTGAAATAGTGCCAGAGGTTACCTCTACATATATGAAGGTATGTGTATTAAAATAATTATATAATTCTATAACTATATTGACTGCACAGACGGCTTATTGGTTTAAGTGGTCACCTTGCCACTGGCGCCGTGCCGAGTGTTTAGGGTTGGATCCCCCACACGGGACAAACAATTTTATGATCCATAAATGGTTGTTCCGAGTCTGGGTGTTCTTCGTGTCCGTTGTTTGAATATTTGTAAAGTCCCCCACGCCACAGAAATTATTCCTAGTGCGGGAGTGTTCTTTTTAAAAGCAAAATACTCTTTATAATAATAATACAGTGTCGTTAATAATGCATAACATCTTTCTTTGTTACTCTTCACAAAAATGCACGTATGATTATGATATGATGGTCACCATGGCATTACACCACGCAGTATTGCGGGATCACTCTTCGCTCGGATCTGAAACTGTATAGTCTTCTTCTCTGTCGTTTCGCTCTTGGCAGAGCGGTCGTGGTCACTTTGAGGCGTCCGCGTCAGTGATACAGGACACAGTTCTTTGCACGATCTCCCACCATCTCTCCCTGTCGACAGAGTTTTTAGCGCAGTCTGTTATGCGGTTTCCTACTGCGGACTTCGCTTGGTCAGTCCAGCGCATAGGTGACCTGCCGAGCATTTCTATAAGTCAGGTTAGTGCACAAATGCGTAAATAAAGATTTTCTTTTATTCACTTTTAATTGTATTTTTTTTTTGCTCCTTTTATTAGGTTGGGTACTGACAGCCGGTTTCTAAAGGCATATCAACACAACAAATACTTAATAGACGGTCTAGAGAATGTGATTGGCTGACCGAATTAGGGACTGCCAATCAAAACATTTGACATAAGCCAGATTCAGACAAGTAACTGATTAGCTTTTTAAAAAGCGAGTGTTTATTAAACTGGATTCGTGCTAGATATTCTTTGATTCGGCCAGATACTACTATTACACAGGCAAAAATAAACCAAATTCCTTAAATAATTTATGAGTAGTAGAGCCTCGCTAATTTCAGCATGAATGGGCCGGCTCGACCGGGGAAGTACTACCCTCTCACAAAATATCGACGTGAAATAGCAGTATTCCTACTGTTATGTTTCATTTGGTGAGTGAGAGTGCCGAAGGCCCAATCACCCTCTTTCCTCCTTCCCGCTCCTTCTCCTTCCCACTTCCTTTTTTTCTAATGGATCGGCAACGCGCAATTATGCCTCTGGTATTGCAGGCTACAGTGACTACTTACCATCAGGTGGGCCGTATGATTGCTCGCCACCATAGTGGTATAAAAAAAACATATTTTATTTTTATTTTTATTATATTTGGGAAACAAACAGATACAATTCGAAAATAATTAATGTTTAAATTAACTACACTTAATCCAAAGCAGTATCCACATATAAATATACAATAATTCCCAAAAAAAATATGAATTTATATATGGAGGCTTTGGTAATTTTCGATTGTATTTTTAGGATATATTAAAAAAACTAGAACTTTGGATGGACAAGTATGACGATGACACGGCAAATGTAGACCTTAAGATTCAAATTAAGAAGTTGGACGCCACGACTGAGAAAGAAAAGAGAGAAGAAATGGAGAAAACGGTCCGAGATACTTATTTCATACATTAGTTTATATTTTAAGTATTGTGTTAAGCTTCACTTGCGTCAATACTGAATTGCACACATTCACAATAAACGTAGTTTGACTGAACTCGTAGCTTTTTGCCTTTTTCTGCTCATGAGAGCTCTTATCTCTCGAACTATTTTTTTTCAATATTCAATTATTTATTGTTTAGTTTTATTTTATAACTAGTTTATGTCAATATGTACCTATATTTCCATACCTCGGGAACAGTAATATTTTCTGGATGAAAGGTACCTTATGCAGCAGGATAAGTCGGCGTAGACTATGTACTTTCTGAGCCGTTTATAAAGTAGAAAAATTACATTCAGTCCAAAATTCGTAATAGCTGTATGTAGAACGAAAAGATACATACGTCACTGGTAATTAAGATAAAAGACATCATGAAATAACGGCCTTTGATATTCCTTGTTTTGTCACATCGCGTTGTCAATCTTTTATCGAAGTATTTTTTAATAGGTATTATGTGTGTATATTGGTATTACACGTACTAACCGGTGCTAAAAGTTGACAACGCAACCTTTTGCCTCATAACCTAGCAGTAGTAAATACTAACACAAACTTCTATTAGCAGCTCGAACTCCACGCGTTAGAAATCCAGAATTGGAAAAAGTTCAAAGACGATCGTGAAAGGGCTATCCAGTATCAGAACATGATGACGAATGCAGCTCACGTCGTGCAAGCATGGTGGCGCGGCCTTCTTGTCAGACTACAGATTGGACCGTATAAACCACGGAAGCGACGTCCGGCTAAAGCTAAACTTGAATAGAAAAAATTGTTACTACTATTGCCTTACGATTACGCGTAGTATCTATCAGTTACGCGTATAGTGTCTCACGATTACGCGTATAGAAATTGAAGTATATTTTAAGGACTTTATTACGGTTTGCTTTGTAAATAACTTGTTATTGAGGACGTATCTTAGTGATAATAAAAGGGTAATAGTCTTCGTGCATTTGACATGCCACAGCCCATTTTCTTTTTATCACCATGGCTGCTGAAGTTTCAGGATCAAAGTACATAAAAGGTACAAACAAAGTAAATCGCAATATTAATTATTTTAAAATTGGCTAGCTTATTTAGATTAACTGATTTGTTTGGCGATGGTGATACAGCCCGTTAATAATAATTATAGAGTCCATTATGTGCCATAAATAGCTATTTATTAGTCGATTTAGTACTATTGTTAAGCAATTTTAACTTTTAATATATTTTTGTTCTTTTATTAATGTTGTTTCAATATGTACATCTTGCTAGCATACAGTAATACAAAAAATTCAGAACAATTAACAAAGCTATAAATATTGCTTGGATCTATAAGTCGAACAGCGGAATCAAAAATTCTATACTTTCTTTGCCTGTAAGATTTCCAGACATAGGTACAAGTATTTTAAATTCAATTCCATGTTTATATTATTATTATTTAATATTTTTAATAATAAATAATCACTGTATCATGATATCAGAGTGTTGTGCTCCTATGTTTGTCATAAACCTCTTCCAGTTTGAACTACACATACGCTATGCTGGCTTTAGCACTTAGACTGGTGAAGCCAATTTTATTATTTTATGCCTTCTTATCAAATATTACCTTTGTCAGGTCGTAACCTAAAGGTTGCTGCCCCTATGATTATACTTCGTGCGGCTACTGTGGTTTTCGTGACAGAAAAACCAATAGCACTTCGTTCCGTAAAATCGAACCAGAGACCACATACACAGCAGAGGCATACCGCTGCGCCAACGAGGCAGCCACGGACTAGAGATCTGCCGTCTGCGCTCACCTGCTAAACAGCGTTTAGACGTATTCTGGATTTCATTAGAATTATAATTATCTTTGATTTAAGTCAGAGACATATAGGAAGAAGAAGTACCTACCTACTTCTTATAATGTCAATCAATCCGTATTTTATAATAATATCAGCCCTATTTTAAACTGTCCCGCTGCTGGGCACGGGCCTCTTCTCAGTGTGAGAAGGCTTAGACCACAGTCCACTACGCTGGCCCAGTGCGGGTTGGCAGACTTCACATATCGTCGTGAACATTATTGAGAACTCTTAGACATGCAGGTTTCCTCACGATATTGGTTTCCTTACGATATTTTCCTTCACCGTTAAAGCGAGCGATAATTAACTATTTATTACGCACATAACTTCGAAAAGCCAGTTGCACTCACTGATCGGTAAACGATTAGCGAGGTCAAGCAAGGCTAGGTGCGGTCAGTCTATAGATGGGTGACCGCGTAGTGGTATTTCATCTGAGCGTCTCCGTGCTTCGGAGGGCACGTAAAAAGCCGGTCCCGGCTGTAGCCAAATTGACAGCAGTCGTTAAGCCATGTCAGAGGCCTACGGGCGGCTTGAACAACTCTTGACAACAAGTTGGCCACAAGAAAAGAAGAAGACTTCGAAAAGTCAGAGATGCGCACCGTGTGTTCGAACTCGAGACCTCTGCGTGGCAGTCCAACAGTTTCCCACTAGGCTATCGCTGCTATATGTTTTGCTGCATTTTTAATAGACCTTTAATTTTATAATTCCTTTGACATATTATATCTGTGGATTTTTTGGATCGTACGACATCAACTGTCGTTTTAATTAAAGTGACTGTAGAAGTAAGGACCAACCTGTGGTACAATCAATATCTTGTGTTATATTGAGTTTCTAAGAACATAATAAGTAACGGGTTTTCCAATAAGAGGTGTTTTATTTTGAATAGCCCGCTATTTCGGTAGGTGTCACTTTTGAAGCTGTCATTTTTTGACATTTGACAAGTAGAAACTACGCCTTTAATAAAAATGGAACGATACACGCTTCAACAACGTATTGAAATTATTAAAATTCACTATAAAAGTGGTGAAAATTTGGCAGAGACGGTTCGTAAAACTCGAACATTTTTGGGTCGTCGTGAAGCACCTTGTCGGACCGCAATACAGAAATTGGTGGAAAATTCGAGCTGCTGGAACAACTTAGTGATGTGAAGAATAAAACCCGTGCACGTCGCTCAAGAACAGCCGAGAATATTGCTGCTGTAGCCGAAAGTGTTGAAGAAAACCCAGATTTGTCCATTCCTCGTCGTTCTTTGGAATTAGGCATTCCACAAACGTAATTACACCGTATTTTGCATAAAGATTTGGGTCTTAAGGCTTATAAAGTTCAGTTAACACAAGAACTCAAGCCGGCCGATCATCAACAACGTCGTGTCTTTGCTGATTGGGTCGTTGAAATGCATGAAAATTATTCGGAATTCCATCGAAAAATCATCTTGAGTGATGAGGCCCATTTCCACCTCGGTGGCTTCGTCAACAAGCACAATTGTCGCATCTGGGGCTCGGAAAACCCAAGAGTTATTGTTGAAAAGCCTCTCTATCCTCAACGTGTGACTGTTTGGTGCGGTTTATGATCCGGCGGAGTCATTGGACCTTACTTTTTCGAAAATGAGGCTGGAGCAACAGTTACGGTGAATGGATTGCGCTATCGAGAGGTGACTAATGATTTTTTATGGCCGGAATTGGATGGTATTGATCTGGACAACGATTACTTTTAACAAGACGGCGCTACGTGCCACACAAGCAACGAAACCATTGATCTTTTACGGGAAAAGTTTCCGGACCGTATTATCTCTCGAAGAGGTGATCACAATTGGCCACCGAGATCTTGTGATTTAACACCTTGCGACTTCTTCCTTTGGGGCCACGTGAAAGAGAAGCCAACAGCCCAGCGTCGATTCAAGACCTCAAAGATGGAATTCGTGAGGCTATCGAGGACATAGTGCAGCCACTTTGCGATTTGGTTATGGAAAATTTCATGAAAAGGATATGGTCCTGTAAGCGTGGTCCTGGTGGTCATTTGCCTGATGTTATTTTCCACTATTAACGGCATACCTTCCTATTTATAATCAAATAAACATCAGATCATTTATATAAAAGAATGGAATTTTCTTTGAATATCAAAATAACACCTCTTATTGGAAAACCCTCTACAATATTGCCACAGAATTTAGTATTTATTGAAGTCTGTGACATCATATTAAATATTATTACCTATGTTACTTACGTACTTAAGAACCAACTTATTATTGATATTTAAATTGGCACATTACCAATTGACAGCGATGCTGAAGAATTCTACGATGCCTAAACCTTTTTTGTAAATATTTAGTATTATAATTATTTGTGTTTTTGTAATTATGTTATCTTTTTTGAATACGTTTGTAAATATAGGTTATTAGATTATTTCATTTTAAAATTAATTATGTAAATATTAGTTAATTTTATTGAAATTAAACTACTATATACGGATTTTATCGCGTTGTTTATTTGACACTTAATTACATAATTTTCAAAACTGTTACACTACTACTACTACCATTAAACTTTACAATTTTTGAAGCTAATTAAATTATTATTAAAACTATTTAGATTTAATTTAATTTTATACTTTCCCCGACGTTTCGGTTGCTTTTCAGCAGCCATGGTCACGGGGCAGCAGTTATTAATCTGTCAAAACAAACTTTAGACAAAACAACCGAAAAAGTATTGAGTAGAGGTTTAAATTATGCTAAAACACCGGCTAGGATACCGTATGAGGCCATTAGTTGCAACGTCGAGGACTGCCTAGTTAAGAATAATATAAGAAAGGAAGATTTCGGGGCTATACGTCAGGACATTTCATCGGTCTTGCGTCGAAGTAAAGTGCCCAGACCGAATCTTCCCAAAGATGAATTCGTCGCACTGAAGAACTTGCAGGCTAGGCCAGATATAACAGTACTCTGTGCAGATAAAGGAAACGCTACAGTCATAATGGATACGTCAGATTATAAACATAAAATTGAAAATTTACATTCGGATGAAACAACATATAAACAGGTTAAAACAGACCCTACAAACAAAATATTGAACAAAACCAAAGACATCATACATAAATACTCCAAAAAACTAGATCTAGACGTTAAACAATTAATACCAGCTTGCGTAAAACCTCCAAAGCTGCATGGGTTACCAAAAATACACAAGGAAAACGCTCCCCTGCGTCCAATTGTGAGTCAGATCGACACACCAACTTACAGACTGGCTCAGCACGTAGTGAAGATACTCTCACCACTCAGAGGCAACTCGAGAGCACATGTAAAGGATTCATACCATTTTGTGAGTGAAATTAAACACCTACGTCTCACTAACAATGAAACAATGGTTAGCTTTTATGTACAGTCATTATTTACATGCATACCTGCACATGACTGTATTGAAATATCTAAAAGGAAGCTAATACAGTACAATATGCCTGAGAAATATGCAGAACTACTTAAGCATTTCTTAACAACTGGCTATCTGTTGTGGGATAATAAATTCTACAAACAAGTTGATGGTGTCGCAATGAGCTCCCCAGTATCGCCTGTTGTTGCTGACATATATATGGAGGACTTCGAGGCTCGAGCTTTATATACTGCCCCCATCACACCCAAGATTTATAAGAGGTTTGTAGATGATACTTTTACAATATTACCAACAGATAGTGCAAGTGTATGCCTAGAGCATCTTAATTCCATTAATAACAACATCCAATTTACTATGGAATTAGAGGCAAGTAATTCATTAGCTTTCTTAGATAGATGTACTTGTCATCAGGCATCCTGATCATACTTTGAGCCACACTGTGTATAGGAAGAAGACCCATACAAATAGGTACTTAAATGGTGAATCTCACCACCAACCTAAACAGTTAGCTACTGTGGGAATATCTTTGTTTCAGAGAGCCCATGGGATCTGTGACAAGAAACACCTGGACGCCGAGCTTCAACATATTAAGCAAGTACTGCAAGACAACATGCTCCAACAGCCGCGCCGCTGTCACAGATCCCGAGAAAAGCCAGCCACAGTCGAGCGCGAGCCTGCTATACTGCCTTATGTAAGGGGTGTCACTGACAAGATTGGCTACATCTTAAAGCGAGCTTCAATCAACACATACTTCAAGCCGCCAACAAAGATAAGTCAATTTCTACCATCCGTCAAGTGCCAACTACCTTTACAAGATGCAGGGGTCTATAAAATAGATTGTGACTGCGGACTCTCATACATTGGTCAAACCAAGAGAAACATAGGCACCCGCATAAAAGAACACATAGCTGATGTAAAACACCAATGCTTGTTGAAGTCTGCTGTGTGTGAACATATGTAACAGGGGACCAACCACTACCTGAGATTTGACAAACCACAGATTCTCGCTAAGGAATACCGATTCCTACCAAGGATTCTTCGCGAGGCTATTGAACACTAACCACTACGCCATCGAGACCGACATGTACCACCAGCTTGGGATCCAGTAATACAAATAGTCAAACCCAAGAAGAAGCAAACCACAGCTAGACTTCATGATACTTTGAGCTCATTCTGCGTAAATAGAAACACCAATGATTAAATTATGTTCGGGTACTTTGAAATAACTACACTGGAACATTGAGACAACTACCAACTTAGTCTCCCCGTGACCATGGCTGCTGAAAAGCAATCGAAACATCGGGGAAAGTGTAAAATTAAATTAAATCTAAATAGTTTTAATAATAATTTAATTAGCTTAAAAATTTGTAAAGTTTAATAGTAGTAGTAGTAATGTAACAGTTTTGAAAATTATGTAATTAAGTGTCAAATAAACAATGTGATAAAATCCGTATATAGTAGTTTAATTTCAATTAATAATATTCGCGTAAACAGAAGACAATATTAACCAACTTATTAATTCCATGTTTCATCCAACCTTATTGATAAACTCCATAATTATTATAAAACACTGCTTTTATCTATGCTTTTGCTAATCTATGGTTCGTCTCGCGGTATGGCGTACAAAGAATTTTAGAAAATTAAGTACATAGTTTTTCGAGTTTTATTGTAAGCTTTTTAGAATCACGGTTTATTGTTCAATAGATATTATTTATCGATCGGTCCGACAGCTTAACAAGTATGAACAAGCAAAACTGTCGTCCATCAGTAATCAGTGCTCATGAAAACGATTTAGACGACACACCACTGTTTACGAGAGTCCCATCCATAAAGGTTCTCAGTCCATCAGTAAGATTCAGTTGTTTTATTATATTTTAAACACACAAATTATGCAAATGACTCCTTTCCTAATACACTGTTTAACCATTAGAATATTTTCTCATGCTTGTATGTTTGAAAAGGACACTTGAATATCCACTGTAAAATTAAACCGGGATGGATTAAGTACGAATATGATTTTGTCTAAGAGCCGGGCGCCGGAGGGCGCGGGACGACCTCCAGCCACCCTGAGGTTTGACCTGGGGGTGGCGGGCTTTGTGGGCCTGCCCGCCATCCGTTCAGCACCAGGTCCGAGAGGCGGCGTGCGTGTTCCCACGCGCGCCTCTGTGCTGAGTCCGTCTCCCCTCTAGGGGGGACAGTAGGGAGTGGTAGAAGTGCCTTTAGGGTAGGTCTTTCGTGTAGTGGCCTGCCGTTTCATACGGCGGGCCGAAACCTCGGCGGGGTCGCGACCGCATGCGAAAGTGATTCGCGCGGCCCCGTCGATAGTGGTTTTATCGAGGAACACCGTGGTAGGTTTAGTCGGTATTCCGGGAGGTACTTTATCATCTTAACATCTTATTTTACCCCGGCGAGTCCGACATAACCCCTCCGCCCGCCCCCGCGGAGGGGTAAGCGTCATGCATTCCCCCACGTAAAAAAAAAAAAAAAAAAAAAAATGATTTTGTCTAAACATCGGATATGATTAACTATTTCCACCTGTTTATTGTAACATAATCATCTTGTTATTAGAATAAACAGGGCCACATAGCGCTTCACAGTGTGTTATTATGCCTTAGTTGCGGACATGCTCGTTTTGTGTTTTTTGGAAAGCTAACAATCAAACTAAACCCTTTTTAAAACTCTGCCGGTTCTAACTACTATAGTTTAAGAGAAATCAATTAAATCGAGAAAAGTCCTTAAAAACCATAGAAACACAATATCTCGTTTTTGGATTTGAATTTTACACTAAATGTTTTAAGGTGTGACATTTTTTTCTTGAAAACTTTAAAAGTCATGCTCACACAGGTGAGAATATTTTTTTTATGATTTTGTAAATTTTTTTTCCTGCGTTTCTCTTCATAGTCGCCTTTTTTAATGCCTGTACTACTATATACTATAACAATTATCGCAACAAAAAAAAACTGATTCATCAAACCCAGGATTACGGAAAGTTTGAATTTTAAAATTGTGGGCTAGGTTTGTCAATCAAAACTGTGAGCAACATACAATACTTACTTCATGCAAACAACTCATTGTGATTCATTATTTTTTTGGCTCAGGTTTTAGCAATTGCCGGTTTAAATTGTGACGTGCATAATTTACATAGTTTAAGTTTATATAGAAAATAGTGCAGAAAGTTAAAGTCAATATAAAAATATATTGACGGTGGAATTCGATCACTACTTTTGTTTTGTGATCTATCTTCGATGAAAGATATTATGTGGGATTGGGCAGGCGTCCGCCCTCGGGTCTTAGGCAAGCTAAAACCCAATTACTATACAGAATATCTGGAGAAGCGGGGGTGAGGTGTCATGGAGCCGTCAAAGACCCATGGCACTGTTTTGCCGCAGCAGGGACTGACCCGTCCTGCTAGGGGATGTCTGCCTGGGCCCCGACCAGATACTTAATGCAAGGGGGCAATCTTCATGCTGGTCAGCGAGTTATTTTTTTTTTACAATTATTACCGACGACCTAAGCTTGAATACGGATCCGAAATTATTTACAATTATTTTGGTTAAAAAGGCCCGACAATATGGGTCAAAACAAAGACCGGGTGACCTCGAAATTAACTAACGGACAATGATTATTTTAAACGCAGTGTATTCTACAGGTCTAACAATCTTGATGTACAAAATAAAAGTCTTAAAGATTTTATTTCCAAATTTATTTATAAATGCAGCAGAACTTTATAATGACAGCAAAAAAAATTATGAACGCTTTAGTAAAAAGAATGAGAAATGGCTTGCTAAAATTTTCGATGTTGAAATACCTATGAAAATAGAAAAAAGGCCAATAGAATTAAATAAAAACGTTGATAGTTTAAGACCTCAAGAACCAGAACCATCAGGTATGGGTTCTGTAAGCGATATGCTGCTTACAGAACCGATACCTGATACTTCATATGAAACTCCGTCAACTTCAAACATATTTAGTAACCGCCAAGAGGAATTAGTAGCCGGAACTTCTAATGACAGTCCATCTGCTTCGAATGAAAAGAGCTCCCGGCAAATGCGTCGTATTCGAAAGAGTTTCGAAGTGTCGCTTCAAGATCAGCCGCAGTCAAAAATTGTAACTGACGAAATCGGCGGCGAATACTTAACAAGAGCTCTGCTCAAGGATTAGAGTTTGTAATCAAAGAGTGTCTGAAAAGTCCAACTCGTCCTAAAAAAATTGCAACAGCCATTAAAGAAAGCCGAACCCAAACCCTATACCCCTGATGAAGCCCTTTCTTTAGTAATTGATAGAAAACTAACTGTGGAAGATTACACTATCATACAGAAAGATTTAAAAGACAGAGGCTTCTTATCCTCCAAATTATAAATTACAAAATAGCAAAGAAAAAATGCTATCCTGAAGAAGAAATATTTATTACTGAAAGCGAAGCAAGTGTCTTACTTCATAGTTTATTACTACACACATTCCGAAGAATCATAAAATTAGGTACTGAAAAAATTTCACAATATTGCAAAGTAAAGCAGAAAAACGTAGTATATTGTAGATTTGAGGGTTCTTGGAGGTTCGATGGCAGTACAGGACAGTCATTTTATAAGCAAAAGTTTTTAGATGGTGATAACGAAAATGGCAATTGTTTATTTAAACGTATATCCCTTTACGATTATAAACAGAACAACAAAAATACAGACAATAATAATATAACAGATAAGAGACAAAATGTCACTTTTGGTTGATGTTTTCGTCGAAATGCGGGGACAACCAATGTTGGAAACACAGCACGAACAGAACTATCAGACCAACATCGGAAAACTTTTGCAAATATCTTAGGTATAGAGATATGGCTGGTGGATGACCTGCATACTATCTTAGTAGTGCTGTCGAGTAGCTTAATAATAGATTCTGCAAAATTTGACAACTTTTGTAAATCTGTAGCTGCGAAGTATGTGGAAAATACAATTGGTTTTATATGTTCGTCACTATGCACTAAATATTAATATATGGCCGGCAAATCATAGACGCTAGCCCGTTACCCATAGATATGTTGTCCGAGCAAGCAGGCAAGTCAAGAAATAAATATCGATCGACAACACCATACCCGGAAATTAGACAGAAAATCCACAATTTTCGACTTATTTCACCGTGCATTAGAATCATCCGATCCTTAATTATATCCTCGTTAACATTTTGTACACGTCATGAACATACAAAATCTTTGGGCTTGCCAAAATCAGTGCTTCAACTCTTAAGCGTAACAACAGACAATGTTCACTACAGCCAATTAGAATCCGTAGGGCTTAAAGCAAATGATATCACTCTGACGACGGACGAAATAGTAATTCAGTCCGATGGCGAGGATATGTCATAAGCCTTTAGCATTAATAGTAATTAATAATATACAGGTAATAATAATGTAATAATAATATAACATTCTACCAAATACACACAACACTATCTAGTCCCAAACTAAGCAGAGCTTGTACTATGGGTACTAGAACATGGATAAACATACATATATATCTTTTTTTGTAAATCATCTTTATTCCGATAACCAAGTAATACTTGCGTCATCAGCAGAAGAGTTGCAGGCGATAGTAACTATTATGCATGGTGCTTTTGAAAATAAAGGAATGTAAATAAATGTAAGCAAGACGAAAGTAATGGTATTTAAAAAGGAAGAGTACGTGACGATGTGTAATATTATGATTGATGGAGAAAAAGTGAAAGAGTTTGTATATTTGGGTACTTTGTTTACAACGGATGGTTTAAACATGAGGGAGATATTGAAAGGAGAACGATTGCTGGCAACAAAGTGATTGGAGCTCTACGCGCTTTTATGAACAGTCGAAATGTATCCGAAACGCACGTTGGGCTGTTCATAGAGGACTATTAGTGCCCACACTTATGTATGGAAGTGAAAGTTGGGTATGGCAAAAGAAGCATGAGAGCAGAATAAATGCTGTAGAAATGAGAGCGCTGAGAAATATATGTGGTGTGACTCTATCGAGTCTATAGGATAGAATAAGGAATAGTGTGATTAGAGAGAGATGCGGCATGAAAGTGGATATAGTGACAATAATAGAAAAGGGTATGTTAAGCTGGTTTGGGTATGTAGAAAGAATGGACGAGGAAAGACTGACTAAGAAAGTTTATAAGGCTAGTGTGAATGGAACAGTCGCAAGAGGAAGACCTAGGCGAACGTTTCTCGATCAGATCGGAGGTGTTCTTCTTATCTATGGCCATCACTTTCAGACTATCTCTTACGTATTCATTCCTAATTCTGTCCATTCTCGTCACTCCACACATCCATCGTAACAATCTCATCTCTGCTACATGCAATCGTTTCTCATCCGTCTTCTTAGTAGCTCAACACTCAGCTTCATACAGTACTACAGGCCTTATAACCGCCTTATACATGCGACCCTTTAACTTCAAAGGCAGTTTAGGATCGCATATTGTGCCCGAGATCTGTCGCCATTTCATCCATCCTGTGTTGATTCGATGCCTAACATCCTGACTAATTTCGCAGTCATCTTGCAGGAGTGAACCGAGGTAGCGAAAGTTGGAGCATACTGCTGGTATAGAACTGGAGAGAACGCCAAAGTCACAAAACATGTATTCCGTTATGGTTCTGCTTATTCTAAGGCCTACATTCTCCAGTCTCTGCCGCTACTCCTCCAGCTTGCTTTGCACCTCTTGTACACTCTCTGCTACCAAAACGATGTTATCAGCAAATAGCATGCACCAGGGTGCCTCTTCCTGTATATTCGATGTTATAGCATCCATAATTAACAAGAAGAGGTATGGGCTAAGAGCCGACCCTCGGTGCAAGCCTACAGCTACATCGAATCTGGCTGTGATACCAGCTGCGGACCGGACTTGCATACGGCATTCAGCATACATGGCTCGAATCAACTTCTGGTACTTTTCAGGCACTTCTTTCTTCTTAAGGGCCCACCATAAGACTTCAAGCGGTACCCGGTCATATGCCTTCTCAAGGTCAACAAATACCATATGCAAATTTTTATGCGCCTCCCTGAATTTTTCACATAATTGGCGCAGTGCAAAACTGGCATCCACCGTACCTCGACCAGGCATAAAACCGAATTGGTTACGTGAGATCTCACTCTCGTCTCACAAGCGTCGCTCATTTACTTTCTCCCATACTTTCATACTATGAGGCATTAACTTTATTCCCTGATAATTGTTGCATTCTTGGATATCACCCTTATTTTAAAAAATGGGCACCAAGTAACTTTTGCACCATTCCTCAGGTATTGTCTCCTCATGCAACAACTTATTGGAGAATAAAATCAGGCACACCCATCCATCCTCTCCTAACGCCTTCCCATTCTTCATCCCACTGCCAGCCGTTTTCACCTCATCCTTACTTATTTCATTCACTAAACCAATATTTGTCACCTCATTCTCAAGATTTTCGATCCAATTATTCTCTTCATTCATACAGTTTTCAAAGTATGTCCTCCACCTTTCTTTTATCCTATCATCATCCGTAAGAACCACTCCTGCTTCGTCTTTTATGCACTTGATATGGGATAAATCCGTCGCCTTTCTCTCTCTAGCCTTAGCCATACGGTATAAGTATTTATGGCCCTCGGGTTTTTCCAGTAACCCGTATAATCGGTTCAGGGCTTTAGCTGTAGCTATGGCAACAGCCTCTTTGACTCTTTTCTTACATTCCTCATACTCCCTCTTATTACTACCTTACAAAGCGTCATTGCCTCTTTTCATCAACTGCCATTCTTTAAACCTCGCTTTCTTTTCCTTGAGCGCACTCTGTACTTCTTTTGTCCACGACTACGTATCCTTGTCTTTCCTACGTTCCCCTTTCGATTCGCCTAAAACACCCTTTGCCACACACTTTATGCATTTACTCATCTCTTCCCAACACTCATTTACGCTGCAATCTTTCATATCGCCTATTTCCATCATTGTATCTACCACTCTATCTCTGAATTTTACTGCATATTTATCCTTCTCTAGCATATGCCATCTTTTATTGGGGGGCAGTTGCTCCTTGGTTATTTTTGAGCTCAGCCGAATCTTTAGTTCGACCACCAGGAGCCTGTGCTGTAAGACTAAGTCTTCTCCTGGTACCACTTTACAGTCTTTGACCCAGTTGAGCCGATTGGCTCAACTGGGTCAAAGACTGTAAAGTGGTGGAGAGATTGATTATATTTTGCTTAGGCGTACTCACGCCTAAGCAAAATATAATCAATCTCGGTCATATGGTGGCCACTGTGATAGGTAACTAGGTGTTGCTCTTTTTATGGAACCAGGTATTTGCAACTGCTAGGTTTTGACGTTGCAGCAGCAGCAGCAGCTTGAAGAATTGCTTCTCCCTCGCTATTCCGGCTGCCGAATCCCCAGCCTCCATGTTCTCTTCCATACTCTCTACTTGTTCGTCCCACATGCCCATTAAAGTCTCCTCCCACTAATATCTCCTTATGCTCCGTTATGTCCGTCATCACGCTATCGAAATCTATCCAAACTTCTCTTTCTTGCGATCATCACACATCTACCTGATGCGCATACACACTTATCACATTCAGAATAATATCCTGCCACATCACTTTCACAACAAATTAATCTGTCATTATTTCTATTTACACTTGTCACGCCATCTACCAGATTTAATAAAATAATAAAACTTGTATCCTTCTCCAATCTCTCTAGCTTTCGTACCTTTCCATCTTGCTTCCTGCAGACATGCCACATTTATGCGTCTTCTTTTTAAAACACCTGCTAACTCTCTAGCTCTTCCAGACATCGTACCTACATTCCAACTTGCATACGACAACCTTACATCACAGGCTCAAAAAAAATTCGATCTATATGGATCGCTAATTTTATATATGTTTTTTTCGTTTATTAACAAAATAATTATTTATTCTCATTCCTGTGATGTTAGAGACTTGAAATTTTTACACTGTATAATGTATATATTTCAAACCAACAATTAATTTGTATTTTACAAGAGACTCACATTCGCTTTATTCAAGAAATACAGACAAAAACTTTTTCAAGAAGGTCAGTGACCTTTCACTAAGATATCTATATCTCCTAAATGAAGTGAAATATCAAAACAGGTATTTTTTGGAATGCTTTAGTAAGGTTTAAACTATAATTTAAAAAAACTGGCCTGTCGGCAACTAAGGTAAAATAATACACTGTGCGCTTGACCGATTGATATGTATTTCAGAAAGCAATGAAATGTTTAATTTGTATATTATCTATTTAGTCAACCGGATATCAACCACCTAAATGCAAGAGTACGATTCGGAATGTAATGCAGGGTGTTTTGCCAGAAAGTATTAATCCTATCGAATATCACAGCCGTATGAGTTTGGATTCGGTAGCTCCGGTAAGTGGTTTTCAGGCTACTTTAACGATCTTAATACTGAGGTATTGTGGTTTAAATTTGAATAGCTATAAAAATAACTGTCGCCTCCGTCTTCCTCAGCTTAAACAGCCTAGTTGGAATTTTAAAATGTGTATAATAAATTCTTCTTGATGGGATTTTCTGCACTAGGTTTAATAACATGACTCATGTTTTAAATTTCAGGCATCGCTCGATAGTTATGATGAAGAAACCGAGGAGGAACAGAAACGCGTGTAGGCCCTTTATTTATTAATTATTTGTAGCTGCCATTATAAGCAGAATAAAATAAATAGTGTAAAATAGTCCATCCCAATCCAATCTGATAAAAAGATAAACAAACCATATTTAAATTTATCACATAATTACTTACTTATTGGCATATTTATCCGTATTTCCAAGGTTTTGACATGATATTAATTAATTAAATGAAATTAAAGCGCATTCTATACCTATTGTACGGTGAAACCATACACCAACTACAATACTAACGTATCAGCAGTTTTACCTAACATTGCTAATTAATATTCATTCATATTCAGTATTCTATAAGCGGTCATCGCGCGTGCTCTCTCGCTCCTTTATATCGTTTAACCTTTGGTCCAGTTATTAAATTCATTTTAACTTTAAACATAAAATCTATCATTTAGCCTAACTTAACAACTTTCTACATGGTCCTTCGAGCATCGGGCGGGACCTCGCGAGTTTAAGTATCCGTCTCAGCGAGACATTTTACATACGCGAACTTGTGAGTGTATTCGTTTCGAAATCAGCACGTGGACTTACAGTTACACGTGTCACCGAGTGAACAGTGTCGTAACAACGGAACTGTAGCAAAGCGTTTTGGAGCAAAACCTAGGAGCTCCTTTACTAGTTTCCACTAGCATTTAGCGGGACATCTCGAGCAGTGAGAAGTCGGCAGTGGAACGTCAGCGCCTCAAGCACGAGGAAATCAGCATCCTGAGCAGCAGCACTCGGTATTTATAGCAGCAGGACATCAGTGTCCAGTTACAGCAAATCAGCGGCCTGAGCCAGTACTATCAAGTAAGATCGTTCCTTTTTATTTCTAACTGACTAGCAGCATAATGGAAGGTCTATACTATCAGCAACTCGAACTTGGCGAGTTAATTAGGAAAATACCGATTAACATAAAAAAGGACAGTGACGAGCGGAAATCTGACGACTATTATAAAAGGCGTTTAGAGTTGTTAGAGAAGTATTGGTCGGATTTTCAAAATAATCATTTAGCTATCTGTGAGTATGGGGTTAAGGAGCATCCTTACTTTACAAATTCTGAGCATGAAAAGGTTAGCAAAATTTTTACTGCCGCGAAAAATTTAATTATTGAGCAGCGGCTTAAGCTGTCCAGTGGACAAACATCTTTAAAAACCGTACGGATTACTCATGAACAAGAGCAAGCAGGACCATCGGATTATGAGCAGCAGCTAATAAAATCTAGTATTTTACGTGAGAGGGAGTCGAGAGGCTCTACTAGCAAATTAGACGACATGATTCGTAAACAAACAGCTAATTTCAAAGCGTTTAAGCGGTCAGCAAAAATGGGAAATGGAGGACGCTTTGAAAACTTTACAAGCCCGCTGGTCCCAAATTGACACGCTTCACTGGGAGATCGATAGCGAGATAGGTGGAGAGGACGAGGACTACGAAGCTCTTTATACTCAGCATGAGAGATCATACCTTGTACTGAAGAAAATGATCAATAAAAACCTATGGAGTGTGGCACATAGGGAACACTCTACACCGAAAATGGACATTCCTGTATTTTCAGGGAGCTACCAACACTGGACATCGTTCAAGGATCTTTTTACCGAGATTATTCATAGTAACCCTACTTTGTCTCAAGCACAGAAAATGCAATTTTTGAAAGGGAAGGTTAGAGGCGAAGCAGAGAGACTTATTCAGCACCTTACTATTAGTTCCGATAATTATAACACCTGTTGGGAAATTTTGAACCACCGGTATAACAACAAAAAACTAATTTTTACATCTATCATTAACACTTTACTAGGATTGCCCACTACACAGCAGCAGTCGTTAAGTAATATCAAAAAATTGCATGACGTAACCTTAGAATGTGTGCATGCAATCAGGAACTTAGGGGTTGATATAAGCACTTGGGATCCGCTTCTAGTGCATTTATTGTCACAGAAGCTTGATAGCGAAACTTACGGAGATTATATCGACTCTTTGAAAAATTCAAGAGAGCTACCGGTGTTGCAGGAATTTTTAGATTACCTGGAAAGTAAGTTTACAAGTCTCGAATCATCGCGCAGAAAACAAGATCAATCGTCAACGAAATCGAATACCTACGATGTCATGGAAAATCAAAAAGCGAGGCGGAACCCTAATTTCTCTAACAAATTTAACAAGCCTCAAGGATTTTCGAAAGCTTTACACGTGTCGACGATCAAGTGTCAATTGTGTAGTCAACAACATGCCTTGTTCAATTGCGTAAAATTTTTAAGAATGCCTAATAATGTTAAATTAAATACAGTTGAAAAATTTAAATTATGCAAAAATTGTTTATTCGATCATAATGGTCAGCAATGTATTTCCGTTAGGCGATGTCGCAAATGCAACGGTAATCATCACTCTGTTTTACATGACGCCTGCTCGCAAAATATGTCGCAATCGAACAACGCCGCAATAACAGCTGATCCAAGTCCGCAAGACCACGCGGCGATTACTGCACACGTGTCGCAAAATGATCCTGGTACAAATGAAGTACTTTTAGCTACAGCCTTAGTTAAAGTCGCAGCTATTGACGGCTCATATCATGTTTTAAGGGCTCTCATCGACCCTGGGTCGCAAGTTTCCTTAATAAGAGAAAGCGCAGCGAAGAAATTAGGATTACCAAGAACTAAATTTAATGGTTTAATATTCGGTGTAGGTGAAGTTGAAAATAGTTGTAACGGAGTGGCCACACTGAAGTGTACCTCGACATATAACGACTTTTCGTTTGCCACCGATGTACTGATTATGAACAAAATACTTAGAGATATTCCATATAAGTCCTTTGACACATCAAAGTGGTCGTACATCGAAAATATTAAATTAGCCGATCCATATTTTAACATTAGCCGTCCAGTAGATTTATTACTAAGCGCTCAAGTAAATGGTTTGATATTACTAGGAGGACTGATTAAAGGAGAAAGCTTATCGCAACCTATATTGCAAGAGACTCATCTTGGGTGGATCATTTACGGTGGTGGCGAAATGTCATCATATCATTGTAACGTTGTTATGAACAATACGCACGATATACAGAAATTCTGGGAAATCGAGGATATTAGCGAAAATCCGACATTATCATCGGAAGAACAGGAATGTATGGACTTTTATTTAGCTACTACAGAACGCCTCGAAAATGGAAGGTATAAAGTTAGATTGCCATGTAAACCTGATATAAGTGAAAATTAGGTTTCTCGAAGGAAATGGCAATAGCACAGTTTCAAAATTTGGAACGTAAATTTAGCAAACAACCAATATTAGCAGAACAATATAAACAATTCATTAGTGAGTATATAGCCTTAGGTCATATGGTGCCATGTTACAATGAACGTAATAATAAAACGTTATCGTGTTACCTGCCGCATCACTCAGTACAACGAGCAGAGTCAGCGACAACTAAGTTACGCGTTGTATTCAATGCATCAGCAAGGACGTCAAGCGGTTATAGTGTGAATGACCTGATGATTAAAGGACCTAATTTACAACAAGATTTGCAAGAATTAATTATAAAGTGGCGTCAATATCAGTTTGCTTTTACATCAGATATAGAAAAGATGTACAGGCAAATTATGGTGCACGAATCAGATCACCGTTATCAGCAAATAATCTGGAGAGATAGACCTAACCAGCCCTTACAGGCATACAAACTTACCACGGTCACATACGGCACCAAATCCGCGCCGTTTTTGGCTATGATGACTCTGAAGCGTTTGGCGTCGGATGAGCGCATTCGATTTCCCGATGCAGCCAAAATCTTAGAGGAGTCATTCTACATGGATGACCTGGTCCATGGATCACACTCCATCGAAGAAGGAAAACAGGTTATAAAAGACATGAACAGCTTATTAAAATTAGGAGGTTTTACACTGAGAAAATGGTCAGCAAATCATCCGGAACTACTTAAAAACTTAGATCACAATAGCAGCAGTGGCGAAATAGTTTTTAATTTTAAATTGGAAAATACGCCCAAAACATTAGGCCTACGGTGGAACTCTTCTAATGACAATTTTACTTTTAACTTTGGTTTATCGAAGACCAACGCAAAAATGACTAAACGCATATTTTTATCTGAGATATCCAAAATTTTTGACCCTCTGGTATTTCAAAAGCTATGGTTGAATAAAATGCAGTGGGATGAAGAAGTTCCTGAAAGCATTAGGAAAGAATGGCTCGTATTGCAAGCAGACCTTCAATATTTAAACCAATGCGAGATACCCCGCTGGATCGAATATCAACCTAATGATCTATTAGAACTGCATGGTTATTGTGACGCGTCAACTAAAGCTTACGCGGCTGTTATATATGCGCGAATCTGGAAAGAAAATAAGACATCTATAGTACTGGTTATCGCTAAAGCTCGATTAGTACCCGTTTCTAAGAGCATATCGTTGCCGAGATTGGAGCTCAGCGCCGCGTATTTGTTAGCTAAGCTAATGGATAAAGTTGTAAATTGCTTAAGTGAGTTGGATATTCGAATGTATGGCTGGGTGGATTCGATGGCGGTTCTAGGATGGCTTCAAGGTGAACCCAGCCGATGGAAACCCTTCGTCGCGAATAGGACTAAGTTCATAACTACCATAATGAAGCCAAGCTGTTGGCGGTATGTCAAATCAAAGGAAAATCCGGCAGATGCCGCTAGTAGGGGTATTTCTGCCTCCCAATTGATAAAGCAAACCTTGTGGTGGCAAGGACCACCGTCACTTAAATCCTTTGACGAAAAATTAGAGAATAAGCGAATAATTTATAGCACTGATCAAGAAACAAAGATAAAATCGTTAGCAAGCAAAGTAAATTCTGTACAGAATAAAAACAATGAAAGCATTATATTACAGTTACTAAATAAATACAGCTCATTCGTTAAAATTACAAATATTATAGCGTGGCTTCTACGAGGGATTAAACTAATGTCAACAAAACATTACAGCTTCCCCGGCTTTCTTACTTTATATGAATTGAGAAAAGCAAAATTACATGTTATAAAATATATACAAAGAATCGAATTTGCCGAAGAAATCATGTCATTACGAATGCGTGGTCAATTAAGTAGCAAAAGCAATTTATTGAAATTAAACCCTTTCATTGATAAAGAGGGCATTCTACGAGTTGGTGGGCGTTTAAGCAAGGCAGCTATGAGCTTGGAAATGAAGCACCCTGCGATATTGCCTCACAGCAATCGGCTAACAACTTTGCTAATTCAACAAGCTCATCAGTTAACTTTCCATGGTGGACCGCGGTTAACTTTATTTCAATTAAGGCAAAGCTATTGGATAGTTGGTGGGAACAAAGCTGTGAGGAAAGAAGTAAGAAACTGTGTTACGTGCAGGAAGCATGCGCCTAAAATACAGCATCAATTAATGGGAAACTTACCTGAAGCACGATGTAACCCTGCACCACCATTTTATCACACTGGGGTGGATTATACAGGATATGTAGACGTTAAATATAACAAGGGACGGGGAGCCAAGACAACAAAAGGTTATATTGCTTTGTTTGTTTGTATGGCAACCAAGGCTGTACATCTAGAGCTTGTTTCCGATTTAAGCAGCTCTGCGTTCCTAGCAGCATTACGACGGATGGCAGCTAGAAGAGGATCCCCAGGACACATCTATTCGGACCAGGGAACTAACTTCATAGGAGCAGATAGAATGTTACAAGAAAGTTATTATGATTTCCAAAATGTATTTGACAGTAACTTTTTTACGGAGCTAACTAATTTAAAAATAGAATGGCACTTTAACGCTCCTTCTTGGCCGAGTGCCGGCGGTTTATGGGAGCGAGCTGTTAGAAGCTTAAAACATCATCTGAAACGGGTGATTGGTGAACAGAAGCTGACTTTCGAGGAATTCAGTACCATATTAGCACAGCTCGAATCTTGTTTAAACTCCAGACCGTTATGTGCCTTGTCGGAGGATCCGGAAGATTTAAATATACTTACCCCAGCTCACTTCTTGACGGGACGGTGTGGATCCGGTATAATTGAAACACAAGAAGATGCCCGAACTAGGTGGTATTTAATAGCCAAAATAGCTAACGATATATGGAAAAAATGGAGATCTGAATATCTGACGGAGTTATCCGTCAGAAGCAAATGGCTCAACTCTGAGAAGAATATTAGCATCGGCGATTTAGTAACCATCCAGGACGACAATCTGCCGCCTGGAAAGTGGATGATGGGCAGGGTTAAAGACATTCATCCAGGTAAAGACGGATTAGTTAGAGTGGTGACATTAAAAACAAAAACCGGTATCATTAAGAGACCTGTTGTCAAGCTCTCAGTATTACCATTATGCCCGACTTCGAGTAATATGGCAGATAAGAACATTAATCAAGAAAATAAGCCCAACTTAATACAGCCAGTAACACAGATTCGACGTAGTAAGTTCAGTTCAAAGCTTGTATCGGTAGCAATGTCCTTAATGTTTTTTATCTCTTTGGTAACATCGTCGCACGCGGCATTTAACATATCAGTATTACCCAGCAATAACTCACTGTATTTTGAGTCTATAGACAACCTACAAATTATTCGAGACAAGTGGAATCTCATCGTATATTACGATATGGATCCATATTGGGAAGGTAATACTGCAGCAACAAAGATTTTAAACTTGTTAGACAAACTCTGTTCATCCCTAAGCGATAAAAGTCATTGTAGTATGATTACACTACAATTAAACCATGACTATAAGGAATTGCAGCATTATAATCAACTTATGCTTAATCAACATTTTGATGTGCGTACCAGACAGCGACGCGGTCTCGTGAATGGTATCGGTTACGTGGCTAACAGCTTGTTCGGCGTATTAGACGAACGATTCGCGGAACAATATAAGAAGGATATACAACTGATAAAACAAAACGAGCGACATATCACTAATTTGTTACGTAATCAGACCTCCGTTATTGAAGCTGAGTATAATGTACTAAAAAGAACCGAGCAAACAATCCAACAACAACATAAAACCATTAATAAACACTTGAATCAATTGGATAATGCTGTTTTAACTATTACAGAAGATGTACAAAAAATAGATAAAACCCAAGATTTTACCTTATCGGTGATAACAGCTATTAATCTACTGCAAAACCTCAAAAGAATTCAGGATACTCTCTTGGATACCGTCCCAGATATATTTCACGGGAAGTTCAACGCTCACCTGTTAACTCCAGATCAGCTACAACGCGAGCTACAGTTTATCTCTGGTCAACTGACCAAGGATGTTACCTTACCCGTGGAGAATATCCAATCTAATTTAAAACATATTTACAGTATGCTTAAGGTAAAAGCGAGGTTGATGAAAGGCTATTTTATATTTGAAATAACTTTTCCTTTGACTAGTAGAGACAACTATAAGGTTTATAAGATATTGACAGTGCCGCGGCAAGTTCAGAATTACATGATTAGCGTATTGCCGGTGGCTGAGTTTATCGCTATCAATTTGAGAAAAGACGCTTTCTTTACAATATCGTTTATGGAGCTACAGTTGTGCCTGCATAATGAGCATTCATACTTGTGTCAAATTAATAAACCAATCAGTCATTTACCAATAGACGAAAGATTCTGTAAAATTGATAACAATTTAAAACAGTGCCTTGTAAGCAAATCTCCTTGTCAAAATATGTGGCTAGAATTAAACGATCCGTCTAAGTACTTTTATTTCTGCTGCAATACCTATTCATTGAGGATTATATGTCGAGACCAAATAGCTTTCAAACAAGTAACGGGAGCTGGTATTATTAACCTACAAGATAAATGCATAGTAAAAAGTAAAGATTTTACATTATACTCTCATGCCCAATCAGGTAATACTATTAAGTCTAACCCGGACTTTGTAACCCCACAGATAGCCGAATTAAATCATATTGTGAATATATCACTTTCTCATTACGTAGACTACGAGGACACATTGAATAACACTTTGCTAAATCTGAAAGAAAAAATAGAGCAATTGAAATCTGCCAACACTGACTCACTGGATGACACTCTATCTACCCATGATTTACACCAATATATTATTTGTTACGGCTTGCTTGGTGTAGCCATTTTATTGACTGTATACTTCTTATGGAAGAGGAGACTAGCAGTTGCTTCTGTGACACTATCAGAAAGTGCGGCAAGCAGTGTTGTGTTTTCGCGAAAGCAAAGTACGGCTGACCGTCAGCCAAGTGAAGTGCAAATAATAGTGCGGTTAGCAACAACAATAAGCGAGATATAGCTACGTCACCAATAGTGAAAAAATGTCGTTTTAGATTAGAAGACGTGTAATCTTTTGTTTCTTTTTGGCCCGGGAGCATGTACGGTGAAACCATACACCAACTACAATACTAACGTATCAGCAGTTTTACCTAACATTGCTAATTAATATTCATTCATATTCAGTATTCTATAAGCGGTCATCGCGCGTGCTCTCTCGCTCCTTTATATCGTTTAACCTTTGGTCCAGTTATTAAATTCATTTTAACTTTAAACATAAAATCTATCATTTAGCCTAACTTAACAACTTTCTACACCTATACTGTTTTTAGTTTTAGCTAGGGCTTTTTATAAATCTGATGCTGAATTCGCGGGTCCTTTATTTCAAGATGAAAATAATTATTTATTATTATACTCAGAGAGACAATTACAGATAAATATTTTAAATTTCTCTTCCTTTTAATTTCAACAGACAACTCCCGCACCAGGTTTACTTTCTGTCTTGTGGTAGTTTATAAACATTCAAAAAACTGACCCAGAAAGCCCCGAACACGGCACAATTATTTAATTGTGTAATATAAACATTTTTTTGTCGTGTGTGCTGATCGAACTCGAAATACTCGGCGCGTGGAACCATGTAAACCTCTACGCCATTCGTGCAAAATGCAAATTGTGATTTAAGTTTTGTTATGATTGTAACATTGCTGTATTAACTAAAGAACAAGTCGCGAGAGTTAAAATAATAGTGAATTATGTGTTTTTTTAGTTGTTATTAGTGGGAAAGCGTAAATAAACTTATTATTAGGTAATTTGCAGTTTAATCCCTACATCATGGATAGTGGCTAAGCGTCATAATGTCAGGAGGTAAATAGGTAATGAGTAGTGTTGTAAATGTAAGTGATTTGACTACGTACCGTTAACTTTTATTATATTTTAATAAATAATATATAAATGAGAAAATAATCATATTTCTTTTATTTTAATAACTAGCATTCCGCCCTGGCTACGCACGGGTGACCTTAACAAATGATACACCTAAACCTTACTCATGAATCACTCTGATTATTAGTGAAAACTGCATGAAAATCCGTTCAGTAGTTTTTAGTTTATTGCGAACAGACAGACAGACAGACGAGGCGGGGGACTTATTACTACTTATTTTATAATATGTAGTGATGGCCGTCGGAAGAGGCAAATAGTACCGCTTGATGTAGCAAAGTAAAACGTAGTATGTTGTTAACTCGCTCACTGAATTAAATTGAACGATTTGATAACGTAATTAATCGAATTACATTACAATTGTACATCACTAAAATGTCTATGGCCATGTCAAAAAACCGTTTCTGGTGGATTGGATTGAAACGGACTATATTAGTATCTGACTTGACTTAAAATAGTAATAACTGACGTTCCGTCGATCTGATTGAATGTGTGCCTGGTTTTTCAATAGTACCTACCTAATTAATTATATGTATTTACTAGTATTAAAAATAATTTGTTTGTTTATATGAAGGCAAAACGCTTTTATCCTATAGTAAAGATGAAACTTTAAATAAGTTTCCTTCTATTGTATCAAACTCTCAGAAAACAAGTCGCTCTCACGCTTGACCGGTTTTTTAATATTTTTCAGTTTACCGTTTATAACCGGTTCACTGTTCGCTTGTGTATTAGAAGACACCGCTACACAACTGCGTATATTAAGTATACCACCATTTAATTGTTTTTATTTTATTTAAACTTAAAATTGAAATTAAACTAAGTAGGTACCCTGTACGGATTACATCAGGCTTATTAAAAAAAAACTCAACTCTTTTAAGCTGTAAAAATTTTTATACTTTTACTTTCCTTGACGTTTCGGTTGCTTTTTAGCAGGCTTACGGGGATATTACAATTAAAGGCGGTATTTGTAACCGTAAAAATACCGTACAGGGAGAGTAGTTTTATTTAAAATATAGACTGCAAATGTTTGACGGCTGGCGAAACCACTATTTAGGAGTTTGCTGCCGACCAGACCGGATACTTCTTTGCCTTCTTCGTTAAAGAAAACATCGTTATCGATCTTATAACACAACTTACGGCCTTCTTTCTAGATTATGCTATTTAGCAGACTTTGTAGAATAATAATAAAACGAACGTCATGGGCAGCGAGGATACTCTACAATGTTGCTGCCGCACTCAGTCTTTTAACGATTACCTAAAAAGTTTACATAGTAATCCTGTAGTAGTGGGACGCTGTTAGCCTGCTACGCAGGGGTCTTGAATTCGATTCCACCTTCGAAATACGTTGTCTTATCAAAACTATAAACGTGTTTAATAGTTACTTATCGCTCGCTTTAACGGCAAAGGAAAAGATGATGCGAGGAAACCTGCATGTTTGAGAATATAAAATGTTCTCCGTAATGTCTTCGAAGAGGAGGTGCCTACCAAGGAGTTCCCTAGTAATCGTTAAGTGTCTCTGAGTGCGACAGTTAGTGTCCATTGCGTATTAAAGATATTTAAATGTCGATTAGCTGAATGCAACAACGAGCTGCGAATAAAAAAGGCGATGGCGGATATGCCGAGCCTTCACCTCAAGAAGTATGGCGTCGAGTACACGACGTTCTCGCACGAGCTCGAGGGGATCGACCGGGAGAACCTTGGTAGTGACAAACACAAGTTGGATAAATTGGCTGCTGACAGGTTAGTTAAATTGTCAGTAGTGATTGCGATTGTCGTTTAGAATGATTTAAAATTCGAATATGTATCTTTACTAGAATATATTAATTATGGTCTGTTTTAAATACGAAGTTGCTTTTGACACTTTGGAGAATGTAACTCTACACATTTCATATAAACTGTGTAGAGACACATATTGTGTAGAGACAGACTGCTGACGCATTAATTCTATATACAAGGTGCGCAGTGTGTGCGCAGCGCAACAGTCGTCTCCCCACACCCGCTCAGCTAGGTCGCGTACCTAATTATGTAGTTTATTTTTGTATATCTATTATAAGTTTCTGGTACCAGTAAAGAAAGTATATATCAATGTGACCATCATTTCTTACACCTAACAGCGCCCCCTACAAACTGCAAAAATATATTATTATATTAGTTATATTATATATTAAAGACTATTTTAAAATATTTGAATCTGTACGAATCATGATAATATAATTGTTTCACAAACATAATCAACTATTTATTACTATTGATGTCGGTCCTAAATAATTTAAACATCAAAATAAAATAAAACGTTACCACAATCCAATGGTTACGCATTTTAGTATTGTTACGCCCATCTCTCGGCATTGTGGGGAAGACTCGGCAGTTCCGTCTAATAATTTATTAAACCGCCATCTATTGACATCTTACGGAACTGCGTAGTTGTCGATACGCGAAGCGTAGAGAGAACGCTGGCACATTCTCGAATATTTGTACTGTTTACATACCGGTTATGGCGTCATTAAAAAACTCTAGAAACGCTTTAACCGCGTATAAAAGGGAAGGCCAGCGCTCGCCGAGTCAGTTTACGCTGCCCCGGCTTGGTTCGCTCTCACCTCTGAGACGAACCGCCGCCGGTTGTGGGCGCAGCAGTCGCTTGCGCTCCGCACTATCACCGACGCCCCTCGCTTCGTGCGAAACAGGATGATCTCCAGGGACCTGTGTATGGAGAGCTTGGACGACTCGTGAGATGCCTGAGCAACCAACCTGTTCGTGCGCGCCGACGGATCGCACGCCCGCCATCTGCGGGAGCTTGCGCCCTACCATCGGCGACCGCTGGACAGGATAGCCCTGCCGCGAGACTTCGTCTCCTTGGCCACCCTCACGGTACCTACGTGATGCGCCTCCCTGATGCTGGATGACGGGCGCTCCCCGGGAAACCTTTCCCGAGGAGCTTGACCTCGCCAAGTGCAGGAGGGACCCATCGGACACGACCCGAACGCTGCTGGCACGTTGGTCGCCCGCGGGGACTCATCCTTGCGGGCTGGACCTCGCTAGCTGCGCTACCCACCGGCTCTGACGACCCGGACAGACCAACGGGCCCACACGGGCCCACCCTATTGACCCGCCTGTTTTAGCAGGCGGCGACGAACACCACCAAGACAGGCCCACGGCCTGGTCTGGTTACCCCGAGACCGAGGTTCTTTTCGTAGACGACTGACGACGCCGAGTCAGATTACAATCGTAAGCGGTCAAGTGTTCATCGAAGCGAACGGAAGCGGAAATACTACGGAGTTTGAAGCAGTACAGTGAAAAAGTGTAGTATAGTGTTTGTTGTGTTTTTGAATAAAACGGTAATAAAGTCGGTAATATTGTTTACATTCTTAACCGTCGAACCCAGCACGTAACAGTATTTCTTTTTTTATATTTTAGTCATAGTGTCGCGACTAAATGAATCGAATAAAATAGATCGAATTCGAGTTAAAACAAATTTTCCGAGCAAAAGCTTTTATAATATACGATATTTGGTATTAATCTACCTAATCTTGAAATTTGCTGATTTTGCACTTTTACATAGAACACTGCGGTTATCTAAATTTAGAGTCATAAATCATAATAAACAAGTTACTATAACAGCATATACCTATATATTATAACAATGGCAGTGATACAGTGCTAAGTTATAGTATCGATAACTAATTACCGATACTAACGTTCTGAATGGCATGCATACTTATACTATACGTAATTTGCCAGTGACATTATTATTGCAGTTATTTCAATGTATTAAATAACATAATAATAATATTAGCAGCCGCTCTGTCTTGTTATGACATCACTGCGATGACATTACCTACATGTCAACTTGACTTAAATCACGGATTTGTTATTTGTGCACTAAATAAGTATTTAGATTGCCGAAAGAAAACTCCAAACAAATGTGCATAAATGTGACAAAAAGATTGAAAGAATGGATTTCAATGGTCTTAATTTATTGATTTAATAGCAAAATAGCATACGAATTATCAATATACAATTTATAATAATAAAAAATAATACATTTTAAGTAATTTATTTTATGTCGGCATACCATTTCATGTGCATATCTAAACTGTTAAGCAGAAAACAAATAGTCTTAGTAAATAGTAGGTCAAATTATTATCAATAATTCTGTCGTCACTATCGAACCGTCACATCACACAAGGCGTGAAGCACAGCGCATGAAGTAAAGCAATGTGATTGGTTTATTTGAATGGCATCAAATTAACCACGCCCAGTCCCTTTGCAAAAATCGGTTGATACAGATTTCATAGTTTTAGCTTGTATTGTCAGTTTAATCACTTCTAACATCTTTGGCTAAGGCCATTGATCATTAGGCCTGATTAATAAAGTGTCATGGTTGTTATATTTTAGTTCATATAACTTGACTCTTTTCTTCTTGTTTTCTTTTTCTATTCTTTCTGTTTCAATTCTAAGCCATTTGGTTTTTTTTGTAATGTTAATCGGTAATTGATATCGTGTTGTGTCGATTGAAATGGTTTTTCACTATTGCTGTCCAACGATCATCTATCGAATTGGACTTCGTATTTAAAACAAGCTATAATCAATGTTCCTAACCAAGGCATTATTCATTACAGTTATTTGCACGTTTCTTAAGCCTTTTCCGACTCATTAGTACAGGTTCTCCCTTTTATAAGTAGATATGAAAGTACAAATTGTAAAGACGCTTATGTTGTTTCTTAATAAATATGTAAACCCTTATGTTTACGTTTTAGACGACTCTGCAACGACACGATAATATCCACATACTTGAACTTGGCACTGAAACGCGACTTCGA
The DNA here is from genome assembly GCA_930367265.1 of Catocala fraxini. NCBI lineage: Eukaryota > Metazoa > Arthropoda > Insecta > Lepidoptera > Erebidae > Catocala > Catocala fraxini. Next base: position 6,486,015 of record OV884040.1, on the reverse strand, counting down.
CAGATTGAGTAGCACCAACAGAAGCTTCAGAGACAGGGATCAATATTACTACAACTTAACTGAAGACGAAGCTAAGAATAAAGTGTTAGTTTTTAGAATTTATCAATTATATTTTAACTATACCTACGAGCACAGACTAGAATCATAGATGTGCGCTTACCGTACGTTAAATCGCACGAAAAGTGTCCGCACTTGGTAGTGTCTCAGGTCTTAAATAGAAAAACATATTCTATAACTGTCAATATGAGTAAACGAGATACTTTTTTTAAATCAGATGCTTCTTGGCATTTTGTGTCGGACATGATAAATTAAGGGTCCAGAAACATAACCATATTTAAACATATAGTACTAAGTATAGTAGTATTTATAGTCGAAATAATTCTGTACTACCTATATCTATAGCGTTAATAATCTCCATCGATAATTATAATTATACTAGATTTAGCCCATGGTTCGGCTCGCGTAAATGTACGTTAGGTTAGATGTAGTACTTTTTTACTGATGAAAGGTACCTTATGTCCTTTTTTTTGTTCTCCTGTGTATCCGAAACTTCATAATGATCGGTCGAGTAAGTAGTTAATGCGTGACAGCAACCAAAGTCACACTCGCATTTATGATATTAGTTTAGGATTATTATTTGTTAGGGTTTAAAACAATACAATATTCTGATCTCAAATAACCAATCAAACACCACCGTCACCATAAACGTCAAAATAGCAAGGCATCATTAAACCTTATCTATATTAATGTTATAAATGAGAAAGTGTGGGTTAGTCCTTCGTAGCTGCGGAGTAATGGATGATTTTGACATAGGTACATATAGTTTAATGCTTCGGAAAGTATTTGCACCAGATCGCAAGACGGGAGGCGACCCCGGCCTGCCACGAGTGTGGGGCGCCGGAAGACACGGCGCTCCACACGCTGGAGGCGTGTGCCGCGTGGGGGCCGCAGCGGCACACGCTTTCGGCCATAATAGGCGGAGATCTCTCCCTGCCGAGCGTGATCAACGCCATGCTCGGCGGCGAGAGGTCGTGGCAGGCAGTGGTCTCCTTCTGCGAAGCTGTCATGGCGCAGAAGGAGACCGCGGAGAGGGTCAGGGAGAACAACCTCCTCGCTGACCCTCTCCGGCGCAGACGGACGGGAGCGAGAAGGAGGCGATTTGCCCGCCTTTTCGCTCCTGTATAGTGGGGTCACTGGTACAGAGTCGGGGGACTCTCTGCCGGCTTGCACGGCTCCACACGTCTGAGGGATGGCCTTGGTGAGCAAGGCCTTCCCTCCACAGGTGCTGAGGCCCGGTCACCATCAGCCGGGCCAACCGCCGGGGCGGGATGGTGATTGCTAACGCGACCCCATGCCGCCCCACTCCGTCGGCGGAGGGACTGCTCACCCCAGGTTTTTAGTGTGTATACCGACCCCCTTCAGGGGCGGAGAGTCTCACATAACCACCACCCCCCCCCCCCCTCCGGGGGAGGGAGTATCCGTAAAGATTCTCATGGTTAAAAAAAAAACACATATAGTTTATGAACCGGTGAGTGACATAGGGTACTTTTTAAGTTGGAAAACGGGCGCAAAGCCGCTTGTTTGAGCTAGTAGCTAATAATTATAAAAATCTAAAATGTATTATTTTCAAATTAAATGAATAGTTCAAGTACTTAGCATTTTCCTTAGCTTATGTTTAACTTTAGTATTATCAAAACTTTGATCGTATAAAAATCGATGTCGATCCCTGAACCTCTGAATAAAAAGTTGGTAGCTTTTATATATGTCAGTTGTAACTGAGTATGAGGTCGGCCAAGAAAGTGGTCTACCAGTTTTGGCAATAGTTTCTGTGAGATCTAATTATCGCTAAGGTTGACTTTTGAATCTTGACACATGGCATGACTTAAATATAACACATAATAAAGCGAGCAATGGTCCTCAACCGTAAGGTGGTAGACCAAAGTTTTGGCCGACTGTACATGTACTCGTTGTATTTCAGTACTCGTCGCGATTTGTGGAGGCAATTACGACTGCAGCGGAATCACCAAAAAACTGTCGTGTATGAAACTGACGTGAACATAGAGAACATTAGGAGTCAACTTGAAGTAAGTCGCACTGAATCTCTTAATATACTTATTAGTTTTAATTAAATACCTAATGGTCATTTGCATCGTGAGATAGATTATGGCCCAGTTCTTTTATTCAGAAACGAGTAGTTTTAGCTACGGACTGTTAAGTTCTGACATATTTTTCATACAATATGTGTGTCAAAAAATTATCTGTCCGTAGGCCTCAGACCTTCATTGAGTGCACGGATGGCGTAGTGGTTTAAGTGGTTTAAATGGCTCACTGCCACTGCGCCGAGTGTTATGGGGTTCGATCCCGACACGGAAAAGGGAAAAGTTGTGTGTCCCACAAATGGTTGTACCGAGTCTGTAGGTTTTTAGTTACCGTTGTTTGTATGTTTGTGAAGTCCCCCGCAACACAGACATAACAACTAGTAAGGGAGCAGTCTTTAAAAATAAAAAAATATCGCATCAGTATATAATTTGAATCCAGTTGTTCCCGTCGCTAGTAAATTTCCCACTTCTTAACCTTTACTGAAAGCTTTGTCATTACAAACATGGAACGGAGACAAAGCTGGTAAACTTGTAACGTGTTGTCTCGATCTCGCTTTAGCAATGACAGTTAAGCTCGAGGACTATTAATTTCGGGAGCACTATTCTTTACTACCATTAGTTAAATTAAAGTAAAATATTGGCTATAAGGATATCCAATATTTGGCACAAAATATAAATAATTTAACAAATAAATTTACTATTTCTGCATTTTTTAATTAACATATTTGAGTGTTTTAATGTATTTTTTTTATATTGTTGACTTGCAGGACGCTTTGCTGGTGGCAAGCATCCGAGAGAGGCATGTGGTAAACTGGCAGCGCGCTCGTGCTGAACAAAACATACAGGTCATTCATCACGACTATTGACTAAAAACCACAAGCTTCATAGACTAACATTGCACAATATGCATCTCGTGTCCTCTATTTAAGAGTGACTCAATTGGCAGCAGTGGACTCTAAACAGTTTAAAATCAAGTTACTGAATTAAAATTTATTTATTTAATAAAGTTAATACACTACAAAGGTAATGAGGAGGCAAAGTAACCTAGTACGGCTCAGCCCGCCTGATAGTACACTTACCATCAGGCGGGCTGATACACGTGCTTATAAGCTACAGTAATCACTGTAACTATAGCTTATGAGCACGTGTACTACCAGTGGTACTACTGTCGCGTTGCCGACACAGAATATAGAGCCTTTTTAAAAAAAACTGGCAGATAATATAAGACATTCCTTGGTAATGAGATTAAATGGACTCAGGTCCGTTTAACCAATGCAAACACGTAAAGTACAGGGACAACACTATTTTTGTGCGCAGATTATCGATAACAAAGAAGCGGGCTCGTCTAACAACATAATCCTCTACCGCAAGGATCTCGAGCATGAATCCCGCGTGCATACTGAAGTGGAATTGCTCACAAATATAAGCATCACGGTAAAATACATATGTATCTATATTTAATATTATTGACCTTATGGCAATACTATTAATATTGACAGCTTTCAATATTATTTCCTGTAGCCCTGGACAGTGAAAGGGCTGGCTGGTATCCCTTACCAACTTTTCTTCATCGAAAAAACACTGATCACAGAATACCGTGCGCCATCCTTCTACTAGCAACAAAAGTAATGATAATATTCTGCGTTTAATATTATTTATGTGGAGTGATGAATAGCGATGAGCGCAGCCAGCACCGTTAGTTGGACAATATAAGTCTGATTAAATTAATTGTACCACCTGTGTCATTGTCACGGATAAGCTTAGATAATATAAACTATGACAAGCGTCTCTACTAGGAATTTAATGTGTTTTATTCCATGCTCTGTATTCGTTGTTCTTGCTTATTAGTTTCTCTTTTTACGTTCGAAGTTCGTGCGAAGCTAACCTTAGGAAAGGCAAACAAATATGGAACAATAGAACTAGGAGCGGTAGGTAGTGAGGTACCGAAACTCCTACTAACTGGATAAACGCACTGACAGTGTTACTATTCTTATGCTGAGTTGCCCCGATCGGTTTTTACTTCCTCGAGTGAACCGGCTTGTTATTACTGTAACCAATTTTAGTTAGTACTTTGCAGGAAACTCTACACAAAGTAGAAGAATGGATGGACAAGTATGACGCTGACATTGAAGAAATGGAACTTAAGATTCAATTAAAGAAGAGCAATCTTAAAACTCTAATAGATACACGGTTAGATTTGGAGAAAACGGTAACAGTCAACATTCTCTTAAAATATCTTAAGTAGTAGTTCTTTTTATATTTCATGCGGTGAGTGAACTCTTGTATTGTTTTAGCCGCGTGAATGTTTACTAACTACTAATCTTGTCAGTTTTAAGGTAATCAAGCGTTTCATGGTTACCTTATTGCCTTAGCAAAGCACATCACATATCGTTCACGCATTTTATCTAAACAGAGAATACAAACAATACAGAAGAAAGTAAGACGTGGCTCAAAACCCGAATACTTAGCGGATATTAGTGACGAAATGTTCCTCTAATATGATACACGTTCTTCTAATATTTATAAAGCTGAGTAGTAAATATCTTTTAGAATAAAATGCTTTTGATAGGAGTGTGCATGTTATAGTTAAGAATTAAACTTACGACCTGCCTAACAGAAGTCCAATAAGTACAATGTCTTATCCAAAGGTCCACCTAAGTCTGATAGTTTTTAAAACTGCCACCCTCTTCTGACTTTAACAGATAGCTACTCACGAAAAGCTGATGAGTGACTGGATCAAATTCAGAACGGAGCGCGAAGTACTTCGGCAATATAACCTGAAGATGAACAACGTTGCGGAAGTGGTGCAGGCGTGGTGGCGAGGCTTACTCGTGAGACTCCAACTGGGACCTTTCAAACCAAAGAGAAAAGGACCAGGCGCCAGGAAGAATAAATAGTTTATTATAGACACTAATAGAACAGTATAGCATCCTATCTGTATATAGACGATTTGCACTTAAATGCTGCTATTTTGGTCCATTATAATAAAGGGCAATCTTACGATCTCACTGAGGTCGTTCGTAAGGCCTTGATAACCAAGGTTACACACTGATGTTAATAAGTCAATTCAGTACAGAACGCCCGATTTCGTACTGCGGTTCTGAACCACATCAGCCGACTCTATATTACTACATTCGGATTTTGGACTTTTGTAATTTTACAAACAAATCTTTATCCATCTATTTTCGACATACCCAAATCTATAATCACATAGCGTTCCAATTCTATATTAGGTATGTAGTTCATAACTATGAGGAAATCACCTTTAGATATAATTTTTAGTTTTATGGTTATTTTATTTTACGATTATTTGTAAATAATTTTAATAATTTTAGACTACGGTACCTTTTTTTGCCCGACTACGACTGCTTCCTCGTATAATATGAAAAATAAATATATATCGTGTTTTGTTTTTTACCCTGAGAGTTTAAGTACGATGAGTTACGAGGAATAACGAAATCTTTCATGGTTAACGTTTCTATATCGCTAGCAAACTTATCTTACTAAAATACGTTTTCATCGTTTGAGCGTGGGCATATATTTGTTGTACCATATATTTTAAAAAGAAACATTCTCGTATATGTATGGAAAGAAATGTCGGGGGTCAAACTGAGACTGATAGACTCTTTACATGCCAGCGCATTTTGATGCATACAAGGATAAATTAAGAATAGTTTTCAACTTGTGCGTAGAAGCGTTGCGGGTTTTAGATTCTAACTTTTATTTTCTAGTTTAGTATATTACTAGTACTGTATTAATTTTTAGTTTGCATAATATAGATATATTAATTTATATAAAATTATAAAATGTTTCAAAATATTTTGAGCATTTTTATTTTATGATAAACTTCGAAATAATTATTATCTGTATAATTCCGTCAACTCAATCTGATCTGATGATATCAACAAAACAAACAGCTGTTGTTTATCGTTTCTCATAGGCTACCCAATAACTTAAGTTAGAAGTTACACGACATATATAAAATTAAACAATCATTACCTAACAAAAATAATGAGCATAATCCAAGTGGGCTGATTGTATTTTAAAGAACTTCACAGCTTCACTACTATCACATTCTACCTTCAAGTAGTTGTAAAGAACGTCAAGTAATGTTTGTGATCTAAACAAGGAGCTCAGGATCAAATAAAGCTCAGTTTTTTTTAGAATAGAAGTAATTATAAATGGCATATGTCTACGTCTTATATACTTAATTATGTAGATACTTTGCATGAAAGTTGTTGTGTTGTAACCACGGAAGGAAAAATAAATGTTGGAAGGGCTCTCGCACCTTATCTCTTCCGTGGCTATAACCTGATTTTGCCATACGCCGAACTACCAACCAATAAATGCACTCTTAGCACACATAGCAGCAGAACTATTGATTGTGCCAAACTTGTCATTTGTGATCCGCGTACCTACCTAACATCTAAAAAACACGTAAGTTATAAATATAAGAGTAAGCAATTCACAAGCCTGAAGTGCGGAAATCTTTTCGGCATCAAGGAGAATCCGATGAGTGGCATAATGAAACTTGCAGGTGGGAATGGGCCGCAAAGATATGTATATTGCACTTTCAGGTTACAAATCATTTATAATTCATACGGACTTTAACTATTTGTGATCCAACTATTAAAATCTTTAATAATCGTAGTAAACCTTCATACTAAAATATGACTGGCAACTTAACGTCATTATTAAAAATAGAACCTAGATTTTCTAAGGGCGGAATATGTACTAAACTTTTAGGTTGCAACTGCGTTTTGTGTTTTTGGCGCTTTTTTCTAATAGATATTAGCATCAACTTTATCTGTTCATCATTAAAATATTTAATTTATTTGGAACATATACATTCTGTTATTTGCTTGTCTTACTACCACAAACGACTTAGTAGGTATGTGAAGATAGCAGCGATAGCTCAGTGGGGAGACCAACAGACTGCAATGCAGAGGGTCTCGGGTCAACGACCCACGTCGCACACATCTGACTTTCGGCATTATATGACTTTTCGAAATTATGTGCGTATTGATTGACAATTATCGCCTGCTCCGTGCCTCGGAAAGCACGTTAAGCCGTCGGTCCCGACTGCGATGAATATCTATGGCAGTCGTTATTGGGTGAGTGTCGACACAAAAGATCCCACTGGGTCGAAGTGTCGCCGGTTTGCACTGACTGGTCCCCACATAAGGTACGATAGTATGTGAAACTTGAAGCCTGAGGCAATCACAATACAACTGTACGTTTACATTTCATGTATCACATGCCTACACATTTCTCATCAAGCAATTGCCATAGTGTTGAAGAAAATATTTACGCCTGTTTTCTTGAATTACGGTGTTTCTTGAATTAGGGTTAAAGTATGAAGTTGCCGTTGTATAGTAATTAGTGATAGATACTTTGAATTGATATAAAACCTTCATGGTGTGAGATTTTTGAGTGAAACTTTTTCACATGATGCCTATAAGATTCTTCTTTAAAAACGTTTTCTACACTCGATTTTCGACTTTCAATTGTTTTTTTATTCAGCTTAGACGGAAAAGATAGATAATTTGAAAATCCGAGTCATTTTTTAATACGAGTTCCGACGCGGAACTAACGCGACAGAAATGGCTTGCAATATCAATGCTGCGTTTGAAGACGAGACTACGCAATTAACGAATGCAACGTGCGTTTTTGGTTTAAACGCTTTCGTTATGGAAACTTCGACTTGAAGAACGAATTACGTGGAAGCCCATACAGGTGAATAACGCTGAATTGAAGGAGATGGTGGAAGCCGATCCGAGTCAAACTACCCAAGAATTAGCGGCATGGTTTAACGTGAATTGGCACATTTGCAACAAATCGATAAGATAATAAAATATGAAAAATTTATGCTTCATGATTTGAATGATCTGCAGAAAGAAATGCGTGTTGAAACTTATGTTGCCTTGTAGAATCGGTACAGAAATAAAGGAATATTGGATCGAATTGTGACATGTGATGAAAAGTGGATTCTTTACGATAGCCGTACGCAAAAAATGCCATTGCTGAACCCAGGTCAAATGCCGCAACAGTGCCCTAAAGAAATGTTCACCAATGAAAATGTAATGGTAACTGGTTGGTGGTCTCTACATTGTATTATTCACTATAGCTTTCTAATAACAGCAGATGTTTACTATTACGAACTTCGAACAATGATGGTGAAACTGGCAGTGAAACAGCTCCGACTCGTGAATCGATTTTCACCATTATTGCTCCATGATAAGTTGATAACACAAGACCTCACACTGCACGAGAAACCGTTGTAACTCTACAGGAGCTGCTGTTAGAAACCATTCGTTATCCTCCGTACTTGCCAGACCTTGCTCCAACGGGCTACAACTTTTTAAGAGCTTTGGACAATTTTCTACGGGATAAAAAATTTTCTTCCCAGGAGGCAGTACAAAATGTTTTCACACAGTTTGTCGAATCTAGATCCTCGAAGTTCTAACGTAAAGGCATAAATGAACTTCAGTTTAGATGGCAGCAATGTATAGATAATGAGGGTAAATATTTCGATTAAATAAATATGGTGCATCTTAGAAAAAAAGGAGTTTAAATTTTTCATATCGGCAATTTCATGCTTTAACCCCTAATATATATATACACACACAACTTGTAACATAATAAACGCACATCCTAAAAGTAGTTTGTTCAAAATCGACTATTGAATCAATTCAAGCAATTTTTAATATAGGTATTTTTTTATTCCTAAAATAATTAAAACGAATTAAATTATAGTCACCCGTTTATCAAACAGATGATATAAACGAAAATGTATCATAATTCAAGGCAATAAGGATTTTGATGCAATAAAGGCAATAATGTTAGATTTATTGTAATACGCCTACCCATACTAAACGGGTACAACAAGGAGAACTAATTCGTTAAATTAAAATATTTAAGTACATAAAAGTAACATTTTAATGATGATATCTCTAATTGGGGTGTTTGAGGTTGTGCGTTATATCTGTGACATGTTTTATATAATTATATATTTACCTAAGTAAATTACATTTAGGTTTCTATAAGTATGAAGTTATGATTTGCCTCCGAATAGCATTTTTTGTGATGTTATAGTAATAAATAAATGTACAAAGCTAGTATTGTGTAGCACCTACAAGTGGACGGTGGACTTTATAAACGTCTTTATCCCCCAAACTAGGAAGAAAGGGAAACAGGAACGAAAAAGGAAGAAGGGAACGTCTTGAAGTTATTGAACGTTAGAACGTTGATAAAAAGACGATGCCCATAATAAAAAAATATCTGCTAATTCTAAAATAGATCTTCCAGTCGATTGCGATTAATCGCACGTGTGAATTTCTTGACGTTTGTCTTTTACTGCTTGTTCTTGTTAGCAGTTCGTCACTTGAATTTTGCAATCATACGGATTTTGGATAAGACTTAATAATTATTGCTATTAGTATCTTTAGGACGTAATTTATTTATTATTATAGTTATAAATGGAACGCGGCAGTGTTCAATCTATCGAGCAAGAAGTGCGACGCGCTGGTCCCGTATTTTCTCATGATCGGCAACATCGATCTAATTCTATTATTTCCTCTAAACACGTAAGACTATATGTATTATCATTATTATTTTTTGTTCTTGCAACAATTTACACCCAACATTTCCCTTTTTAATGTTACAATTGGGGAATTCCAATAACACAAGTAGGTAATTATCAAAGAAATATTGGTGTTTGGTTGCACCGTCAATTATCTGACTAAAGTAACCGAAGACCAATTAATTCATTCTAATAATACCAATAAGTTATTGTTAAAAGGAATAGTTGGTCTTTGGTTGCACCCAATTTTGGTTAAAGTAGCCCAGTGCGTATTTAAATTATTGCGACTCGAATACAGACACACGCACCCTCGCAAAGCGTGGGTACAGTAATGTTTTGTTAAGTGGGTGTATAGTAAGAAGGTTGACTGGATCAGCAATATTACTATTTTTCGCGTTGATGAGTCGTCTTCTGTAAGTACCTATAAATTTTGTAATTAAACAGACGCATCCACTCTATATGCCTATAAACATTAATGGCTACAGTTGCATAAATTTCCCGTAGCTCAATACAGAAGTAAGTTGAGTAACCAAAACATGACTGTGCAAAATACATGCAACAATTTTTTTTATTTCCCTTATCTTGTAGGTCTTTAAGCAAAAGACACAAAGTACACGCAACTTCAGGACAACCATTTCCAGATCACACAAGTTTTTATCCCGTGTGAGGATCGAACTTATTACACTCGGTACAGTGGTACTTGACGAAGTAACCACTACACCATTGATGTATATTTAGAAGCTATATTTATCACCCACATTACAGAGAACAGGTTATCTGCCGGAGGCGTAGTTCAAAATTCAAATAGATATTGCCATTGAAAATTTTCAGACAACAATTAATAAATAATAATACATAACAACTAATTTAACAAGGTAGCTTTCTAGTATCTTCTATCAAATATGTATGTATGTATCTTATGTGGGGGCCAGTCAGTACAGACCGGCGACACTTCGACCCAGTGGGATCTTTTGTGTCGACACTCTCCCAATAACGACTGCCATAGATATACTATTGTTACGCCCAGTGACATCTCTCGGCATTGTGGGAAAGACTCTGCAGTTCCGTCTAATAATTTACACCGCCATCTATTGACATCTTACGGAACTACGTAGTACGGTACGAGAATCTTAGAGAGAATGCTGGTACTTTCTCGAATCATCGTACTGTTTACATACCGAGTACAGCGTTGCTAGAAGGGTCTAGAAGCGCTTTACCCGCGTATAAATAGGGCGCACGCGCACCGCCGAGTTAGTTTACAATCGTAAGCGGTCAAGTGTTCATCGAAGCGAACGGAAGCGAAAATACTATGGAGTTCGAAGCAGTACAGTGAAAAAGTGTGGTATAGTGTTTGTTGTGTTTTAAATTTAATTGTGTGTTTGAATAAAACGTGTTTTACTCGGTAATATTGTTTATATTCTTATCCGTCGAACCCAGCACGTAACAATTGGTGTCAGAAGTAAGATAAGAATATGCCAGTACTACCGAAGGAGGAAGTGGAAGGGGTGCGTACCAGGAACCAGCGCCAGCAAGATGTGGACCAGAGGCGCTTTGGAGACGCCCCCTCGCCGCCGTCAGGTGGACAACGTGACTCCGCGGCTGCAGCGGAACCATCTAGTGCAGCTCACTCGCCGGTGAACCCCGACCTCGCGACTCTGATGGCGTTTATGCAGGAGCAGGCACGCCGCCAGGAGGAGCAGGCACGCCGCCAGGAGGAGCAGGCACGCCGCCAGGAGGAGCAGGCACGCCGCCAGGAGGAGCAGGCACGCCGCCTCGAGGAACAGCTGCAACGCGATAAGGAAGAGGGCATGCGCCGCCAGGAGGAGCAGGCACGCCGCCAGGAGGAGCAGGCACGCCGCCAGGAGGAGCAGGCACGCCGCCAGGAGGAGCAGGCACGCCGCCTTGAGGAACAGGCACGCCGCCTTGAGGAACAGCTGCAACGCGATAAGGAGGAGGGTATGCGCCGCCAGGAGGAGCAGCTGATGATATTAAAAGATCTCAGCGCAACGGTTGGCAAGGAGGTGAAGGAGGTGAAAGAGCAAGTCCAACGCCACGAAAGTCGCATCGCCGAGGTGGAGAAAACGATACGTGGGCTCAAGGCTGGCGATGGGCTCGTGGCACCTGCGGTTGTGGCGTCTTCACCACGAGGCTTTAAAGTCCCACCATTCGACGGATCATCGTCATGGTCAGCCTATAAGATCCAGTTCGAGGCCGTCATGAAATCGAACGGGTGGACGCAAGAACAGCCTCTGACTGCTCTCACCTTGGGGCTTCGTGACCAGGCCTTGACTGTGTTAGAGGCGCTTGGTCAAGACATCACGTACGAAAAGCTGTTGGAGGCATTAGAAGCGAGATATGGCGACGCACATCTGGAACACGTGTTTCGCGCCCAGCTGAAAGACCGATCGCAACGTGTTGGTGTAACCTTGCAGCAGTGGGCCCTGGAGGTGGAGAAGTTGGTTCGAAAGGCGTACCAGTTCTCACCTGCGCTCATCGACGGAAACCTCGTTCAAGCTTTCACCGACGGGATCCGAGACCTGGAGGTTAGGGCCGCAGTGAGACTCGGACATTTCAAAAACCTGAAGGACGCCCTAGCCCACGCTCTGGAAGTGGAAGCAGTACGACGGGATGATCGAGCTCACCGTATCAGGGAAGTGTCGACTTCGCCCCGGTGCTATAGCTGCGGTGAGAGAGGCCACATCAGGTTGAGCTGCCCGAAGCGAAGGAGTCCACGCAGCAGTAACCAGTCGCCGGTAGAAGGAACACCTGATGTGCCTGCCGGGCAACAACAGCAGGGAAACGAGTAGACGCCAGGACTACGGGGCGGGTGCTGGCTGGTCATAGGAGCCTAATTATAAAAAAAATAGCCAAATTATAACAGCCTGATTATCGAAGGCGAAATTAACAGAATGCCGTGCAAGATGACATTGGACACTGGAGCTTCTCGGACAGTCGTCAGTTTCCGACTAGCAAGACGGTTTCTTGGGGACTACTACGGGAACCATGAATGTATACATCTAAGAACAGCTACCGGTCAGCACATAACCGTCCGAGGTGAGAAGGGGGTGGACATGAAACTAGGTAATAAAATTTACCGCCACAACGTCATCGTGGCTGACATAGTGGACGACTGCATCCTGGGTTTAGACTTCTTACGGAAGCATCACTGTGAGATCGACGTTAGTCAAGGAGTATTGAAGTGCGGCTCAGAAGAAGTATTCATGGAGGGCGCATCATCAGGCAAAGTGTACTGCCTGAAGAAAGTAGTACTTCGTCCGAGGTCAGAAACAATCATACCGGTTTGTCTACCAAGGAATTCTGATCAGGAAAATCGATGTGTAATTATAGAAGGGTTGGACAACGATGCTTCATGGAAGATTGCACGCACTCTGGCTAGGAATACCAACGTTACATCGGTACGTGCACTGAACCCAAGCGACAAAGAACTGGTACTCAAGAAGGGCACGATATTGGGCACCTGTGAAGGAGTAGTTTGGATGCGTAGATGCCATGAACAGCCTACCAACGCCAAAGTTCAAGGAGCAAGGTACGACGTATCTTCTCTCTTGAAGGACTGCCAGAATAACCTGTCGAGAGAAGAAAAGAACAAGGCTGAGACGATGTTAAACCGGTTTGCCGACATCTTCTCGACAAGTGATGCTGGCATAGGCAAGACTGCCCTAGTTCAACACAAAATAAACACAGGAAATGAGGTACCGATCCGCCAGCGACCAAGACGTGTACCAGTGGCACGGGAACATGAAGTTGACACTATGATCGAGGGTATGGTGAAAGAAGGTGTGATTGAGCCTTCGTCCAGTCCATGGTGTTCACCAGTGGTTTTGGTTAAGAAGAAGGATGGCAGCATGCGCTTCTGTGTGGACTATCGTCGGCTAAATGACATCACAAAGAAAGACAGTTACCCGTTGCCAAGGATTGACGACACTCTGGATACGCTAACGGGGATGAAGTGGTTTTCTACACTAGACCTAAAAAGTGGCTACTGGCAGGTCGAGATATATCCTCGAGATAAGGAGAAGACAGCATTCTCCACGGGCAAAGGATTGTGGCAATTTAACGTCATGCCCTTTGGATTGTGTAATGCACCTGCCACTTTTGAGAGATTGATGGAACGGGTACTTACTGGATTGATTGGAGACGCCTGCCTGGTCTACTTGGATGATATTATCATAGTAGGACGCACCTTCGAGGATCACCTTCGTAACCTGGAACGCGTTCTCTCGAAGATTAGAGGAGCCAACCTGAAGTTAAGTCCAAAGAAATGCGCGTTGTTCAGGCGTTCCAAACGGACCCGGATAAGATCATTGCTGTCAAGGACTGGCCAGTTCCGGAGAACAAGACACAAGTCAGGGCATTTCTTGGTTTGTGCTCCTACTATCGATGGTTTGTAAGGAACTTTGCTGACATCGCCCGGCCTCTGGATAAGCTCACCGAGGATAAGATAAAGTTCTGCTGGAATGAGAACTGTGACGTCGCATTTCAGAAGCTGAAGGAACATCTGTGTAATTCACCAATTCTAGGCTATCCAGACAATGAACTTGAATTTGTAGTAGATACAGATGCCAGTAATACCGGCATTGGAGGCGTGTTATCTCAACGTAAAGGAGAGCATGAGGTTGTAATAGCGTACTTCAGCAAGGCCCTAACCAAACCTGAAAGGAACTACTGTGTCACACGAAGGGAACTTCTAGCTGTCGTAAAGACATTGCAGCACTTTAGTAAATATTTGTTGGGATGGAAATTTCACCTGCGAACTGACCACGCTGCATTGAAATGGCTACTACAGTTTAAATACCCAGAAGGACAGGTAGCAAGATGGATTGAACAACTACAGGAATTCAACTTCGTAATACAGCATCGTAGTGGCAAGTCACATGGTAATGCGGATGCCCTGTCACGTAGACCGTGTCCCGACCAGTGTAAGCACTGCGCCAGGCAAGAGGCTAAGCAGGAAGGACTAGTGCGGATGTTGAGGACGGATCTCAGCGAAGACTGGAAGGAAACTATGCAGAGAACGCAACAAGAGGATAAAGACTTAAGACCCATCCTCGAATGGAAGAAAACAGGTGCATCGAGACCTCACTGGAGTGAAGTTGCGGCAATGAGCCCTACCACCAAGAGTTATTGGGCACAGTGGAAAAGCTTGGTTATCCAGGATGGAGTTCTGTGCCGGAAATGGGAGAATGCTCGAGGTGACAAGTGTCACCTGCAAATGGTCGTGCCAAAGCTCAAGGTACCGGAAGTTTTACAACTCTATCATAATGGGAGTTCGGGGTCACATGGGAGTTAAGAGAACTCTGGTTAAGATCCGAGAACGATTTTATTGGATCCATTGTCGAGAAGACGTTGAGGAATGGTGCCGTAAATGCACGAGTTGTGCTGCCGTGAAGGGACCACACACTCGCAGCAGGGGTGCATTAAAGGTGTACAATGTTGGAGCCCCGTGGGAACGTATAGCTTTAGATGTTGCCGGACCGTTTCCTGAAAGCCAAAGTGGGAACAAGTACTTCTTGGTGGTCATGGATTACTTTACAAAGTGGCCGGAAGTGTTTGCAATTCCCAATCAAGAGGCATCTACGGTCGCCGACAAGCTAGTCCACGAAGTCTTTTGTCGTTTCGGGGTGCCCTTAGAGATACACAGTGACCAAGGTCGGAACTTCGAGTCTGAAGTATTTAAGGAGACATGCCGGGTGATGGGGGTACCCACAAAACGAGAACGACCGCTTATCATCCGCAATCAGACGGCATGGTTGAACGATTTAACCAGTCTCTGGAAAGATTTCTGGCAAAAGTTGTAGAAAGCAAACAAAGGGATTGGGACAAACACATTCAACCGTTTCTCCTGTCATACCGTAGTGCCGTTCACGAAAGCACATCAGTAACACCTGCTTTCGCTAACTTCGGAAGGGAACTACGATTACCTGCAGACTTGATCACCGGCATCCCACCTGAATCTCCACGCAGCATAACAGATTATGCGAATGATTTGCGCAACAGGATGAATGACGTATACGAGCACATCAGACAGACCGGTCAGCAGATGTCTGAGAGGATGAAGACCCGTTACGACCGGAAGGCGAACAATAAAGGCTTCGAGGAAGGATCGCTCGTGTGGTTACATAATCCGGCACGCAGCAAAGGAAAATCTCCTAAGTTGCAGGCAAAATGGGATGGACCCTATCGCATAGTCACTAAGATGAATGACGTCACCTACCGGATCCAGAAAGGACCACGAGGTACACCAAAGATCGTTCATGTGGATCGATTGGCACGCTACTACGGATCCAACAATGTTCGGGACGAACATGTCTAAGAGGGGGGCAGTGTTACGCCCAGTGACATCTCTCGGCATTGTGGGAAAGACTCGGCAGTTCCGTCTAATAATTTACACCGCCATCTATTGACATCTTACGGAACTACGTAGTACGGTACGAGAATCTTAGAGAGAATGCTGGTACTTTCTCGAATCATCGTACTGTTTACATACCGAGTACAGCGTTGCTAGAAAGCTCTAGAAGCGCTTTACCCGCGTATAAATAGGGCGCACGCGCACCGCCGAGTTAGTTTACAATCGTAAGCGGTCAAGTGTTCATCGAAGCGAACGGAAACGAAAATACTACGGAGTTCGAAGCAGTACAGTGAAAAAGTGTGGTATAGTGTTTGTTGTGTTTTAAATTTAATTGTGTGTTTGAATAAAACGTGTTTTACTCGGTAATATTGTTTATATTCTTATCCGTCGAACCCAGCACGTAACACTATTCTCCGATAAAGACATTTGACTAATAATTTTTTTATTTTAGCATTACTCTTCCCATCAATCCATTTTAGAAGAAGAACTTAATTTAAAAGAAGAGTCGGGTGCAAGAAGGTACTGCCATGATATTTTATTAAGCTTCTTTTATTGTTAGAAAACGTTTATTCTATTGACCATCAGAATGGACGGTCACTACCCATATTATACGGAATAGAAGATATGCTCTGACCTTATTGTCTCATACTGACTCCGTGGCGCAGCGGTAGTGAATGCGACTGCTGTGCATGAGGTCTCGGATTCTTCGGGTCTTCGGGCCAACAAAAAGTTATCAAGTTTTTTAGTTAAGAAATCTGAATAGCAGCTCGGAGTTGGGAAGTTGGCGGTGTTAGACAACTCCGTGCCTCGGAAAGCACGTAAAGCCGTTGGTCCTGCGCCTGATCTCTCTCCGGTCGTGTCGGATTACCATCGCATCGGATCATGAGAGTGAGGGAACAGAGAGTGCACTTGTGTTTGCGCACACACTTGTGTATCTCCTGCGCAGATGGCCAGTGTCCGTTAAGACTGGCCGCCGTGACCGAAATTCGGTCTAGAGGACATTATTGTCATTCAATCTATAACTCTCATTAATATCCCTAACATTTTAGGGCTTTTAATATATTATAACCTATCCATTTATGGTTGTGCTGCCAGCATGATGCTATGTTACATTCACTGGTAAATCCGTTGGTAGATGAAGTATTTTGCCCTTGGATCAGTGAGTTCCAATTCCACTATACTTAATAAACTTTAAACTTCATTTTACAGCGTGCCTTATTTTAAGACAGCTTTATTTTGCGCTGTCTTGGAAAATACTTTAATTCAATTGCGGTGCCTAGGTGAGTTACTTACCTCAGAATATATGCACTAATTCATAAGAATTTGTTTATAAGCAATATTTCAGAAATAACATTTAAACATCAGTGGTGCCGGGAAATTATGTAAGTATACGATAAGTGTGGTCAACTAAATAAAGATGAATATTAAGGATGGTATCATCGTATTAGCTTGGCATTGATTCTTCCGCATTAGTCAAACAAAACCCGGGATGCGTTGTGTAAAATTAAGTATGTGTATGACAAACGCAGCATCCCACTAATCCCTGCAGTATTCATAAAAAAAGCCCGCATAAAAACTTGTTTTAACACGCGATAACTTGTCAGGAGGCTAACAATTCAGGCATCACTTTAGTACAAAGTAGCGCAGCGGTAGTCATGCTATATGTAACTCCTATACATGAGGTTCGATCGCTAAGTGTTATTTGTCAGTGGATTTTTATGTCACAAAATTCTCAGTCAGCTACTGAGTGACACGGAGTCAAGAACTGAGCCCTTAAAAAATTGTACATGGCTGACTAAATGTGGTTCTAAAATACCTCTGCTCACCCCGTAGGTGATATAAGCGTGACACTGTATATTATTATATTTTTCAGATCAATGCAATAACCATTTGAAAATTATCAAAACAAAGGCTGACGTAAACCATCTTACAGCTAGTACATGGCTGACTAAATGTGGTTCTAAAATACCTCTGCTCACCCCGTAGGTGATATAAGCGTGACACTGTATATTATTATATTTTTCAGATCAATGCAATAACCATTTGAAAATTATCAAAACAAAGGCTGACGTAAACCATCTCACAGCTATAAGGTTCGGTATGGAAATGCCCGCTGTTATCGACGAACTGGAAGGGATAAACAAAAACGATTTGAATAATATCATACATAAAATTAGAAAACTTGACGGAGACAGGTACTTTACTAATGAATACTAATTTATTTTGCAAAACTAGACTACGTTAACTGCATGGATGGCATAGTGGTTCAAGTGGTCGCTCGCCACTGCCATTGCGGCGAGAGTTGTAGGTTCGAATCCCACACGGGACAATATTACGATTGTAGGTAGATACTGAGTAAGGGACTGTTGCATCTGGATCTTAATATATCGAAACAACATTAGAGTAAATAATATGCAAAGTAAATTTTGACTTTGACACGCACGCACGCACGCACGCACGCACACACATCACTCGCGCAACACATCACTCGCGCAACACACATTTCTCTTAAAATCGCACATACATATTAAATTGCTTTTTTTTTTAATTGTTAATTTTTAGTTTTATTTTCTTCATATTTTATCTAGTTTTGCTTTATTTTGTTTTAATTAATTCTTTCAATAGTCTCGTAAATGTCATGTACAAGTCTATACCCAATATGTTATTTAATAGGCAAATACACCTACGAGTCCCGGGTCGGAGCCTGGTGATCCGTCACATAGGGGTCTCCCTGTACACGTACCACGCCTGTGCACGTACGTCCCAGTACGGACTCCAGTCTCTCACAAAGGACCTTTATTACCACGTATTTATTGTTTATCTAATGTAAGATGCACATGTACATGAACCTTTGTGATGAGAGTTATTATTATTATTATTACTACACGGATGCCATACTGGGCTAGAGATCGCCTTGACGCTTTCACTATTGCTAGGGCTACATTAGCAGGCTACGGCGAACATTCGTGTTAACGCGATAAGTGTGGCCGGCTAGATCGTTGCAATGCGTTGTATTCGGGCGAAGACGATGTGTCATCGGTTCACTGTCGGTAAACTGGCGCGCATCAAAGGGATATGGCGTGCCAACGCTTAGATGGCAACACCTACGTCACTTTAGTGTCGTCCAAGATTTTGAAGCGGGATGGATGCGCTTTTATTTTTTGTACCCCATTTTATGAATCTGAGAGTAATATATGGAATCCTGATATGACATAATGCAACGCCACTTCCTTCATTTTGAATTACCGCCTACATCTCTCCGCACAACAGGTCGAACAACGCAACCCGGCACGATGTATCGTGTTAACGCGACACGAATTTTCGCCCGCCTAATGTAGACAAGAACATATGCGGAATGTTATGATTAGTGGTTGGTAGGTATGGTTCGAATCATAATTGGGATGATTATTTGTGTGATCCACAAATGATTGTTCTGAGTTTGTGTAGTTTGATACTAAGTTCGTAATGTCGCTAAAGTGAAAACGCTTAACATCGTAATAATAAAGAATCGTAGTAGCGATAGGTTAGTTCTTTATACCTTTCTTTATACAACAAATTAACACGGTTTTTTTTATGTATTAATAACTTGTCTTATTATTTCGCAGGAAAGTCGTTAATGATGTGATGCTAAAACTCTACTTAGAATTAGCATTCCATTTTTCGTTCTTCGGCCTTCAGGATTATAACCAACAACGGGTGGCTATTTACGTGTATCGTAACGATTTGGCAACAGATGAAGCAAAAAATAAAATGTTAGTAAATTCAGATACTAAAAAACGTATTTGTAAATAGGTCTTGGTCTAAGCTACATTTACAGGAGTACCTATTTGCGACCAGATCATACGTTACCTACGACAATGAATACCTATGCCTATCAATCAAAGACGAAAGGCTATTATTTATATTATCTACATAGTGTTACAAAGGACAATGAACAATTTGGCCTATGAATCAACACACATTCCACCTAAACAATAATTTGTATTTTATTTTATGACTTAAGACTGCGCCGAGCGTAAGTTATATAACGACAGAGCTCGTGCGGCGTATATTCAAATCGACACGCGGCCGCCATAGTAAAATTGTATGGAGGATTTGAAGTGGTTTTTTGATAAATATGTATCTTAATTGTCAACCAATAACTTAAATATTTGAGACGGACAAATTGTAATATAACTATTTATGTTTCGTTAAAGCTGTAAAATAGGATAGATTTCTACTGTCAACTAATAATCTAAAAATCACGTAACACGAGCTTACGTTTTTGCATTTCTTGTGCAAATTTATGTAATTTTGTAGGCAAAAATATTATATTAAGTTTTTTACACGGAGTAATTGTAAACACGTACATTGTTTTGGTAAATGTATATTTTATATTTGTAGTAAACAAAAAGTGTTGATTTTATTCACTAAACTGTGACTGCCTGTTTTGGCACATTTCGCTCGGCGCAGTCTTAATAATCAATCATTACAATCTCACGGACACGTTCGAATCTTATTTTCGTGTTAAAAAGTGTTTTCGAAATTTCAAATACATCGGCATCCATTCTTTACATCTGAGACACGCAGTGTGGCTATGCCTACAGTTTTTACAATATGTGTACGGTTTTATCAGATAAATTATTTCCTATTTAGCTTGTCTGTAATTTTTCTTACGTATACGAATGCTATTCTATGAAAATACCATTATAGAACTTTATCATAGATATGACCAATATCTTAAAAAGTCATGTTTTAATGTAAAAGACCATAATAAATATCACTTTCACGGTATTATACGTTTTTCTATAGTGCAAGCATGGCAATACTTTTTTATTTTTTACTTGGGGGTATGCATTGACGCATACCCCTCCGCGGGGGTGGACGGAGGGATTATGTCGGACTCACGATGGAAAAGGATGACAATAATGGTCCCGGATTATTCAGAAGCAATACTCAGAAGTGTCCGTGGCTTATATTCACTTTTAATTGAATGTGGTCATCCTTAACCACACATATATAATTTTTTATGACTGTTGGTTCTTAGGCTAATAATGTATGGCAGCTGAACAATGTCCTTTGTTGATACTTTTCCCTTACAACTACTACATTACATTACATTACAAAATTATTGTGCAGTAGGTACCTACGTACTATATTATCTGAACTTGTAGTATAAATTTAACTGACGTTACACTAACCCAATTATATATGCTTCTTTTATTTTAGAACTCGCAGGGATTTGGCTAAACAACTAAGGCAGCAACGAAATAATTTCAAGTCTGCAATTTATGATTCTGAAGTGACTATCGATAATCTGACGGTGGACGTCGAAGTAAGAATTTACAATTTATCTAACTTCTTTACAATTTATAATGTTATATTACTTTATTATAATATGAAGACAACAAATATTTTGGTGTCCTAAGATTTTTAGTTTTACTTTAGTTTCGTTGAGACATTTACACACATTTTTATTTTGGACTTGTAACGGAAACTTTAATCTACGAAAAATTCATACCTAATCACCATAATGATATAGAAATGGGGCTCTTTTTAACCAGATCATTGGCATTAAATCTTATATAACGTTACACGTAAAACTTACATTAACTGTGGTTGTTGGCTTAGGATTCTCTTCAGGTCTCTGAAACCGCCAGCCGGTATGCGGGCAACTGGGAAATAGGGCGCACTGAACAGCACCTCAAAACCATCGAAAATGTTGAAGGTGGATCCATGTCCAATATCATGTATTACAAACAAAGGTATGAGCACGAAGTCAGAGCGCACAACGAAGTAGAACTCTTCGTCAACATTGTCATTAATGTTCGTATATATTATTAATATATGGAATCTGCTTTCATTATATAAAAATCCTTTCTTGATCCTAATAGGATCGAATGGCACTTGCAACACACTTGAAAAATATCCACTACCAGTATGAGACAAAAGGTCATTAGTTTTTGCTGATAGCAAAAGCAGCAGCTGGTACCTTTATTAGGGGTTTTGGATAAGCCTCTCGTCGAATACTATACAAGGCTATCTGACTGATCTTTAGAGGGAGATATTTACCTACTTGGGCAGTTCTAGGCTTGAGCTGGTATTCGTTCGATCTGCCAAAAATCCGTTATCTTCACTTTCTCAATATAAGAAGGTAAATGAGAACATACCATTGGATACCAGGTTTAGACAAACAAAGAAGACTTAGACCTTAGTCTAGCAGCAGAAGGTTGCTGGCGCAAATTGCAAGAGGCCTAAGTCCAGCAGTGGAAGCCAACTGGCGAATACAATGGAATAATATTGTACAGGTGTACTACTGCTACAGGCTACCGTAAATCGATATTTATTGTACTTTCAGAATACTTTAATTAAAGTTGAGGAGGTGATGGACAAGTATGATCACGACATAGAAAAAATGGACCTGAAAATAGAACTTAAGAAACATGAATATTACGACGCTTGTAATAAGAGAAAAGAGATGGCGGAGACGGTAAGATAATTACTCCATCGTCAAAACTTTTATAATAATATCAGTGCTGTATTAAACTGTTTCACTGCTGGGCACCCGCCTCTTTTTAGTGTGAGAACTCTTACGGAGAACAAAATCTTGGTCGCTACTTTTACATTATCTTACTGACCTAATTAATTGAACGAATTGTGTAGCTGTTCAAGTAGTTTTCCTGTTGCCAGCGATTAGAAACGTTATAAAACATAGCTGACATAATTCGTCACATACTGCGCATTCCTTATACATGTAGCTTATGAAAAAAAATCATCGATGGTTGTAAGACAAACTAATGGTCTACCAGTGATTGTATTGCTATAAAAAATCATTTATGCCGTTGCTTTACCCCTGGTAGCGGGCACGGTTACATTTCAACCAATTACTGCATATGATTATAGAGTTACCGTCTAGACCATTAGTTCCCAAAGTGGTCCAGATGGACTCCCAGGGGTCCACCGCAGAATCGACGGGGGTCTACGTTGGCGTGACAAAAAAATGGGGTCCACAATTCGTAAGTGGGGGTCTACAAACATTTATTTACTTTCGATAGTGAAGAACTAAAATGTTCGCTTGACATCACTTATGAATGTAGGCAGATAATATTTTAAGAAGCTCAGCGACTGTTACTTGCAGAAACTTGCATATTCCATATTCAGTACCAGTGGTCTCGAACCTACAGATATTTTCGGTAGAAACTTCCAAAAAAAAAATATTATGCCGCCTATCGTATAGATTCAGTCTCGAGAATTTCAAACTCTTGTTTGATTCTACACCAATATAAATACGAATGCCAAGGAATATGATAGAAATGTAGCTGCAGATGGTCCACCGGAACCTACTAAATTTTGAAAGTGGTCTATGAGAAAAAAGGTCTGGTAACCTATGAACTCTAAACAGTACAACGCATTCTAGAAAATGCAGGAAACCCTATTTACTGCTTGGTTATTAGGCTGTAGTAGGTATATTACAAAGAAGGTGCGATTAAGGGCTGAATCTGGAAGAGATTGGGCTTATGATCGTCGATCGACAGTCTGTAAATTCATACTATGAATGATGACAATGAGTAGGTATATTGCAGCTAAAGCACTAAAACAATAATTTTAAGATCGTAATCTCAGTAAAGTGTGATTTTTAATTCTCTTCTAGCTGGAGAAGCAAGACAAATTGATTAAAGAATGGATTCACTTCAAAGAAGAACGTCACAAACTTCGTCTCTATAATCTGAAAATGACGAATGCGGCTATCGTAGTGCAAGCGTGGTGGCGCGGCCTGCTCGTGCGCTGCAATCTTGGACCCTTCAGAATTAAGAAGAAGAAGAAAGAAAAGAAGAAATAAGAAATATGGTTGTATAATATTGTCTTCTGTTTACGCGAATATTATTCATTGAAATTAAACTACTATATACGGATTTTATCGCGTTATTTATTTAACACTTTATTACATAATTTTGAAAACTGTTACACTACTACTACTATTAAACTTTACTAATTTTTAAGCTAATTGAATTATTATTAAAACTATTAAGACTATTTAGATTTAATTTAATTTTACACTTTCCCCGACGTTTCGGTTGCTTTTCAGCAGCCATGGTCAATATTTTAATAATAATTCAATAAGCTTAAAAATTAGTAAAGTTTAATAGTAGTAGTAGTGTAACAGTTTTCAAAGTTATGTAATAAGGTGTCAAATAAATAACGCGATAAAATCCGTACATAGTAGTTTAATTTCAATAAATATGGTTGCAGTTATTATTTAATTTTATTTCAGAACAAGGAAGGGTTCGCGTTACAGGGCAAGAAGAAACCATATATTTAGGGTGTTTTTACTATTCAAGTTCTTTAGGTTGTTGTTATCTATTATTAATGCTTAAATATGCTTTTTAATTAAAGTCATTATAAAACATATATTTCATTCTATTCATTTTGCATATACAGACCTTATATGCCTAAAAAAGGGTAGACAGTGTATAACACGTACCTACGCTTTTGGCCAGCTCCATTTCTAGCATATATTTCCAGCGTCTGCGCTGCTACTGATCATTTTTGCTCCTGTCTTTAAAATTCGCAGCTTCTATCCACTGAAAGATTGATTGGAAATTTCTCTAAGCCTCAGGGGTAGACTTTGCCAATACCTAATAAACTTTTAACTTAACGTCAGAAGTGTTTGTTAAAATGTGTAAAATTCCAATAACACTCACTCCTAATGTTATATTTTTACCTTAGTGTTAGGTACCTACCTACTGATAAGATTTCTGTGGATCTGGTAATAGATTGCAGTTATTAACGTCTTGCCTATTAGTAGTTACGAAATAGTGTCTTATCTATGGTTACGAGTTTTGCGATAGTGTAGCAACCCCAAACCGACGACGAAGTTACAACAAATGTCAAGAGATGGCGCTGTACACAATGCACACTTCGCCATACATTTCTGAATCACGCAAGCGAAGCTTACACAGCGAGTTCAACCGTTTACAAACACCGACGTCAACCGTTAGGCCGTGGCCCGCCATCACATAGCCTATTTCTTCATAGTGGTAGCAGGTCGTTTATAGTCTTAGTTTGTGTTTTGAATAGTTATTATTATACTGGTACTGTGGTAGCTACAGCACGCAAAATGAAAATAGCCGTACATAGATAAATGCAAAAGAAATAAATACGAAAGACTAGCATATAAATCCTTTGCTTTAAAATAGTTCGGTTACATATTTATATGATAGGGAAAGACACCGCTATCGAAGATGTGGTGTAGCACAGGTAAACCACGAAAATTAGAAGCTGAAGTGGCTTCTCATTCCATATAATGAAACTACTGGGCCAATTCTAGTTCTTAATAAATCCAGACATTTTTAAGACAATCTAATACCTGTCGACCGAAGCTATATGACTCAATAACTAAATAATAATATGGATTTTATTCACCTATTATATTATTCATAAATTATTTATATACATATATCGATATAATAATTAGAAGATGCTATTATTCGCACAAGCTAAAGTAACCCGCTTTAACCGATCTAAAATAATTATAAATAAATAATCGATATTTTTTGACATCACTATCTGCAACGTCAATGAAGTCACGTGACTAAGACAGCCAATCAGAAAGCTGTATTTGACAACTAAAATGTAAACTCTCCACGCGAATGTTATCAAAAACTTGTATTTATAGCTTAATTTATTAATTTATTTAATTTATTATGCCGAAAAAAGAAAAGGTGAGTTAGAGAACAAAATAGAAAAATAAAAATAAAATTAGTTGCCTGTTTTCTTGACAGAAAAAAAAAACGTTAATTTACTTTGTCGGCATTTTACACTTCCATCGTATCGTTGTAATACCTACTATCAACTATGCCATGTCAGTTCGTATGCGGTGCTGCATAATTTACGTGTGTTAAAATCTCCGTATATTGGTGATTCTAAACGAATTATCGTGTGTTGTGAGAGTTTAAGTGGACGCTGTTGTTCACAGGAGGCGATGAAGACTAAAATTGATAAAAACAAAAACGGCGACAGTGAGCCTGAGGTGAGTTGTTTTTAATGTAATTTGCGAGATCATATTATCTTCCCGTTGGCATTTGGCTTACTTCAACTGATATTTGCTGCGTTACTACACTAACGATGAACAAAACCTGCTTATAGAACTCGTCTAGCGTTTATTATTAGTAAATTGTTGAGAACATTTAATTTTATTCAATAAAACACGAAAAACCTAGTCCTATGTTGTTAGAAGTCTCAACAGGATATGTTTTTGCGAACATATGTAGGTATTATTAGAAAAACAATACGCTAATATGATAGCAATTGAATTCTTATTGTTTTTTATGGGTTCAGCCAGTCAATGATAACTGACATGGGTATTTTTAATATTCTTATTATGAGAAAATGTCATCACATTCTTTGACTTCTAGTCCCAGAAGAATTCCACGATTTCTTGGTTCTCTACTATTTAAATTTGATCATTTGGTTTAATAGTGTACAAAAACTTGTTTGCTTGTTAGTGATCTGGTCTTGAGGGTATTTACAGTGTATTCATTCATTGTAGGTAGGTAATGGTAAAATGTACATATAACTTCTTGTGTACACTGAAAGGCATAGATTGTCATATCTAACAATGATAATCCTATATTCAAATTATTTTTAAGAATCTTGGTGCTACTATTACCTCATCATTTAATAGCGTAGTTGCTAATTATCACTAAGTGAATATTAATACCAAATAAATGTGAGTTGTCTCATCTCAATGTTTGTTTTCATCTTAAAGTGGTAATTGTGCCACTGCAAATTTTGACACTAGTATGTAAATTCATTTTGACAATGGCGATATAATCTATAAAAGTAAATTCTATAAGTTTATATAGTTCTGTGACAATGGTTTTAAGTACAGTTAAAAGTCCAAAAAGCCTTTTTTGTACAGGTTATTCATTCTTGATAGAATATTATTATTATTATTATTCTTAAACCATAATTATTTCACTTGTACACAATAAAATTTATTTATATTAAATTTCGTTTTGTAAAGATATAATATTTCAATATAAAATCCTGGCGCCTACTTCGTGTGTTGTTATTTCAAAAATCATTTATTAATTTAGATCACGGAATATGAAATAAGTGAGTGTAGAATCAATATCATATTACTGTTTAGAATAAATTAGAAACATTGTTTTTGATTCGCAATATTATTATCTGATAATAATTGCTAATCAAAATAAATGTGCAGTTTTCA
Organism: Catocala fraxini; assembly: GCA_930367265.1. NCBI lineage: Eukaryota > Metazoa > Arthropoda > Insecta > Lepidoptera > Erebidae > Catocala > Catocala fraxini. The sequence goes on along the minus strand of OV884040.1, from coordinate 6,458,752 downwards.
TTATTGACATAATATAGCCTTGTAAATATTTTTATAACTGTGACCTGACGCATGCATGTCTCTTATATCATCTGCAAAGAGGCAGGTAGGCAAGAAACGGTAGAGATGTTTTCACCCATATTTGGATAGCCCACTCTATAACGTGTGAACCTATTACTATAGGTAGTTGGATGAGTTATTTATTTATTTGGACATCCAGTCCTCACTTATCCTTACAATTGGGCCATTGTGCAGTACTGGCTGACACACAGGGTGTTTTGTTATTCATTCCACCTCAGCTTTGTCTAGAAAGATAACACTTGTATTTAAAATTCCAGGCACATGGCAGATCTTATGCTATTGAGAATTACATAACAGTGAGGTCCAATAACAATTTCCTTAACCTGGATTTTTTAAATCTCATTGGCAAGCTGTATTAGAGAATTACACTATGGAACTAATTACCTAAAACCTATAAATAAATATATCATTAGAATTTCCTATTCACTCTATGACCACAAATATACTACCCTATGCAGAAGTAGCCTCTCCGGAAAGAGAAAATATAATAAAAGCACAGTTAGTATCTATACCATTTTGTCTAATAGATTGTTGCCTGTATGAATAAGGGATGTTTAGGTACACCAGGTTAAATTAACTCATCAATTATCCAGGAACAATTGCAAATGCAGTCAACCAAGGGACCATATAACTTCGGAAGTTATGTCCGATAGTTGTTATAAGCAATATACACAAGTATGTAGTCATATTAATTTTCATACGTGTGTTTAGAATTTTTAATTATGTACCTTTATGTTGTAAGGGTATAAGGTATGCTTATGAACATGTTTTCAAATAAAATGTTGAATATAGAAATAAAAATGTTTATTCTGAAAAACTTATATACATAATATTGTCTTCTATTTACGCGAATATTATTCATTGAAATTAAACTGCTATATAATGTACCACCAGCTTGGGATCCAGTAATAAAAATAGTCAAACCCAAGAAGAAGCAAACCACAGCTAGACTTCATGATACTTTGAGCTCATTCTGCGTAAATAGAAACACCAATGATTAAATTATGTTCGGGTACTTTGAAATAACTACACTGGAACATTGAGACAACTGCCTAAGCATCTTAGTCTCCCCGTGACCATGGCTGCTGAAAAGCAACCGAAACGTCGGAGAAAGTTAATAAATAATAGTTAATGAACACTGAACTTCTACAATACAGTGCCTTCTTAAGTCAATGGACACCTTACTTACAGTGCAGTTACATAATATAGTGTTGATTGCTAATCTTCTTTAAGACAAGATTACTTCCTCGGATGCACTGCTTAAATTTTACTAGGATCACCAAGTATGAGTAAAGTCCTCAAAGAAATACTTGTTTTAATCATTTTGCATCATGGTTTGTCCAATTCAAATTTTTTGGTTATTGTTAACCTTTTGCTATTTGTATATTTATTGGAACTGACTAAGTATAAATAAATGCATATTAAGGTGTGTATATAATAATATATACTAAACTCATTGTATGATAATAATGTATATAGAATATTATAAAAAGCAATTATCCTCCTCCCACATTCGAGATGTGCAAGTGCACCTAACATACATAACTACAGTCTACCTTGGCAAAGTAACCAGATATGCTAAACATTTTCTCCAATTACCATTCAATTAAGGACACATCTTTATTTATACACAACCAATAAGGAAACAAGTGTCATTATACTTTCAACTAGCACTAAGGCACTGCGCAAACAGAGACACATTGATGTTTAAAGTTAGATATAAACACAGGCATGTGCACAATTTCATTTGTATGAGTTGACCAACTTAATTGTCCACATTTTTATTGTTTGTTTGTATAGTGCTGCGCACAACTCATATTTGAATATACGAATTCAGTCGAGTACATTTGATTTTAATTCAAAATACTAAATTTTGAACGCGGTTTGGCTCTCATAAATATAGGTTAGACTAGTACTAGTATTTTTTTCTGGATGAAAGGTACAATATGTCTTTATCTGTTCTCCTGTTAAAGTGTATGCGCAATTTCATGATGGTCGTGAAAGCGTAACAAACAAACTCACATTCGCATTTATAATATTAGTTAGGCAGTTCGGATTATTTACTGCATATGATTCTATATTTATATAAAATAATCTATACATTGCTGCTTTGAAAGTCTATTTACGGGTTTTGTCTACTGTCATCTATCTGTCTTTCATTAACATTTCTATCAACAACTTTTCTCAGCTAGGTCCTTAGGATCACGTGCAAACATAAACCTAATCTTATGTGACGGGTCTAGCAGCGCAATTCGTATTTATAGCATTAATATATCATGTATCGATCATAGCATATATTGCCGCACCCACCGCGTATTCAGTTATTTCCATTGGACACAACCCGATTGCTAGTAAAAGAATGTTTCTGTATAAGCAACTAAAAGTTGAAGACATTACTTATGATAAAACAATCCGATACAAAGAATTCTTCGTAACCAAATATTCGAACATAACCGAAGCGAAAAACAGACAGTTACCGGTGTCCAGAACTACTAGTATCCAATTCCCACTACTGAACAATGTAACCATAGTCTTTCCACTGTGACTGTGCCCCATCTCGATAACAAAAAGTGTCCACCTTTGCACAGCACCTTATAAATCAGGTGATTTGTAATGTTGAGTGGTTTCTGTACTACTAATTGGGCTACTTCCCATTTGGTAAACTTCCCATTTCGTAAACCTCAAACTGTACCTACTAAAAAGTTGCGTTTGGTAAACATTATACATTTCATACATTTAGTCCCATTTCGAAAACATTTCAATAATTTTTTGTGTTATATCCCATTTGGTAAACTTTCAGATGAAATGGGTACAGTCAAGTAAAAAAAGAAAAACGAAACTAATGATAACATTGTCATTTATTTTGTTAAATATTTTTAATCACAGGTACAATAGTCGGATTATGTGTACGTATGCCATTTACACATATTGATATTTAAAAACAGAAATAAAAAGTGGGGTGTACAAATAACTTTCAAAAAATTTAAGAAAAATCACAGTTCGATTTGACTATTTCGATGACAAGTTTTATTTTTTTAATAACATAAGTCAATCTAGATGCGAAATCAACTTATATAAAAAAACAATAATCACAGATTTGGTACTATCTTTTTATGTTAATGTACATTAACATAAAAAAATACATACGAAATCAACTACTTATAAAATATAAAAATAAACAGTCACTGATTTGGTACGTTAACGTAAAAAAATACAGTGTAAACTCCATGTAACGTCACTCTATTTAACGACAAACTCCCTTAAGCGTCGAAATCAATTGGCTTTGGTTGGTTTAGCTTGTCTTTCATACAATGTTTCACTCTACATAGCATTACACCCACTCTCAATAACGACAACAATTGAGTAATAAAAAGTACTTTTTAAGTTGCTAAAATTATTAAAAACTGCGCAGCTGTGTACGATCTATTGTCGCTTTATTATCCTAGCCCGCAATAAACTCGACTGTCGGCATCATGCATACCGAACTTTCTAAGAAATTCGTTCTTTTGTTTACAAATTGGGATTGCTTGTACGTGTAGACTGTTGTTGACCATGACTCATAAGTAGGAGTCATGGATTATCTATACCTTATCATATTCAATACTTCCTTTATAACCAAGATGCCTCAATATTGCTAGATATGAATAAAATAAGTAAAAAAATACAACAAAATTACTGGTGCAGCAAAAGACGTCAGACAAAAATAACAGGCTATACGCAATAGCGTTCAAATAACATTCTTTTTTATGCACATAACTATGTACTAACAATAGTCGGAAATAAACTTTTTCTTTTTCTAATTCTGATGTTTCTTCTCTCCATTTAACGACAACTCTCTATAACGCCATAAAATGCACAGTCCCTTCAGTGTCGCTATATAGAGTTTGGTACAATAACATAAAAAATACATGCAAAATCAACTTTTAAATATAAAAACAAATAATAATCACAGATTTGGTACAATAACATAAAAAATACATGCAAAATCAACTTTTAAATATAAAAACAAATAATAATCACAGATTTGGTACATTAACATTAAAAATTACACACAAAATCAACTATAAAATATAATCACAGATTTGGAATATTAACATAAAAAATTTACTACCTACACTACAAAGTTAAAAATCAATAAATAAATTATAAAGTGATACAAGCAATTCTTGATAATTCGTTCAAACAATTTTCCAATGATATTTTTCCACTTTTGTAATCGCCGAGAATATTGTTAATTCGTATATCATTTTGGATAGATTTTTTTCTTCGTTTTGATATACTTTCTCCATTATTATAAAAGCTGTAAAAAATTGTTATGATTAATTAAAGTAATAATGTATAATTTTTATCATATGTGTCGCCTAAAAATACAGGTCATTGAAACAAAAATATGTACCTTTTCAGAAGATTTTCATAATGTTTAATATTGCCTGATATCGTTTCGAAAAATAAAAGAATTGATGGCCTTTTTCCAATTTCACTATTGAAACTCCAATTCCAAGATTCCATGAGGTTTGTAGTGCGGTGTCTTTGTGCGTAGCAGCACCAAATATTCATCATATCTTCATTTTCCAACCACTGATCCACAAAGTAATCATTGAATTCAGTTATAGCTTTTTCTTCAAAACTGTAACAGAATTAATTCGTTGAAGATTATGATACGAAAAACCATATATTACCTAGTTTCTAACGCATAAAAATGGCTGTAGAAAATGGCGGTAGAAGAAATATCCAGAACTAAACGCGTTCATTTCAATACTGCAAAATTAATTTACCTTTGACTCATAACGTATAGCCATCCATCGTTTATGTCTTCTTTTGGTAAATGTGCCAGAGCCATACATAGTTTGACGTGATAGTGAGATTCTTCATGTTGTAATAAGCCAAGAGATTTTGCCTTTCTTAATAGCGCTCTGCCAAAGTGAACAAAACACCCCTTAACAATTATGTTTGGAAATGTCTTTTTAATTGCATTTATTGGAGCTTTTTCGAAATCCAAGGTAATAATATCGGCTGTCCACTCTGGTAAATGAAATTTTAGTTTGTAAAACAGTCTTTCATATGTAGTTTCTTCTTTGTTTGTCAACACTGCATAAAAAAATGGTACAATATTTGTCCCAGTTTCTGTACTTCCTATGTCTCCGTGTACAACGTATAGTTGAAGAAACGGCTTTGCACAACATTTGAACGTTCCGTCCGCAAAGTAGTGACGGACGTCATTTAAATGTGCAATTGCACTCTTTGAACCAAACACAATCATTCTATTTTCACCGTCAATCTCATCAAACAATAAATTGTCTTTAAAACGGTCAGGAATCACGATTTCTGTAGAGTTAGAGTGCTGAGATTTTGTGATTCCTAGTTGTCTATTTCTGTGTCTATACAATCTGCTTTTAACTTTGTCAAAATTTGGTAATTCTTTAATAATTTCATAACCATTATCTTTCAGCTTTTTAGTACATTTCCTGTATGTAGCTGGAATCGGCTTCAGATCTTCACATATAGTTTGTTTACATTTTTCGATGGCTACTTTCACTTCATTTTTTTCAAAATTCGGAATACAAGAACTGCAGTGAGCATTTTCTCTTAATACATGGCTTCGATTTGAATTCAAAGTTACACTTGCTGAACATCCATCTTTTCTATTAACACAGCGCCACCAACTTGAGTCCTTATTATTTTTCTGTTTATAATATTGATGCCCAGCGCGTAATAAAATTTCACCGCCTCGTGTACTATTAATAATTTTTAAATTCACTGCACCACTAGAAGATCCCTCACCCGACATTGCAACGACCTTGCACTATGCATAAAACGAGTGAACTGATAAGTTAAACCCGGTAATAGATATAATTTACGTATACTTACTTATGTCTATCTCATTCACACCTTTTGTTTAAAACGATGGTACTTTTGCGGGAAAAGCACGTGGTATTTTTAGTAGCATCGTGGTATTTTTACAGACTTTAATACGTTTTTTTTACTTCTTCTTGATCAGCCATTCTTTTTGATGGTCGAGATACTATCTCAAGACTGAAGCATTTAAAAATATATACATCTCTAATTTAATACTAATTTGACACTGACTGTACCGTACAAAAATAACAATACTAACAAAGTTTACCAAATGGGATTAAATGTATGAAGTAACGAAATGTTTACCAAACGCAACTTTTTAGTAGGTACAGTTTGAGGTTTACGAAATGGGAAGTTTACCAAATGGGAAGTAGCCACTAATTGGTCGATGTGTATCTTCACAGTTGGACTCACATATGTAAGGGCACAAATTAGAAAAATACAGATAGCCGTCTCAATACAACAGGATAATTGACGTCACAAGATTGAGCTAAGAGAAATGAGGATGTGGCTTAGGCGAACGTTCTTCAAACGCATCAGAGACATTCTGGAGTACTTGTGCCCAAAACCGATAAGCGTGCATTAATAATGCGATGAGAGTGAATGAAGCAAAAGATATATGATGGATCTTAGCAAATCGAAATACATACGTATACTAGAATAAATCGGAAACTATAATATAAATATAATCATATACCTACTCATTTTGGAAAATGCCATCTAGTTGTTTGTCTCGCTTAAACGTGACGGCAGGTTTACTATTTACGCTGAAATCTGACTGTTAATTTGGTAGTCAGCAATTTTTGTATGTATTTTCTCTTAGTCTTACATAGATTGTAGTTTTGCTCGATAAACAGTAATAAGCTCGTTCTCTATCCTCGTTTTAAAAGTGGTATTTAAAACTACTATCTTTTTTACAAATCTCAATCAGCTAATTGCTGATTGAGATATCGGATAAACCTAACGTTAAACGTTATTATTGTCTGAGAACGAGACAATGCTTTAAAAGCGTGAATGTTCAGTGATCCTGCCGCTGGTGATACTCGCGGGCGCCCTACATAACATCAATGTAGGCATTCCCGTCACCTGTACAATATTTTTCTACCAAGTAATTACAACAACTATTGAGCAATAATAATTAATATTTATTCAGACATAATGATAAACTACACACCGCTCAATCTTCGTTATTGAAAATGTTTAGTAAAAAAAACAACATCGCAGTCTAAATCGGCTTCGCGCAAAAACTTAATGCTAAACCAACTTGAACCTTATTACAACGGAATACTGCATTGAATGTTTATCAATGATATAAAGGAATAATGTAAACACGACTTGAGGATTTGGCATCTTATATGATTACGGACGCAGTTCGTGCGACGCTACGGCAGGAACATACGCGTTTCCGTCTACTGTTACACGTATTTACCGCGGTAAAAAACAGTTAAACTAATTTTACTTGGAAGTTACACGGTTTTTCGTCGGTATTGGAATTCTCTCTCCTTGTAAATAGTGCTTGTGTTACCATGTTTACATTGGCAGATCTGTGGAATTCCGTCGTATTTGTATGTATGTTTTCGTCGCTTTGATTGATGTGAAGCATATTATGTTTTGTTTACTAATATTCCGTCTTGAAATATGTTTCTATTCTTTTGTGAGGTTCGCGCGATGGTTTGTAGATCGCTTCAACAATAAAGCAATTAAATTCGATTTCCATTTGAAATAAAAAACAGCTTAATTCTATATTAGCTAGGTATATCCCAATATCCGTGAATGTTTAAAATACTCAATCAATCTTGTAATATAGGGCTTTGTAAGAGTAGTTTTTTTTCGTAAATGATGAATAAACTATTGTTTAACAAGTTTTATTATGAGTATTGAGTTTCTTTACTCTATAACTAAGAACAATTGGCAAATGATTCTATCTGCAAATCTCAACTGAAAAGGCAAATTTGTCGTCGTAACCGAAAACAGCAGTGAGGATAATGTTATCTCTAGAGTACTTCAGCGTTCACATGTTAAGCCAAGCATCTTTGTTATGTCTAACTATACGGAAAAGAGATCGCTTCTTCAAATAAGAATACACGGCGTGTAGCCGGTTTGATATCTGCACGAAAAAACATACTGTCCTGCACATGTTACACAAAAAAAATGTTTTCTGAACAACCACTTGAACGCGCCTTCCTGAATCAACTCGTCAACTTGGTCGCCTATACTGTATAGATAAAATGTTTGCCAAAAATCATTGACCACAACCTATTGAAAATGTACAAGCTCTAAAACATGATAACATCTGGATTACTTTACTTTTCAGTAGTAAAACAGACACGAAACTAATATTTCATCGTTAGGAATAATTGACGTGATATTGAATGCATCGGACTCGTTTGTTATATACAGCAAAAAAAGGTATTTTCACACATACACGTGAGCCATACTCATAAATCATTGTATCACGTGAAAAATATAATAAATTGGCGCAGCTTTACGATATTCTGTCTAACTAAATCGGCGTTCTCTGTAAACATGTTGAACATCTATCGGTACAGAATCGTGTATATTACAAACAATGTATAATATAAACAGTTTGGTTGCCGAACATGTTGCATAACAGCCATTTTTCACTTGACTCTATAAATTCTAATTTGTTACAGAAATGTGTACGATAACATAGGTCCTAAAAAGAAAACAGTGTTTTAGAGTCTCAATTTTTGTTTTTGCACTAAAATACACACACACACACATACAAATCCTAACCTTCTATGTTTGACTATCTATTTGTGTCCGCGATTTAGTACGTGTGAACATGCTATTCTATCAAAGTTTTCTTTTTTTTTAAAGAAGGTTATTGTTATATAATCAATTTAGTTAATGGATTTTCTATGTTAAGTACGGATGTGATTTGAAATTTTACTTTATGCATGGAATCTGTTATAAAATTACAACATTTTATAACATTTACACACTAGTTTTGTATTATACTTGTTTGTAAATTACTTTTAGTCGTACCTACTAATTACTGCAATCAATCTTAATGTTGCTAGGAGATGGTCTTTGCAGAAGGTTTATAGAACATCATGATGGTTTGTCTCTATAAGAAAGAGAAACATTTCAATACTTTATTTTAACACAAGGATTTACTTTAGGCAATGAAGTCAAAATGATGACGTCGTGATGTCGTTTATGTCCAACAGTGGATAGAAGATCCTTACGATTAGTTCCACTTGGTGGCTGAGAAGTCTTATTGCATGTTGATGATAGAACATTTTAAGGCATAACCGGGTCTGGAAATGTGCTGTAGACGACAGTAGACTTTACTCGTACATAGGCTTTTAAAGCAACAACAGGTTATTTGATTGATTGGTTGAACATCAGTACAATGAAGGAATCTGCTATTGGTGAGGGTGATCAAAAGCCAGCCAAATTTAGATCCAAATTATTCTACTATAGATATAAAAATAAATAAAATATATATAAAAGGTATAGAATCATCTATTACTTGACTATTATTTAAGTATCAGTTGATAGTTAAATAGTATCAAACGTAAAACTGTACTTACAAAGATGTTTTCACGTTCCTGAATTCTGAAGCACAAAAGTCGTTGTTTCTTGCAAAAAAGTTTGCTACCATCAAAGAATCTATCTTTGGTAAGTTGGAACTATTTCCTTTGATGAATCCAGTTTCCATCGTGGTATTAATATTAAGTAATTGTGCTTGTGTTTCTATGTATAATATGTATGTATTTACAAAAAAAAAAAAAAGTATATATGTATGTTTATCCATTGTCTAGTACCCATAGTACAAGCTCTGCTTAGTTTGGGCTAGATGGTGTTGTGTGTATGTGATAGAATAGAATAGAATAGAATTCATAGTTATTTCGTCGGTATGAACACAAACTAAGTAAAAACAGAGAAGTAAACAGCCTTTGCGTCTTTTTAGCGGTTAATGACGTAATGTGCTCTTATTGGCGTTTGGAGTCACGTGACAATAGGTGATAAATGTAGGCTTTAAAATTAATTTAAATAAATTCAATATAATATATGTAATAAATTTGAAAAATGTGATATTCGTTGTTGTAATTATACAAAGTATAATAAAATTAACACGAAACATGAATTGGTGATTAGTGTCAACATCCTTATTGCTGATAAAACCGTCCTTTCAAATAAACCAACAAAAAGATCGAAAGTTATGTATCTATATTATAGGCCGATATAAATGCCTAACGTTCTCGTAAACATAAGAAAATTCAAAGAAAGGCCTGTTTAACATAGATAATAGGTAGGTATATGTCACATTCTGTTCTATCCTTCGTCTTTTGGATCCTAATTAATCCTACAAGAGCCTTTGGCCGAATGTGTGTATCTATCGATCCTACTCCGATGGTTTATACATTTTCTGTCCTACCCATCGTCAACATTCATCTTTTTCTTTCATGTTCCACATACATGTCCTCAAATCGCATTGATGCGCTTATTATGTTAATCTAATGGCATCGCTAATACATATTTTCTCTGAATAGAACGCGAGAGTATAGCTGTTATCTATTTCCACTGACGCAACTTTCACTATCGCGTGTATGTGCTGTGATTGAACGTACATCTGTGTATTTAAATAAATAAGGATCGGTCCGACCTTCGCGAGATGCGTCAACTACCAGAATATACTAGAATGAAAACATGGTTTCTATCAAATGTAGCTAGAACCACAGATGTTGAGCATAACGCAAGTCGACTATGCGTGCCGAATTCGTGCCGTAATCCAGCGCCAGACTCCCATCTGGGATTGTGAAATTGGTGCTACGGTGCACTTTTATGTTCAGATACCTCATCTTGAGGCGAGTTTCATTAAAATCATTCGCATGATAGAATTCGAAAATTGATACCAGCATTTAAAAACAATAGGAAATATAGAGTCTATTATGGCGATAGTATTGGTATTGCCATAACCATAGATTAAGGTATTTTTACCTTCAATTGGTCTGTGAGATTGCATGCTGTTTTAATAATATAAAAATATGTAGGTGGTTCTTTTTTAAGCATTACTCAAACATAATATCTTCATTTCATCCGCATGATTAAATGCTTAAAATATTTTCGGTGTCCCAAACGACAACTCGTATATAAAGTATTACGTATGTCCGCGTATGTATGCACCCGTCTAATTTTATTTCCTCGTTAAACTCACGTAACTGGTAATAATATGACTCGTGTACTGCATTAAAATATGATATTATTGTGAATTGAAGTCATTGTTGTTTATGTAAAAATTGTGTACAATGTCCAAAAGAAGAAAGCATATACGTAAATAGTAGTAGAGAAAAGAATGCGGTAAAGATTAGGGTCCATGCTGACAGCACAGCGCATTCTGAACAAGCCTGGACATCCTACTCCTACATGAAAAGAGCACACAGTTACTTTAGCTACGATCTTCTGCAGAATCGAGGTATTTCCACAGCTGGGTTGCTCCAGTTTGAGCGAAGTCCTAGTAATGAATATGCTTATGCATATGAAAAATCACACGATTGACATATTATATTTTCAGGACAATTCACAATTGCCACATTGCGTCCATCCGTTTGTAGTCATCTGTATTTTTTCATTTAGCTATACAAAAACATATACAGGGAACTGTTTAAACAAATAGCCACGTGCAGGCCTCTAGGGACAAACATTTACGAGGTTTACCGCCACAATTACAATCGAGCTAATTAATTGTCCATTACATTTAATAGGGTGTCATGCTGTGAGTCAACATTCACACGTCACTGACCCAATAAAACAGTGCCTATGATTCTGAAAACACGAATACTAAACTGTTCTATTTTTCCACCTGTCAATCCATTAAAAGCTTTTTGCAAACAGTTATCATAGTAATATAAACGTGGAGTTACGATTGTTTCTCCGAAAGAGGAGGTAAAGATTATAACTGCACCCTTGCCTTGATTATGAGTCTAAATCAAGGTAAGTAGGAATTTGTAATGTCAATGTCAAAATTCTTACACCGTTTTGGTAAATATTTTGCCCTCATTACATTATTTCTGCCTGATTTTCTTCTTAAGAACCTATATTTTTGCTTAAATAGCTATTACTTATAGCGTTTATTTTTAACACTACCGTTTATTTTTGTGCTCAGTGTCTGTCTTTTTCGGCCATTATTTATGCCTTTCGCCCAAGACTAAATGTCATTCTAATCTCCATTTTCCTATATTCATTTTATGAATCGGTTACAGCTCCAGTGGAACCAACCAGTTACCAATGCTACTTATCCGGCTTGATATTGGCATCTGGTAATCTTCACATTATTTCGCGTCTTTATCAAGTTTCTGTCACTTGTATCGAAACAAACATAGACTTAAATGTAGGCACATTGGCCACAAGAGTTTTAAAAATTATTTCTGTCAATGCCTCTCATTAACTCGTACAAAAGCAATAAAATATCAGCAAGTACGTATAGAGCTACCTCAATAAATGAAGTCGTTTTTGTAACTGCCTGTCATATTATTATCTACAGACATTACGGGAAAATACTCGTCTGACTACACATCCTGTATTTCGCGTTGTTTTGTTCGCTTTATCAAGCATGTAAACAAACCACTACTACACGTTAACGACACTATATGTGTTGATAGGAAAATGAGCAATTCTTATCTAGTAGAACTTATATCTACTACGCTTGAATGACAAGCCTATATGTTCATGTGATATAGATTAGTTTTGCGCGATTCTAATCAACTTTTGCTATCATGTTAAATCAAAACGTTATTGTACATCTTTAACTTGTAAACATTTTAAAGACATGATTGTGTCTATCCTTTTGCCTGTAATATCTTCGGCGTAACGTTTTGGCTGCCTCGGCGTAACTTAGGCAGTCTGTAAAACGTACTGTATCGGTTAAATATAAAGTAAATGTAGCGTAATTTGTAGGTGTAGGTAGTCATATTTTGAAGCGGCAGTGTGAACTGTATATGGTTACTGACATTACGTACATACATATGTGCTAAGTATGCCATAACTTTTGTGTATACTGTTAACTGTCGATGTAACATTAGTAAGACCTTCAGACAGAATACCAATAGGCAACACTATACCGATGATCACGTTAAAAATTCTTTAATGGAATACATGTCAAGCATAAGGACGGTTGTGATAAAATGAAACGAACTCGAAACAATATAACATGGAGGCTTTCGCCGAAGCCGACAGTGGACGAAAATAGACGCAATCGTTAAAAGCTTTTCGTTTACTATAACTTGTCTTTGTATAGGTACCATCGATTATTAATTTTACTTGACAACTTTGGTAAAAGTAGCTTCTGGACGTTCTGGTGATTATCTTATCTTGTTACGGGGGCCAGTCAGTGTAGACCGGCGACACTTCGACCCAGTGGGATCTTTTGTGTCGGCCCCGAGATCTATCCCTTAGCTATCTCCCTATGAATGTACTGCAGCAGTCGCAGCGTACACTTCAGAGGGAGAAGCCTGAAGTCTTCAGGGTTCGGATATGCCAATCCCATCAGACCCATCCTTAGTCCAGCCAACGCGTCACACTCACACAGTAGGTGTAATATGGACTCGTCCCGTTCGCCACAGGCTCTGCAGATCAAATTGTTTGCCAAACTCAATCTGCACAGGAAGTCGTTGGTGCCAAAGTGACCAGTGAACGCTCCTGTGAGTAGGCGTATTTGGCCCTTGTTGTACCCGCAGAACTTCCGGGTGAAGCCCGTGGCTCTGTTTGCAATGAATTTCTTGGAGTGTTCCAGACGCCTAAGGGCCATCCACTCCAGCCTGTGTTTATTATTACCATGTGCATTCATAGCTGCCTTGACGGTACTCTCAGAGAGTCCTACGAATGGCTCGGGGCCAACAAATAGTTGCTCCGAGCCCTTCCTGGCTAATTCATCAGCCTCCTCATTACCCTGCACACCTGCATGCTCCGGAACCCACACCAACCTGACTGTGTTTTTTCTGCCAAGTTTGTTAAGGGCTTTAACACAGTTCAGGACCAGTCCGGAATCCACCCTACAGGAGTTCAGAGCCTTAAGAGCAGCTTGACTGTCACTGAGAATATAAACAGTCTTGTCAGTGACATTTTTGTTGATATTCTACTGCACGCAGGCAATTATAGCATAGGTTTCCGCCTGGAAGACTGTTGCATATTTGCCCATGCTTTGGCTCACCTTGCACCTTGCATAAATACCAGCGCCTGATCCCGTTTCCATCTTGGAACCGTCGGTGTACCAGATGAGACAACCCTTATTAGGGGATTGTAGACCTAATCTCCATTCGTCCCTTGTGGGGAACTTTATTTTAAAATTCTTTTTGAATATGTGCATTGGTTGCATTTTGTCGCATCCCATGCTCATAATCTCTTTGAGATCCTTTGAAATCTCCAGTTTTGTATGTCGAGTTACCGGCATGTTGACGCTCCACAGCCCAAGCACAGATAGTCTATGTAGCGCCTTCAACGCCTCTAACTCCACAACAATGTGTAGCGGCGTTAGGTCCAGCAGGATCTCTAACGCAGCCGTTGGCGTAGTCGGGAACGCCCCTGTTATAGCCATGCAGGCCAATCGCTGCACCATAGACAGCGCTTTCCTGCATGTTGCTAAAGCAGCGCTTTTCTGGTGATTAAATATTAATATTTTCTAGAGATGAAACGGATATCCGGTAACTATCCGATATCCGGCCTATCCGGCGGCCTAAATACTATCCGGCCGAATACTGGATAACTACGGTCTGTCCGGCCGCATACCGGATTTAAAAATATATATTTTAGGTAATTAATTGCTTTATTTAGTTAGTATCACTTAAGAAATACAATTAGTAATCAAAAGATAATTCTACAACTTAGAAAATGAATTAGTACTCATACTGCACTAAAGGCAAATTATGGTGAATGAATACTGATTTCTCTGCTCTCTTCTAAGCGGTTCCGCTTGTCTTCGTAAATAAGGCTTAAAGCTTCAGAAAAATTCCTATCTCTGTACACACTGCTGCAAGGTGCTAAAAGATAGATTTTGGCAATCATCATCATCATCAGGCTATAATAGTCCACTGCTGGACATAGCCCTCCCCTAATGAGCGCCATAGCGCCCTGTCTTCGGCTTGCCGCATCCAGCATCTGCCTGCAGTCTATCGCAGATCGTCATCCCATCTGGTAGGAGGGCGTCCTACACTACGTTTGCCGAGTCGCGGTTTCCACTCAAGAACACGTTTATTTAGATGTTGGCAAACTTTGTTAAATTTTTGTTGTTTTGTTGAATCGTTAACCGTTTTTCTTGAGCTAAACCTGAGTGATTGAAGTGCGCCACAAGTCGTCTTCCAGTAGCAATCATTGTTGTCACTTCAGCCTAGACTTTGAGCGACTCCTTTATAGCTCTTTGAAGCGTATGTATGAAACATCTAGCAGATATTCGGCGGATTCCGGATATTCGGCAGCCGAATATCTGGCTATCTATTCGGCTACAAGGTTGGACGAATATCCGGTATCCGGTATCCGGCTTAACTGCTATCCATTTCATCTCTAAAATATTTTCTATAGACCTACAGATAAGAATTTACCCGAAATTTGCTAGCTATGTTTTAAATGCATAAAAATATTTTATTGTTCCTGATGGCAAAACGAGTCATTGGTGTACATCCTAGTAGTAAGCGGTACCGTTCATTAACTTAAGAAATGCATTGCTAAATTGCAGTCTACTGTGATAATAGTGTCGCTCATTAAAATAGGTACTATGTATGCACCAGCATACTGCATACTACAAAATACCGATAAAACGCAAAATAAAAACAAGTTTTGTTCACTTACACACATATCAGTTCCTTAATAGCTTCTTCTTTATCATCGGCAACATGACTTTAGTCATTGGCGATGACAGGATTTCAAGGAACGTATTCAAGCCATTAGTGTTTACATCTTAAGACTGCGCCGAGCGTAAGACAGAATATAATGACAGAGCTCGTACGGCGCAAATATAACTATTTATGTTTCGTTTAAGCTGTAAAATAGGATAGATTTCTATTTCTACGGTTATAATCTAAAAATCACGTAACACGAGCTTACGTTTTTGCATTTTTCGTGCAAATTTACGTAATTATGTAGGCGAAAATATTAATTATTTTAAGTTTATACACGGAGTAATTGTAAACACATTCATTGTTATGGTAAATGGCCTGTTTTGGCACATTTCGCTCGGCGCAGTCTTAAGTGTGTGCATATTAGTGATTATCTTGCCGCGTTATATCGAGCTCAACTAAAAATAAACTTTTGCCATTATTGTTTCTCTTCTTAAAATAATCCGTCTAGATACAGATTTATTTCGTAGGATACTGCAGTAGAGTTCATCCATACTACCTGGAAACAACTTCATCTAGCACGGTACACGATCATTACTCCCACGTACGTGCAGGCTCTGTAATATACGACTTACCGCAGTGTCGCTATGTCTCTTGATAACAATTATTGAGCTGAATAATAACGTTAATGCGTAAAGCTTTTGAGGGATACAATAAGTCAATTATACAAGTGAGAATCGGCAATGATTTGCCGTAAATCTTAGAGTTCGAAAAATGGTTCAAGTCAAAGCAAAGGTCACGTGATACCGCGTGACCATTTGAGGTCAGAGATCAAAGGTCATAGTAATTTCGGGGTATATCGACTATGCTGAGTCGAATGGCGTTGACCGCGAGTCTCTAGCTCTTACAGTTCTTGAGTTGAAAGTTGTATAACAGACAGACGGACGGACAGACGGACAAAGCTGTTGTATAAGAGTTTTATCGAACTCGAAAAAGGAAATAATATTTTAATTAGAAATAAAACAATCATAAAATGAGGATAAATATAAAAAAATGCTCTAATAGTGACTTAACGTCTCTGGATAATTAAAGAAATTGATTGCACGGATGGCGTTGTGGTTTAAGTGGTCACCCCGCTACTGCCACTGTGTCGAATGTTGTGGGTTCGAATCCCGCACGGGACAAAAATGGTATCTACGCGAAACGTGGTAATGAACTAATGATATGCACATTCAAATATACCCAATTTTGTTCAGTAACGTTACCTACACGTGTAAATGCAAATTGTGACTGGATTAGACTTTTGTGCCGTGCAAACTATTTTCTTTTTGTGTTCAAAAATGTCAGTAGTGACAACAAAAACAAGCAAAGCGAAAATGTACGGGCGGCCGGTAGACGTCAATAAGCTCGCTACCTATTACGTGCGACCTAAATATGATGGCTAGTGTGATGTGGCTGAAATACGTCTTTTCATTTATAGTGCTTTGGAAATATAGCTTTAATGCTATGGTCCGTGTTTTGCTGTATGTTGCGTATATTATGATATCTAATAATAGTTATATCAACCCTATTGATACTTCGACGCACGGGTCGTTTTTCAATTTGAGAACGATTAACACATTCGCATCCTCATAACTTTTACGCGCTTCATACGCTATACATTTTACTAGTGAGCCCGCTAGCGAACGAATATTTTGGAAGAATAGTAGCATTGGAGATGTCAAAGTTTCACTGCAATACACGTTATAATAAGATGAAGGAAATATTGGATATTTTGAAGAAAAGTACCACTTAAAAATAATTCTTCTGCAAACATATTCAGTCAGTTCACTATAGGAACTTATGACATCAAGAGTTCTTTTAGAAAATCCTACGAAATAATGAAGTATAAAATAAATAAGATTGAATAAATATTTTTAGTTTAACTTCAAATCATCGATATTACATTTAAATGAATATAAATTTTAGTTAATAATTGATTAAAATGTCCATTAAGTTGATTTTGTGAATAACATGGAAGTTTGCATAATATTATTGTTTACTAGCCCTGTCATACAACCCACGCGGAGGGTCCTTGGCATCTAGGAAGAATTAAGAAAAATAAATAAAACAAATATGTTTAAATCTAAATACCAACAACACCACTGCCAAGGTCTGTTAAATACATATACTGTAGAAATTTATTTTTATTCTTATTGTGTATTTGCAAAAAAAAAAATTTTTAATGATGATGATTATGAGCCCTCGACGTGGGTTCGTGTGCTCACAGATGCGGCAACAGTGAGTCCAAGGCGATGAATGTGTTAAGCTATGGTCTAACATAGTGACACATTACAGGTTGACAGACTATACACACCTTCAATGTCATTATTTAGAATATGCAGGTTTCTTTTATCTTTATTATTAAAACAAGCAACCCTTTTTTTAATACCTACTGCATAACCTAAAATATATAGACTTTAGATGAGCATGCTGTTAATAGTATCTACTATCATGTATTCTATGGTGGCAGTCCATTGGTCTTCTCGCTAGATGCCTGCCTATGGCGTGTGTTGCGGATCTTACATATGCTCTCACCTGTACATCTCCGAAAGGTTACGTAGAGGTGTATAACATCGTAATTTAGCTAATTATGCCTATAGTTCCTACGTTATAAAGGGCAAGTTGTCTAGCGAGCACATTTGTAATCTACCATGGCTGGTACAGAGAATTCACTAAAAAAAAAGGCAACAATATTTCTGCTTTATTATTTTCTTATTATTGGTTTGCAAAATTTTGGGAACTCACTGTGGCACCTATGCTGTCAACGATGCAGGCATTCAAATCAAGTTCATTTAACATTTCATAAAGTTTGATACAAGTGGTCAAGTAATTCGTCGAGTTGGAAAAATATAGGTAGATATTATTAGCTCCAGCGCATCATTGTTTACTTTCTCTATTTCATCTGGGCGCGTCCGCTGACGTTTATTGCGGCTGCACACACCTCATCTGGTTTATTTAAAGGTTAAAGCCGGTAGCACACCGACGTAGAAGCTGAACTATATCTCTACGTAGGTACCTGTAATATCGCCGCTAACTTTTTAACAGACATTCCCGCAGCGATAATGAATACGATTACTGTGCCGATCTCGGGCTCGAGTCTAAGATTAGGTATACTGTTCTTGGATTTTCTGTCAAGAAATCTTAGTAGCAGCCCGAAATCTGGAACTGTGCCCGGTACTATCTTAAATAGCTGGCAAAATGTGGATGTAGTACATCTCTGCCTATCTCTTTGTGGATATAGTTGTGACTTGTGAGACTATGGATCGAAGTCTGAATACTATGCTCGTCGTGGTGACGAGCGTCCAAAGGCACTCTGCCCTTACTACAGCTTACAATCAAGCGGGCTGTTAGCTTGTTTACCACCTTAGTACCAAGAAAAATGTTTTGTCTCTTTAGCATGTCAACTGTCAATAAATCATAACTAGTCGTGCAGTTATGTGTGCTCTTAGCTTAAGAATTTTTATTGTTTTTTATATTGCTTGCGGACATTACTCATCATCCTCTAAAATACTAACATCAAATGTAAGCATTTTACGATTATTATGCGTTTAATACTTATCCATATATACTCAGCAATAGTGTAAATTCTAATGATAAAAGGATTTTACAATCGGATCAGTAGTTTCAGATATTACCTCATACATAGAAACTAACAAAAGCTACCTGTTTATTATGTGAGTATAGCTTTTTAAAGACAGAAAAATACATACATAAACTTATGGATTTATTCCCAGAGAGGTAAGCAGAAATGCATCTACTTTTCGCCAACTGAAGGTTTAATGTCCGACGTTAATATGCGGTGAGCCTATTGAATACTAGGTACATTTCAAGACTCCGTGCTGCTTGAGTTTCGTTTCATAAAAACTCAATATTACAACGTGATCCCATGATTGGAACCTAGATTCGACAGTTGGGCGTAAATATATGCAATGGAACCGTTGCTCACTTACTTGCACTCACGCCTGTATTGTAGAGGGTAAGGCAGAGGCTACAGATTTTCGTTTGCTATTATCCTGACATGTCTCTCCTGTGCCATTCACTCCCATCGCATTTTCTATCTCTATATAACCTCACCTAACCTAGTTTTTCGCCAATATGCCTTCGATCCGGTCAGATAACGTTCGTCTACATTTTTCCTTTCAGACATCATCATGCCATCTTTAAATAAATCGACTCTTCGAAGTTAAAATGTAGTAAAAACCAAAATACTACTTTTAGGGAGAGCCAGAAAACTAAAACTCGTTATTACTTCTTTGTTTTGAGTTGTATAATAAAACAACAAAAATAGGAAAACATCGTTAAATTTAGCTCTTTACATACATAGATTTCCGCCTGTTTTGCAGTGCGATAGGCAGAGACTCCGGATTTCAATTTGCTACAATCCTGAAACACTTCTCTGGCTTCATTCACTAGCTCTTTATGTTATATAATTATGGAATTATATCTTTAACAGCATTTGTGGCGAGTTGAAGTATTATTTACAAAATATTTTTTAAATAAACATGTTTATGCTTCAGTATTTTTAGGTAGTAGTACATTTTAACTACACAGGTCGATGCAGTTTGGAAAACTGAATAAGTTTACATTAATAATAAATTTTCGCCGTTATGGCTTTTACAAGATTTTATCCTCGAAGAGTCGATCCCTATTGTAAATTTTTGGTTTCCATCCAAAAATATTGCATAGAAAACTTGATATACCATACGAAGTGAAACGCGGTAAATTTATTTTAAAGCACACAAGTGTTTTTTAATGCTGTTAGCATAGACTTACAGTGTTTAGTTTTTGCGTAATGCGCTTCAAAGTCTAAAAATAGTTGGTAAACAGATTCCAAGTTTTTGCGTCTTTACGTAAATACAATATCGATGTTGTTACAACATGTCATGTCATAGAGAACATGAATAATGTGGACTGTGGACAAAGGCGGTCGTGTAGTGAGTCGTATAATTAACTGACATTGTCTCACGTCTATATCCTCGAAAATATCCTTGCAGAGGTGACTTCTGTGAGATGAATGCGTGAGTGATCCCTGCGCCCCGGCCATAGATTGTGACAAAGAACACGGTGGTAGGTTTAGTCGGTATTACCGGGATGTCTCCATGTTTTCCCGGGTGAGTCCGACATAGCCGCCCGCCCCGGCACGGCGGCGGAGGGGTATACGTCAACGCATACCCCAACGTTAAAAAAAGCCTTTTCTGACTTACACGCTCATTCTGCTAGCTATGGTTTTAGAACTTACGTAATAAGGAACGAGGGTATCGCCATTTACCGGACACAGTTCCCTAGACGCTGTCAATCTATAACCTAACACAATTACGTTTTGGTCGAACCGGGAATCCAACCTAATTATACAGCTGTCGCATTCACTGTATGTGGAATCCTAATCGACGTACCTACGTGCGTGCCTATGTATAGGTATGTGTTGTGTGTGCGCGTCAGTTTCTGCACGGCAGTCACATAAACTACCGCTGCGCCACCGACGCTGTCTTAATTGAGTAGCGCTTATAGTGATGATCATGATTGTAATAATTGTTATATAGGTCACCAACAACATATAACAAACAACGTACTAAACCCAATAACGTACTCTCTTTAAAAATCATTTTTCCGCAAGCACTCGGATAATACTATTCGGCCCATGATAATTTTATATTTTTTTGATTTATGACAATGCGTTATTATTAAAACTACATTTCATATAGATATAGATACATCATAATCTTAGTTGCAAATTACACTATTTGTGCAGCATAATTCATGTAAAATATTACCAAAATAAACATAAAATTAAAGACATAGATAGACCTGTAGAAATGAATGTCTGGCAATATTTTATCACGTATATACATGTAGATATACGCCATGTTTATATAACATATTTTACACGTGTAATCGTTGTTTACGTCTCATCTATCTTAGATTTGCACAAAACGCAAAGCCACTATGCGCTATTGTAAACAAGATATACTTTAATACTCGCACATTTGCCTCAAAATTAAAAAGAAGATGAGATATTATTTCTACTTAATAATATATATATATATATTATTATGTAGATAATATTATTGATGAATGAATATGGCGCTCATAGCCAGTTGCACTCACTGATCGGTAAATGATTAGCGAGGTTAAGCAACGTTGGGTGCGGTCAGTGTATAGATGGGTGACCGCTGAGTGGTATTTCATCTGAGCATCTCCGGAGGGCACGTAAAAAGTCGGTCCCGGTTGTTGCCAAATTGACAGCAGTCGATAAGCCATGTCAGAGGGCTACGGACGGCTTGAACAACTCTTGACAACAGGTTGGCCACTAACCACAAGAAAAGAAAAGAAGAAGATTTCTACGTCTATCTTCATCATCCACCGTTAAGAAAAGTCACCGCCACTTATAACGACGCAATTCAATTCGCATTTTAAATGCATTTTATGTTTAGGCCTACTGATGCCAAGGGCCGTACCGCATTATTATTTGGTACGTGAGAACAGCACCAAGCTATACCCTCTGTATTGCGCTGACTCGTTCTCGCGTAAGCCATAATAATGCAAAAACGTTGATAATACAGCTCAATATTTGGAACTAGACATACCGTTTGTAAACTATAGGGACAAGTAGAAAATTCGTTCTGTAAAACAATACCGAAATCGCGCAGTGCAGCACAGTTTAGTCGTGAAATTTAACAGACACATGATACTTGCATCTTATAATATCAATTTGGTTATAGACTTTCGACTTCTAACTTTATTAATTAGGAATCAAATATGCTGACATCCCTATTTGTTTCAAGAGCTTCGACGAGTTCGCTTCTCTTCAATATCTTAGCGTCTAATGCATTAGATAAACGTTTGCTAAATCTAATTACGTTAATTAAATAGATTGGCTCGCAGAAACGCCAACTGCAGGGACGGTTCTATATTTTCTTGGTGATGGCAAAATAGATAATAGAATAACGATAGCGATGATATAGACATGCACTGTTATAGATTACTCTCTAATGAATATCAACAAACCATAACCAATATATCATACACAGGTAGTTTGTAATGAGTCAGATCCTATTATTTAGGTAACAAAAATATTTTTGTGGCGTAATATTAATATATTAATTATATAGGTACGTACCTACATGACCAAAAGATTTGATTATCACAAAGTAAAGCATCGTGCAATCAATATTCAGGAGGTGCGTTTTTAAATATAATTTTTAGCTTTTTGAGTGTGTGTGTGTGTGTGTATAAAGCACTGAAATTATGCAATATCTTGTAGTCTGTCAGTGGTGTTAAGATTGACTGACTAGCCTGACTAGATGACTCACCTGAGTTCCTTAACCATAGGCATAGAGCATAACGCTTTGTTTTACGGAGTCAGGAGCCTAACCATACTAATACATTAGTCTAATCATCTTTTTCATTACCGCTGTTCTATTCATATACATTAAACGTAGGCGTAGATCGCCTACATGTGCTCACATAACTGTATAGCCTTTCTTCTCTTAATATTTCTTGGCCTTTTGTTCACATTTCCACAACAAACAAGCCTGTCACTGACAACCTCTAAGAACAAACTCAACAAACTGATAATAATGAGAATTAACGCACGTTCTTGCTTTGCAAACAATTTGTTACTAACAATACGCTGTTTTAAAGTCATTGTGTATACATTAGCTACCGAATCGATTCGTACAGCTGTTGGATATTGAGCCAGGTAGTTTTTGACAGTACAAATCATATAGTTCATCGATTTATGTACCCACTGAAAGGATTATACCTTATATTATGGGCTAGATAAACATGACGGAATACAGTTTTTAACTTTATTGGACAATAACGAATGTGTACGATTTTGAAGATATTGAAAGGTCTGTTCATCCCTCTTTACTGCTGAATAGCACTTTTTATTTGTTTAATTAGTTTTTGATCAACTTTACACTCGCTTTTTGAAAGAATAATACAATTTAGGACTGATTAAATTATATATAACTACACTGGAATATTGAGACAACTACCATCTTAGTCTCCCCGTGACCATGGCTGCTGAAAAGCAACCGAAACGTCGGGGAAAGTGTAAAATTAAATCTATATATTTGTATAATTTAAATAGCTTAAATTGAAGTTAACTGTAACTAGAAAGTGTTTAACCATAGTATTTTAAAGTTTCAAAATTATGTAATAATAGTGGTTTATAAAAAATAAACAACGCGATAAAATCGGTAAAAAAAATTTTTAATTTCAACAATTTAGGGCGCTAAGCAAAACAATTTACTTGTCATGCGACATCGTGGTTATGATTATCAATGTAACGTGTTAAGGATGAGAATGCAAAATGGTAAAGCATTTTAGAATTGTAGAATTGGATGCGAAGGTAAACATTCCAAATTTGTTGGGTTGCAAACGTAGCTCCAACAATTTACGATAATTCTCTTCTGTTCTGTTTTAGTCCAGAATAAACTAGGATGCAAACTCCTCTACGTTGTATTTGCTAAGTGCTAATGTACTTGCTTTTCACACGTCAATTACGTAAAAAAGCAGCAAGTAAATAGCGTTTTTTGTTATTACTTACTAAGCAACTGGTTCGAATATATGAAACAATCGAGGTATGTTTGTTACAATAACGTAATCTTTGTTGCGCCAATTTTTAAGTTAATTGTAGGATATCGACAATACTGTTTAGAAATCCGATTCCCTTTTAGTCGAATATCGCGATCGCTTCAATACACACGTGATTAAACATCACCTATATTAGCATTAAGTTGTTTAAAAAGTGCCTAATTTACTACCGTACTGCGATAAAACGCGCTCATATCTATTATGCTAACTAAATGTACCAGTAACGTCCGAATTTACAACTACCTTCACTGAGATTTAGCACACGAGATAAAAGCAATGAAATATCTTTAAAAAAAGTTTAAGCGACCGAGGAGGTTACCGAGTTAATTTATGCAGTAGATTGCGCGCCCGGGATCGAGTTACTCACGCCAGATCGTCTAACTAACGATGTTTGAAGCCGTGACACCTTTCAGGAATACTGTGTAAAACGTTTCCAATCTTAGTGCTGTTTCGAATTGATTTAAGGCTAATATTAATATTCATTCTGGTCCCATTTCTGGTGATTTCTGGAGTTGTTTAACGACGTAAGGTTTAAATAGAAACGACAAGCATTTGCAATGTATACCTATGGCTTAGGCGCATTAAATTGTCGCTGCCACTACTGGGACCAATATTTGTGTTATCATCATTAATTCGAATTAGGTTGCTATTAGTCAAAAGTTATTAACCTATTAATAAATTTTGATCACTAATATGCCTAGTGGAAAGAGAGAAAACATTGTAAACACAAAAAAATTAATTAATTGCGCCAGTTCAGAAGATTCAATGTCTCATAAATATTACTTAAATATTTGAGGTTTGTTTTTATATTGACGCTCCTTACCATTTACGGCTAAAGCTTTCGAGTCCTTAATAATATTATACTTTGTTGTTTTCCTCGTGTGTTGACATTTCAATGCAACGTTATGACTCACATATGGCAAATTGCAGAGAAAGTTCGTGTTTTGACCAAACGTCGAAAAGTGATAGGTACTGACTGTTCTTGTAAAATAAGAGCTGCCGACCGGCAACCGCACTCGGCACTGTAGTGAAACTTTTTATGTGGCATAATAGTAAAAGTTTATTGTTCTTTAAATCGCGAGCGTCTTCAGTGTGCTTTTAGTTCGTCCGTGTGCATGTTTTGTCGGGCTTCGTACGTCTCTGCCAAACTCTTACACAAAAATATTATTAGTTCAGTGCATCGTTGAAAGTGAAAAGGAATGTACCGGTTTTAGTGTGTGTGGTAGTGTTGAGTGAATAATGTTGGTGTCTGCCGCGTCGACGGGCAATCTGACGAGCCATACTCTGTCATCTATGTTTCGGAGACGCCGAAATCGATCTCCAGTTACGGTAAGATATATCCAGATCATAATAAACACACTATCTTAGTACCCTTACAATGAAACTTGTATGAAAAGAAAAGCATATCCAGCACCCTTTTATACTCATCCCAGTCTTGCTAATTTAGCGCACCAGTCTCGGTCGTTTTGCAGTTTGTGTCCTGCATTCAAACAATATGGTCAAAAATTAAACATAAAATAAATTAACTCGTTTCATCGCCAGTCAGAATCATTAACTACCATAGAACTGTGCTATGACCAAAAGATCGTTTGAGAGTAGGTCAATAACAATGAATAGTAAGTTTATACTTTTACATTAATCACCTAAACGTTGAACAGATGCGAAAACGTGTTGGCGTTAGATTTTGGTCATAAAGTGAACTGCGTCTGGAATGCCTAATATAATATTTTATATCGCTTCTATGAGACTGTATAACGGTGATTCCTCTACGTCACCCGTTCGTGTTACCATTTTGCTTTATATGCAACGGCACATTCCGTTCTATCACTTCTTTTCAAAGATCAATCGGACGTTTGTAATATCTTAGTTGATTTTTTCGTTCAAAAGAGAAACTTATATAAAATATTTGATTAACACCGTCCCTAATTATCAGATGTTATTTAATTTAACTTGTTTACTTTCTCGACGAATTATCCGAAAATTATGCAGAAACGAGTTTTTGGATCGTTTCCAACAGTTTCGCGTAACATCCGGTTTGTATTGTTTCCTAGTGGAAAACCATTTTACAGGATATTAATGTCTGTGTATATGCTAGATTGCATTGGCATCTACATTAGCATCACCGAGCAGTTTGAGATATTAATGTTATATTCTTTAGAACACAATGTTATCTTTAAGTATAAATATACTTAAGGTAAATTCTGTCTAACATTCTGTGGCGTATTATTTGAAAATATTTAACTTTAACTCACTTTATTAAAGACGTGTTCTATGAATTTGTAGGTCATAGAATATTAATCTATCGACATCACGTGGCTCCATATTTATTTGAGGTCAGCAGTAAGCCAAATAACTTGACGATTTGAATGAACTTTTAGATGCTATCATAATTATTGCTAAAGAAACAAATCACAAAAATTCCTTAAATGGTATTGCGAATTAATTGTATAGGTAATACATTATTCAATATATACAGTATAAAATGATGTACATCTCATTACAGTTTTACTGCACAGATGAAGCTGGGATTTAAATGGCTATCTTACTATGAACAATGCGCCGGCGTATGTAAATATTTGTGTAATCCACAGATAGTTATTTCGGATCTGGGTTTTCGCGTCTGTGATTCATATATATGTAAATTCTCTATCATTGATAATGCCAATAGAAATATTAAAAATGTTCTTTTATAATTGATAGCCGATATATTTCTGGGTAATTGAAATATACATACTTGCTCTTTATACAAATTTAATCGGATTGTAATGGATGGTTGCTGGCGGTATTGTTCCGTTCCAAGGGCACGTCAATACGGAATCCGATGGCCAACTGTACAAACACAATTTATCTTAGTGTCCTTTATCCGTTAGGATTTGCTTGTTTATGTATCGGTTTCTCTACTGTCCTATTAGGAATCTCATTAAAATGTTGTTTTTGATGTCTTATAAACTTTTAAAATATATTTTGTTTACGATTAACATTAGTGTAATTAATATTAAGTAGTGGTTGCTCAATTCGACCGTAATTTATTTATTCAATTTATAAATTCTTCGTCGATTCATCCACTGCTGCACATAGGCTTATAGCGTGGTTACAATTATTTATACAAATTCAATTAAACCACAACCATTACCCAAGACTTACCTACGACTTACTTGTCTTTGTTTTAGGCTAATCTTTGTCCTTGCCCAGAATTCCAGCTACCGAAACAACAAAAATCGCCATCTCCTAAATAATAAAATTGGTATTGCATGGTGTTGAGGACGAGACAAAGCTATGTACTATGTACAGCGCTGTTTCGTTTTTACGCATGCATAACAAAGCAGCTTTAAGAGATGGTAATACGGCCTTTCTATGAATTTGGATCACCGGTTCAGCCGTGAAACATATTCAGCCTAACTTTCGCATTTATAATGTTATTATGGATTATCCCAATTTGCCAAAAGTCTTCTTGAATTCTTGTTTAAGCAGGTCTTCTGAGAGGTTTTTATATAAACGACATTTTAAGAATAAATGTTGATGTCCATACGCTAAGGTCTATAAAAACCTTGGCAACTGCGCAGTCGGAGACGCCTCGTATTGATATGCATTGGCATTTTAAAGGTCAAGTTTCTTTTACACGATCGAATTTCGTTTTAATGAAAGTGACAGTAATGTGTAAATATTTACTACGTACTTTATTTTGTACACATGACACCGTGTTGTAATAAAACGTTTACTTAGTATGATTGTAGTCATGTTTGTGAATATTGAAATGACTTTTCTAGTGTATTGACACTAGAAATGTCATATAATATTAAGTATGTTGTTTGCGTTGTCGGGCTTTGTAGTTGATCGAGGCATATTGGTGTTTAGTTTCCTGTTAGTTTTCTTTGTAATAGTACGGTGTCTGGTAATGTGCTTGATAGGCGGTAATAAACTCGCCCTTATATTAAAACGCTTATATCAGTAAAATATCTTATATGTATTTGTATACACATTTACAGTACATATTATTTAGTATAAACTGAAACTTCTTTCCTTGACTACGACTCCCGAATTAGTACTGAGTCTCATGTCAAGGCGGACTTAACAAACTTGTAAGCAACGGACACACGGACACCCAGACTTAGAACAACTAATTATGTAACTATCATACAAAATTCCGTGTGGATTGTACCTAACACACCTGTCGAGTTCGTGGCTAAACCACTGCGTTTTCAATATCTGTCATCCATTTAGTATTTTTTGTATAAATTAATTTTAACAACAAAGATGTTCTATAGTAGCTGTGTTGAGATGGCGCAGATAAGAACCATCTTCCAAATCAGCGAGTGGCCGTTTAAAACAGCGGGGTGTCGTAGTTACCAAGCGCAGATATTTCTTTGTTCTAAACAATCGGAAGTCAGATCTTATCAGCCTGCGAGTTTCGCGTACCGTTAAACAATTATAACTTTGGCTACTGAGAAGAAGAAAATAAAAGTCGTAACGCTATATTTGTGAGATTTATTTATACACCTATAAAATATAATGGCGGTGGTTTTTTAACTGGGTCAGTGCAGGAGATAAAACCACAGGAGATGTCACAAATTTTACTCATGAATAATTTGTTAATCTTTTAATAAAAAGTATCTTCACCGCACAGTTGGTGTGAATAGTAGTAGAAGACTTATAGATTTCATTTCCATTTCTCTATGCAAAAGGAACTGTCCATTATTGGTTTAGCATGAACAGAATTCATACATAAAAACAATTCGTCATCGACGGACAGTAGGTTGCTGCGCCTATATAATGACAATTATTTGGTTATTGAGTTGGCCAAGATATCAAAACAATTTAAATCCACCAGCCCAGTTCGTAGATAACATTTTAGTAACATATGATTCAGAATAATAAAAAAAATAACATAAAAACAATGATTTTTTAATTCAAATACCTTTATATAAACCACAACAAACGAATTAGGAAAACCTGGACACAAAACGTTGTTATTTTTCTAATTCCTACTGGTTATGCTTCTAAATTAATATAAAATTATTATTCTCAGTGACTGTCCATTCCAAGTCAAAACCCCATACAAAGTGAACAGTTCCCTTTCGTTATTCATTAAACTTTGTCCATCGGTTTAACAGTCGGACATAGTTACTTGCGCTTTTATGATTCTAGCTATACTATCGTCTTCGTTCGCGATGATATGATATTACGTACATCCTACATTCCTTCCCTAGGGTTATTTAGTATCACCAGAATCGGTGTAGTGATTTTTGTATGAAAAAGTAACAACCAGCCAATTACTTTCAGGAGTATAATATTAGTAAGCTATATGACTGCACAACAGTGCTGCGGGCCTGCGGCGAAGTGGTCGTCACGCCGCTGCTTCCGCGCTGTGTTGTAGATTCGAATCCCACATGAGATATATACAAATAATTGATCCGCGTATGAATGGGTGTACTTTGTGTCTGTTAAATGTGTGTTCGAATTAAGTTCCCTGCGACACAGGGCTACATAACCAAAACGTGTTCGGACGTTTTTAAATAAGTTATTAGTATGTATTAGATAGGATGGACGCACAAAGGCAGGCTTAACTAAATTTTAATTACTTGCGTCACCGCTAGCCAAAAGTTTCCCCCAAATCCTATTAGCCAGTTTTATTTATAGAATACGGTTGTGTGTTATAAGTACATGTGTGATACTGGCATGTGTCGAAGTATCACGCAACCAATATTGAGCTCGCTTCTAATAAGTGCCAGTGACGTACACCGATACAAACAATTTGCATTGATTGTTTATTGATAAGATAAGCAATATCACAATGTGCTGGATGAGTTCTTGGACTTCAAAACGATAGGTCTTGCACTTTTGAACACTCGTGAACTTAGTTATATATTTATGTTAAATGTAGTAGTGTTGCAGCAAATTGAGAGATATCTAAATACGCATATTGCAAGTCTGACGACTTAAATAATACTGGTACGAGCCTATCGTAGGACTCTCTGAGAGTATCATCAGGGCAGCTATGAATGGCAATGATAAACACAGGCTGGAGTGGATGGCCCTTAGGGGTCTGGAACACTCCAAGAAATTCATTGCAAACAGAACCACGGGCTTCACCCGGAAGTTCTGCGGGTACAACAGGGGCCAAATACGCCTGCTCACAGGAGCGTTCAATGGTCATTTTGGCACCAACGACTGCCTGTGCAGATTGGGTTTGGCAAACAATTTGATCTGCAGAGCCTGTGGCGAACGGGACGAGTCCATATCACACCTACTGTGTGAATGTGACGCGTTGGCTGGACTAAGGATGGGTCTGATGAGGCGAATGGCGATGATTGGCATATCCGAACCCTGAAGACTTCAGGCTTCTCCCTCTGAAGTGTACGCTGCGACTGATGCAGTACATTCATAGGGAGATAGCTCAGGGATAGATCTTGGGGCCCACACAAAAGATCCCACTGGGTCGAAATGTCGCCAGTCTTCACTGATTGGCCCCCGAAATAAGATAAGAGATAAATAATACTGGAAGATAAAACACATATATGACATTACTAATTTCATAATTTTTATTATCTTAGAATCTTATTAAGTAATATTATTAATTCGAAAGACTGAGACATTTAGATGTTTTTTAGTCAGTCATCCGTAAACCCTTGCAAGGTCGTAAGCACTAATTAATCTATATATTAATACGTGAAGCAAGAATTTTATACCCCTTTTTACGAAAATTGCGCGGACGGAGGAGTATGTAATTTGGCACAGATAAAGTTTATATGGAGAAGGAGGGGCGAAACCTAATATTTATTAAAAAATGCATTAGAGTAAAATGAAATATACATTAATACATTAAATTCATGATAAAACACTACACGCACACAACCATGCATTTAACACACGCAGTCGAAGCGCGTAACTGTGGTGACATACATCAATATATATAACGACATATATCAGCAATATCTTACAGGCAAACTTTCGTCGAGTTTCGAGCAATCGGCGACCATAAAAAAAATGTTATAAGTAATTGTATGAGGTAAGATAAGATAAGGTCAAACTTTATTCATAGATAAATTTAGCCTAGGTTTACAATGTTGTTCTGTTTTAATATATGTTCTAATTATGCGTACACAGCATGTTTAAAACAGATACAATACAGTACAGTTAAACATATTTACACTATTAAATATATTTGACTATATTAACTTAGAACATTAGCAAATCAATGTATAAATAAGAAGAAATATTCTGTTTAACTTCAACATATAAAATTGACGGTAAACCGATAAAAATTCTTTACCTTCCGTGCTAGTCAAATGACTGTGTTACGGCAAGGTAAGGATTCTCACTCTACAAATACCAACTGTAAGTTAATTGAATAAGGACAGTTTTGTATTAATGATTGTTATATTTAAGCGAACAAAACATGCACGAGTCTACTAATGAGTTTGGCGTAAACAAATAGTATGTATATCTACAAATAAGAGATAATTTCGAAGAATGATTGTTAAGCTTAGTGAAACTATTTTAGAATAATGTAATTGATAAAATATAAAGTTTATGTGAAGTTGGTTTATGGTAATATATAAAGTATTATATTAAAAATAAGCATTATATAAATATATATATATTACATATGCGTTAATTTATTTAATACGTATGTGATGTTGTACTAATATATTAATATATTCATACACGCGTTTAAATATCGTTTATTCTTTTAATAATAAGAACACATTCATGTATACACACTTACATACATACACACACATATATATCTATTCAAAATATAAATTATAGAACATTTATTTACTTACATATTTGGATAATTTTTTCTGTCCGTTCGTAATCTAAACTACTCTAATATTCATCAAGTGTCCTTTTGCAGACAAATCTCGTCATATCATTTAGTGGTTCGACTTTACTTAGGCGATTAAAGAGTAGCGGAGCCAGAAAGTATGAAAAACACTGAGCAAAGGTAGTCTTACATGAGGGAACTTCGTGAACCTCGTGTGATCTTCTTATAGATTTATTACAACGTCTTTGGCAAAAGTGTTGTTTTAGAACAATACTTTTAATAAAAAGTTGACTAATCGTAAGAACTTCAAACTCCTTATACAGTTTTACCGTAGGATACTTAAACTGCTTAAAATTAACTACCTTAAGATACAACGCTGGGCTCATTCTATTTTTATAAGAATACTTTTTCGTGCACCACCCCAAGCGGCGATGCCGTGGGTAGCTATAGATTGACATAAGGTTAGGTAAACAATCTTGCTAGTCATTTGATCTTTCAAGATTCAGATTTTTTTGAAAATAACTATTTGTTTGCGTATAGATTTCAGATTATTGATATGTAGTTTCCATTGAAATTAAACTACTATATACGGATTTTAAAAAACAGTTACAGTTTCAAAATTATGTAATAAAGTGTAAAATAAACAACGCGATAAAATCCGTATATAGTAGTTTAATTTCAATCAATAACATTCGCGTAAACAGAAGACAATATTATGTGGTTTCCAATTTAAATTTTTATCTATTTCAATGCCTAGATATTTTGTACTATTGGCTGCAGATAAGATGTGACAGGTGGCTGCTGATTACACACACATTAATACATGAACAGGATCACAATAGTAGCGGTATATTTGTTTCGTACAACAGGTATAGGCAATGGCGTGCTATCTCTAGAGACCATCTCTATTGTACATTACATACATTGAATGTAGTAGGATTTCTCTCTATTAAGGCCCTTGTATCAGTCAAGTGTCAGTCTCATTCAGACTGCCTACGTGGCGCAGCGGTAGTGAATGCGACAGCTGTGTATGAGGTCTCGGGTTCGAATCCCAGGTCGGGCCAACAAAAAAAGTTATCGGGTTTTCTGTTAAGAATTCTCAATAGTAGCCCGGAGTTAGGAAGTTGGCGGTGTTAGACACCCCCGTGCCTCGGAAAGCACGTAAAGCCGTTGGTCCTGCGCCTGACCTCTCTGCGGTCGTATTGGATTACCGTCCCATCGGATCATGAGAGTGAGGGAACAGAGAGTGCTCTTGTGTTTGCGCACACGCTTGTGCACTATAATATCTCCTGCGCAGATTGGCCGCCGTGACCGAAATTCGATCTGGGAAACATTATTAAATATTATCCAGATATAAAGGAAACCGATGCTTAATAGGGTTGAATATGAAACGTGAAATTATACGAGTATTCTTGTGTGATGTGTTGTAAAGTGAACACGTAGTATAAAACGAATTACATAATTATTAGGAATACCAATACTATTTGCTAATTGTTAAAATATTTCTGTTTTCGAAATAACTTCTTAGAAGATAGCTTTGACGTCAACTAATTGTATATAATTAATTAAATGAAATAAATAATGCTACCTAAAGATTAATGTTTTCTCCAGAAATGCCCTTGGCCAATGCTTATTAACGGAAATAAGCGGGTTGCGAAAATGATTTTAATATAGGTACTTAAGGACTTGTATATCTTTAATAATATGTTTTTAACCTAGTCATACTGAAAAGATAATCTCTTCATTTGTTTAGACATTTTTTCACAAGGCTATTATTACCTATTTTTCATGTCAAAATAATTACCAAATATGAAAAATAAACTGAACACGAAATATATAACTCAAAAAGGCATATTGAAGGTTTTTTGAGTAATTATTTTTTTATACCTTAATATATTATATAGAACAGGAGACAGTTTTGTAATTTCAGGTTAGCTCCTATGGTAAAAGTTGTTCAAGTTTGTTGTAGGTAATCTGTGCACCGAACCGAACAACTTTTACTTTTTTACTACTGTCACTTTCTTAATTTAAAGGATGATTTTTATATTGCTAGTAATGCGGCAAAGGTGGCCTTTGCCGCACTTTGCGAGACGTTCGCTTCTTTAAGCGTAGGTACATCTCGTGTGATGGCAAGGAGTTACCGTACCACGTGGTAGTGGCTCCGTGGTACAAAAAGGAATCACTAGCGTTTTGCAAGTGCAGAAGACTAAGAAGACTGGCAACACAGTGATTCCTTAAAGGCAGAGATCTTTCATAATTGTCAATCTTTAAAGATGATCGGGCTTAATATACATTTGCTTGCATGACTGGACACTGAACTAATATATAGAAAGACATAAACTTTGCCTCAGTTTTTACCGATACTCCACAAAAATGGAATCTGCAAATACATACGTATATATATTCGCTAAATCTGTTCGAGACGCAACATGATACACATTACGCGAACATTTTATGATCGCACGTGTTCGAACGCCATAAATAAATCTCCGCGTTTACTCAGCACCACGGGAGAAATGTACCGGTACAGACTATCGTCATAAAGTTATCGAACTAGACTAGTATTGATTGCGTACTTACACCTCGGCCTTGGCATTGAGTCTGATTGGACTATAGATTGTTTCAGCCAGTACCTCCCACGTTACAATAAATTATTTCTAACGGATCGATTTCGGTAACTAAAGCGTTTGTGTTAAGGTTTTTATTTACTCTGCCTTTAACAACCAGAGTTATATAATTGACCAAGGAACTGCACACTACATTTCTACAAGACGGAAAAGTAACATTCGTGATAACTGACGGACTGCGCTAAGCGCAAATTGAACTGTCAGTTGGACGATGTAATTCTCATATGTGTATCGCCTATGTAGTCGTCACTAACACGCTTTGATTGTATAGAATATATGCGGGATTTTAAAGTCACGTGCGCTGTGAATGTATAAAACAAACATATATTTCGCCTAATGCTCTACGATATAGTCTACGGAAGATTAAATACGCATTGCTTTCAAACAGGGATGAATAATGCAAGGCCATTAAACTAATTACTAATAGCACAGCGCCTCTTCTGCAAAGACTATTCACCGTTATAATGACTATATACCTAATCAGTTTTTCTGAAACGAAGACTTGCTTCTCCTGTCAGATTTAGTACCTATTCGAAAGAAGATTCCTATTCAATTATTTATTACGCTTCTTATCTATTTACCGAAATGTCTTCGGCTTGGCTCTTACGGTTTATTCTAAAAACACGTTTTAAAATACAGCTGTACTATGATACAATTTCCACGTAATTGGCTGCACAGATGGTTTACATGACGACTCCATCGTGATATTGCCAACATACCATCGCATGAATACGATACTCAAAACGGTCCAACGATGTGGCGCGGGCGCATACGAGCTTTATGTAATAGCCTGTCGATGGGATATCGAATTAGAATATTTGAATCGAACTCAAATATAGACAGCATGATAGGTGCAGTGCATTAGGTACTTCCTTTCATATACTCCGTCAATAACTTCCTTCTTTGTGACGTAAAAGCAATCCAAGGCAAACTAAGCAGTTAGAAATATTAGTTATAATTGCATTTTAATTTATTATTAT
Source organism: Catocala fraxini (assembly GCA_930367265.1). Taxonomy (NCBI): domain Eukaryota; kingdom Metazoa; phylum Arthropoda; class Insecta; order Lepidoptera; family Erebidae; genus Catocala; species Catocala fraxini. Next base: position 6,423,021 of record OV884040.1, on the reverse strand, counting down.
TGCTACCATGCATATTATTTATTATTATAGCTACATTGACTAGAACTTGTTTGTTTAATGAACTTAATAAGACAATATTCGCTACGATCCTGAGCAATTAATAATATTATCAGTCTGATATTATATAAAGATAATATTATCCAACTTCTATGAATATTACACGTTATTAAATTATCAGGCAAACATAAGAAGCAAACATAATATCGTCGATTTCGAGGAAGGTGGTTTTTTTTTTATACATCTGAGCTGGCAAATATGGATACGGCCCACCTGATGGTAAGTGGTCACCGTAGCCTATGGACGCCTGCAATACCAGAGGCATCACTTGCGCGTTGCCGACCCTTTAGGAAAGGAGGAAGTGGGAAGGAGAAGGAGCGGGAAGGGGAAAAGAGGGTAATTGGGCCTCCGGCACTCTCACTCACCGAAACGAAACACAACAGTAGGAATATTGCTATTTCACGTCGATATTCTGTGAGAAGGTAGTCCTTCCCCGGTCGAGCCGGCCCCATTCGTGCTGAAATCAGCGAGGCTCTTCTACTACTTGAGAAATTATTAAACCTGTAAATTAAATTATTTTGTCCTCAAATTCAACAAAATCCTCGCTTAAATATGCTCAAAGATAGCACCTTCGTCTCGTATGCCTAAAAACGCCGGCTACAATGTAGAAGTATTTTTAATATTCGTAAATTATCAAATATTTAATAACAAAATACCTATTACCAAAATGGCATATTGTAATTATAATATTAATTTTAAATCGCATTTTTAGCAATTATTAACATAAAAACTATAAAATTAAATGTTCGTGACGTCCTACAGTCGCCCTTAGTCACGCAAAAGCAATATTTTGAGATCTTCACATATCAAATAGTGTAACCATCATCAAAATGATTGCTTAGAAAATAATTGGCTCATAATAATACTCAAACAAAAAGAATAAAACCGGTAATATTTACGGATGTTTATCTACAGCCACAAAGTAAAAAGAACATACACACGCTCCTAGCAACCAACCGCTAGTCATTACCTGACCGATGACATGTCGCCGTAGAATACAGATTAGCCAGTTTGCATCGATCATTGTCAACAAACCTTGGCGTAATATGTCCTGTAAATAATACTCTATAAATACACGTTACTACCGGTGTTTTCCAGTACCGAGTGTTGTATTTACGTTATCGATTCTCGATTTTATACGGTCGTTCGTCGACACGCGCTCGCTGCACTGCGTCTAAAAGTTGCAATTTTTATTGTATTAGGTACATCGGTGCAGATTTTACAATCACTGAAATTGTATAACTTCAGTCTTGCATATCCTAGAGGGTCAGGTGCTTAGGTCGTATGACATAAATAATAATAATCTCTTTAATTTAAGAGCGACATGTCGATGAAGTATTCACTTTCTACCTCTTGGTACGATTCAACTTCTTCTTTTCCCTTAACTTGATGGATACGTACGATAGTATGATGGTAATAGTACGTCTGGGTCTTCCAACCTATTCTTTCATTGATGTTGCCTTCTAAAATTAGATATGTATAATAATAATATACCAAAATAATTTCTGATGTTATTTTTAATAGGCTTTAACATTTATTTCTTAACAGATCTAGATTATGATTTCTGCTGCAAAACTGCAATTGCTACATATTCGAATGTACCTATAGCATAGTGTTGGCAGCACTTTACTATACCTTGACCATGCAAAGCAGTGCTAAGGTGTAGCGTTATAGATATAACTGTATTCGTGTTAAGGTAATTATGCGCATCACTTTTTAGATATTTTACAGATTTCAGTTGTCTATTAGAAATTATATTCAGAATATCAGTAAAATTTACATACCTACATACATTTTACTCCCATAGTTCCGAATAGGTTTGCGGAGGTGTATTGCAGCCACATTTACATAGATTATATTTATAATGTTTAATCTATTAGGATTTATGTATGTACAGTTCTTTAGTTACTGTAAACATGTATTATTTTTTGACATTAAATTTAACTAGCGGTCGCCTTGTGCTCGAAATTCGACCAAAGTTTGCCTGTAAGAAATTGCTAATATCATCATCTCAGCCAAAAGACGTCCACTGCTGGACGTAGGCCTCCCCCGAGGTCTTCCACATATATTGATTGCTGATATATTATGTCATTATATATTGATATAATATATGTAACCATAGTTACGCGATTCGACTGCGTGTGTCAAATGCATGGTTGTGTGCGTGTAGTGATTTTTCATTAATTTAATGTATTTCTAAAGCATATTTTATATAAATATTAGGATTCGCCCCTCCTCCTCCATATAAACTTTAACTGTGCCAAATTGCATAGTCCTCCGTCCGCGCAATTTTCGTGAAAAGAGGTACAAAGTTTTCCCTTCACGTATTAATATATAGATATTATGGCTTGGCAATTAAATTAAATAGTAAGAACTTAGACATTAACGATGTAAACTAATAGGAATTGCTAAGTTATTCACATTGACTACGTATTACCTATAGCGTATGCTTGTGCTTATTCCTGCTCGCCAAAGACCCATGTTCGATTTTCGATTCGGAAAAACGAATTGTGTATTAACAATTTCCTAGTTACTCGTATTCGTATTCTCACGATGGCTGGAATTTTCAGACCTGAAATGACGTCGGAATCGAATCTGGGAACGACCAGGAATTTCTTGAATTTTTAACAAAATGAAACATTGACTGTCTCTTTAGCTTCGTGGGACAAGGTTACGCGCTTACGCGTGCATTTTAGGTCATGAGTTAGTAAAAGCAAACACTGAAAGAGTAGTTTCTAATTAGTCAAAAATAATAAAGCAATGTTGGGCTTTTAAAAATAATAGGCTCTGGGTTCTGGTTCATCCTATGTCTTCCAGAAGCTTTAGTCTATGCTTGTAAATTTTTATTCAATTCAGCTTGGCGGTTGCCTTGTGAAAACTATAACAAACAAACAGTTTTACTCGCGCATTTATATTATTAGCATAGATAATAAACAGGCCTTAGACATGTGTTGTGAGTCTAAGCATTCATCTGGCACGGAATGGGCGATATTTCCAAACGCATCATGCGCTCGGCATGTCCCGAATTACTCGGGATTTGGCCGACTGTAACTGGCAGCCAAAGTATTACGAACGGCTCTGCAGTATGTTTTAAATAGTTTTTAATGTTTCAAGCAATGAACAAACAAGTTTCAGCCGGACTTATATTTATGGTAAGAAATTATAGGACCGCTTTTTGTAAAGGTTACTAGCAGTTTGTGTTGCAAATTACTAGTACCTAGTCTTGACTCCTCCAGCTAAGCTTAATGCTTGCAAATGAGTTCGCATTATTATTGCAATGAGTTGATCGAACACACACGACCACTGAGCCGTAAATCCATGTGCCTGAATTTTCCATTGGACTAAGGCCACATTATCTAACCCAGGCATAGGTAATACTCGATTCTTAGCAACTGTGAAAAGGAGTCTCTCTATGCAAGAAGTATATACATATATTATACCTGATAGTACCTCAGGGTGCTATTTCTCAGCTGCCAGCCACTTAGTCCTATAAGCACAAACTAACTAAAAAATACGCAAGCTAACATCACGACAAACTAGGCATTCCAAACGTAGGAGTCCAATATAGCTATGGGTTTATAATATCCACTGATGCGACACGAAACGGATCGCATATGGGCCTTTGCAAAATATTCGAATGCACTCGGCGTTTTTTAATATGTAGTCAGTCAATGGAAAAACGGCAAGCCTGGAGATACCAGTCCTATATGTTTTGCGTATATGTATCGGTTTATTTATAGAGATACTTTGAATACTCGATTATTGCAGTACAACCTAATAATTCAGTAGACATAATCTATATATTAATACGTGAAGTATAAACTTTGTACCCCTTTTTACGAAAATTGCGCGTACGGAGGAGTATGAAATTTGGCACAGATAAAGTTTATATGGAGAAGGAGTGGCGAATCCTATTATTTTTATAAAATATTCATTAGAAATACATTAAATTAATGAAAAAACACTACACGCACACAACCATGCATTTGACACACGCAGTCGAATCGCGTTCGTAGTATTTCGGCATTGTTCGTCTGACGTCGTACAATTCTTCGTAACTATGGTTACATATGCCTTATTAATATCTAATAAAGAAAAAAAGATAACAAAGTAGCAAGCTTAGGAATATCGTCAATGATAGAGTATAGTTAAGTAAATAATAATGTGTTTGAAAAAGATACGTATATTAACCTGTATAGCCTTGGTAAAATCTAAATGAAATGTGATTATAAGATGAAAGTTATAGACAATAAAACCTTAATAGTCATCAAACTTAAAATTTAAATACATTATGAGCGAATTTTGACCAGTGGGCGACCGCTAGTACAAGGAATTGTTCACTGTATTCAAAATGGCCATCATTTTATAGTGAAATTAGTAGATACTATTATTAAAGTGAGAATTTACACAATTAAACGTAAATAACGCACAATGAGTAACAAAACATAAATATAAATAAAAACAGAAGGAGAGAGAAAGTGTCACGACATTATCAAGATAGAGGACCTAGTTAAGCACGTGTCAGACAAATGCCTGACTGGTTTTAAATTATGCTCTTTAGTCAATCACGCTTACTAGACGAATAAGGAGATAACAATATTCCTATTTTATCAATTTCTTAATCTTTATACAAAAAATCTTCTGTTTGTGTGTACGTATGTCACTGAAGTCCTCCTTGACGACTGCACCGATATCTATGCAATTTTGTGCGTCTGTTTGAATTAATCCCTGGATGACATCTATCGAATCCGCTAGTACATTTATACTCTAAGGAATACATATACATTAAGAGAAGTCACTTGTGTTCTACACATACAAACATATCGCAAAGTGATCCCTAACCCTCAACACACGGATAACATCCAACTGTCTTGATAAATATCAAACGTGCACCGTTACACAAATGCTACATGTGTGTAACGCAACGCACTACGTTACACACATGTAGCATTTGTGTAATTGTGTTCATTTCCCAATTAACGGTACGCATGTCTCCAAAGGTTTGTGAAGTCGCTTGAATGAGAATCGTACTCGTTAAGGTTAATCAATAATTATAAACAATTACGATGACATTTAAAAAGCGTACGTTTAAGCTCGTTCGTGGAAGTAATAGTACTCGGGGAAAACTTATTCATGAACACTGCTCTGAAGTGTGCACGATTTATCATCCCAGAAACGACTAAATTACTTCTGTTTTATATTACCTCGTTGGACCCGCGGTATAAGTCCGATTATGTTGGTGTTCTCCATTTTTCTAACGTGAACTGGGTAAGTTGGGTTTAACTTGAGAAGCAACAAACTCATTATAAAAATCATTAAGTTACTGCATTCAGACTATATTCGTGCTCGTAAAAAGAGATGACAAGAAATAAAGAAAATACTTAGAAAGGGGTCTTTTGTATGTATTGTCACTAGCTTATAGTACGCTGCTATGTTTACTAAATAAGACAAGAAAAAATAAAGTACTTTAGCCAATCGTAACACTGGGTTCAATTACAAATTCGCCCAGATATTATTTTGTTTTTCTGTAAGAAAATGTTGAGGCCCAGGAAGTTTTGGAATGCGTACAGTAGAATACAATAAGGAACCCTTATTAAGATGCACTTTAACACGGGTTTTGACAGTAGATGAGGCAAAGCAAGCGCTCGCTGAGTGTTGTGGTTACAAATCCCACACGAGACAATAATTGGATGTTGTGAGCCGCAAATAATTGTTCTTAGTGAGGGTGAACTTTGAGTTGGTTAATTGCATCTTGGTAAGTCCCCCGTGATACAAGCTTGATTATTGCGGGAGACGTATTTTCCAAAGACAACAATAGATGCACATAATATAGGAATAATACATTTCTGCCTATCCCATCTTAGATATACTAGCATCGTCTTATGATAACGATAACTTTTCTAAATTGCTTAAGAACCACTGTTCTAAAACATACACGACTCATCGTTCCTATATACAAGTACAATACATCTGTTTTATACAGCTCTACTGTATTCAATAGTGGTGCACTTAAGAGTCTGTGCTGTCTGTTTGTGTGTGTGTGTGTGTGTGTGTGTGTGTGTGTGTGTGTGTGTGCTGTACTGTGCGTCGATAGCAGCATTGACATTGAGTCCTCTCGTTGAGCGCACTCCCCGTCTCCGTACGATCGAAGTGCGCGGTCGTCAGCACATCCTAACGTGACCTATATAGACAGGGCTGTCGCCTATATCCGCAGCTATACATTAATGTAGGTAATGCTATGTATTCTTGGCCTATATTTTGCCGACGACGTCGTGAGCGTAGTGATGAATTCCTGTGGCAGATATGATTTTATAATAAGGTGGGTTCTAAATTAAATGTACTGCTGTTTTAAGGTAGACCTATACTGACTTTGAAAGAAAGACTCGGTTGAGTAATCACCTTGCTATTATTAAAGTCGTTAGTAATGCGCGTTTGAAACTCGCAAGGGACACAAAATTGTATTTTATAACGCTAAGGTATCAAACAAGATCCTCGTTGATAAGCATTTTTGTAGCCTGTTATAGTCGTCACTAATGATATTATGAAAGGGTTGTTGATATCCTTAAGTTTACTCAAGTATTATTTATAAACATTTTGCAGGCTAAAAGTAGAATGTATAATATATATAATGTATAAATAAGGAAAAAGCCAATCCATGAAGCTGCATCAAGACTGCGTTTTCCTCATTTACAATGCGCTATATATGCTCTCTTTTAATACCCCACGGTAGTCACTTAATTATACTATAGGTACTCCAAGGAAACTCATGTAGACAGGACTTGTCCTGTGGCCTTGCCACAATTTCAGTGTTCGCGGACGCTTCTTTCCAAAACCGCTTAGGCAGTTAGATACTTCTACTGTAATCAAATTTTTATAGGAAAAACGTAATCCAATAATAAACTACTTTTTCATTTATATAACTGTTTAATGACTACGTAACAACGAGCTCCGAAATTACGGGGCCGAATTCTATTCTTGACCGAATGCTAGGTCAAACTTAAATTATTTATGGTGAAGCGTTGCGAAGGTTTGATTTTTTCCTTGACTTTTCCAAGGGCAAATAGCACCAGTCAACATAACAAAAAATTACATACCAGCTTACGATATGTAGGTATTGAAATCATGACGTCACATGTAGAAACGTACACGTACACACAAATATAGGACAAGAAAAGAACGAATATCGATTGTATATGTCTACAAAAACTTCTAATGTAAGGATATTTATTAACTGACCGTTTTGGAATCCTATTGGGTGAAGCTATTTACAATATAATGTAAAAAACACACACACACACACACTTCATTATCTACAGAGGGATAATAAGAGGTGTACTACACCCATATTTTCGCGAGATATGATTTTACGTCTCACGTGATAGCGCAAGCGTATATCCGTCTAAAGCGTGCGTGCCTAGATTTTGTGCTGCTGCCGAAATGCTGCTTCTTAACCACACACAGGCATTAAACTAAAAATCCTGTAATAATCTGATAAAGGCAAAACAATTTAGAAAAATATGCTTCAATAATCTAAAAGTTCTTCCAAGTTATTTTCGAAGATATCGCACTCTTAACCCGGCGCCGATGACGTGAAAAAAATTCCCCGGCCGATGACATCGGGTAAATTTTACCCGAATTTTAATTTGAAAATTTTTCATTTGTTTTATACATAGTTTATATTACATTTTAATTGATTATTGGTGAAACAGTATTTACGCATGTGATAAAATAAAAGATGGTACCAATTTATAATGAAAAATAACTTTTTTATTTACTTTTCATACACAATAGAAAAATCAACCTGAAAAACATGATAGTTTTTAGAAAATTATTTTTGTTAGGATATTTAGTTTTATTTATGAAAATAATTATCTTATTTACTAAAAAAAAGAACAAATAAAGACTAAACAGAAAAAAAAATTGAAAGAAAGGAGAACTTAGTCAACTTCTTCATTATCCACTATAATGGAACTGCTGCAATTTTCACAGTATGGAATCAAGTGGTCTGGGCATACATAAATCTAGCATGCATGACATGTATGTTTTGTTTTCTTATCTTTTTTGGACGGACAGATTTGACATCTTCTATATGTCCCTGGTATCTTTTGAGGAGGTTCTTCAGCATCATCTCCTATGAAATCAGCAATTCTTTTGCGTAGTTGTCGAGGTAAATTTACGCGCAACTTTCGTTCTCGCAAATGCTCTTCTATCAAAGCCAATCCAAGATTTTTGAGGAATTGTCGCCTTTTTGTGCGAGAATTGTTATTATTGGCAAGATATATAATATTAGCATTTATGCCTGATAGATTTAGCATTGCAAAAAAAACCGTCAGTGGCCATCGTTTCGAGTTTCTGCTCACGTCGTACGTAGCACTCAATTCATCTGCTACGTCCACTCCACTTTTAGTTGAATTATAAAACGTGACTATTTCTGGTTTCTGTTGATCACGAGTAGATTCATAAATTTTATCATCATGATGTAAGCTCGACATCAAGAGTACGACCTTGTTTTTCTTTGGTATGTAAGAAACCATAGTAATATCTTTTTGGTGTCCGAACCTTGAGGAATTCAGCTCTCTTCCGCGACATGAGACAAATTGTGGTGGAACCGGTTTCTTGTTTTTGCGCAAGGTCCCCACTGATGTCAATTTGTGTTCTTGAAGAAGATGAGTCACCAATTCGTGGCTGGTAAACCAATTATCAAACGTAATGTTCCGTCCAGTTTTATACACAGGCATCACAAGGCGATCTACCACATCAAACGGCTTATTGCTGAGTGAATGGGGGCCATTTGGCTGTTTCCCGGCGTATATTTCTAAGTTGGTGACGTAGAAGGTCTTAGCATCAACTAAAGCAAATATTTTGATACCATATTTGGCTGGTTTGGACGGAATATATTGCCGAAATTTGCATCGTCCTCTAAAAGCCACTAGCATTTCATCAATGGTGCAGTTTTCTCCCATGGAATACATGTCTTGACACTGACCAACAAATTTTTCAAAAAGTTCACGTATTGGTGCCAAATTATCAATTAGCTGTCTTTCAGCACGCGTTGAACTGTCATCAAAGCGAAGGCAGCTACTTATAAAGTAGAATCGCTGCAGTGACATAGTGAGTCTGAAAATCTCCACCCCAGTACCATTCGTTTGCCATAAGTCACTTAGATTTTGCCTATTAGATCTGTAAAATCCTGCAATGCACAGTAAACCAATAAAAGCTTTCAACTCGCTTATTGCGACTTCATTCATGTATCTTCGGTTACCTAAATCTGCACATGACGCTCTTTTTCCTTGTATATGTTTATTAGTATATGTTTGAATCTTATGTAAAATATCATCAGTAATAAATAATTGCCAACATTCAGACACGGTTTTAGCACTTTGACCCACAATTTTCACACCTGGTTGCTCAGTTAGTATGTTTTCGGATCTTGTTCGAACATTTGGGCGTGATGGTATTTTTCGCCACAATGTCCCGTCTTTACCTTTGAAGTGCTGAACACGTAATTCATTTCGTACTGTTTCAAGGTCAACACAGTCTGAAGAATCCCAGTCAGAACCAGGGTCGCTCGCATCTTGCTCAGATTCACTGTCATTACTACGTTCAGACAGATGGTCTTCATATTCTATGTCTGAAGCAGCCACCGACCCATCATCATCAGAATCAGGTTCCTCCAAAACACTCAAAATCCGTTGATCTTGGTTAGTCAAAGCCATTTGTGACCAAAAACTAAAAAAAAAATACAAAACAACTTGTAAAAACTATTATAAACACGAATAAAAATACGTCATGAAAATATTACACTATCACTATCTACTACGGTGGGTAAAACTTACCCGTTTTGAATTGAAACACTTGTATCTCACTACACGAGCGGCGTAATAATGATGTAAACAATAATCCAAATAGAGGGTAGTTGTATCTCCAGCTATACTGGCGGATAAGTAAGATGGACGTCAGGAAAAATAAATATACCCTCTTAAAATCACCTCGGGTAAATATTACCCAGCGTCAACGACGCCGGGTTAATAAAACAGAGACTTATCTCAGTATTTTAGATTAAACAAATTTGAACTCTATTGCAATGATTTAACACAAACATAATATTAGAAATTAGCATATACAATTAGAGTCCAAATTGCCTTACTTTTAAATTTCGAGTTAAGTCGCTGTTTTACTAAGAGTGCGATATGTGTAGTATCTTAACCCGCATAAGACCGACATTGCTGGACTACGGTAACTAAACGATATTACATTATTAATTAGTATCATTGTCATCCAATTCTTCAATCAACATGACTTTATTTAGTGTTTTTAATTAACTAGATAAGTATTTTCGTTAACAAACAAAATCTACGCCTCACGCCATACGAACTTATTATGAATGCTCATCCCTACTTATTTAAAATTATAAATGCAGAAGTGTTGGTTATGGTTTGTCACTTAAAGCATAGAGATTATGAACTGAAGAGTGACATTGGCTAAATAGGCATTTTAACGCGAAAAAATAGTTTCTGCGGGATAGGCATATTTTTAGAACCAATATAGCGTAGCTCTCCGTATTTAATATTACATGAATTAAATAGAATATTAATTAAATAGTATTAAGACTATAAACAACTGGCGTGCCTAAATGTTTTTAGATGGCATTTGATTTTTATTTATATTTCTGTCACATCTATTTAACTACACAAATCGCATCTGTCCACCCACCGTACTGAATAAAATTTTAGTTTACGCAGATTATTTAATTTACGCATAACTTCGCTTTAACACTTTTACTAAAGAATAAAATATTCTTCAAAAGTGCTCTTTGGAATTAATTAATTAACAAAAGAAACTTACGTAGAATTAAATAAATTGTCTTCCATCCTTTGAGCATATTCGTCAAGAGAGTACGTGCGTACCAAAATGTCTGACAATTTTTACTTTTGAAAGGTAACGCTGTATGTCTCCAAAGTTTGTAAAACTCCTAATAACGTATTCTAGAACAGTTCTTACGTATATTATCTTGCATCAATTTCGATTTATTCGCATAAAGAAATTAATAGCGTTAAGTTTTTCTCTTTTATTACATGGTTTTACTCTTGTATTTTTCCAAAAGGTTTGACAGGAATGTTTTATCATCAAACGCAAGTTTTTGTAGTTTAGTAAGTGCTTTGGTAGATTACGGTGCCCGAACCCGTACCTACTGCAGTTGTTAATTTTGTGATAGACTAATGCTAATAGCGCTGATAATTATAATCAGATATAATAAATAGATGTAACATTTTGTAAGGACATGAAAACCTCTACTATCTTATCTTATGTGGGGTCCAGTCAGTGCAGACCGGCGACACTTCGACCCAGTGGGATCTTTTGTGTCGACACTCTCCCAATAACGACTGCCATAGATGTTCATGGCAGCCGGGACCGACGGCTTAACGTGCTCTCCGAGGCACGGAGCAGGCGATAATTGTCAATCAATACGCACATAATATCGAAAAGTCATATACTATTACTATTGTTATGCATTGGCTCTCGGACAACCTCTTAACCATCAATTTAGCAAAGACCTCTTATTTAACTTTTCATTGAATTCCTCTTCCCAGCATTCAATGGACATTGCCTTAAAGCCCATTTGTGTGGGAGTGATTCTCCTGTTCTCTTATGTAACTGTGCCACTATCTCTAGATCAGAAAATAGTAGGTACTTAGGCCGTGTGCACATAGACAACCAATTAAATTGCAAATGCCAGCTTGAAATACTTACTGCTCGCACACGAAAAGTTATTTATATTTTTAAAAAGCTACGATCATCTGCACCTCCTGATACCTTAAAAACTATATATTTCGCACTATTTCAATCCATTTTACGATATTGTATTACTGTATGGGGCGGTGCACCCAAGACCAATTTCCTGATGCTAGAGCGGGCACAAAGAGCTGTTTTAAAAATAATGACGTGTATACCGTATAGATATCCAACAACTGTGCTATATAAGGAATGCCAATTTCTAACTATCCGTCAGCTTCTTATGATGCAAACGGTTCTAAAAAAACACAAAAGCCTTTGTTTCGACAAACACGTAATTAATAAACGCCGCTATTATCAAGTGTGTCCACCCAAGACATACAGAACAGCCCTTGCTGGTCAGCACTACCAAATAATTAGTGGACACATTTATAATGTATTGAACAAGTCTTGTAATATATGTATACGCCTTAATTAAATATGTCTGCAAAACTACCGTCAATAAATGTCTTCAAACTCTGTCTTACACAATCATGATCTGCTCAAAATGTAGATTTTTTAACTATTATTTGCTTTTTAAATGTTTTTGATTTTTACTTTGTTATACATGTATTGAAATTTTATTAGTAGTTTTGCATTGTTATCTATTTACTATTATTATAACTTAATGATGTACCTATATATTATTCATTCATATATAACTAATTATTTTATTAATCTAAGTATTTACTACATCATTCTTATTATTAATACTGTACTTATAAACATTGATTAGTATATTGTTTTAAAATAAATAATACCTGTGCTCATTTTTGAGGTTAACAAAAGTCTTCACTATTGTTTTGTGGATGTTTATTTTGTGAGAGAGAAAGCTCTGGTACCCATAACACAAGTTAAATCTTAGCATATACAGCCTTGGCCAAAAGTATTAGGCACCCCCAATATAGTTATCACACACCTGTGCTATTTGAACAATTAAACAATATTCTATAGAACTGCGATACCGGTGTCATAAAACACTATTTAAGACAACAGGCGGCATTTTTTAAGCAGTCGTAAAACATCTGGTGCGTCTATAATAAAATTTTATTATTTCCAAAATTTATTTTTAATGTTTCGTCAGTTACCATTTGGAAGTCTTAGTGTAAAGACAGTGCATTTGTGGTTTTGTGAATTAATTAAGAAGAAATTCATTTGAAAATGCCAAAACGAAACGAAATTAGTATTGAAAATCGTGTAAAAATTCAACTTTTACATGAGCAAGGCAAGACTCAAAAAGAAATCGCGAAGTTGGTGAAATGTTCGCGATGCGCCGTTCAATCTGCTATCAAACGTTATGTTGAGACTGGCTCTCATGCAAATAAACCAAGAACAGGCAGAAAACGCGTGACTACTAGCCGTCAGGACAGAAAACTTATCCGAGAACTGTGAAAGATAGAAAAAAAACTTCTTCGGAGCTTGCTGTGGCTTTAACTGAAGAGACTGGACATCCCATAAGCGCACGAACTGCAAGACGAAGGCTAGTAGAAGCCGGCTTAAAAGGTTGCAAAGCTAGGAAGAAGCCGTGGCTATCCGCAGACAATAAAAGAAAACGACTTGATTGGGCTCTGAGACACCAACATTTCACAGAAGAGGATTGGTCTAATGTGCTGTGGTCTGACGAATCAAACTTTGAGGTAAGTTTTTTTAGTGAAGTCTATACCACAATTACAACGATCATTGTTGTGTTTGTCTTCAAACTCAAATGTTATAAAAGTTTGTAATGTGTGCTTTTTTTTGGAATTTACAGGTATTTGGAACACCAGGTGTGACGTTTGTGAGGCGACGCAAAGCCGAAGAATATCACCCAGATTGCGTAGTACCAACCATAAAACACGGCGGCCGGAGGCAGTGTAATGATTTGGGGTTGCATGGCTGCGGATGGAGTCGGCAAAATGTTTGTTTGCGAAGGTCGCATGAACAGTGAAAAATACATTAATGTACTGGAAACTGCTCTCGTACCTTCGCTTTCGTGTATTTTTGGTGACACTAACTTAAATGGTGTGAAATTCCAACAAGACAATGCTCCGTGTCACAAGTCAGCTACTACGATGCGCTGGTTTACTGAAAATTGTATTGATCTGTTAGATTGGCCTGCCCAGTCCGCGGATCTAAATCCTATTGAACATTTGTGGAGTATTTTGAAGAGAAAAATAAAAGAGCACTCGATAACATCAAAAACTGCTTTAAAAAACGCGTTAGTGCAAGAATGGGATGCAATTTCTCCAGAGGAATGTGCGAAACTTGTACGTAGTATGCCCCACAGAGTTGCTGCTGTCATAAAATCAAAGGGTGGCCCAACAAAATATTGATGTTTTTACAATATTCTAATGGAAATAAAGTACTTTAATCATTATAATTAGTTTTATTTCTCTCTAAGCCTGAAATATGCAGTAATTTATAGGGTGCCTAATACTTTTGGCCAAGGCTGTATATATAATCTTACCAGTGTTCAAATAATTAGTGTACTTATAGAAAACTGTAACATTTCATGTGTTACTTATGGTCCGTGTGTTTGTGAAATAAATTATTATTATTTCACTTCCGAAAGTCAGATGTGCGCGACGTGGGTTCGTACCCGAGATCCACTGCATTGCAGTCTGCTGGTCTCCCCACTGAGCTATCGCTGCTCAAACCTCTACAATAGTAGTTGATTGTTTATTTCTCGAACGCGCGGCTCTAAGAGTTTGATATCACGTACAGGAAATGACACGCAACATGTTCATAGCGAAAACTCGACATATCTATCTACATAATTTAATATTATTATAGTACCTAGTCTTGATCAATGACAATGCTGATTATAAAAAGGTTTATTTTTAAAGTGTTTGCTTTTTATGGACGTTGTTTAATTGATGTTTATGCGGACACATATAGCAGTATCAGCTGTACTGCAATATGTGACTGCAACTTTCAACCTTTTTTTTTACCAAATTATGTACAATGTACAAAATATTGACGTGTTGCAGTCAAGTTGTAGTACAGATAATGTCCGTTGAGAAACCCACTATAAAAATTATTGCTGGCGAAATGTCGGTATAACACCGCTGTGTATTGTACCTATCCCTCCATAAATACATCTACATACTTGAGTGCAGCGCCTTAACATCTTTCTTTTCTTTCACAGCAAACTCGTCCAGAGAAACAATTATCATCGCTAGCGTCTGGCCCGCCACCGCCGGCGGCGATCGTTCCCCGCACCGCCGCCGATGCCCCTAGACCTCCAGGCTGGAACGGCCAGCCTAGAAGACATGGCTCCAGCAGGTTTAACGTCCATAACCACAACCAGGAGCTGGTCAAATTGCCACCGATCAAAGGTAAGCTAAAGATGATAACAGTTAATATAACTATTTTGACGTCACGTGCGCGAGAAAGCCCAGAAATCTGATGACGAGCGGTTTTTATTGATTATGAATTAGAAACATAGACTTATTCATTTAATGCGTCCGCAACATACGACGCGGCTGCAAAGGCGTGGCGGCGTTTACCCGGTACGATATGCGTATAGTAATATAAACAATACTACCGTTTTCCCATGATTTATGAATTACCTCTTAGCATTAGACAAATGAGATGAGGTATACCATAACTCTATCGTGCTTCATATAATTATACTATATGGTCTGATACCATAATAGAAACCGTATTGCTATTCGGACCATCTTTAAACTAATCTGTCAGTTCTTAGCTGTAACTGGACACCGAATCTTAAACCTCACTATAACCAATACAACCGAATAAAACCGATTCGAAATAAAACACATATAAATAGATAACGACGACACATATAATAGAGCTATTAGAAGTTGAACGCTGCGAATCGTGCGCGAGAGTGCGTTATATTTTTGTTATTTTGTCTCATTCACGCTGAACGGGACGCGACGCTCTATCCTTACCATTACATAGACACCACTATGCATAGTCCCTTTCCGCCAATTCTCTATTTTGTATGTAGCGTAGTTATGCGTATATAGGGTGTCTAACTTGATGTGTAGCCGTGTGTACTTTCTTGAAGAGGGTAGTCCCCTAAAAATGAAATCTTTTCTTGTTATAATATTAGTGTAGATTACTATAAATAAAAAAGGTATAAAATAATACCAATATGTTGGCTATGTTCGTTTATTTATCCAAAAAACGGCGGCGGTGGCGGTGGTGGTCCATACGCTGGTGGGTAACCTCTGTAACCCCATCCAAACGGTTGAGGGACAATGAGTACCCCAAATCTAAACCTTGGGTAAAATATTGGTCCTCCACCAATCCAGTGGCTTGAGATGCTCTGTAAAAGAAAATAAATCTTTATATATATAAACTAGCTGTCCCGACAGAGGTTCTAATGTACATAACAAGAAGACAGTCCTTTATCGAGTAAAATACTTGCCTTCTGTAAGTGAGTTGACTATATCAATTTGCGACAAACATTGATATGTAAAAATCCTAGATATACAATCCCATACAAAACTTCACTTAAAACCGTCCTCAGTTGCTTATAAGTAGTTATATTAACTATATAAACCTTCAGTGTTGAAAATAAACCTTACTACCTTAAGTATAAGTTGAATATTTTGGCTTTGGGAAAAAGTAATAAAATTTTACGAGCAGAGTTCGCCGATAGAATAAAGAATGAATTGAGTCGAAAATTGCTTTTACAAATTTTAATGACGTTAATATTCTGACGTAATTATGTAGAGTTTATAAAATGCATGTGAATGTGTGTTATAAACACATATTTGCTTTTACTTTTTACTTAAGGTATTTTACCAGGGCTGTGTCCTATGATGTTCAATAAAATGAAACTAATGTATTGTCATTATAATTTATACAGACTGATTGGTAAAAGACTGGACATATTGAAGGAGGGTATTCAGTACTCGATTCTGGGGCCGAATATCTAAATATAAATATAAAATTAGGCTGTCAGTTCTACTATAAGACATTTTAAGGTTATCCATTAATTACTGGACACCCTGTATATCAATGGCGACAAAGGAAGTCCTATGTTTTTGTCGCCGCGTTCAATGAATCGAAAAATGAAGTTACAAGGTCGATTGATTTTATTAGTTGTTTGCGTCAAAAGAAATTATGATAGAGCTTCTCTTTGTGTGGACGTATTCTTAGTTCATTTTATTGTTATCCTCAGGACGTTAACTTAAGTCTAATTTACACTACGCTTGGTTTACTACCGGCTTTTTGAGAGGGTCAAGACGATTTACGTCACTGCTTGGGTGTGTATAATACCGCATAATGAACATTAGGGATGTGGCATACAATTGTTTTCTCGTAGCAGAATTCTTCACATATGATTAACTGTACTGACTCAATGAACCCATATGTGAATAGTGTACATAATTTAATGGAGTTATGACTTAAATAATAGCTTAAATAGCGACATCTGTCGTTAAACAGCAGAACTTGGTATCCACCATTAACATAAATTGAGATAGATAAAGTAAATTCATGACTGGTGAGTGGAGAAGTAAGTCCAAAACCGTCGACCTAAGGCTAGTTATGAAATCGTAAACAAAATAAACCGCTGTAAATTACCTAAAAAGGTTTTGGGCAATCGTGGTTATTGATTATATAGCTATAAACATCTCTGTCTTCTCATTTAGTTATAGGTATACAGGCGTAAGTCTAAGTATGTTTGAAACAAACGAGGCGAAATGATCGCTTAAACCTCTGCACCATCTAAACAGTCGCTGCTAGTAATGTTAGTGAATACGAATGTGGGCCTACATAAGTGTAGTGGTATAAACCGAGCTTAAGTTTCTTGCACTATGCAGGAGTCGCAGAGGTTATTGCACGAGCACGTGTCGCAAATAGTACGCTCGTAAACCAGCACAGTGAGAGTCTTGCCAACCGACGTATTGTCGGCAGTCGCCATGCAATTACAGTCTTTTTGGCCACAACAAACCTTTGTGTTCCGTGAGAGAATTAGCTTGAAGTTCGTAACGATCGATGTCGAGATGCGTCGTGATCGCTACTAATCTCCTTACCGACTTACAAAGGATTGCGTATGTCTTCGCCTATTCAGCCTTGCCGCTAAGCTGGAGTTATTACTCGACGTTTCTGTTATGTCTGTTCAGGCAAGAATATTTTCTATATAATAAACAGGTGAGAAAATAATGAAATAAATTATGTAGTTTAGATAGATCTAACAGGGTGTCATGCGTGAGCGACGAACGCGACGCGATGCTACACGCGACAAATGTCCTATGTGATTTTGGTCATTACTTCTCGAATCATGGGTAAGTACAGTGCAATTTTGCTTGAAAGTTTGTACTTAACGTAGAGACTTTAAAAAAATTATTATAAAATACACAGAAAGAAAACAAATATAATATTTTTACAAAGAAACATATTTGACGAATTCCATAATTTATATCCAAAATTAAGAAACGATTATAAAATGTTTAAATAACATTGTGGAGTGTTACCGTCTACTTTCTATTACATTATTGCTGCTATTAAGTCTGAATTTGAGAATCAACCATTTCATAGTACGTGGTGCCGCGTCTGGTCGCCCATAAAACAGGTACGCGTTACGTCGCGTCTGGCCGCAGACTGTCACATAAGGCCGCAAGATGGGTAGGCGGTGGGACGTTGTTTTCATCGCGTCCGTCGCGTTCGCAGCGTCGCGTAGCGTCGTATTCGTCGCTCACGCGGGGCACCCCGCAAGTGTTTCATAGTGGTTGTAGTATGAACTGTAAGGAAAATAAGATGCATTTCACCGTGCCGTCAAAATAAAGCAAGACTTTTGTTCAAGGAATAATAAATAATTGTGTGGAGCTTGGTCCATAAAGTTAAATTAACTTTGCTACAGTCACATTCTGAGATAAATTTTCCGACGAAACGACCATAATCTGTATTCCGCAACGCAAATGGATAACAATATTTTAGGTAACACGATGTTAGATAGACTTGCTAGTTATAAGTTATAAAACTAGTGATAGCTTAATGGGCAAAGCATCGGACTTGCGATCGAAAGGTCATTAGATCCCAACCCATTAGACCATCGACGTGAACCAATTTCTAATACAAGCATTTAGTTTACCTGGACAGGTTAACAAGGATTATAATCATTTGAGAACCAAATAGCTAGCAAGTATTCTTAAAATGGAAGAATCTGTATATCCATCCATACTCGACTTAAAAACATGATATTAATTTATCCATATGTTGTTGCCTGTTTCTTGTTGTTTGAATTGATATTGGAATATTTGCTTTTATTAAACTTCGACGTCATTAAGTCAAAATGTTTAATAGTTTGTTTACAAACATTCTGTCTCGGTTTTGGCTGGAAAACAGTGGGGATCGTTGAACTGACGAGTCAAAGTTCCCGGGATGGGAGCCAAGGAACGCCTCCCTGATATATCGAATCCATGTCTGTATTGAAGTTTAATGACGTTATTCGCCTCAACGGTAAAGAAAAATGAGAAAACTGTTTGGCTGAGAGTATTTAATAATATTTTCAAAGCCATGCTTTATCATGGCAAGAATTTTATTTATCATCTTTTCAGAAGATTTAAATTTATTTCTCACACTGATAGATGCGCTTGTTAATATGCTTCGTGCAAAATTTTATAATATGACGTCAATCCGAAATCTTTATGTCTAAAAGGGCCAACGAAAAGACAGTCATTTATCTTAAATATAAACATTTAAGAGATAGACTTACATGAGCTGCATTTAACCGCTTCAAAATTTATAGGGCACAGCAAAATGATTTTATTAAACCTTGTTCTATGTTCCTACTGTGAAAATGTTTTTAAAGCAACTTATGCGGAATATTTATTTCTGGTGCTGGTAATGCAATAATTTCTCTTAGCAGCATCAACCACGAAAATTGTTGTTACCGGAAAAACAACTGGTATTGCTGATACAAGCAAATTAAGGCAAGCTTCATGCGATTTTTACCATATTTACTACTTTGTAAAAATACATTCACAACCAATTATGAAACTGTACTTAATGATAATACGTATCATTTTTAATGCGACGGCTAATTCAACTGGAACATTAATACAAAGCTAACAAAATCACTTAGCCGTATAAATCCTGTTACACAACTAGCAGAAATCAATCGCGGACTAATAAAGCACGCTTGAGCCACTTGTAATCGTGTAGACCCAGTGACCTACACAGTGAACCGCACGTCTCATCTATATGCTAATCTAAAATAAACCCAGATTCACACCGGTACCGCTCAATCTCATCTTGTTTGAATCAAATATTCTGCGACGTATAGTGAAGCTTTGATTTTACTTTGTTGCTCAGGAGCAACAAAATAAAATCAAAGCGACTAGTCACAAGTCGACTTTGTTGCAGCTTGGCGAAAATGTGCAACATTTTGTTTGGAATATTTCTCGTTTATTTTTGTGGTAATATCGAGTACACGTTTCTTTTTATACAAGTAATGTGAAAAATAAGCTTACGAACCGTTTAATGGTAAGCGTTTACCATAGCACATAGAAGCTTGCGACATCAGGAATATCACTCGCACTTGAAAAAAAAGTCGCTGTGCTGTCAGTGCAAGGAAAAAATTCTCGGCTGTTGCCTCCTCCTTATGATTGCACAGCGCTTGCTTTTAATGAGCCTTGAAGTCACGGTAGAAACACAGCACAATTTTGTTTGACTTTAATCGTCTATATATCTAAGTATCTTCTTTATCTGCCTAACTGCTTTATATGCAGCAAATTCAAGTCAAGTAAAAATTTCACCATGTTCTTCTCTCTAAAATATGCAGGTAAATATCCTCTATTTAAACTAAATAAAACGACGTGATGTTTATATATGAATTCTTAAACTGGTATCGGAATTGATTCTATCACCGGACTTGTTTAGAAAGTGACGAAAATAAACGTGCCGTTTTACCATGTCCTGAGAATTGATTCAATCTTTGCTTCTAGCTAGTTAACGACATTTCCGTATAAGAATTCCAATTTCCAAATAGCTAAGCTATGAATGTGTCGATTCTACACATATATGAGTTTGTGAATGAATAGTATATGGTATATGTGTGATGTTTGGTGCGTTAATAGTGAATTGACAACTTCGCATTATGGCTCGTGTCATGTCATGTCGAGATACATGTGCCAGTTGATGCACGAGTTTACATGCGCCTTTAATCATCTCAATAGTATGACTATTTATGTCCAGAGTATCTATCATAGAACGGAAAATCGTAATCTCTGCTTATGTTTCGGCGTAGACTACAGACGTACAGATTTTGGTATTCTCCATAATATCAATCATAGCTTGAACCATGAAAAGAGTTCACACATATTTCATTTTTACAATCGTCAGTTAATACTAACAATTTATTTAAAAAGAAAAATATATTTTCGAACTGGTCATGTGAATCACAAAACAAACCATATCACATTCGAGTCACGATATGCACGCTATACGATTTTGTGAAACGATTTCTCGTTCTCCAAGGAACACCATGACCTAAGGAGATATGGCAGACAAATGCATTTAAACTGACAGGAAAATATCCTCGACTTTCTGTTATGTGGGGATTAAACAGATAGCGAAAAGTGGGTGTGATACACCTTAGTAGGCATGAGTCTATGTATATTAGATATTCTATGATACATAAAAATAATAGAGTTTATCGTAACTATAATATGTCAACGTATAGCCTCCTCGCCGAATATTTGCTGAAGGCTTAAACTAAGTCCTTGCGAAAATACAGTAGTCGATATAATTGAATAGTTTTAGTGATACTAATTTTGACAATTACGCGTGTTTCGTTGTGACTTAAGTTAATATTAGGTAATATTTTCCTAAGTACACAGATTTAAAACGCCATGTTGGATATCTTTAAAATAGTTTCTTGTCAGCTAGCTTGACATTATTATATAACCATGTATGCATAGACTGCATATAGATACATAGACTACATATAGATCCATATCTGCATATCAAAGTGCTGATGGAGGTGCATTAAACCGAAATTTCTTATGGCCCACGCTTAGCTTAGCCTTAGCTATGTCTTATGACCCACGTAAAAGACGGAAAGCCTATACCTAACACAGTTGCCGACTTTAAGCTGCTATTGATAATACCCTAACAGGAAAATTAATTAACACTACCGGACCCGGGAATCAAAGCCAGAAAATAACGACCGGCCAACACCTGCCTGCCTTACTCACGTGATACGTTTATATTCAGGTTTTTGCCGACCAGCTTACCTCTAAACGCAGCATATGTATGCGTGACCTTTACTTCAATGGAGTTACGATAATAACTGTGTTATAATAGTTTATTTTAAATTCTATTTAGTTTTAATTTGATATTTAATATTTTACATATTTATTACTTTCTAGTTTCTAATCGCGGCTTGCCACGTGAATCCCACAGCAACGTATGTATTCTGGGATAAAAAGTTTCTTATCTGTTAATATAGGAATTGGTCTATATTATGTAACGCTGTTTATAGAGAAACAAACATTTTCGCAATCTTTCACATTTATAATTTTAGTAGCACTACGTTTAGTTACCGCCTTTGTATACATGGTCTGACTAAAGTTTAATATGTTATACACACATGCCTACATGGCAAGACGAGCTAGAAAAGTACCGTCTACTGCGATTAGGCGGTACTTTCTGTCACGTGTCAACGACTTGACAGTCGTTAACAGATTAGTCATTAGTGGACCGACCTAAGTACCTGTCATAACTCATAACACCTTATTAATTCCTTTGTAAAACTTATTGTACTGAATCGTTGGGCCCGTGGCAAAAGCTTAAACTTTCGATTGCATTCAATCATTTTAGAGTAGTAGAGGCGCGCTGATTTCAGCATGAATGGGCCGGATCGACCGCGGAAAGACTACCCTCTCACAGAATATCGACGTGAAATAGCAGTATTCCTACTGTTGTGTTTCGTTTGGTGAGTGAGAGTGCCGGAGGCCCAATCACCCCCTTTTCCCCTTCCCACTACTTCTTCCCACTTCCTTTCAACGCGCAAGTGATGCCTCTGGTGTTGCAGGCATCCATAGGCTACGATGACCACTTACCATCAGGTGGACCGTATGCTTGTTTGCCACCTAAGTTGCAATAAAAGAAATCGTGTTTGATTTCCGGGTCGGACAAAGTGTGTATTATTTTTCCTATTAGGAAATGTTCGATATATAGCTATCGCCTTCTAATACGTGATACGTTAAAATGTAACTGATGCAGTGTGAGTGTAAAACACCGTTGCCCTTTTAACCAGTACGGTTTATTATTATACCTGTATGGATTAGCATTATTTTCATTACGGTTTTATGTTCTACATATTATATGATTTAAAGTTGCACTGTGTACTACAAACTCGTTCTTTTGATCATTTTCGTAATTTATGCCTTAGAGCGAATTCTTGTTAGGAAGTTGTTCGTGAACAGTTATTCATGGCGGCAAAGTTATAAATCAATATTATCAATGAATAATAAAAAAGTTTTACATGTATTTAAATGTTCCAAGTTATGTGCATATTAAATACTTAATTATCACTCGCTTGAACGCAAAGGAGAACATCGCGAGGAAACCTGTATGTGTATACTAGAGTTTTACATAATTCTACCACATAATTGAAATTAAACTACTATATACGGATTTTATCGCGTTGTTTATTTTACATAAAATCCGTATATAGTATTTTAATTTCAATGAATAACATTCGCGTAAACAGAAGACAATATTATCTACCACATAATAATATTCTACCACATACACACAACACCATCTAGCCCAAACTAAGCAGAGGTTGTACTATGGGTACTAGACAATGGATAAACATACATATATTCTTTTTTTTTGTAAATACTTACATATTATACATAGAAATTATCAATTATCTCAAAGATGTGTGAAATTGGCCACCCCGTACTGTGTCAGCATTTTTTTTAAGCTTCTGCTTTTCCTCCTCGTGCCTTTGCTTGCTTTTCTGGCACTGAGAGGTGGCCAACTGACACTGAACTGAAGCTGCTGTAGTACGGTCGGCCAAGAAAGTGGTGTACCAGTTTTGATTTAGTTTCCTAGTCATCGAAAATTACAACAAGGTTCATACTAAAAAGATATCACTGAAAGAGATGCATAATAATGACGTAAACCTAATTGATAAGTATTCATACGTCATAGGTCACTTATATGTGCATGACATTTTAACCTTTATTATATATATAATTTTCTTTGTAGAAGACATTAATTTCTACAATCTGGGAAGAAATGTGGGGAACCGATATTTGCTCACGGCTTGTTGGTTCAATGAGGTCTCGTCTTTTAGAGGTCATAGAAGCCAATGGCGGTTACAAGCGTTTCTAATATTTTAATTTTTCAACCTAAATTTGATCATATTGACTATGTTTATGTTTTTTCATATTAAGTATTTTAATAGTGATTGTGACAATTTAATAATAGGATACATCTGTTTTTAGCTTTTCTTTCTGACAATATAGTAAAAACGAATCCCGAAATAAACTGTTTTATTGAACGCATATTGTAATTACAAGTATACATAATTTTAAATGCCAACAGGTGGACTCGCCTTGTGTCAGAACTTTACAATTACAAATTTGTAGATACAATTTTGTCATCGAAATCTACAGGTGTTTTCTACACATGTTAACGTTTATTAAACAGCATTTGTAATGATAATATTTGTAATGTTTTTACTTGTAGAATTCTTACATAATTGTAACGTTTATTAAACAGCACTTGTCGTAAAACTTAACAAATATGTCACGTATTTACAAAATTGTCGGTTTGTAATGTTTATTATACAGTGCTTTGAGGAAAACAATTTAATTAAATATGATCCCCCAGCATTGATTTTACGACGTCATTGGTTCCACCAAGTTCAAACTAAGAACAGCTGTCACGTAACATACAGTAATCATCGATATCAATAATCAGATAAAGATGGCAATAGAAGTTGTCAGATCGATCTGCAAGCGAAACTAATCTTTATTACCTATGAATCTACAAGCGGCATTCAACCGTAGGGTGGTACAACACTTTCTTGGCCGACCGTACCTGCTGTTCTATCGTAGTAATATTTTAAATACTGGAGCATGGACGAGTGAGTTTGTGATAATCTCACTACTGTCATAGCGTCGAATGTTGTTGGTTTGTTGACCACACGGCATAAATAATTGTGTGAACGAAAATTATTGGTTGTGCACACTACAGTCCACAGCTATGTGTTTTTTATTGCCGCTGATGGCAGATGAGCCAGCAGCCCACCTGGTAATGGTACGCAGTAACCGCCATCCATCGATAAGTTTTATTGGCATCACATTGCGTAGATGGTAAAGAACATGGTCTGTTACCTCATAGTAAGCAGTTACCGTAACATACGCGAAGAGGAAAGGGGGTAATAAAAAGAAAGGAAGTACTTTGCACGTGTCGACGTGCGTATGGCAAAGTATGCACCGGACGTGGGCATTTTTATTTTAGTAATAATTTATCTTAGATCTTCGCGCTTGTAATTCTTGGTAGTTGGCAGCCCTGCCAACTGTTTGACATATAATTATGCACGTATCGAGGTGCAAGAACTATGCAATTTCATGGTAGACGCTCAGCTAAAAGATATCGTCTAGTTAGTTATATTTTTTTAATATTTATATATAATATCCCTCTATTAAGACACTTTCATCTGATGAACTCGCGAAGTTATTTCACATATTTTATAACCGACATTACTCCTTCGCGAATACGTGTTTATTTCTTTTTCACAACTTATCTCTAGGGCTGCTTACCCTCCCAATGTCACACTGACGACATCTCCGGCTTTATTCACTCATTGCAGCGTCCGTCCGAGTAACATCATATCATAGTTATCTCGCCCGTGCTTAATAAAACAATTCAGAAATGCCTTTTAGGGACATGCAAATTGATACTGCAATTGTTTTACTTTTCAAGTAATTAGAAGAGTAGAGAGAACTTTTACCTGTCAGATGTCTCGAGATTCCACCGCTCACGTATTTCTAACCTTTTAAGATATTTAAAATATATCAAATTACGTATTAAATGGTCGTAATTGGGCAATTGAAATGAAAACAACGTGAGAAACCTGCAAACCAGAACTCGTAGCGTGATGTGCTAGAAGAAGTGTGGGGTCCGCCAACGCGCACTGCGGTAGCGTGGTGCACTATGGCCAAACCGTTTATATAATATTATATAAAATAAATTATTATAATATTAATATATAATATTATAATAATTTATTTTATTAGTGCCAATATTTATCAGAAACGTGGTGCGAAAACCTTGCACGTGACTCTTTTTTATTCTGATAATAATTTGCCTCAGATCTCAGATTGACTTATAACTCTTGGTAGTTGGCAGCCCTGCCAACCATATGACGTCACAAGAAATGCTACTAAATATTCGATACATTTTTTTGTATAATGGTTGTAATTTTAACGAGTTACGCATATAAAGAATTTATTGATAACAAATCTCGATACTGTGGTATATTTTGTTGTACGAAATGTAAAAAAGTACCATTTTCATGTTGGGAATAGTGCAATTATGACATCAGTACCTATATCAAAGTTTATGTTGTATGGCTTGGTCGGATTTTCTGGAAAAAGGCCAGGTCAAAATTAACCTTAATCGATAGGCATAACGAACTAAGAAAGATATACTGGGATCGTAGCGTGTGGAAAAGCGTAGTCTCGACGTATACCCTAATAAAACATTTAGGCTCAGCTGGAATGGTTAAACGAAATCTCTAGTACAAAGAAAATGTAAAGCAGTATGATTTGTACATTTTATGAAGTTCTACCGGCAGTATGTTGATTTAGAGTTAGAAAAATATTAGCATAATGTTGTTCGTAGCAGTTTTATAATTTATACGCAAGCAACCCTTTGCTGCGAGCTTTTTTTCGGTCACGTGACAAGCCCTTATTTTCACGGAGAAGGGTTCACCCGGATATCATTTTTCATGCTTGCCAAGGGACGCCATTTTCCAAGGGGAAATGGTAGGCAATGGGTTTTCACAATGCCATCGGGCTAGGGAGCATCAAATTATGTGTCTATTGTCACACGATTTCTTATTTGGCCGACCACATTGACAGATTTGCGCATTGATTTCTTGTAGGGTAAATTGTATGAACCAATCGTATAACCAAAAATTTTTACTTGAAGTACCTCCTTGGTGTTTTAAAATACATATTATGTTTATAAGGGATTAGTTCTCTCAACATTCACTAACGATTTTTCTTCCTATATTTAGTATCATTCTCACGTGTGTGTTATATTTTAAACTAGTTTTTGTCCATAACTTCGTCGTATGGTTATGTTCGCCTGCTTTTTCATGTACAAAATATGAACCATATATGCGGCTCTACCGCATTTAGTACATTCTAATTCTGTTTAATTAGATGAAATGCTACTTACATTTGAATTATAAAGTAATAAACTGTTAAAACAAAATATGTTCTGCAGCTTATGTGTGATTCCGGTATCATCCATAAGGAGAAATTACATCTATTTTTAATTATAATATAATAATATCAGCCCTGTATTAAACTGTCTCACTGCTGGGCACTGGCCTCTTCTCAGTGTGAGAAGGGTTAGGCCATAGTCCACCAAGCTCGTCTAGCGCGGGTTGGCAGACTCCACATATCTTGGAGAACATTATAGACAACTCTCAGACATGCAGGTTACCTCACGATGTTTTCCTTCACCGTTAAAGGAAGCTATAATGATTAACTATTTAATACGCATATAAAATAAAAGTCAGATATGCGCGCCTTGGGTTCGAACTCGAGACCTCTGCGTGGCAGTCCAACGGTTTCTCACTAGGCTATCGCTGCTCTTAATTTATTTATTATTATAATTTCAATTAATTATCTAAAATATACCATGCAATTTTCAGTAATGGCCTCGTTACATTATTATAGTATACAGATGTACGCATACAACTAAACGTCTACGCGTCTGTTAAGGTTGAATTCACAATCCTGTTATATTCATGTGAACAACACAAAGGAATAAATAATGGTTTATTCCGCTATGTTCACGTGCATGAACAATGTGAAATATTTGCTATCTACATACTTGGCAATAATATTATAATGGAATAAACCAAAAGTAAAAAAAAATATTTATTTATACTTAGGTTAAGATTGGGTATGATTGTATCACCAATTATTTCTGTATAATTTTGATGATTTGTACCTAATTGGTTCGTTAATCTTATGGCATAAGTTCGATTATCTTTGTGGCCAGTTATAAGCTAGGTTCGATTTCTGAATCGAGCTAAGTGCTATTAGGCTTCTTTGTCTTTCTTAGTAGCACGTAGACAGCAATAAATTTGCTTTCAATACGTAGGCCTTAGACATAGTTGTCATAATGTATCTACATCTTTGCCTACCCCTTCTGGGATTAACAGGCCTTAGCCCATTTTTCTAGACACTACTTACTGTCTATACATTCCAAAATCAATAAAAGATGAAAGAAATATCATTTTAAAAAGCTTATCTGCAATAGTAAATTTTATCGATGGCGTGTGATCGGATCGTTATACGACCTTTAAAAGGCTGCTCCTTTAAATAAGTAAGTTAACAAGATTAGTTTTTTTAATGGCTATCGTAAACCAGCACTTAGTTATTACGCTGTTAGACATATTATAAATGCGTAAAGAGTATTGTTATATCAATACTTTTGGTTTGAGACTCGACGTGTTTTACGTGGATCGGTAAAACATGGTATTTTGGTATAATCTCGAACTGAGTTTCGGTTAATTTGTTCCCAAAGTTACATATTTGCCGTGACTACTAAGGAGTAGTCACGGCAAATATGTAACTCTGGGAACAAATGCTCTTTCGTTTGTAGTTTGGTACCCACGATCAGACGATAGGACTTCACGACTGATTAGTAAGCGATTATCTCATTACTAGCTAAATTAGACAACGGAAAGTGCAAAATTAAATGGTAAAAAAAATTATCAGTATGTTTTTTACCACGTTTAGAACCATGACGACACGGATGGCGTAGTGGCTTAGGTGGCCGCCTCGCCTCTGCCGCCGCGCCGAGTGTTGTGGGAACGATCCCCACACGGGGCAATCATTTGTATGATCCATAAAAAGCTGTTCCGAATCTGGGTGTCATTTGTGTCCGTTGTTTGAATGTTTGTGAAGTCCCCCGCGAGTCCCGCGGCAATGAAATACTTCCTAGAGCGTGTGATGTCTTTTTAAAAAACAAAGCTACAAAAACTGAGTCCAGACCTACGTAAGCTAGACCTAAACATAGTTGTACGAAATATATCTATATATAATACGTATATACTAGCGTGTAAGTCTCATAAGCTAAAGTGTTATACAAACTCACACTTCGTCAGCTGTTTCAAGTTCCACGTTATATATATGCAGTATATGCTATTAATAAATAATATTTTATATTCTATACCGTCACAATCACAAATACTGGTAACTTGTACATACAAGGTGGCGCAAAAGTAATGTTATAGTGTGAATTGGCTACTAATTTGTTAGAAATTAAAAAAATTTGCTCAGTTTTCATGAAATGTTTATTTGAAGATGTAAAATTGATGTCATTAAGATGAAAAAATGATATCGCTTAAATGACCATCTTCTGAGTTAATGAACAATTGTGCTCGTTTTACGGCATTTTGAATTGTTTTGCGCAAAACAACTGGTTCCAAATTGGCAATGGCAATGGAAGAAGTCTGGCACCGTTAGATCTGGCGATCTGGACGGCCAGTTTAAATCTCCAAAACGGAAGATCACCCGGCTCGGATATTGGTCTCAAAATTTCCATCGTTGCCCGAGCTGTGTGTCGTTGCTCCGTCCTGCTGGAACCAACAATGCTCAAAACCCAATTTAGCTACTTGTGGCAACAAAAAAACTCGTTTATCATCTGCTTGTAACGCTCACCAGTTACGGTTACGGAAGTGCCATCGACGTCAAAAAAAAATAAGGACCAATTACTTTTTCACTGCAAATGCCAAATCAAACAGTCACTTTGAAGAGAAGCAATGGCTCTTGATGCATTGCATGTGGGTTTTCTGTACCCCAATTGTTCGCGCACACGGAACAAGATGAGGAGGAAAACCACGACGACATTCACGCTGCGTTAAAACAACAGACCGAAAATTGGTAAAATAAGCAAGGAACAATAATTCCACGTTCTTCAGGTGTGTATCGCTCCATGGCTTGTTGTCAACTAATTCTTTATCTGCCTACAACATATATATGAAAGCACAATGAAATTAAATGCCATTTGCAAAAATAAAGGCACATTCACATCCTGACATTACTTTTGCGCCACCTTGTACAAGATTTTCACAAGACTAAGCTTAGAGTGTGAGATTATTGTAAAGCCAGATCAACTAGTACTTCAACTATGTCTACATATTTTTATTTGTTATCATGTAAAGAACTGACAATTGTTACTAGATATTAATAAATTATTATTATGTAAGCTATAGGCCCTTTGCCGCCTACTGAACACATTAACCAAATCCATGCTGCTACTAAAAAAATCTAATAATGCAAAACTGCTAATGTAATTTTGCTCTTCAGTGGCAGAATAATAAATGATTTCTAACCATATGAAGGAAGGCATGAGGGAGTTTCCTACATACAGCACTGGTAATAGTAAGTACGCAAACTATCGAGTGACGAGCATAATAATTATTTATAATGAAGAAAATGTGCGACGTGTTCGGAAATAACGCGGCCCGTGACAAATTGCTACTTGCGATAAATAAAACTAACGTTGTAATCACGATTAGAACAACACTATTAACGTTGTAAATCTTAGAATAGTATTGTTATCTATAAATAGCACAACTTAAACGTGTATATGATATATCGCCAAGGAGTTAGACGGAGGTGAAACACCCATATGTTTAGTTCTCAGAAGGTTCCTTGCAGGTTTCTTCTCATAGGCTCAACCTTTCACCTGAACCTAGCAACTAACCTAAATGTAACTTAGTAAACTCACTAACCTATATATTTTGATGTTCATAAGTGTTACTTTATGACCTATATGAGTAAATGACTTTGACTTTGAAGTCGATGCCCTGACAGCTTCGGTCACGGTAACCAGAAGGACCACCTACATTTCACCAACTATGTTTTCGAGTCCTCCGTAATAGAGGGCCAGCCTAGTCAGCTGCTACCAGTAATATCTTGAATAAGCAACCCAATAACACTACTCGACCTGAGAACATCAAACCCGAGACCTCGTGCACAGCAGGCGCTTTCACTACAGGTACACCACCGAGGCATTCCCAGCAATAGATTTATCCGTGTTGTGTACTTTAACATAACTACAAAATCAATATGAATACGTGAAGCAAAACTTTGTACCCCTTTTTACGAAAATTGCGCGGACGGAGGAATATGAAATTTAGCACAGTTAATATGGAGAAGGAGTGACGAATCCTAATATTTTTATAAATTATGTTTTAGAAATAAATTAAATTAATGAAAAAACACTACACGTCCATAACCATACATTTGACACAAGCAGTTGAAACTTGTCGTAGTATTTCGGCATTCTTCGACTGATGTAAAATTCTTCGTAACTATAGTTACATATGTACGTGGAGTAGGTGGCTAAATGAAATGTGATTATAAGGGTATAGTTATAGACAATAACCCGTTAATTACGGTTAAACTCAAAATTTAAATCAATTATGGTCGAATTTCGACCACTTGGCGACCGCTAGTATGATTAACATCAGCACACGCGCCCACATGAAATAGAGAAAGTAAACAATGATGCGCTAGAGTTACCTCGACGAATAACTTGACCGTTTGTAACGAACTGTATTAAATGTTCGAATCCATCAGATTTTAATGATTACATCGTTGGTGTCGTCAGTGTGATCATGTGTGTCAAGGATAGGATCGGCTAGGGTAGGTCTTATTAAGATTTTCTGTTAAGAAATTCTCAGCAGCAGAATAGAGTGGAAATCTGTTCAGTAGTCCGCAACAGACTTGCCCATTATCACATGAGACTAAAACATACGACGATGTATAGGTGTAATAATAGATCTCTGCCTCCCTTAGTATATATAGTGAGCCTATGTATGCAGTGTGATAAACCAGTGATTCAGTGCGCTCGTTCTAAGTTACTGACCTAGGTAGGGCTACGTGCGTCAGAAGGTAAATTTTTAAGGCTTTATTAGTTTTTATGACGTAGGTAAATGTGCTTTATAATTTGTAGATAATTATTCTCAGTCACATTTGTGATTGTCATCGTGATAAGTCGGTTTTATAAAGTACTAACTAGCTTTTACCCGCAGCTTCGCTCGCTCGAGAAAAATTCTGGTTAAACTTGGAATCCTATGAAACCTTTTCTGAACGCTCTTATGATCGCTCATGTAGTTTAGACGAGAAAGCGTAACAAATTAAAAAACATATTCACATTTATAATATTAGGTAGGATAAGCTTTAACCCGCACCTTCGCACGCTTAATTGTCTGACATAAACTGCATTTTCAGGATAAAAACCTATGTCACACAGGCTTATAAACTATCGACATCCAATTGCAACAGTAGCTGAAGCAGGAACCTGATTTGGTCTGCATACTATATACTGTTCTGTATATATAAGTATTTATATTTTATTGTATTGTGAAAAGGAGATACAAATAAAAATATTCTTCTTTCTTTCTTTATATCCAAAAATTGAAAAATATCTATTACTCCGCTCCAACCAACCAAACACACATTTATCTTACAATTTAAAGATACGATAATGTTTAAGTATTAAATTCGAGCCAAAGTTCACTGTTGACATTGAAGTGCGTGAGCCTCGATCATTACGTACTAAGTTCCCTTAATCACATCAAAGACGTTGTCAATAAATATCAAGCACTATTACTTGCATGAATAAAAAACGAAGGATCGTCTCACGTTCAGAAACTACTTCAGAGCAATTTAGCTCTCAGCATCTCGATGGTATCATTGTTTTTTTTTCAAGGCAAATGACACTAATCGCTTTATCGCATCGTAGTACAATGTAGATAGCTAAATAATTGACGCTTGACGAGTGGCTAAGGCAATATTTTATTCGTCCAAGGCTGAACGAATCAATACTTAAATACTTTTTCTGTTGTTTATTGTATTTTGACGGATTACCTCACGGTATAGAAGTCATGATTTAAGATTTTCCAAGTGTAATCTTTCTATTACGGAATTCATGGCTGCAATCAAAGGCAGTTATTTATACTTTGAGAATCTCTTAGGCCAAAGAGATAATAAACTTCTGTTGTAGCATATTTTTAATTCGTCAATTATAAAACTAAACAATTAACCAAATCTGTTGCACACTGGGTTAAATGCCTAGGTCTCATTATTAACGATGTAGGTATGGCTGTACGTCACTTAGAAGGTAAATCTTAAGTGCTTTATTAGATTTCTTATATTAATCAAGACAATTTTGAGAGCTACACAATTAACTGAGTGAGTTCAGAAGGCTCGCATACCTTTGACTCCTATTGCTTTTCTTTGCTTCCATCTTAAATTCCTAATACAGCGACGCGTGCATGGAACCCTCCGGTATTGATAGCGTAAATTATGACCACGTTGCGTTAACAGCTTAGCATCTGGTAAACCGTATACTTGTTAAAGAATTTTAATTCTCTTGATATAGCTGTGACATTCGAGCAGCTGATATATTTTAATATAGTAAATAAAAATACTATCAAAACGCTAGCCATAAAGCCGCACTAAAATTTTCAACGTTCATCATATTAGTTCTTAAAAACCCATTAAGATGTTCGTCTTTGTGCAGTGCATGCCTGGCATTCTACTGACTGCACTTTTATTAGAGCCGTCGCAATAATATGCGTCGTTATAATAGACAATAGGTGATTGTTAAAGTCCATAAACAAACGCTAATTAATTAATGCTTTTACTATGCCGGTCGTTTGTAGCGTCGCGCGGAATTGTTACTGAACATGCACTAGCTTTGGAAAAAGTTTGGATTGTGCGGCACTCGGATTGTTGTTTTATTAATGTATTACCATTAGTTCCTCCAGTCATTCCTTTGATGATACTACTGAGATATTTTTGTATCGGTATACCGTTTGTCTTGTACAATCTGAATGCACTATTGTAATATATAAAACATATACTTTTATTAGTTCAGTATTAAATCAAACAATAATCACGTTTTCAGTGTAAATAGGAGGTGCAGTGCGTGTATTCAAATTAAACACTTCTAAATTGACAGCAAGTTGTTAGTCATTAAGCTGTCGCTGCTAATCAATTTTACAAAATTATAATTACTGACGATCCGTGGTAATGTAATTTTTTCAAACTTGTGTTACTTCTGGTTCTATAAATTTTACTTGGCCAAATGGCTTATAAAAACTATCGCTAACTACATACGTACCTCTGAACTGAATGACTCTTAAGTCCATATTCAATGATTAACTTTAGATCAACGACCCGCCGCTGATAACTTAGGTATTATTCCACCAATACTCAACTTTGAATAACGTTTGTGGGTGATGTGGGATTTTTCTGAATAGCCTCTATTTAATACTTAGTTAACTTTTAGTATTTGGTAACCTCTTGTAAGGCTCAGTAAGTGATCTGAAAATTTTGTCACTGGCAAGTTAACTCTCATACATAAACATCCAAACCTCGCCGAAATCTACATAGGCTCACAAATATTTGAGGCGTCCGACTATGGAATTCCCTACGAGCGTCGTAATGACGAGGTGACTTATAATATAATATACAAATTACATAAGTTCACACACCTCGCTTCAGGACAACGCACGAGTTTTAAGTGTAGAAGAGCTGTTTTTGCCGATTATTTGATGACGATACAAATAAGCAGAGCAATGCGGTCTTCTTACTAAAGATCGGCGTAACAGTACTGAAGCTCTTACTTAATTTCGTCAGATCATGAGTTCCGCAAACACCACCTAAGTTGCTTCTCTTTTCTTCTCTTTCATCCCACCTTTATTTCCTTTTCATAGGGTCGGTACCGCGAGAGTCCCCTGGTATGATAAGCGATGATAGGCCACGGAAATCTCTTACCATTAGGTAGGCCATATGCTTGTTTACCATCTTTGTTGTATAGAATAAAGAACTTAAATGAGACGTACTTATATATAGAAGATATAATATCAATTACTGTATTGAGCCTACTTGTATGCACGCGAACGCACGCGTGCATACAAGTATTGGAGATCAAGTGGGCGAGCAAGAGGGACCCGCTTGGTCTTCTAAATCTACATATTCTGTAAAAACTTGCTCTACGTCTAGTCAAACAGAATTACACCAGTTTCTTTCTAACGTCGGTTATATTGCCTCTTTCAGTATAAAGAGCGTATATAAGCGCTTTTGACGCTAAACGCTGTGTAAAGTGGCATGTGTCTTTGCTTTTTACTCGGCGTCCCTTTGTGCCGTGTTCCGTTTCCACCAGCTTTTCACCGCTGCGAAACTACCTACTAACTTATAAGTGCATGTTCATATCAAGCTGAATGGTTCATGCAGAGATGGTGCTACCTACGGTAATTAATGTATAAACAATATTAAAATAGTGGCATAATTGATTGCAAGGATGGTATAAGTAATTACCTCGCCACCGCCATGTATTTTAAATCTGGATGTTGTGTACGTTGTTTCAGTTTGTTAAGGCCCTCTAGACACAGTTATCAGATGTAACCCTATGCAGGATTGGAAGTTATAAACAAGAATTCGAAATAAAATTACAGAATTAGTGGCATGTACATATGTATGGGTAGTGTACACCAATACGCAAGTGTTGAGCGTTCGATCCCGACACGAGACACGATTAGACGAGACTTAATTTTATGGTCTCGGTGTTCCAGTTCAATGCGTTTAATGCACATAATTATGTTTTTAAATAAATAAAGGCATCAGTTGCCTTATGTTTGCAGACAATCGCGATATCCCGGGAAAGAGACCTAGATCGACGTAGCTAAGCGAAGTGTTGAATGATTTTTCTGTTAACAAATTCTCATTAGCTCCGTACTGGAGCCTTAAAACGAGCACAGTAGACGACAGTAGACTCACTTATATTATCTGGGACTTAAACATAGCTGCTGTGAGCGCAGTACACTTTTTCTCACACCTTCAAGGACAAAAAGTATATATGTATATGCAAGTAAAAAAATTCAAGGTAAAGACGTCCAATCTGAACGCGTACCTACTCTATTCTCGTATGAATGCGCGTACTTCACTCAACTCGTCCTAATTCTCAGCAAAACGAGCGTTCAGTGTGTCATTTCTAGCGTGTTATGTCGCCGAAATGGCGTAATGTCATTCCAGGTGACATATTTCGTTTCTTTTGTTTATGTGCTTTTTGGACGTCCAGCCGTTTTTATGACACTACTGTTTGGTTAATTAAATTAAGTCTCATATTGTGCTGTGTGCATGCAAAGGTAGCCGTGTGGTAGACCGTTGGACTGCTACGGAGAGATTTCGAGTTCGATCCCAAGGCATCTCTGACTTTTGGTCGTTAACTTTGTATCAAATAACTAATTATCGCTCTCTTTAACGGCGCGGAAAAGCATCGCGAAATAAGGAGTGAGAGTTTGTCAGAATGTTTTTAAAGATGTGTAAAGTCCGCCAAGCCTAACTGAGCCAGCGTGCTGGATTACGGCTAAACTCTTCTCATACTCTGATGCCCAGCAGTGTTACAGTATAAAAAGACCAGATATTATTATTGTACTGCGTGATATTACGAAGAGACACACACCATTTACCGGAGACAGAGACTATGGATTTCCACTTACTACAATCCTGACATAACACTATTTGCTTTTTTCTTCACTTTAACACTTTCTTCAGGCATATTCGTCGGTTTAGAGTACGTATAAGCGGGTCGTTTTCTTCTGCTTATTTCTTTTTTGCAACATTATCACATTCAGTATTTACTACATTTAGTTAGCTAGTTCTAATCTTTCTCTTAAGTGTCGATAGTGTAGTAGAAATATTAGCGTGTTGCTATTGTCATCTTCGCATCAATGTTTATGCTAACTCAACCACGGTGACCTATAAAATTCCGCTTGTAACAAGTAGCCCACAAAGATCGTTCAGATAGACCAGTATGTATAGCACCTTGTTATAGATATGTATCTTCGCTGTTTAGACGTACGCAATTTCAACCATGGTAACCTCTACAGATCGTAACAACCGGTCAACATAGATCGCTTTGCTTGAGTTGTATCTTTATATAAGGCCCGGAAATGCTTTCAGGAATAATTTTATGGGAAAATCCTATAATACCTTAAGAAAATTCTGCAGTGATGATATCCCAATAACAAACCTGGGTCTTTAATACCGGAACTCGCTTACTCTCTTAAGTCAGTAGACGGGCAAGAGCAGTGCAATACTGTGTAAATTACCCATCCAGTTATAACGTCAGTAAATTACATTTACATAAGGATTCATATGATTCTTATTTGGCCAAAAAACTAGTTCAAGGTCAAAGATAGCACAAGATAATGTATAGTGTACGAGTAGATAGAAATTATAGTTTTGTGAATCATTAAATTGATAAACGAATGCCATGATTATAATAAAAATACCTTGAAATGACAAGCACTCGATTTGTTCAAGGATAGGGCGTCTATAAAATTAAAATGATATAAATAAATGAATAATGATAGTCCGCATTCCATTTTAATCAAATTATTGTTATGGATTTAGCTAAATGCTTTTGATTTGCCTCTGTAATCTCGTGAGAAAAAGGAGTTTTAGCTTAATTTTTAATGTCAAAAACTATAAGTAGTATATCTCACACGTGTAAGGTTTCTTACAATATTTTCCGTCACTGTCATTGGTCATTAGTTTCTTATACGCACATGATTGCAAGTCAAAGGTCCATTGTTTTTGTCTTTGTTTTGTTTGCTTGTGACCTTTGACTTACACTCTAACAATATTCCACTAAACTATCATCTTTTAAGTACATTTAGCAGTTGGTAAACATTTACGGGGATTTAAATTGATATCATACAAAATAATATCTATTCTTGGTTATTTATTATCACAGAAGCGTAGCAGCGTAAGAAAATATAGAGCTGCAGAATATAAATAGGTATGATAATTTAATTCCTAAATTTATTTTAGAATATTGTTATATATATATTGTACCACGTTTCTGGTTAAAGAAATTTACGTATTTTAATAGAGCACTAAGCAGTTTCAATACCTTTACGACTATTTTATTTATTGTAATCGAAATCAGTGGAATATCAAAAACATGAATATAGTGAATTGTTCACTTATTTTTTATCTTTGTTAATATACCAATATATCTAAACTTTCTTTTACTAACTAAGTGATCCTTATAGTATTCGCCAGAATCATCCCACTGTCTCCTTTAGTATATGTCGCATGAAACCTCTTGAGGCACTAAATTGATAGCTAGACGAGACAAGCTCTTGTGTGGCGGGTTGACTGCCTCTTAGGCTCGCTTCCACAACTCGCGTTTAACATTTTAGCCAGCCTTTGATGCAATAGGTTAGTGACTATTTGGTCAATACAGCACACGTTTCGGAGACAATCCTTTACAGAAAATTATTTATTGTGGTCCACAAGAAACTGGAATTAAGCTAGTAATTTCAAAGTCTGATATAGTAGTAGTATATTAGTTAAAGTGGCAGTAAAATATCTGGTTGCTCAATTAAAATAAGTAAATGATATTTATAAAAACATTAGTAGAGATTGTCTATGGAAGATTATCACAGACTTAAGGACGGAGAATTAAGGACTAATTAAATTGTAAACTGTATCTGGTTCTAGCAATATTGATGATAGAAACGCCTAAACGTAAAGCAATTCAATCAATTCATTACATGACACATATCTACAGAATAAACATCTTCAAACGGGATTTATAGACTGTTAAACATTATGTTACGTTCAATTTGCCAGAGACTGCTGTGCCACCGAAGGTTACCTATATGACATGTTCCAAATATAGGTCGACGTAAAGAGCATATAAATCGATTAACTCGTGTGACCCGAAATCCTTCGCTTTTTTCGCCATGTTCGATATCATAAAGCTCACTTTATGGCATATAGCCGTGTCAATAGGTATAGTTATCATATTTGACCTAATTTCGCTCTGTTCTCGAAACTCGTGTTTCCTCATTTCACACGTCGCTTGTTCTATCCCTCTGTTAGTCATTTGTCTTTTGACTTGACACACAATGTCTCTGAAATCTCTGTAATTGATTCTATCAGACTTCCTGTGCACTAATTTGACTTGAGTGCTGAGGGCGAGTATGTCACCGATTGTATAAGCCTTTGTATATTAGCAACTAGTTGTAGCGCTACAGCAGCAAATTTTTTTGTAAATAATTCTAAAATTTCGTTTTATACTCTAGATATACTTATTTTATACTTCCAAATCGATAACTATTAATTGAAATTAGATGAAATGGTAAGAAAACAGAAACAAACAAAATTTTTAAAATACAAATGAAGTGCAAATGTGGTTTGGTCAACTCTTTTATATTGTGAGACAAGTAAACTGAACCAGTGTCTGTTCATTCGCATCTCTTCAAATGTAAACATTACATTAACCTGAGCAACTTTCACTGCAACAGCGAATCTGAAACTGAACAAATCACTTGTAACTTTGTAGGCATTGCAACTCCGTATGGTATGGTTAATTTATATTAAGTAGATGTCGAAATCTGGTCATATATTAAAATAAGAACTTCAATATTTGAATGTGTGGAATCCTAGTTTAATTTAAGCATAATTCTGCGTATACTTGATTTTAACATACTGCTACAAAAAGCAGATCGGCTACCATGGTCCTATATCTATATATTCTTATGAAAACACGCGCTATCTCTTTGAAGTAACCCTTTAAGGTCCGAGAACGATAGCGAATTAGTGGCTAATTAGGCCACGGGTCGCTTATACTCGGTCACTAATCTCGCTAATTTTATCAACGGCTCACTAATCTCCTCTCTTATCTTAATTAAGCGTGACCTTGCTGTTAGTTGTTAACACATCGCCTACGTTCATGTTTATTACAGTTTCTTTTAAAAAGGCACATACGTTTAAGCATTTAAATCGTGCTAAGATTGCTCTTGAATCAGACCCCGGATTGCTGCATTTATAAAATAAAATATTTTAGACCATATCGATATCTATCGATAAGTATTAGAACGCGTATGACACAATGATATCTACAGCGGAAATTATTATTCTGTAAATGTGTATACTCGCATGTATAGATATACCTCTGAAGGGATATGCGGTGTTGTAGAAAGGACACCTATTTATCGCCATACATATTTTAGAACGCACGTATTATGGAATTTTTCATTTCAATTCAGCCTATTGCCGTGCTGTTGTTAAGAGGGATTTCCTAACAAAAAACACATTAAGACTTAACTCAACCAACAAATGTAAGTGAAAATTAGCGCAAACCTACTTATTAAAGCCAAAATCGATAATATATAATTGTTATTCCTAAAGAGTACCTGTATTTCTGTATCGCGAAGAGCTTTTTATAACATTGAAACAACGGACGCGAAGAATTGACACAACTAATTGATAATGGGTCCAGAAATTACCTGAATATTTTAATTTAACCGCATTTAACTGTAAGATTTATGCTTTCTTTCTCCCTTAGCCTTAATTATTCCCAAGTCACTTGGGGTCGGCTTTTCTGGTCTAACCGGATTTGACTGGATATCAGTTTTTACATGGAGCGGCTGCCACCTGACCTCCGCAACCCGAAGGCTAACGATACCCTAAGGCTAGAGCAGTGTCAGGATATTAGAGGGTACTGACTTTCCCAATAACGACTGCCATAGATGTTCATGGCAGCCGGGACCGACGGCTTAACGTGCTCTCCGAGGCACGGAGCAGGCGATAATTGTCAATCAGTACGCACATAATTTCGAAAAGTCATATAACTTCCGAAAGTCAGAGGTGCGCGACGTGGGTTCGAACCCGAGACCCTCTGCATTGCAGTCTGTTGGTCTCCCCACAGAGCTAACGCAGATTTTATTTTAACTGATTTTTGTTTGTTTAAATACTGTAAGATTTATGCTATGAAAAAAAAAGCTTGAACTACATAATATATAGATCACATAATTTGTATCCCTATGTATGACCGTACTTATACCAAAAAGTAAATTGACCTCCATTTTATCTACTACCTATGTAATCCACAGATAACCTTTCAGGGTCTTGGTGTTTCTATTTATAAATCGCAAATACACCACTCGATAGTAAAATCATTTAGCCACGTGACCTGTTTCTTCTAAAAAGGT
The DNA here is from genome assembly GCA_930367265.1 of Catocala fraxini. Taxonomy (NCBI): domain Eukaryota; kingdom Metazoa; phylum Arthropoda; class Insecta; order Lepidoptera; family Erebidae; genus Catocala; species Catocala fraxini. The sequence continues at coordinate 6,381,935 of OV884040.1, read as the reverse complement.
AAACTACTAAAGGATATCTCGTAAGAAGCACGTGTTCTATAACACGTCATGTGTATATAAAGCTTAAGGTACTGCGAGAGAGCTACGTATTTGTCTTAGTAGAAATAGTCAGCTGAAGGACGGCACGTGCGTCACTGCTTATACCTATATTGCTTACGCTAGCTGACAGGAACCGTGAGTTTAAAACGATGGAAGACTAAACGCACTTCGTCACGTTTGGTCATCGGCATATCGAATAGATTTTCGAGATGCACGTCTGACAGCAACATTCATGTACTAATTCGTGTGTACCAGTAGGTGTCTAGAAATAATAAGATCGGTATAATAGGCAAACAAACTCGCTCGCTCGCTCATTGTCGAAGGTGTTCACATGCGTATTGTTTAAGAGATGTCTTGGACATAATATATTACATAAATCAAAATGACGTTTGAACGTTGAGGTGCGTTTAGAAGTCAAGAGCTATGACAAATAATGCCACCACTAATTGTTACTACCAGACCATTACTAGTAAATCATGTATAATATGATAAATCTCTTAGTATCATATAATATTTTACTTTTCCTGAAGTGTAGTAGGTAATGGCGTATAGATATATTATATCTATACTCTTAAATTTCATGTCACACATTATCTACATATTACCCACAATGATTAAGAACCCTATTACTAAATAAATATGTTACATAATAATGACATGCAAAACTGTTATTTGACAAAATTATTTATGGCTTCAACACTCACACACACACATACATACATACATACATACATACATACATGCGCGCACGCACGCACGCACGCACGCACGCAAGCACGCACGAACGCAAGCAAGCAAGCACGCAAGCAAGCACGCACGCACGCACGCAAGCAAGCACGCAAGCAAGCACACACACACACACACACACACACGTCACACACACGTCATTATTTTACACTGAAACTTGTTACTGTTTACTCATTCACAACTCTCATGTATGCTTTCCACATTTCGACAATCCATACAATTTTATGAAATGGGGGGCCTGGAGATAGTACAGGCTTCGGCTTAGTTTAGACTCCAGATTTACCACAAATTACGAATTACTGTCAATTGTTCGTGTCAACTATATACTGTATCAATCATATAATATATATATATAATATCAACATTTCTTTAACCAGATATTAGACATTTTGGAAAAAGACCACGTTAAGGATAACCTAAACCGAATAGCGTGCACGAAGAATGTAATGAAAGTGATTTAGGATCGTAGCGAATGGAAATTCGTAGTGTCTGCCAACCCCCTGGGAAAGAGACGTATATTATATGTATTATATAATTAGTTGAGGGAAATATACATATTACCTGTTTCAAAGTACGTATAGAAGTGCAAGTCCTTAACCATATTATATATCAATGCCATAATTGTTGACCTTTACACAATCATCTCTTTAGAGATGATTAGGCACAATTCTTAATCAAATTCCTCTCCTAAATATAGCTTTTATATTTATTTTATGAGTGTTAGTACATCGTTCGGTAATGTTTTCAGTAGATTACAATAAATTATGTCTCCATCTTTATTAGAGTAAGAAAATATACCTTTTTATATCATATACATATGGTAGGTATCTTTTTCTTTTTAACTTAGCAACGGTCGGCAAAGGTTTGCCAAATTCAGATTCCTGTAGCCTTTTTTAGAGTTAAATTTGTTTTTCTGTTAACCTGTTAAGTGTCGGAGATAAAATCCTTGATCTATGGCAGCGCATTTCTTACGCATACAAGTCTGTTTAGCTGTTACACAACACCCGAGAGTTTCATAAACGCCCCTGTGTTTACCTACTCGACAGCCAATAGGTTCATCCCTTCAGATAAATTCTTGTGCTAAAAGTTTTCTATCATTCCTGGGCCGTATTTCAACCGGTAATCATTTTATCACGAACCTTAATCTGAGTACTAACTTCAAATTTTAAATTTATATCTTTATATAATATTGTCTTCTATTTACGCGAATATTATTCATTGAAATTAAACTGCTATATACGGATTTTATCGCGTTGTTTATTTAACAATTTATTACAAAATTTTGAAAATTGTTACACTACTACTACTATTAAACTTTATTAAATTTTAAGCTAATTAAATTATTATCAAAACTATTTAGATTTAATTTATTTTTACACTTTCCCCGACGTTTCGGTTGCATTTCAGCAGCCATGGTCACGGGGAGACTCATAAATATATATAATATAATAAAGATATAAACTGCTATATACGATAAAATCCGTATATAGCAGTGTATATCTTTATTAAATAATTAAAACTTAAACTTGAATTGGTTGTCTGTTGATCACACAAATGTTTGTTTCGCGCTAGGACTGATATCACACTACTTGGCCATTGACCACTAGTATGCCCACAGTGCAATTTCATGCAGGATTATATATCATCGTGGTACTAAATCACATATAATACAATCCAAGCGCGGCAGTAACAATACGTAGATCAAACGTCAGACTCTTCTTTCTTTCAGGCTCTGTCTTCTATTGTCTGACTGCATTTTGCAATATTATCATTACTTACTCGCGTATTTAGTAGCCACTCCGCGCGTACTATTTGGAACTTTGTTGTTAATAGCTATATGTAAATCGCTATTAACATCTACTCTGAAGACCGATCAATCGTACTATGTAGTTATTACAAAGTGAATATAAAATTATTACATGAAACAACGAATCGACTTGCGCAACGCTTGAATATTAATTTAGAAACTGCTGTAATGTTTATCCGCTTCGTGAGCTTCCTGTACATGTCATGTATTCATATGGGCTTCCACGAAATGGGATGTGAGGAGCACTGACCCGTGTACTAGTAATTACTTGGTTCAGAGCACCTGACTTTATATGACTATCTCTTCCAGATGTTGATTTGATTAATATAATGAAAAATCCATTGAATACTTGTTTAATTGTCTAAGTTAGCATATTTATTCAATCAGAATATTATACATTGTGAACTAAACTGATAATTATAACTAATACCGAATACTTATTTTATAACTATTGTCGAAAGGTTTTACATATCGTATCTTAAAATAACTTACCTTTTTGGTTCCGCGGCATAAAATTGCTGATAGTGTTGAGGTTCCGATTCGATTACCAGGACGAGTTATTCCGCTTTTCTTTTAGGAAAATCCATAAAGCAATCTTCGTTCATCTAACTGATTCAATCTCTCTTATTACGTAGAGCCTAAAATCGTGGCTAGCGAAATGTGTGTGAAAAACACCATTACCTACGTTTTCAGGAATATAGGCAGAATCCATCTATACAGTGTTAACACGGAGCTGCAACCATTACACCATATATCCAATAACTTGAAAACGCTGAAACAGGGATAGCCCATATACTAACAGTTTAGCGAATTGCATCACGTGTTTACGTATAGATAAAATATTTTGATCTTCAACCCCGTTTCGTTGTATTCAATACCCCTATAATGAACGCTTTGTATTCAACCCGCCCCCATAAGGAAGGACCGTGATGATGCATAAATGTTCGCTCTTACATCCCTACGTATAATACAGTCGCTCTATATAGCCCTACAGGATCTGCTCCTAGTCTGACAAAGTACAAGGAAAAAGAGGGAAATTAATATTTCCCTAATCTTAAGAAAAAGTTTATAAGCCATTTATGTTCTCCTGAATTATTAGGATGGGCTTATTACACCCAAAAGAGAAAGATTTGGCAAGCAGTATTGCTTGCTATGTGTACCGAGAGGGGCAGGCGCCTGTTTTTATGCTGTTGTGTTTTCAGATTAATTTTCAGTACAAACAGGCTTATTATTAGCACAGCTGTGTCTTCTGTTGTCTTAGATTTTTAATTAATGTAAGAAATGTCCCTAGAGTAATGGAACTTTTATTCGGCGCTAATCTGGAGTAAAATAATGATGTATGGGGTTTGGTCATTGAATTGAGCTTAGGGGCCATATGCACTGAATCTGGCCAAGACTGTAACATATTTCTCATTATCCAAAACTATTACATTATATTGTCTTGTAATTCGTAATCTGTTTTCGTAAGCATTTTAAATAAAATTTGCTACGAAATTTCCTCTGAAAGATTAAAAACATCATTAGCTCTATGTTTAACAGTATTATATATTTTGAAACATCACAATAAAATACATTTTATTGAAGTTATAGAATAGCAGGTGAATATTTTGAAAATAGCTTTATTTATTACGTGGCTGATAGAAAAGTGAATTGTCGCGTACTATGATATTATATTAAAGTCATCTCGACGCGCAGTGGTTAAGTACATAAAATCCATTATGTACGATGAGTGCCTAACGGTTCTTAATGATTGCAATAGACAACTCTTAACTCCAGGTTGATATAAGCTTAATAGCAGCAGACTTTTTGTATTGTACTTCGAATATTAATAATTGGAATTGTGTTGAAAGCATATTATTTGTGTCGTTAATCACATTAAACGCTATATACTGTAATCAGATTTCTCTCATAATCGCTTTAAAAACCTTTTACTGGTGCTCTGCGTTACAACTTCACGCCTCCGACCGGATGAATATCGATGGATAATCTCACCCAGTGGAAATATAAATTTTGTCCAAATGGCCGGCAAATTTAGTTTCAGAGAAGAAAATAAAAGGTTCCCCTTTTTCCCCCAATACCGTGGTAAATACTTTAATGGTGAACAAATTTACTCAAAACGACCAAATTATTTTGTCAGTAAAATATTTTAATCTTTTTAAATCACTTTGGCGTGAAGGGTTTCCGATTAGACTGCCATTTTAATCTTGACTAAATTAATTTAATCTCCCAAGGCATTTAAGCGACAAACCACTTTCGCCGCAAAATGATTTTAGGAAGTGAGTCAGACAAATTAGAGGCAATTAAACGATCGATGGTGCATGGGGGGAGCACTACGTCTGGCACAGGAATGCGCCCCCTACCCACAGGGGCTGAATCCCTCCGCGGATTTACCCAAACCAACTTACCCTTATGTGCCCCTTGTCATTCTTATACTTTCCTAGAAAAACGTCGCCGTCTCGATTCTCTGTGTTATTGTTTCGTTCGTCTCGACGCGACATTGTTATGACACTAATTCCATTGTTTTTCTAATAAGCAAACTCCACTTATCTCTGAATATAAGCGCGTGTAAACTGCTGATTAATGTTTAGATGTATCCAATATCTGACTGCTACAATTTTCGTAGCGTAATGTATTTATTTAGGCATCCTTGCCTTCCATTTGTTGACTGTACTTCATAACGTGACGCGTTCGCGACCCCCGACGTCGTCGAATTGTAAACTATGTCTTAATATCAGGGCTGATACGGTGCGGTATCTACGTCGTTACAAGATACTCTTAGTCTCACTTGCGGAATCACTGTTCCTCATTATAACGTTTGCAGTCTTAGATGCGATCTACTATTGAGGCGCACTGTGTTGTATAGAAGGAAGCTTTATTATATTGCAGTAACCGTATAATCATTATGTAAATGTGTGTTGTGACGTAGCAACCCTAGTGGAGGTTGTATAGAGCGAGCGGGTAGGGCGCTCGCGGGGCGCGGCGGGTGGTGCGCGCGCATATTCGGTGCCGCAAGTGGCGAGTAGCGGCAGAGACCGGCGCGTGGCAGTCCGGCCGCCCCCGCAGCTCGCACCGGTCCCGGCGCTGCCGGGCTCCCGCTCGGATGCCGCTGCCGGCCGCCGCCTGCGATGGTCCATGCCGGGCCGGCCGCGCGCGCGCCCTCTCGCGCGATGTTCGCCGCCGCTGAGAGCAAACCGCGCCGCGCCGTCTCGCCGCTCGGTATACCCAAGTCTCCGTCGTTCCACTCGGGGCTCGATCTTGTCGCAAATCAAGCGGCTACCAAGCGCTCTGAGAGCGTGTCGGACGTCGCGCGCGCATTCCGTTTTGCGTTGTTCGCCGGCACCGGCATGGAGGGCCAGGGCCCGCCGCAGAAGGCGCCTTCGCCGCCGGACGCGCGCAGCCCGCCGCCCCCCGCCGCGACCGCCGTCTCACCCGACCGCCCGACGCCGATACCCAATGGCGATAAGGAAAGTTTGATGGTGCAGCTCCCCCCACTCAAAGGTTCGTCGGCAATATCAACACTGAACGCGTTTACGCATTATATATTTAAGCATTATCACAGCCGGCATTGCTAGAAGACTATCCCCCTGTTTACAAACTGCCCTTACTGTTTGGATAGCTTTTACGAGTCGCGTGCGAAATAGCGCTGTATTTGTTTTTGGTCTACTGGCGTCAGATAAAGTGTAACTGCAACCGAATATCAAGTAGCAAAATTTTCTGTACGCTGTCACATACTACATAAATAGTAAACTATGTTGTGTACCATTGCTAACTAAAACTCACCCACGCCTCACAACCGACAACCTTGGAGAACCTCATCAGAATCACCGATCCGAAACAATGCAGTTGAATCTCTGAAACCAATGATCGAGTATCTTTCACATATAAATATAGATATAAAATGTAGGGGAAATGGCGAAAACGCCGCAGAAATATATCGACCCATCGGCGGCCAGCGGCCGGCCTCTGCTCAATGTATGCCATGGGAAATGGATTGCGACGTCCTTGCGGCCTGCACCATATTTCCAATGACATTACTCATTTAGTCATGTAGCGCGATTCGTATCTAGAATATTATGCAATCTTTTAATTGCTTTGCAACGGCCTTTTGGTAGATGCTAACTCTGCTAATGAGAGAAAATTAGCACGACGAGGTCGATGTCTATTCCTGCCGGCTTTGTTTACACTAATCAGCATACCATCGCAGTCTTTGTTTATCAAAATGCTGGTTCTAGGCACTATGATATTACAAAAAAATGTTTGAGTCGTCTTCAAACGTTTTGGTACAACAATACCTACTCTTTACAGTACACTAAAATGTTTTGATCTTATCTATGTATGATTTAAAGTTATGCATTCGTAAACACTACTTCAATCGATCGCCATACAACAATAAATAACAGAACGTTGTAGCTACTACAACGAAGAAGTCTAAATGACGCATTGATTGAACTGAAACTTAAAACTAAACTATACTATAATAATATAATCTTTTGTGTGGTTTCTTCTAATGTTTGATTCAAATTCTTTGTGATAGTCAAATTTGACCATGACCCTCGGCTTGATATAACTTAAAAGACAACTTCGGATAACGTTAACTGGAATTTATCAAATGCAATAAAACAGTATCCTTTTAAGCAAAATTTTGCAAGAAAATGTTTGAGATGTTATATTGTACTATCTAAAATTAGGTCAAATAATTAAAACGGAGAAAACAATTCCGACCAAACCAAAAAGGCACCAATCCTGGTTTTATGCAAATATGCCTGTGTTTGTTAAACTGCCCTGAATTCTTTAGTTATTCTAAAGCATTTTCAACTTCCCTGTTGTACCTACTGCCGAAAGATTCTCATTTTCCTCTTTCAAAATAGATTCAAGTTAAAAGTGCACAGCTATTTTGCGGCTTTTACTTTTATTTGTGTGATTTTTAACTCTCCCGAAATTAGGTGACGGAATTAAAACTCGAGAATTTTATGAACACTTCATGCGGTTCTGCTCGAACAGAGATTGTTTGTTCTTTAAGTTTGCCGCAGCTATTTTAGTGTTCAAATGCTTTTGTTTTCGTGACAGCACGTATTTGGGACATAACTCACTGAACCCCTTGTAGAGGGGTGTCTGGAGCGGGTGACAAATTTATTACGAAAGGCAAAGAGGCTACTGGATTGTTGCCGAAATTGTCTCTTTACTTAAACTATTGTCCTTTTTGTATACGTATATGATACATTCTGGACAACTTACCAACCCACAAATAAAGCATGTTCGTCTCAGTTTCTTGTTTAATTTTGTTGCTATTTACTATTTGGCTGTTACTTTGACTATTAGTTTGGCAGCAAAATTATTACATATTACATGTTGAGAGTTTGACTTTAGAAGCGTGCGAGGCCTGTTGTTAATTTCATACGTTAGGAAGTTTCAACAAAGGTTCAAAGCTCAACGCAACTATTCCTCTTTCATCTAATTTTCTGCTTAGAATCCGTACTAATGTGGCGAATATTAAGTCAAAGTAATAAACAACTAACATTACTTCTTGCGTTAGATATTTATTACTAAGACTAGACACGATCTAAGGGGAGGTAAAGAGCTATGGCCCATTTAGGCAAATAAGAAAATACGTGTACGTCCACCCAATATGCAACGAATGTCTGTATGAAAATAAATTACGTATGAGGCGTTCGTCTTCGATCGAACGTCGGAACTACATCGTTTGTCCTCTCAAATTATTTAGTGGAAAATGTGGAAACGTTTATTGCCACTGCACCAAAAGCGTCGCTTGGAAATATTTACAAAATAAATTTCTATACATTTTGCTGGCAACTAAATTATTTTAATTTTTTTTTTGTATAAGATTATAGCTTACGTTGTGCTTGGGTTCCAATCGAATAACTTTACTTGCTTTGTTGGTCAAGGTTAGTAACATAAATGTGAATGCTTGCGAGACAGCCGGAAATTATACTATGCGTTTACCTAATTCTCAAGTCGGTAAATTATAATTTTACTTTTCTATACAGATTCAAGCCTGTGTGTATTTATACGCAGAAGGAGGCAAAGACATGTAGACACAATGACTTTACAATGCGCTAAGGTTTCTTAAAACCAATAACACTGAAACTGCCAATAGCATGACAACTTAAACGCAAACATATGCAACAAAAGTAACGTAATTATCAATAGCAACACGAAATTTTAAAGGAAAGATATATAAATCCCTATATCGAAAAATTCACGTTAAAACTTCGATGTTCACGAGTATCTTAGGTGTACATCGAGATGTAGTCTTTAAAAATCTGGACCATTATTTCACCAAATCGTTTAGGTTAGACCTGCCTCCGGGTGGGTTAAATATTAACACTTAGCTGGCTTACCAGCCACATTTAGAGTCAAATATAAAACCTATGTAGTAGGTACTAGGGTTACCATCGAATAAAGAAGTTCTCAGAAGCATTTTCTCTTTGTCCCCAGATGCACCTGCCGCAGAACGCGAGCAACTATTCGTTCAGAAGCTACGACAATGCTGTCTGCTATTCGACTTCGCGGACGAGCCGTTATCCGACCTCAAATGGAAGGAAGTCAAGCGGGCCGCCTTATTGGAGATGGTGGAGTACGTGACGTCACAAAGAGGCGTTATCACAGAAGCCATATACCCTGAAGCTGTCAACATGGTAAATTTAGTTTAAGAGAAGATAAGACACGGAAGTAAAACTAATCATCGTAATGTAAGCGTTGTGTTAACAGCGAAGAGAATAGTGGTAGAATTAAGAAGCCTACTATAATGCAAATGTGAAACTTTGTAAAGATCTTACGGTAACCATTTAGAGTCGTATAATTCTTAAATATTCATATAATTCATAAAAGTTTGTGAGGATCTTTGGGTGTTTGTTACTGCGTAAACCACCAATCGGGTTCAGGCGAAATCTAGCGAAAACTAGCCTGCACGACACTAACACCAACACTTATGATAGTTTTCGTTTGTTTATCCTGGTAATATGTTTCTATAGTATTTACTCGGGCGAATCCGCTTGCATAAGCTTGTTTTGTATATATTTTGCATCGGAATTTTTGGGCGCATCAGTTCTCGCGCATTTGTCGCCATCTGTATCCATCTAATTTGTGCCCGTGCCGTCCTTATAGTCTTTTGTAGTGCCATTGCAGTGACGTATCCTTTGCACGATCGAGGAGTGAGTAATACCGCTAGTGTCACGAGCGTCCATTGGCTATGGTTACCGCTTTATATTAGGCGGATCGTTTGCTTGTTTGCTATCTCAGTGGAATAAACAGAACCAAAATCAACTACCTGCCTACCAAAATCAACTACCTGCCTACCAAAATCAACTACCTGCCTACCAAAATCAACTACCTGCCTACCAAAATCAACTAAATGAACTGTTTAATTTTTTGAGTTCGTCTATTGTATCGGGTTATAGGCTATCTAATACATCGATAAAATTAATATTTTAATTAAATTGTTTTGTTTGTAACTTTAAAGTAGTAACTTTTCGGTCAAAAGTTACTTTGCATTATAATATAAGTATAAATTTAGATAATATTAGAGGTTACGTAAATACGTTGGTACAAATAGAATAATCTTAATTCAATCTTGTTATCATTATAAACTATTGTATGATTGATAAGATAGAGATTATTATTTTATATAGAACCGTGAAGTAAATAAGCTAATTATGATATTATGAAAAACAAAGATGCACAACTTCTATTAATATGGTTCCTATATAAGAAACATAAATCGAATCGCACTACTTCAGGCAAATATCAATAAGTGTACTTTATATGTAACTGTTAAGACGGTAATATTATTGTAAATCGAAGGCATCTTTTATAATATCTAAATAGTCTCACGCCTGTATACATGAAACGGTAGGTAGAGGTTCGCTAGTTGTGTTTTAGGTGCATAATTGGGGTTGCACCTACTGCCTTGCCTACTTACCTGCCTTACCATGCATTTTTCCAAATTTCGCGCAGCTACTGAGAATTTATCGACTGTGTAACACTAGCATTTTGCTCGACCCAATAATTAAAACTGCTTTCTGATGCACAGCAGTCGCATTCACTATCGCTGCAGCACCGAAGCACGTTTTATCGAGTTGTCCTTTAATTCGTAAATCGGTGTACGAAAGCTAGCATCCACACACAATACATTCATCATTACGCCTGGTTATGGATAAGTAGACATGTCTTCGTCCCTTCAGCGCTGCCATCACATTACTCTATACAGTTGTCATGTAAAACTACATGTAACCATAATTTATCCTACTCAAAACCACAAAGCGTAGCCAGTTATAATTGCGAACCAATAAGTTTAAAAGAGTTTTGAAAGTTGTGTAAGCGTTTCTCAATGTTGCGTATTCTCCACGCGTTGGTGAACACATGAAACAACTTGTGCTTGCGGTTCACGAAACACGAATCGTTTATGAACACCACAGAATACCCCAATGGCTCTTAATATAGCTACATACATATACTTTGTTTAACTTTTCGTTTAAAATCCCTTATGTTTTTCTTTCGGAGTTGTACTGAATGACAAAAGGAAACCCTTTAAAATTCTTCAAAGTATTTGCCAGAAATATTGTTATATTTTCTCTTTTGTCATATTACTTTTGATGACAGACGAATCAGCGACGCAGCTGATGATAGATATCACTCGCTTATGGACAAGGCTATGTTCGTTTCATTCTCTTGCCGAATGCAACTGTACATGAGGTCTTAATTTCGATCCCCGAGACAATTTCTCTTTATCCTAATTTCTCGGGCAGCTGTTATTAGGTTCTTCTGTCAAGAAATACTGAATAGCAGCACTCGGACCTCTACAAGGCAATAGGCCTCAATTATGTGAGACTTAAAAACATAACGGGCAATGTTGATGTTAATTGATACACCAATGTATACCCTTACGAGTAAATAGGTATGAGGCTATTTATATAATACAACTAAAGAAGCAAGCGTACAGAAGAATATATAACGGCAATACGCAAGTTATATCCCTGGTGTTACCAACATCCATAAGGGCGTAATTTCCTTGGCACATTACTCGTATAAAAAATAAAAAATTCCTCGTGTAGTTATATTATACGTACGCGTAAAACTCAAGTATTGCCGTAGGTCAAGGACGACTATAAAAGTCACCATCATTAATCATTACTGAAGGCCTCACACTCAATCCGGAGGGCCAAGTTTAGGTGCCTATAAACTTGAGCAATACCTTGTATTCGGTAAAAACGTTGTCGGTGAAATGTTCATAGAAATGTTACACGTGTTGAAAACTATATGTATAGACTTTTTATACTTTGTTGCTGTTAGTGGTAAACAAACCAATAAGTGACAACAGCTATTAGAATTCGGATACGTGTATAGTAAACTACTCAAAACAAAATAGGGCCTACCTGCATTTTACACTGTAATTTTATACAGTATACGTTACTGTATACTGTATAATTTTTATTATATACAGAATCATTTACTCAGGGAATGAAAACATTATGTGGATGATTTAAAAAATGGTTTATTTTGTTTAAATTACACGCAAAGCACTGTTTTAGGGAAATTCACAAAAAAGTAGGAACGAATTAAATTTCGATTATCATCATTTTTCTTCAACCACTTGATAAGTATGTTCGCGATTAATAGCGTGTAGGACCTCCTCTACTCTGTATGCACTCTCTGAGCCTATTTGGAACACTTTCAATAAGATTAGTAACAATTTCGTCAGGTATTCTCTCCCAACAGACTTTTAGTGCGTTTATGCAACGCGAAATAAATTATTTATTATTTTATTATTAATAGGATGCCCTTTGGATTTATTTATTCTATAGGTAACAAACTACTATATACCTATTTTTAGTCGCTCTAGCTAAGCTGATATGTCTGTGTTAAGAGTGGGTTCACGGCGGTAGTTCAGTAGGAGGGATACAAAACCACAACCTGTCAATAGCAAACCCGATATCCATTATGCTACCGCCTACTAAACCTTCACCTACCCATTCTGTAGTACATATCTGATCGTGTAAGAGAGAGTTCGCCTTGATGTATAAATAGTTAGTTGATTTATGGAATCTACTGAATTGTATTGATATTTACGATTACGAAGGAAGCATGTCAAGTAGTCCCAACTTCAGACCGAGTTTTGAAGTAAGGTCTATTGGTTCTAAACTTAAGACGGCGAGTTTGTTTGCAGCTTTAAGACTGGCGGACGGCAAAATAGATTTCAAGAATAACTTTGAAGGTCATTTATTACAACTGTCTGGCGTCATTTTAAAATTACAGCTGTACTTGATATAATTGACATAATGCGAACTAAATATCCTACTAATATTGTAAATGTATAATTTTGCGTTGTAGTTTAGATTTTTTTACTCAATAACAGATTTTGACGGATTGGATCCACAGATAGATTATGGCCTGGATTACCACATAGGGCTAGTTTTATCCTTTTATTGCGTCCTCGTCAGCGTCAATCCCAGCCCGTGGTTTCCGCAGTATTCATGCGAGCAAAGCCGCAGGCAGTAACAATCCAGTCGCATTTTAACCACGAAGATACAGACTTCTTGAGTCTATTTCTTATCAGGTGCTGCTTTAAAATGAAATCGATTAAAACAACTTGTAATTGCCATAGTTTTAATATAAATTGCACTTTAGCATTGACCGAAATGCAACATTATAAAATAAATCGGAAGGAAAAATTAAAAGTTTAAATAAAATATCTCATGTGGTTGAGTCAAGTTGCTTAAGAATTATATTCTCGATGTTCAGTACCTTTCTAAGGGTTCAAGCTATTTACATATTTTCATACCAAGTTTAAATGAAACTTGGCATAAAATTATAAAATACACATTTTTTGGCTACTAAAATGTAGCCCATGACAACATTTTAAGGAACTGATCGATGTTGTCTCTATTAATATCAAATAAAATATATATGCCTTACTCTATACAATTTTCCTGTTATGTTTATCTTGTTATATGGAACAGTTCTCTGTAAACGACAATAGGCTCTCCTCTATAACGCCCACGTAATAGGACGAGAGGCGTATTGTCATCTATAGAGCTTTGTTTCTTCGTAGTAAACTTAATTACACTGTGTCCGACCCAGAAATCGAAACCATTACATTACGGCTAGTACATGTGCAAATATTCATATGTATGGCACAGGACTTACAACTACTTGGTAGTATAAGTATTAATAAAAGACAACTGCCGCACTAGGAATAAATCCTGTGTCGCGTGGGACTTTAAAGAGGACTAAGAACGTCCAGTCTCGGAACAACCATTTGGGAATCACACAAATTTTTGTCCCGTGTGGGATTCGAACCCACAACATTCGGCGTAGTAGCAGCGGCGAGGCGACCACTTAAACCACTAAGCCTAGTCGAATCAAAGTTTATACACAGCGTAAAGTTTAGTTAACAAAATATGGCGTCTTGTAGCCAGAGATAATACATGGAGACACATATTATTATCTATGTATTGCATATCTGTTATCTATATATTAATAAGTAAAGCAATAACTTTGTACCCCTTTTTACGAAAATTACGCGGAAGGGTTATTTCTATAAAATATGCATTAAAAATACATTAAATTAATGATAAAACACTACACGCACACAAACATGCATTTGACACAAGCAGTCGAATCGCATTAATCGCGTAGTATTTCAACATTGTTCGGCTGATATCTTAGAATTACATAGGTAGATATGTGGAGTAGGTGACTAAATGAAATGTGATTATAAGGGTATATTTATAGACGATAAAACCTTAATAACGAACAAACTTAAAATTTAATTAAATTATGGGCGAATTTCGACCACCGCTTGTCATTATTATTAGAGTAAGAATATAGTCTGAAAGCAAACTGAATATACAGCCTTGGCCAAAAGTATTAGGCACCCTATAAATTACTGCATATTTCAGGCTTAGAGAGAAATAAAACTAATTATAATGATTAAAGTACTTTATTTCCATTAGAATATTGTAAAAACATCAATATTTTGTTGGGCCACCCTTTGATTTTATGACAGCAGCAACTCTGTGGGGCATACTACGTACAAGTTTCGCACATTCCTCTGGAGAAATTGCTTCCCATTCTTGCACTAACGCGTTTTTAAAGCAGTTTTTGATGTTATCGAGTGCTCTTTTATTTTTCTCTTCAAATACTCCACAAATGTTCAATAGGATTCAGATCCGGGGACTGGGAAGGCCAATCTAACAGATCAATACAATTTTCAGTAAACCAGCGCATCGTAGTAGCTGACTTGTGACACGGAGCATTGTCTTGTTGGAATTTCACACCATTTAAGTTAGTGTCACCAAAAATACACGAAAGCGAAGGTACGAGAGCAGTTTCCAGTACATTAATGTATTTTTCACTGTTCATGCGACCTTCGCAAACAAAGATTTTGCCGACTCCATCCGCAGCCATGCAACCCCAAATCATTACACTGCCTCCGCCGTGTTTTATGGTTGGTACTACGCAATCTGGGTGATATTCTTCGCCTTTGCGTCGCCTCACAAACGTCACACCTGGTGTTCCAAATACCTGTAGGTTCCAAAAAAAAGCACACATTACAAACTTTTATAACATTTGAGTTTGAAGACAAACACAACAATGATCGTTGTAATTGTGGTATAGACTTCACTAAAAAAACTTACCTCAAAGTTTGATTCGCAGACCACAGCACATTAGACCAATCCTCTTCTGTGAAATGTTGGTGTCTCAGAGCCCAATCAAGTCGTTTTCTTTTATTGTCTGCGGATAGCCACGGCTTCTTTCTAGCTTCTTTTAAGCCGGCTTCTAATAGCCTTCGTCTTGCAGTTCGTGCGCTTATGGGATGTCCAGTCTCTTCAGTTAAAGCCACAGCAAGCTCCGAAGAAGTTTTTTTTCTATCTTTCACAGACTCTCGGATAAGTTTTCTGTCCTGACGGCTAGTAGTCACGCGTTTTCTGCCAGTTCTTGGTTTATTTGCATGAGAGCCAGTCTCAACAAAACGTTTGATAGCAGATTGAACGGCGCATCGCGAACATTTCACCAACTTCGCGATTTCTTTTTGAGTCTTGCCTTGCTCATGTAAAAGTTGAATTTTTACACGATTTTCAATACTAATTTCGTTTCGTTTTGGCATTTTCAAATGAATTTCTTCTCAATTAATTCACAAAACCACAAATGCACTGTCTTTACACTAAGACTTCCAAATGGTAACTGACGAAACATTAAAAATAAAATTTTGGAAAATATAATATTATATTATTGACGCACCAGATGTTTTACGACTGCTTAAAAAATGCCGCCTATTGTCTTAAATAGTGTTTTATGACACCGGTATCGCAGTTCTATAGAATATTGTTTAATTGTTCAAATAGCAGAGGTGTGTTATAACTATATTGGGGGTGCCTAATACTTTTGGCCAAGGCTGTATATCACTAAAGAATTAAATTGAGTTGTTTCACACCCTGGTTTTAACAGCTATGACTGAAACACGTTATAGAGGTTGAGCGTATTGCCATTAACTAGGCACATTGCCAGAACTTGAACAACTAGGTACTGAGAATGTCTAGAAACTAAAATTTGAAATGGCCGCCCAACGGTACTGGATATGCGACCAAAATGGCGGTTTTTAAACCCATATAGCACTAATAATGTAAACCTAGTAATAAATTTTTAGGAACCAAAATGAACACGAGAAAATGTTAACTCAAACTGTTAAAAATATAAACCGCTAATAAATAAAAGTTATGCAACCGGTTCCTCAAGGAACTCTCTATGTTTATACATGAATAGAAAACATCGTACCGCTTTTTAAGCATATTGCGCGCACGGAGGAGTGTGCGATTTGGCATAGTAAAATTTATAAGGATATTCCTCTTATCCATATCAACTTTTACTATTTATTTATTTATATAACATGGGAAACTAACAGAAGTATACCCAGGAGTATATATTGAGAACTTAACACAAAACTTAACAAATTTAATGTACTACCCACTACATTTTCCACGGATTGCTTGTAAAACTTAAATTTAAATATGTTAGCAGATAATAGTTGTCATGTCGAGTAACAGGTATTATAATATTATTATAGTTGTTATAATATTATATAGAATTAAATGTATTAAAATACAGGCAAAATATTATTAAATAGACACGATGACTGAAAAAAGATTGTAGTCCGTCTTTTAGATTAGCAAAAAATATTGAACACGTATTTTTCTTTTGTCCCACAAACTAATAACAACGAAGATATAACGCGTTAAAATTTTGTGTTACGTCACTTGTGGGTACAAATAAGTGCCCAATATTTTTTGCTAATCTAGAAGTTGGACTAATTAGAATACCTAACTTATTTTAACCCTGTCATCATGCTTATTACTGTCTTTGACTACTATTTTCATAAAATGTTCATATTTATTTCTTCATTGTCCACAGTTCGCGATAAACTTATTTCGCACACTACCACCTTCGTCGAACCCGAACGGCGCGGAGTTCGACCCTGAAGAGGATGAGCCCACGCTGGAGGCAGCCTGGCCGCACCTACAGCTGGTCTACGAGCTGTTCTTGAGGCTACTGGAGTCGCCAGACTTCCAGCCGAACATCGCCAAAAAATATATCGACCAGAAGTTTGTTTTACAGGTTAGTTGAATTCGCCTGACTGCGTAAAAACCTATTTAGTCTAGCCGTCGGTGTGCCGCTGCGACGTAATAGGTTAATGGATTTAATTGAAAAAATATATATGTGTATATACAACGTGTAACATAATAAACGCACATCCTGAAAGTATTTTGTTCAAAATCGGCTACTGAATCAATTTTCGCAATGTTTAATATAGGTAATTTTTTATCCCTAAAATATGTATCTAAAACTAATCAAATTATTGTCACCCATTTATTAAACAGCTCCGCGCACAACAAGGACAACTAGTTCGTTAAATTAAAATATTTAAGTACATAAAAGTAACATTTTATTGATTATATTATTATTACGATTTAATAATCTAATTGGGGTGTTCGAGGTTGTGCTTTTATTATGTTACACGTTGTATAAATGCACATCTGATTAGTAGTAAGTAACGTATGAATTCCTCTATTAGATCGTTACCTATAAAATAGGCCTTTATTCTACATGTATTTTTGAGGTTTCAATTCAAAAGTTATTTCCAAAATACATTTTTATTTTGAGAGTAGAATCTATGGCATAACTTATTTTTTATACAATTTGTGTTCAGACTTTAAGTTTTGTTTCGTGAGTTTGTGTACGTCTAATGATTTGCTTCAATTCGCTGCAATTAAATGATGGTTTTTGATTATTTCTGACATACTTTGAATTGATAATTTCTGAACAATATTGTTGATCAGAAATTATCAATTCGAAGTTTGTATACATGTATTTTTGGCAATAAAATATAATATATTGTTACGCCCAGTGACATCTCTCGGCATTGTGGGAAAGACTCAGCAGTTCCGTCTAATAATTTACACCGCCATCTATTGACATCTCACGGAACTACGTAGTACGGTACGAGAATCATAGAGAGAATGCTGATACTTTCTCGAATCATCGTACTGTTTACATACCGAGTACAGCGTTACTAGAAAGCTCTAGAAACGCTTAACCCGTGCATAAATAGGGCGCACGCGCACCGCCGAGTCAGTTTACAATCGTAAGCGGTCAAGTGTTCATCGAAGCGAACGGAAGCGGAAATATTACGGAGTTTGAAGCAGTACAGTAAAAAAGTGTGGTATAGTGTTTGTTGTGTTTTAAATTTAATTGTGTGTCTGAATAAAACGTGTTTTAGTCGGTAATATTGTTTATATTCTTATCCGTCGAACCCAGCACGTAACAATATTATAGAATATAATATCATATTCTGGGTGTAGCACTTTAATAAGGTATTTCGGCTTTTATAAAGAAACTGCCACTGATTGCTAAATTCACTGTATATTCCGTAATGAAACTCACGCGGTATGATAGTGTCACAAGTACACAAGCATGCGATGTGATATTGATGAATCGAAGACATATATTCGCCCGCAGCGAGATTGCTTTCAATAACTCATTGAAAGGTCAAGGGCACGCGCCCAGATGGACACCAAATGCGCCACAGTGCCTACATGTCACTTCTGTGATATTGCCGCACACATGCAATCAACTACATGTGAATCGCTATAGCAAGCTTGTGAATAGACATTGGAGCAAATAGAATATATTTACCTTAACTTTGAGGCAGTAATTCAGTTAGAGTCTATTAGTTAGTTATTTTCATTGCCACTAAATATAGTTCACGTCGGTATTTGTGATGATTTCCTTTGATAAAACGAATTTCAACGAATAATATATCATAATCATACGAATAATATACAATTATGTGACATCTTACTATCGAACTCATTTTTAAATCCATTGTGAAAATTCTATTATTCGAGATTAAAACATTTACTGGCAAGTACTCTATAGATTACGTACCTATATGGCATCAAATATACATATGCCTCATTGAAATTAAACTACTTTGTATGGATTTTATCGCGTTGTTTATTAAATACTTAATTACATAATTTTGAAACGATTACACTACTACTATTGAACTTTAATACTCTTTAAGAAACTATTAGAACTCTATTCAAGTTTACACTTTGCCCGACGTTTCAGTTGCTTTACAGCAGCCTTGTTCACGGGGACACATATGCCTCATGTAAAAAAATCGATACATACGGTGCAATATTGTTAAAGATATAGTTTTATATCATATTTACAAAAATTTACAGCTCATAATAAAGGCTGGCAGTGTTAATATATTTTTCTATTTTTCTTTCATACAAAAATAAACTTGGTGTATATTAATTTCTTTATTTTATTAAATGTGGAATGGAATGTTTCAATAGTCACGGTATGCATGTACAAAGCCTTACACAGTGCATAATAATTTGAATATTTGCTTCTGAGATATGTGTTCAGTGATTGTGATTTATAACATGGTTTAATTAACTTGACCTATTTGTATATAACTACTCTTACATGTATAATAAAATGGCTTCTTTCAATCCTAGTTGCAGCCACAACTTCCAGACCGACGAATAATTTAGAACTATCACACATTTTGCAAAGTAATGGCAGAACAGTCAATTTAATAATAATAATTTATTTATTTTAGAATAAATTCTTAATTTTATCTTTTGTATACCCAAGTATACGCGAATACAACAGATAAATATATATATATATATATATAAGAATGTATCTAGGTATATATTAATACGTGAAGCAAAAACTTTGTACACCCTTTTACGAAAATTGCGCGGACGGAGGAGTATGAAATTTGCCACAGTTAAAGTTTATATGGGGAAGGAGGGGCAAATCCTAATATTGATATAAAATATGCATTAGAAATACACTCAATTAATGAAAAAGCACTACACGGACACAACCATGCATTTGACACACGCAGTCGAATCGCGTAACTATGGTTACATATATCAATATATAATGACATATATCAGCAATATCTTACAGGCAAACTGGTCGAATTTTGAGCACTAGGCGACCGCTAGTATAAGATAGAATTGAGAATAATCTCGTATTACCTACCAAATTTTGTATAGTTTAATATTCATTACGTTATTATGTTAAAGGCTCAAACAAATACAAATACGAAGCGTGCTCTGATAAACTAAATCCAGACTGCTAAGAAAATCGCACAATGGGTTCAAAGAAGCGAAGGACTCGCTCTTTACAATTTGTAATAAGCCGCTTAGAGTGTGCGATCGTCTGGTTAATAAGACTATCCAAGGATAGTCTGAAGGCTAGCACGTGCTAATGGCAGTAAAACAAATCTAAAAACACTTATTCTGTTATGTTTGTTACTGGTGTTTAGATTTCCGTATTAAAATCATAAAACCGAAACATTAAAGTGCGAATTCGTCTAGCCGTTTGTCTGTCAAAGCTGCTAAATGCTTTAAAGGGGCATATCAAATATAACAAATAAACAATGATTTAAGGCCGAATAGCGACATATGTACTACATCACGAGAGATAATATCACAATAAAAAAAATAAAAAAGCATTAAATTTTCTTAAATAGCAATAAAATCAGAAACAGTACATATATATAGGTTTATACAATTCTCCTACAAAGAGAGACTAAGCAGCTAGTGTCACAAATTTTTGAGACCTGGTATTCGCTATCTTATGAGTATAAACTGGATAATGTGATTCAAACTATCATCGATATCACGGGCCTTAGTTATATTCCACTAGGAAACAAAAAAATATATGTTTTCCGCGGCATTAATTTTGTTGCTGGTTTTAGTAAACACCTTCATCAGTCATACCCGAAATGTATTTACTTTGCATGGATTGACTCTGGTTCTTGAGATATTCAACATAAAGAACTGTTCTATCAGGGCATTAGAACAATGAAAAAAAGATACCAAGGCCGATGGGACAGCCATATTATGATGGTAGACTATTGCTTGAGTATAAGGGATTGTTCTGAACATAAACACAATAGAAAAGCTTAGATAAAGTTTTTTTAATATCTTTTATGATTTTTTTTTAATAGCATATGTGTTAAGTTTTCTTTTTGTTATTATATAGCCACTTCTAAAATATATATTTAATATGTAATTGTATTTTTATTTCGACCTTCTTTCAGTCATATAGTTATAAAAAGTCTTAACTCATAAACTAGAGTCAATTTAACAAATCTGATATTTTCCTCGTATTCAGCATACTGAACTTACACAAAATACACAAAATTTACTTCAACTTACCATGCCGCAAAATGACTGTTCTCCAGTGTTATCATCGATTAACTACATGTGTAGGAGTGGTCCCAGAATATATATCTGAAGACATATCCATCACCAGCAGCAGTTTCCCAGCCTGTCTTGCTCTAAACATTTTATATAGAACCTATGTTGAAAATAATATAGACGCTTCTCCCCGCCCCTTTCTTTCCCCTGCACTGCCACGATGAATGGGCATTACGACAATAGAGATAATAATGCCAGTGGATTTATAAGAATTCCTTACGCGAGAATGTCAAATAATTCCTATTCATAAGAAGCCATGGTACCTTACAGGTTTTCCTACCAACCATTCGTTGCTTTGTTGAGGGAAGTGAATTTATATGGCTCCGCACATTTCATATTTAATCTATTCACTTGTAAGTAAATATCTGGGGTTGCTCTGGGCTTTCGAATTTAGAATATTACCCAAACAAAATAACCATTTGGTTCTTTTAACACACGATTTGTATTCTCGAACGACTTGTAGCGAAGAACTCTATTTAAGAACAAACAAGGTTTTTGAAGAAATGTGTTCTATTTTGAAGTCCCTGTGGCTTGGAATACGCGAAACGCCGGGTAACAGCAAATAAGTAAAAAGGCTTAAGTAGCTACCAACGTAGGATAACTGTGTTAGGCTTTTCTTATTTTGTAACGATTGTTCGATTTGTGCCTGATCTTGGCTATAAATGCTTCCTTCTTGTTTCTATTGAAGGCCAACATCATAGCACCATGGCGCAGGCGATATAATATAATAGCTGATAACGTAGTTCCGGGTTATTCTCTATAGAAGATTGTCAATGTGTCCTTGTTCTATATCAATGCGTTGTTTTTCTAACTTATGAAAAGGAAAAATAACCATAAAATAATTCTTGAACATACAACCTTGTAGAACGGTGCAATATTTAAAACATCTGTATTTTTTTACTGGACGTGACCCGGGGCGCTGCGCTAACTATCATAGAGTATATTTTTTATAATACCTACAAATACATAAAATGTTAACTTCTAGTTGACCATGGCCTGTTAAGGTTTACGATCAAAATATTGTGCTTTGTATATTATAACTTTGTATACATACAATGTATTTTTAGTGTCATGAACCCACTCCAAGCAAAAACGTTTATCTTCGTTCATTGGGTTAAAGCAGGGTTTCTCAAAGTGGGGTGTCGAATGGCGAACCCCTAGGGGTTCGCCATTCGACGGTAGGTAGGACAGGGCTTCGCGACAAGATTTACGTAATGGTGGCTTGAATATACTACTCTCTACCGAGAGAAGAAAGCCAACTGCCATCCTATCAGAAGCGACACACATGTATACTACAGCGCCACTGTATTTCCTCAGTGGACTAACTGAATAAAACGCGGTAAATTCAAATATGTGTTGCTGTTACAGAAAGGTATAACAGCTGGGAGATTTAAGGGAAACAAAAACAAATAATATTTAGAGTTCTAGTTTCGCTTACATCTCCACTTTTATTTTAGATGTTATGGAATAGAATAAAACAACTAGTAAACGCAAAAAAACTTATTTATTTTATAAAAAATGATTTTTTGCAAAGATTTTGCGCTTGCATCTTCTGCAAATTCTCTATTTTTAACAGTCACATATCTATCTTTTAGTCACTATGTAAAAAAGAGAATTCTTAATGTGATTAATATTTAGGACACGGTGCTCTTCACATATGATAAAACTAAAATCAACTTGAGAAAGTAGCTGCATAACTCTTTCTTGAATATTTTCCGTCCAAGACCCTTCAATCAAAAATGTATTTAAGAATGCTGCACATGTCTCCACACAGTGCACATAGTTTTTATGAACATAGTTCAAGCTACTACTTAAATAGTCATATTCTCTGAAACTTGAAACATGTGTATAGGTACATAGTAATATGTCACATCACTTAAAAATGATTTTATACAAGTGAAACATTTATTACTTTTTGTTTTTTAAATATGATCCCAAACACATAAGCACAATTTTGAGCTTCAGGAGTCGCTCGATCTACTGCTTCGGTTGCATCAGCTAATACTTCTTCGAAATTCAGCATACTTTGAGAACTTTTAGGCTCTTGTTGTTTGACTGATTGGTCGGGGATCTAGATAATAAAAATGTATTTAAATTATCACGATTCATAACCCATTTGTGGTCACGAACGAGAGCATTAATTCTAGTTTGAGTATTAAGCAACAGTAGTCATTATTAGGAATGTCCGTAGATGAAACCCTCCAAGCTGGTTTTAAAAGGATGTCTTTGATAGATTTTTAGGCTGCTAGATAGGAAGACTGTCTCGAACTCTCACGCAAAGCGGTAAATTTCCTTTCACCCTTTGCAACATAACATACTTATGTGAGAGTGGGTTTTCACACCAGGTTATGATAAAAACGAAATACAGAAATCGACTTGATACCAAGTCAGAATTAAAAACAACTGCACGAAAATGAATGACGTTTTTACAGGTGTATTGCTGGAGGTGTAACTTTAAATCTAGTACATGTTTCATCTTGATACGCCGCATAAAGGCCGTGTATTGTAAATGAAAAACATAGATAGGTAGGTATCTGCTTCCACATTCCGCGTACGAAGTTGCAGGCAAAAGTTAGTTATATATATTGATTGATGTAAATTGTGACCAGAATGAATAAGATTTTGCCTCTTTCTTTGTGCGACGACGGGGTTCAATTTGAATATGAATAACTGTAGAGGCCGAGAAACACCAATAAACGAAGGATAGAATGTGTGACGGATGGCTGTGATGTGGCTAAAGAGTAGTAAATCCAGGGACGAGGCCCAAGAAATTAATATAACAGCAGAAAAAGCAAACAGCGCCAACTCCAAAAAATATTGTGCGTTTTGCCTTTCTCCTTCCTTTCTAAATGCTGTTTTTACAATTCCCTTTTCTCTATTTACCTTTATTTTTTGCTCTTGTGTAGGCTTTTAGTAACCTATATCAACCAGTCCGTAATCCTTGTACCATGATCCAAATCATTGCAATGATTAGAATGTCAATAATGGAACAAATCGAGTTATTTACGTAATTATAATATTAACACAGTTTAGCTAATGCTAATTCATACATTCAGCTAACACTTGCACTAAAACAATATTACAGGCGTGCGGAAAGTACCGGATAATCACTTGACTAACTGGTACATTATGACACCTGCCGATACGGCAGTTAACTGTATTTGATTTTGTACATTACTTCGCACCCAAAAGCAAATAGCAATCAAAAGCAAACTTTTTAATAAAAATATTGGGAAGCGAGGAGTCCGCCACGCACTCTCAGATTGCCCACCCCAACATTTGCAATAGAAAAGGGTTGACAATACTAAACTCCTCTGAATAGAGACAGCCATGACGTAGAACCCGGGTATACTCCAATTTGCAGTATTCCGCTTTCGCGTTTTCGCCTTAGCGCGGGGCGTCGTTTTTAATCTCTAATTATTTCATACACTCATTCATGCCAAAAGGACTTTCAAATGAGTGTATTGGAATTGAAAAAAAAAAAAGAGTATTTATGTATGTTTATCCATTGTCTAGTACCCATAGTACAAGCTCTGCTTAGTTTGGGCTAGATGGTGTTGTGTTTATGTGGTAGAATATAATTAGAGACAAAAATACGGAATAAGAATACATTGCTGAACGAACAGACAAACTTCAATACGTCACCATTGCTTAATTTATTTGCCTACCCACGAAATTAATCACTTTTTCATTATTCGAGCGATAGTGAGGGTAGTGGGTGAATAGAAAGCAATAAAAGCAGTCGCGCAAGGCTACTCACCGCTCATTCGTTGCCAAACGGTCCTGAAGATGCCTCGCGCTGAGGCGAAACACGTGTCGACGCATATTTTGTGCTCGAAGCGGCATACCGCAAGTTGGAGTACGCCCGGGTCCCACGTCATAGCTGCTTTGCATTGCAATAGTTAAGGGTGGGCAATCCGAGGGTGCGTGGCGGGTTACTCTCTTCCCAATAATTTTAATACAATGGACTTCCGCCAAGTACCGCCTACTTCGATTCAATATAGAAATCTTTTTGTGACAACAGTATCGAAAATAGTTGCAAAATGAGGGAGTAATTAATATTTTAAATTTGCATATAAGAAAAAGTTGGGATGTAGTGAAAATATATAGCTATGTTCCTCCGAGAGCTGCATTTAAACAGCAGTTACGTCACAACTTCTATCATCATAACGTACTTTTTTATCATTTTGCCATTATGCTATTACCAGATTTTAAATGATTGTATCTTAATAATTGTTGACTAGATTTTAAAATCTTTTTTTGGTTTGGTTAACGTAATTTAATAAAAAAAATTAAGTCACCTACCCTACTGTCAACAGACTTTATGGAGTAGTATTAACTAGCCAGTTATACTACGGATTTAAAGGCATTTGTATTCCAAATCGAAACCTAGGCAACGTAATTGATCATTCCTAAACGATCAAACGCTAGAACATAATTCACAGCCATTATGTAACAATTGTACACAGGTAGAATATACAATCGATCCCTATTACGATTGATATAACTATATACGATCATGTTAATTATGCACAAGTACCTATTACACGTACTTGCAGAGGTTATTCCCTCAGTAGAGGCAATAACTTGATCGATTCCATGGATATAACATAGTTTCTTTCACTACTCTTCACTAACCGACTTATAAGTCTAGATTTATTTTGATTTGTTAGGTACAATTTTTGTGGAGCATACTAGAAAATTCATTGCACGTTAAAGCTATTAATTTTATAGAAGTTATTAAAAGTTTTATTGACTTTTTGTAGTTGATGAGTTTAGACTACTTTTGCTTTTTTTAAGATATCCGCCGCGGTAGGATTAAATCGCTTATCGCAAGATCTTTTCAAATATTCAAACGACTGAAATAAAGAACACCCAGACTTAAGCAAATAATTAGTAAATCACACAAATGTTTATCTCGTGTGGGGATTGAACCTTTCTAAACCTTGGTACAAAAAAATCTTTATACATCCTAAGTATTATTTTATGTATTATCCTGAGAACAAAAATAATTTTCTTTTCCTGTTTACAATATATTGAGTAATATTATAATAACACGTTCAGCTTCCCGTAGGTGGCGCAAAACGTAAGCTAAAATCGACTACAGGGCCAAACACTCCTTCCTATTAGCATTTCTCTCTCACTTGTCGCATCGTGCGGTCTCTAACTCAAAACCGACAGCAATGTTTGGTTTCTTTGTTATATTGTATTCTCAGTAGCAAATACGGCATTTGAAAAAGTGCCACAAAAACGACAATATATTTGGAAAATGGGTATAATAGTATCTCTGTGCCTATCCATTCCGTGATATTACCGCTGTAGGTATGTACATTTATTTATAAATCATAACCAATTTATATTTGTTACAGTTACTAGAGTTATTTGACTCTGAAGATCCCCGAGAGCGCGACTTCCTGAAGACTACGCTACATAGGATATATGGAAAGTTTCTAGTACTGCGCGCCTACATAAGGAAACAGATCAATAATGTATTCTATAGGTGAGTATACTGTATACACACACACAAGTACACGTGCTCACACATATACGTACACGTACATGTAGACGACTTCGTACAAACAAAGTGTGATAATGGATGACCGATTTGGTTAGGTCTGTCTGTCGTGTAAAAATATAATTGTTAGTTGGTCTTGGTTGGTTACATGATTTGTAAATAAAAGAGAAAACATTTTTCAGTGATGTATTGATTCAAAAACAAATAATTTACTGGAATTTTCGAAGTGGGAATACCTTGAGACTGCCACACTATACCACAATATCACCACAAAGAGGGCTCAAATTCGATCTTTGCACACGCATCTATGACTTTTTAAAGTAATGTGCTCCAAAGTAACATCTAATACAGAACAGAAATACCAACCAATGATAGATACTGAAAAACCGGGCATTAGAACCCAAAACGTTAAGATCGGCCTAGTAATTTGTGCCTCGGGATCAGCAATGCAGTTCCTCACATACGATTACGAAATAACTGACAATGAGTCATTGTACTGTATGTAGCGTTGGTTTCCGCGAGTAATTCGACACCTAAATGAATACTTTAACGACCGTCATAATAAGCCCTGACATTGGTCACCGTACGCCAAAACCTTGGACACTTAATATAACATATACCTGGTGTTTTAATACAAACATAGACTCACGTCTATTTGCCAGAGGGGTAGGCAGAGACTACAGATTTCCTTTTGTCCTCGTCGTATCCTGTCATATGTTTCTTACTTCATTCACTCGCACCTCATTCTTCATGCACACTAGCCAGTTTAGTGTAGGTACTCTTTGGTCAAAACTTGGATTCTCGAGAATGTTCTTTGCGCTTTTGCCATTGTCCTTTCCTGTTCAATATTTCGTGCCTCATTGTCGACGCGCGTAACCTATCTTAGTACTCCTTTCTTAACTGTTATCTCTATCTTCTTTACGCCACAGCGTTTTCTTATCAACTGAGTTTTGACACAATTGATATTTATTAAAGCATAATAATGTTATTATATTAGCGGTTTAGCCTGCCTGCTACGTACTGTAGAAAGCAGGATCACGTACGGCGTTGTTTGACTGCAATTTTCTATATGGTGGAGGAACATTCCTAGCCAGTTTCCTAGATTCTCCAGGCCTAGCTAGTCTCCAGGGTTAGCCGGTGATTTAAGCAGAGCTACAGCCCAGGACTTAGCAGGGATCTCGTGTGTAGTTCTCTAGTCAGGCAGTAGTCATCAGAATTCACACTTCAAAGTCTTTCAGTCTACCAGAAACATCTAAAAAACCTGGAATAGGTACTAGAGACAGTAATAACATTCGTGTTAAGTGACCATAAGCGCTGAGCGCAGGAAACACCGTCAGAAGACTACGTAAGAGTTACATTTACCTGTGTAGTTGTCACTGACACGATTGGATTGTATTGAATATGACAAACCGGCATCTGTAGCAGGAAGCTAGACAATGCCGTGCTCTGTGGTGACACTATTGCATTTATAACGTCGCTTTTGAAATGTAGATGTAATACATTTTTGCGTATGTAATATGGGGATGGGCCTCTTCTCGGTGTCTGAGGTGCCAGGCCATCCACCACGCCGCCCCAGTGCGGGTTAGCAGACTTTACATATAGTCGAGAACATTATGGAAATTTTGCAGACATGCAAGATTCTTAACGATGTTTTCCTTCACTCTTAAAGCAAGCGATAATTTACTATTTAATAGGCATGTAACTTCAAAAAGTCAGTTGTGCGTGCTTTGGACAGAACACGAGACCTTTGCGTAGCAGTCCAACGATCTCCCTAGGCCTGCTCTTAGGAAATGTATATATACTCCACTTGGCTAGCAATCTCCATCCAGAAATCCAGGCACGTCACATTCATAAACGCAATCTTGACCTACGAAACAATCAATCTGTAGACACAGCTAGTAAATAAACATTATATACAGTTTTATAGTTCCAGATTTGTCTCGCGAATTGATTTGTCCTCTGTCTGTTTATAAATAAACACTCTAAAACATAAATGGATAAGGAAACTATCGTAGACAATATTTGATTTTATCGCATTGTTACAATCGTGTTCAGACCAATAAACAAACATGTATCACGAGGTAGACAGCCTGAACAGTGTGATCTTCGCCTGAAACAAAGATTTAGAAGTATCCTAGTCCTCTAGTACAGTGGTAGGCAACCCGCCGCTCTTTGACTCCTCGGCAGCGGCTCTGCCACGAAACGCTTAGTGCAGGCTATTACTTATTATCTTATCTTATAAGTATGATACAATATTTTATTTGATTTACTCTTAGTTAAACTAGGACTTATTTGACAAAGGCAAGCTCGAGAGTGTACTTTTAATCCAAATTTTTGTAAAAATGTCCTCAGCAAGAAAAGCTTGAGTTAAAAAAATATGGCTTTTAATAGATTTCACTTGTGGATTATCTATATTTGGCTTTTTTGGACTACCACTGCTCCAGTAGATCGCAAGTAAACAACTTTGTGTTGAGATCCTGCGGTGAATAGGCTTCTCAGGCTCCTTAACCTGTTGTATGCCAGAATACCAGACATAATAGAAAAAGCATTGTGTCTCGCGCAGATCCACGTTCCGGCATACCAGAGGTTAAAGAAGTGCAATATGGTTGCAGTGTTGCTATACTGAAACTGTACTGCGTATGTATTTCTTTTAGCTATATATTCTCGCTCTTCTCTTGTCATCCGAGACATATTTAAATACTCGGGAACAGCACGCCATCTAGAAATGTAGCCGGCAATATAGACTTGCGGAACGTGGTACTTGAAGGAATAGCTGATGGAATAATACTTTTTTATCCGACTTCGTAAAGGTTTGGTTGTCTTCGACTACATTGATGATGTTATCATCAGGTTATGTCATGAGTCAGCATCATGTCAGCCAAGGTAGATTTGTAACTACCTAAACGTGAGATATCTTACTATAATAAATATTATATTTTATATATATTATTTTATATTTATTAATTAATTTTATTATTTATTATTTTATATTATATTAATCATAAAATAACATTAGCATGCACAATAACACACATAGACTACATATAAATATATTTTAAAAAATTTGCTTAGGTGAACCTCAAATAAATATTTTAATAATTATTTCTTAGTCATAGGTAAATATGTATGGCGTTAGATGTGAAGTTTAAGTGGGCACCTACCTTCTTGTGTGGTAAACGCATATGTAGATTGCTGCAAAAGTGCTTACCTATGTCAAAGCTAAAATGGTATAAGTCGGTAATTACCATCTAATGGAAATCGATACAAGAACTGTTAAGTACTTTAGTTATTCCGTAATAGATGGCAGTGCACTACAAAATAAAAATGCAGATTTCTTCATAACTCAATTTTATTAAATATACTTTAAACAATTTAAATCTCTATTCACAAAAGTTTATTTCTGACAGGGTGAAGCACAGATTCACAAATGTATTTATAAATTAATAGTGGATAGTTTATTTTATAGATAAGTTCTTTCGATGACTCGCTATTCTGTTCGTACACAAATATTATTATGTGCCTGTGTTCGAGTGTATTTTCGGTGGAGATTATAATATCTTATAAATTTCACCCATTTCCTAAAATGAGTACGCGTTGCAATATTTATAAAACACCGCCATCTAGTTCATTCATATTCATTATAATTCGAGAGTTAAGGTATCCATGGAATATTACAGGCGACTGTTCATTTGTAGAAAAATAAGTTGATTGTAAGTTGTAGACACAAGAATACGCAATATGCTTTTTAATTTGTAGTGCATTTTTTGGTTAATAATATTCCTCTTTGTAGTCGGTTTTGTATAGTGTGATCGAAATCGGCCCTAGTTCAGCATGTGTCAGACGCCCATGCCCATGTGCCCTATATAGCTGAATGGCTGTCGCAGATTTTTTAATGATGATGATATTGTGCAGGTTTATCTACGAGACGGAACATCACAACGGCATCGCGGAGTTGTTGGAGATCCTCGGCTCGATCATCAATGGGTTCGCGTTGCCCCTCAAGGAGGAACACAAACTATTCTTACTTAGGGTGAGTGAATGTGGTTATGTTTGGAAAATTACTTATTTGTTTAAACACGTACAGATGCAGGTATAAAACACAACGTCTTTCTACTCGTATGTCCGTTTGTTCGCTTATTATTCTAGAAATAGGTAACTAGCCCGTATGTAGTATAATTTTTTTGATAAAAAGTAACTATCTATTTAGTTTTATGTTTTAGTATATGTACATTTGGTTACTATGTGTAACCTCCTAGGGTAGGATAGCAGTGACAATTTTAGTATTGGGTTCTTTTTACTTGGTTCAAATATGTTCGAGATTCTCTACTTCGTTGCTCGGAGCCACCAAAACTTTAAATTCGACCCTGATTCATAAAAAGAACATCCAAAAGAAACTAAGGTTGAACACACATATGTGTATGTATGAATTTCGGAAAAGTGAAACTGAGTATTCATTCCAAACTGCAATATCTCATCAATATAATAGTACAAGTTCTAGAGAAATCTTCGCTTTGCTAAAATTACGCAGGTCTGCCGGCTCTAAGATGTCAGTCAATAAATTTGCATATCGAAATTCCACCGTACATTTATAAATACGTGGGCGAGATGTATTTTTGACTAAGACCGCTGCATTACAGCTACATACTGGCTGGTCATAGTTGTTCCAACAATGTACACAAATTGTTTATGGTTTCGAACGCACACACGTGATTAATTTGTTTGACAAAGGCAATGCAAAGAACGCATTGCAGCCATCGTTACGATATATGTATGTAAGAAGTATGCATTGGTTTGAAATACTCCAATATAAATAGACGATAAATAAATGGCATATAATACCGATATAACCTTTCTAACTATTTTAGTCACCCTCTGACTGGAAATAGTCTCACAAGCTCAGCCCGTTGCATCATCTCTTGTAATAAATGACATCTGGTAATACAGGTGATTTTTGATTTTTCTTTGGGTTTAATCCCACCCACACTCTCACCTCTATGATTCCTGTGCGGCCACGCTCAGCAGTAGTAAACTATGGAAAACTGAGTTCGGGCACTCGTAAAGTTACGGGAAAATTGTAACTGAATTTAGTCAAAAATATATAGGAATTGGAAGAATTCCTCTAATTCGTATATGCGAAGGCCAAGCTTTACAATAGGTATTACGTGTAGTGAAGAAATATAAAACTTGGCTCTTAACTACCGCGCACTCGTTTAATTCAGTTCATTTGTTGAAGTGAAGGCTAGGTCTTGAAATAATTTTAGGTCAATGCGGTGTTAAATTGTCTGATATGCCTACGCGATGCAATTATTTACATTGTAAACATGCTCATATAATGTTGTCGTACTGAAATATAAATTGTTTTTAATATTTCTATCGGTCTGTGTACTTGTACTACGAGAATGGTTCAATGTTGGAGACAGACATATTGTGTTAATCCAATGCTTGATAGTATAGTAGTCATATCGAATGCTTCAATAATATTACGAACATTCGTGTCTATTTATGCGCTGTTACTGATTGTATTGTTTTTCGAATACGATTGAAATACTCTCATACTCACAGTACCTATATGATTATTATTTATTTTATAAGAATTTGTCATGCTAAAGTAGTGTACATTATAATAGACGAAAAAGACAACCCATAAAGCAGGACTTAAACGGTGAAGGAAAACATCGTGAGGTAACCTGCATGTCTGAGCATGCCAACCCTTCTCACACTGAGAAGAGACCTTTGCCCAGCAGTGGGACAGTTTAATACAGGGCTGATATTATATAAAGCAGGCCTTACATCTGCGACCTCGACGAACTGTCAACACGGTTTGCAGAGTTTATCTAGAATAACTATATGATGATATGAGGCGGTTTTAATGCTCCGTACCTAAGGGCTAAGCTTACAGCGTCTGTCTGTGTTTATTTTATCCGTTATAAGCAGCAAGACTGCTTATGATGAGTTATTTTGTTTGTTCATCATTCCTTTCCTATCTCTCTATTATTATTTTGTATAGTCATCGCCCGCACTAGTAATAATTCCTGTGTCGCGGGGTGCTATACAAACATTCAAACAACGGCCAGAATATCACCAGACTTCGAAAAATATTTCTAGATCACACAATTGTTTTTCCTGTGTGGGGATCGCACCTACAACACTCAGTACAGTGGTCGTGGCGAGGCTACCGCTAAACAAACATTGCTGTAAATTATGCTGTACCTACGTACCATTCGTGAACGTCCGTAATCCGTAGAGATAAATTAATTTTTCAACATTTTTAGGACAGCCTAATACTAACTCAGTAAGTAAGGATGTGTGAGGAACTCCCTGTGCTTTACTCTTTCGAAATACACGAATGACACCACTACCTGGTGCCTGTGCTTATGGGTTCGATGCCCACAGGACACAATTCTTTTGTGGGATTATTTATTATAAAGTCTTTGTGTTATTTGTGGCCATGGTTAGCATGTTCGTCAAGTCCCCCGGGACGATATACAAAAAGAGCGCAATTTATTTATTGGTCTATAGTTAAGACTAGCTTCATATTCCAATGGATTCACTAGTTAGCTATAGTTACTAACAATATTTTATTTGTTTTAGGTTTTACTACCGCTGCACAAGGCGAAATCTTTGTCGGTTTACCACCCACAACTCGCGTACTGTGTCGTGCAGTTCTTGGAGAAGGATCCCTCACTCACGCAACCTGTAGTTAGGTAAGTTCATCTTCAATGTATATGTTTTAACGAAATGTCTGTGCCTTTCGCCAGCTTCGTTATATATGGTAGACAAATGCCTTCTGCCAGCTTGTATTTCTTCAGCTTCTATTCAGAATATGAAACTCAGCGCAGTTTACCAATATTTGTGCTATATGCGTATGTGCTTCCAATAGGAAATTAAATATCAAGAAACGTTTGTATGCACGGCAAATGTTGGCCAAACTTGCAAACATTAATGATCTATCATCTATGTATACGGTCTTTTGCACTATTACCAGCTGTTTGGAACAAACCGTCTATACTAAGCACTCATATACAAGTAAATACCTAAGCAGGTTAGTTTTAGTCTAAGATATAAAACTAAATCCTCTTAATAAATTTCAGGGCGTTACTCAAATACTGGCCGAAGACGCACTCGCCTAAAGAAGTGATGTTCCTAAATGAGATGGAAGAAATCCTGGACGTGATCGAGCCGGCTGAGTTCCAGAAGATAATGGATCCGCTGTTCAAACAGCTGGCCAAGTGTGTCTCCAGTCCGCACTTCCAGGTAACGATTCAGCTAAATTAACATCCCAGTAGAATTGTAGGCAACTTGCTCACGTATTGACCTGTCCTTAGGTACATGTCTTATATGGTAAAAAATTTGAATCATTATAAAACCATTTAGTTACTACATTCAGATGATAGAAATAGGAACACAATATATTGAAATGGGTCTCTATTAAATAAGACTGACTTCTCAAACGCGTATTAAATAGTTAATTATCGCTCGCTTTAACGGCGAAGGAAAATATCGTGAGGAAACCTGCATGTCTTAGAGTTCTCCATAATGTGCTCGAAGATGTGTGGGACAATTTAGTACAGGTCTGATATTATTATTATAAATACTAGTCGAATAAAATACACTAGCATGATATATTATTTAGATATACCATTATTATTATATTTAGACTTCTGCGTTGGTCATGTGGTATAAGGATAAGCTGTGCTTGCGGCTGATCGTCGAATTAAAAAAATTGTGGTAAAAAAAGCCTGTTCTTGACATATTTTCTATTATGTTTCTATAGACTGCAAACTCTTAGCGGACCTTTAAAATACAAACTACAGTTAATCCTATTGCCCACAGGTAGCAGAACGTGCCCTATACTACTGGAACAACGAGTACATAATGTCGCTAATATCGGACAACGCGACACACATCCTGCCCATTATGTTCCCGTCCCTGTACCGCAACACCAAGAGCCATTGGAACAAGACCATCCACGGTCTCGTCTACAACGCGCTCAAACTTTTTATGGAGATGAACCAGAAACTCTTCGATGAGTGCACGCAGCAATATAAACAGGAAAAGCAGAAGTAAGTAAACTGTATTCTAGAGTAGCTTCTACCCGATACTTAGCCCGCGTGAATCGCCAAGAAAACCAGGGTAAAGTATCCACCTATCCTGCAGCTGTTAATCAAGGATACGCCTATCTGTGTGGCAAGTTGCATGCTGCAATTTGCCACACATATATTATTATTGTATATTAATTAATTTCAAGAATCTAATTAATATACAATAATAATAATATGCTAAATTGCGTAGTACTAATTAGTAAACAGTGATGCAATATTCTTACACTTCAGTTATTAAATTATTATTACTGAAGTAATAAGTATCATCATACAATGTAATACAAATCCATTCAACGGTTTACACGTGTACAACAAACTTACAAACGTCTTCACAAGCTTTTATATTTTTAATATTAGTAGGATTTGTAGACAGGAACTTTGTGGGCTCATAGCAGGCAGGGTGGCGAACGCGCCGGTTGAGCGAATTGTTGAGGTAGCCACCGTCATTTCTTCTTCAACCAAACATGTGTGACCATTTGCAAAAGGTCATTCTCCATATTTCGCGGCATACGCAAAACCGACGATACGGTTTGTTGAGTTCTTATTTAATAGTCGATGTGTAGCCAGTAGGTTTAAAACTGCCATCTGAAACATTTAGAGAAACGAAAATGTTAATTTCTTCACATATATTTTATGATAAAATGCACTTTTATTTTGATTGAGGAGAAATTTACTGTCTTATCTCTATTCATTTCGGCCACAAATTACAACCATTACAATTCCCTACGTTAAATAGATTAAAAATAATAAGAGGAGCGTTCCGTAGATCTCACCGTTTGGCAGCTTAGTTGGAAGTAGACTATGGTCACTTCCCACTAAGCTGCCAAACGGTGAGATATTACTTATTTCATATACTTAACTTATTAACATAGTTTACTCGACCAAAAGAAGAAAACCAATACAAAAAGAAAGAAAATTTAAAAGAATTTGTAGACACAGGACCTGTAGTCTTAATCATTATTTCTTCATGAATGTAAATATCATATACGTAATGTATGTCGATGTCCACCAGGGAGCGCGAGCGCCTGCTGGCGCGCGAGGAGGTGTGGCAGGCGCTCGAGGCGCGCGCCGCCGCCGCCGGGCCCGCCGCCCGCCCGCCGCCGCGCAGCGACCTGCCGCCGCAGCACGACGAGCTGCTGCCGCCGCTCACCTACCAGCGCATCGAGCAGGAGGCGCAAGAGGTACGTCCGCCCACGTCACATCATCGCGCCGACCTGCCGCCGCAGCACGACGAGCTGCTGCCGCCGCTCACCTACCAGCGCATCGAGCAGGAGGCGCAAGAGGTACGTCCGCCCACGTCACATCATCGCGCCGACCTGCCGCCGCAGCACGACGAGCTGCTGCCGCCGCTCACCTACCAGCGCATCGAGCAGGAGGCGCAAGAGGTACGTCCGCCCACGTCACATCATCGCGCCGACCTGCCGCCGCAGCACGACGAGCTGCTGCCGCCGCTCACCTACCAGCGCATCGAGCAGGAGGCGCAAGAGGTACGTCCGCCCACGTCACATCATCGCGCCGACCTGCCGCCGCAGCACGACGAGCTGCTGCCGCCGCTCACCTACCAGCGCATCGAGCAGGAGGCGCAAGAGGTACGTCCGCCCACGTCACATCATCGCGCCGACCTGCCGCCGCAG
The DNA here is from genome assembly GCA_930367265.1 of Catocala fraxini. Lineage (NCBI taxonomy): Eukaryota > Metazoa > Arthropoda > Insecta > Lepidoptera > Erebidae > Catocala > Catocala fraxini. Next base: position 6,345,282 of record OV884040.1, on the reverse strand, counting down.
CACGACGAGCTGCTGCCGCCGCTCACCTACCAGCGCATCGAGCAGGAGGCGCAAGAGGTACGTCCGCCCACGTCACATCATCGCGCCGACCTGCCGCCGCAGCACGACGAGCTGCTGCCGCCGCTCACCTACCAGCGCATCGAGCAGGAGGCGCAAGAGGTACGTCCGCCCACGTCACATCATCGCGCCGACCTGCCGCCGCAGCACGACGAGCTGCTGCCGCCGCTCACCTACCAGCGCATCGAGCAGGAGGCGCAAGAGGTACGTCCGCCCACGTCACATCATCGCGCCGACCTGCCGCCGCAGCACGACGAGCTGCTGCCGCCGCTCACCTACCAGCGCATCGAGCAGGAGGCGCAAGAGGTACGTCCGCCCACGTCACATCATCGCGCCGACCTGCCGCCGCAGCACGACGAGCTGCTGCCGCCGCTCACCTACCAGCGCATCGAGCAGGAGGCGCAAGAGGTACGTCCGCCCACGTCACATCATCGCGCCGACCTGCCGCCGCAGCACGACGAGCTGCTGCCGCCGCTCACCTACCAGCGCATCGAGCAGGAGGCGCAAGAGGTACGTCCGCCCACGTCACATCATCGCGCCGACCTGCCGCCGCAGCACGACGAGCTGCTGCCGCCGCTCACCTACCAGCGCATCGAGCAGGAGGCGCAAGAGGTACGTCCGCCCACGTCACATCATCGCGCCGACCTGCCGCCGCAGCACGACGAGCTGCTGCCGCCGCTCACCTACCAGCGCATCGAGCAGGAGGCGCAAGAGGTACGTCCGCCCACGTCACATCATCGCGCCGACCTGCCGCCGCAGCACGACGAGCTGCTGCCGCCGCTCACCTACCAGCGCATCGAGCAGGAGGCGCAAGAGGTACGTCCGCCCACGTCACATCATCGCGCCGACCTGCCGCCGCAGCACGACGAGCTGCTGCCGCCGCTCACCACCCAACCTGTGCAGAGCGTAACCATGAATTCAATTCTTTACTAGACATTTCAGGTGACTAGTAGCCACTTTGATGACACGCAAATTGACCTCCGCCTCTTTTGATTAGATGACGTTTGATAAACCTTCACTGCGCCAAACTCATAGTCATGGAAAATCGACGCCATATGTACAGATTTTCATGGCGATAAAACGAAATGGCGCAAAGCTTTTGAACGAGACTACATATATATCCTTGCTGGTTCGGAAACCCGGCGTTGGCGCTCAGACATTATGAAAAAATCATTCTGTCTGGGCCCAGGGATCATCCAAACGTGGACTTAGACACTTATTTATTGAATTGAATTGAAAAATGTATTATTATGAAAATTAACAAAAGTAATGCTCAATCGTTACGTATACAAATGGTAATCTTATTTATTATCTCCACAGCTGCGGAAACAAGGCTACAACGCGAGCAAACCTCTGCTCCGCAAGAAGTCAGAGTTGCCTGCCGACTCGACAACAGTCAAAGCGTTGATCGAGCACAAGCGCGCCGACGCGTACCTGCCTACCCCGCCTGACGTTAACCAGTGCTAGCGGGACATATAATCACATTGGCGTTGAGTATCTACTTATACTGGTGGAATACGGATTGACTGTTTGACGATCTACTGAACACACACGCGTCACATAGAACGAATACAGTGCAAGAGTAAGGTAAGGACGAACTCTGGAACAGAAACTGATTCGATCTGAAGAAGAGACTAAAACTATCTCCTCAAAACTGAGAACAGTGTGCGTCAAGTAGATAACAGTCAGTCTTCAAAAATTCCATACAAAAATATCCAACGCGTATTACCAATAACGAATTTCAAACGGTCTATGGCCTCTTAGCATTTTCAACAATAAAAGCTATATTAATTAAAAGTTATACGAGATACCTATCGTGTTTCTAAAGTGCCGGACATATTGACTTGATGGTCACAACGAGTGTGCGAGCGAGAGGACGCTATATGAGTGACACGAGTGAGGCATTGTGGTCATATTGAATAGTTAGTACACATATATTATTAAATCGGTAGTGTTCTTTTGTTGATGTTTTATATTCACTCGGGTCGACAATCGCGTACGAACCGCGCGATAGCCTACCAATCAGATGTCCGTATTCTATTGTACGCTGTGCCCTGATTGGTCGGATATCACGCCATATAAATCGCTACTTAAATGTACTCGAAAGCACTGCTGTTATATAAATTGTATAATAATAATAATGAATTCTATTGTCGTTCGTCACATTGTCGACCTTAATTATATGGAAGCAAATTGTGGGAGTGACTGAGATGTAGTTTTCTTTCTGTGGTCCTTCACCAATACTTTAAGATTGCTTACTTATTGACTCGAACGGGATTTAGACTCTATTCAATGTTAATCGTGCCGATTCTGTTAACAAACTCAAGCGCTTTTTATCTCACTTCATCTCTTTATAAAAACCGTTGAAGAAAAGCTAAGAAGACTTATAACTAGCAAAGTAACGGGTCACCGTTTGGTTAGACTGAACTCTTTGCCAGTTGTTATCAGCCACGGTTGACAGTTGTTAAGATATAGTATAGATTAGCCTTAGACTGTCTATTATGCGTACATTGAAATAGTAATTCTAGAGAAACAAGGAACTGAATGAATTTCATAGTGTTTTCAATTTTCGAATGCGCGTTGCTTTATTATGTAGTGTATAGCAGTATCTGTACACGCACTGATGTGTGTCTTACGTGCAATGTTTAAATTTGGAACATGCATGTTTTTTTTAACACAGTGAAAGCGTGTTCTTAAATTGAAAACAGAAATGCAGTGAGATCAAAAGAGGTTGTTTAATCAACTAGAATAAATGCCGTTTTCATCAGGCTGTTGAATTTTTGTTTAAGAGTTGCTTCATAGTTCCCATTCGCTAGCAGCCGAGTGTTTTCTAAATGGACGGTTTCATTTTCAATATGCATCACAAAGCGGCCTGCTTTCGTAACTTATATTAACTTTTTTTAAACTAAGTAACAGGTATCATCATTCCACAACAGTACCACCTACGAAATGTTTTTAAAACGTTTTAGCCCATTGTATTAATTTAATTGAGTTTAGATTATAATCATGTTGATTTAAACGCCATAATGTTTTAAGGGAAGGAGAAACTGTCAATTGCAATTGATGAAACTCAAAATCATAAAATTTAATGATACATAATATATGTATTGATAGTAATTGACAATTGCAATTGATTGCCACTTTTCTAGAAAGTCCGTCCAACGAGAATTGGTAAATGATACAGCTCAGAGCCACTTCTTATCTTTTAGTACTTGGATACTTGAAGATATATTGCTTTGTATAGTAATTGCAATAATTTAGCAGTCGCTATAAAATCATGAAACGATTCCATAATACATTGGCAATTCTCGCTGGACAAACTACATATTAATATCTGTACTAATAAACGAAGGGCAAAAAACTATAGTTGTACTTTTCTTTCATAGTTAATTTTTATATTATAATCATAATAGTAGAATTATTATAATTTGAAGTATCGTTATACACTCGAATTCCTATAATAATGAAGACTGGTTTTACTATAAACAAAAAAACTTTATAGGAGCGGTATGGAAGATGTCTCATACTATTTTATACTAAGCGTTGTTATCTATGGTTTTTATATCATAATTCTTGCACTTACAAATAAATACCCATTTTCCTTCATTTGTCGATTTAAAGTACTTAACGTAAACTTTCTTTAACGCGTCTTTGATTGGTCAGAACTTCATTAAAGTCTTCCTTATATTTCCTACACTTTCTTTTTCAATCTTTAGTCATCCAATTTTAGAACACACGCGTGATAGAGAAATGTTTAAATACAAAATCTGTTTAAAAAAGGAACTTGTGTTTGCCATACAGTTATGAATCCTATAAACTGATGTTGCCTCAAATAGGACTTGTACTACCTCGCCTTCTTTTAAACAACAAACAAAACAAACCTAATGGGCCAGTATGTGTTCCATAATTTAAAACAAGTAAGAAACGGCAATGAATTGCCGTAAATCTCAGAGTTCGAAAAATGGTATCACGTGACTTTGAGGTCAGAGGTCAGAGGTTATAGTCATTTCAGGGGTATATCGACTATGTTGAGTCAAATGGCGTTGACCGCGAGTCTAGCTATTACGGTTCTAGAGTTGAAAGTTGTATAACAGACAGACGGACGGACGGACAAAGCTGTTGTATAACAGTTGGCCAAAATGGGATGCTTGCGCTTCCACAAGTCTGAAATATTGGAGAAATACTACATTCTGATTAATTACTAATATGATTATAATACGTATTTCTATTCTGGAACGGTATCTTGTTAAGCATGTCGACGTGTATTAGTACAGATTTAAATCTTTAATTTATTGTTTATGAAAACCAAATACATGAACACAATGTTTATATTGATACTATTTGTTTGACATAGATTTTATTTTCACTTTAGGTTTTAACGGTAACTCTATGTATAGATGTATTTTATGTCAAACGATAGTTATCTGGATATTTTATCGGTCGGTTGTACTCATGGGCGAGGGTTAGTTACGTGCACAATACTAACAATATGACATTTCATTTAATCATTACTAAAAATAATATAAATCAATATTATTTTTGCCTCGCCTGTTTTCCTTGAGGACATATTCAGTTTGCAACACCACACTACCGCCCATTGCTAATAGCTTTGTGTTGTTGTTCCAACGTCTATGGAATCGATATTTATAATTAATAATCAATCTAATACAGAATTCACCTACCAGCTCCGACCTACTTACCAGCACCGCGCTAAGTGCCGTGCCAGGCACAGATGACTGCAGAAGATTCTCTATGGCCTTCACTACATAACATTGAATGTTGTTGAATCTAACAATTGTTCTACACAGTCAGACTTAATCAACTATTACTATTTGTAAAAAGAATATTATTGCTTATTTTCGTTGATGATGATTGAGGACATGACCTCTAACAAACTATGTTACCTTGACCGAGTCTCTTGGTTATGTCGAAAAAAGTGACAACAAATATACGTAAAAGGCCGTAAACATATTAAACAAAAGTTAGTTGCCACCCACACAACCAAAAAAAACCTTTAAAAGATCATATTGGTTATGTAGAGTAATAAATTCACCCAGAGGTTATATTTTGTATTATATTGATTAACAATATTACTCCTACATTGTTATACAGGCTGATTGGTAAAAGACTGGACATATTGAAAGAGGGTATTCAGTACTCGATTCTGGACTCGAATATTAAAAAAAAACTTTTCTTAAAATTTGCCGCCCGTCCTTTTCTTATCAAAGGTCATTAGCCTCCGACAGTTGTGTGCGACGACGCGCGCAGTGTCCACATTTTATGGATATTTCATACAAATTTTCATAAAGGTTTTCTTTGCAAGTTACACAGATTTTACTATAATTCTTTTTTATACGTTACGACCATAAATTATCATGTGCTTAAGTATGTACAATGTTTAACCAGTCACACTGTATAAGTAGACATTGGTGTTTCAATTGCTTTGATATTTGCCAATAAACTGTCACCATATTATTATAGAACTGGCATTGTTTTGCATAGATTAGTGACGTGCACAATTTTATTCGGACGATGTTCGAACACACGCGCAACGTCATGTTGTTGATACATTCGAATAGAGTTGTGCGTATCACAACTATAGACTAAGCATCTCACCTACTCGTAGTGGCACTTGGATAATTATTTTTATAAGTATTGCGATATGCTGAATATGTCCTCTAACTCGACTAATAGTTAGTTTATTTATAAAAAATATATGCCTATCTGCCTTTAAATCTTATTTTTTACAAATTCAGGGCACCTACGGTGATATATTTCATTACTTTAAGTTTTATTATTTTGTCTATATAGTGTGCCAAAGGTGTTTCTGTTGAAGCCAGTTACAAACAGTCTTAATCGTGTATGTATGTATAAAATGTATTAGAAAGAGCTTCGGGAAAGAGTGTGGAGCACCTATGTATGTAGTTATTTATTTTCTTATTTTAATTGTTTCGATTCTGGTGTGTTCGACTGAATTAGATTTCAACTCACTGTTCACGTCTTTTTCTAACAAAGAATTTACAAAAAAGCATTAAAGATTATGAATATTACGAATTAAATCACATAATATAATTGCAAACATGGATGCGTATGCAATTAGGTTGCGAGGGCTTGGGGAGATTGTCAAGTAAGGCAAAGTAAGATACTAAATCTGTGTTCAGTAGAAGGCGGCGAGACAAGCTCGCATTCTATTAGGACAAAATGTGTATACATATGGCGCGAAATCAAAACTGCGTTGTTTAATATTTTTACCACGACAAAAAGCTAACAGTGTCGATCGGTGGCTTAAAAGTTAAGAAACTATAAAATATACTGTCCTTATCATATAACAATTCTTAGACAGAGAAAGACAGCGAAGTTTGATCTACTTTAGTGCGATGTTCAACAGAATCGACACCAACTTCTGTATTGAATGAGGACTGAAAGGAAATTATCAAATGAAGTTTTGTTCTGAGTATTTGATACTATCACCTATATACACTGTTATATATGTTTATTAGCTAGCTATTACGTCGTCGTCCCACCCTATGACGCATAGTCTGTGTATTTCTGATGGTAAAGAAGTATACAGTAACAGCAGTATTTATTATTGTTACAAGAATACGAGGCCTCTGTACACTGTATGGCGCTGTATCCTACTGCCGTGCAGTTATTCCAATACGTATGGTAGAGTCCTAGCCCTTTCATTTGACCCTTTTACCGTGTTATGGTTCATCGTTTAACCTGGCAACATCCTACTTATGTGCAGGCAGCGCGGTGTATTACGAACGAATTTATTCTTCCTTTAACGAGGTCTAAGGAAAATAGTAGGCAGTGGTTTGGTGCTTGGCATTGTGAAACTGACTAACCATCACACGTGCTAGCTAGTCTTCCACATAAACCCGATTTCTGACACTAATCCACGACGTATCAAAATTAAACTCATTTCAACTCATTTGATTGGCTGTTGCTAATTCAGTCGGCCGATCACAGCAGTTGACATGCGTTTAGCCGTCTGTTATGAAATGTTTATGTTGATCATATGACATCGGGTCTTTGTGCAATAAAATGATATTTTATCAGCAATTGAAATAGTTGATAGCATCAAATACTTATTTTATTAACACATATGTTTCCTATACATTAGCAAGTGACTGTACAAGACTGTCAATAACAATTTTAAACATAAGTTGTAATGTTAAACTTTAATATAATAGTAATATTAAATCGATACACGAACAGAATAACACCGTAACTCGAAAAATATCAATTTACAAAAGTACATAAATATTTACGCGCTCTTTTCCTTTTTTCCAATCTGTATTATTCTAGGAACCATTTTCAAGACAAAATAATTTATTAATGTAGACACAAAGTAAATTACACTACGTTAAAGTTAATATTTTATGAGGCGCATGCCAATTGCAAAAACAATTTGATAGCACTCTAATTCAGCGCGCTCAGACATACAAGACGATCTGATTCAATGGTCTCGTGCCTCATCTTACTACTAAAAGATTTAAAGTCATTTGTGTGCGTCAATAGTAAAGAAACTCAATAATATGGCCCGGGCAGCAAACCCGAGGTCTGGCGATCAGCAATCAAAGTAACCATAACATTACGTTGTTAGGACAAATCAACATAAAAGATCAGGATTTTTTTTTAAGAAATTATCCTCTCATGTATATTTGATACTTTTGCAAACGATGCTTTTACAAGTTACCGTGTTGTTTGATTCGTATATCAACATGTTTTTGAATACGCTTCTGGTAAGCAGACAAGACGCGATGTTTTTGATATATACAGTTATAAAGTTAAACGTCTTGAACAGTTACTTGCTCTGTTTGTCTGTCTGTAAGTGTGAACGACAAACGACCTCACGTTAGACAATTATTTGCAAAACGCTGTTCAACAAATTGATAAATTTTGTATAAATATTTATAACGATAATGTAACTGTTAAAAACAAATATTGTAACAGATGACATATTATAAGGTGCTTATGATTATCGTTATAATACAAAGTTGTGCATATAACGTGCGTTTAAATTTCCATCCTGAGATACCCGTCGCGCTATTGAGATACCCGTCGTGCTATTGAGATACCAGCTGTGTTATTGAGAGATCGACAGTGTTATTGAGAATCATCCGTTCTGTTGAGTTTTTAGCCGTGTTATTGAGAGCACGGTCATTGTCAATGAAATACCAGTCGTTCTATAGATAGCAGCTGTGTGCTATTGGCAGAATGATTGTCTAATTAAGAGACTATACGTGGTATTTTTTTTTATACCGCTACGTTGGCAAACAAGCATACGGCCCAGCTGATGGTAAGTGGTCACCGTAGCCTATGGACGCCTGCAACATCAGAGGCATCACTTGCGCGTAGTACGCAGAACTACTTACTGCGTGTAAAGTGAGTTCGATTTTATAATATACTACTAAAATTGCTGTACCCTCGAGGCATACTGAGACCAACACGATGGGAATTACTGCATGGATAGCACAGTAGTTAAGTGGCCAACTCGCCACTATTAAATGTTGTAGTACGTCGAGTCTTAGAGGCTAAATCCCCATACAGAAAAATAATTGCGATACACAAGTTGGTTAAGAAAAATGGGCATTGGTAAGTACATACACCCAGAGTTCGGCGTAATCGACTACTTTTGTAATCGGATTAATAATTTAATTAAAAATAATAATTATTACTTTTAATCAGATTGAATTAGTCATGGTTACTTATAATCAAGACTACACATGTAATCTTTAATCTTGATTACAGTAGTCCTATGTCTATGTTTACGTTTGTAATAGGGATTATTTCGTAAATATTATAGCAAGTTAATGCCATGTGAAATAAGTAAACGAAATTGGTAAGTATGAGATATGTGTGTATGTCCTCCAGACCGATTTCGGCTGCGGCGGCCAATCTTAACGGAGACTGGCCCTCTGCGCAGGAGATATTAGTGCAAAAGCGTGTGCACAAACACAAGTGCACTCTCTGTTCCCTAACTCCCATGATCCGATGGGACGGTAATCCGACACGAGCGGAGAGAAATCAGGCGCAGGACCAACGGCTTTACGTACTTTCCGAGGCACAGGGGTGTCCAACACCGCCAACTTCTTAACGCTGAGCTGTTATTAAGATTTATTAACAGAGAACGCAAATACTTTTGTTGGTCCGACCCGGGATTCGAATCCGAGACCTTATCCACAGCAAACGCATACAGTACTAGGTACATCAGTAATAAGCGGTGTGCGAATAAGTTATTAAGCAAATGTCATGACATAATGTTGTGTTAGGTCAATGATTACGATACCCAGCAGTGTTCATAATACCCAACAATGGACATGATGCCCAATAGTGGACATGATGCCCAACTGTTGGTAAAACGCCTAACAGTGGGCAAGATGCCCAACAATGGACATGAGGCCCAACTGTGGTCATCATACCCAGCAGTAGCAGTGGGCATGATGTTCAACGGCGGCAATGATTGAAAAGTACGTTAGTAATTTATTAAAACATGTACTATATAATATATACAACATTAAAAAAGTATATATGTATGTTTATCCATTGTCTAGAACCCATAATACAAGCTCTGCTTAGTTTGGGCTAGATGGTGTTGTGTGTATGTAGTAGAATATTATTATATTAACCTAAGTAAATATTTAAATATAAACATAGACTTTCAGATGAAATGTTTGAAAAGAGGGTGCTATTGAAATCTAATTTATGCCGCATATTGTAAATAACATTCCTATAATGACAATCCAGTAGATTTTTGCGTAAAATAATTAATACAAAAATTTCAATTTATGACTGATTAAAAAAAAGATGGTTTATTGTTAAGTATACAATGTTTTTTCATTTTCAATGTTCTACGATTACAAATTGGTAATCATTAATCATCAAATATAATTACTTTCTTGATTATTTTTTATAATCTGTAATCATGATTAAAGATTACACATTCTAATCATAATCCTTAATCATAAATCTAATTACATTTTGCCCAAGTCTGCCTAAACCTAATGTTATTTTTTATACCTATCTTTTGGTTACTTACGAAATAACGGATGCCAAAAGATTGTCTAAAAACTATATAAATAGCGCAAGATCTAGATGACCATTATCTGATCACATCGGAAATGTTTTGAAGAAAGGCCAGGTACCCTTCTCAGATAGCGCTGCGGTATATACAGCATGTAACATCATACAGCCCCTGTACAATGGGAAACCGCGACTAATATCTCTGCATTATGATATATATATACCATTCTCTCTTTTATCAACTTATCAATATTTTATATTATACATTCTAGACTAAATTTTAACAACACTAACAGCTGACACGGCCGACCTCTGTGAACCCGAAAATGACCAGGAGCAATTTAGACAGTGATTGTTGCATTCGTTTCAATATTATTAATTAATAAATAAAATGAAAAAAGGAAAGATAAAATTTAAAAGAATCTTACCTTTTAGGAATGTTATATACATTGTTAAAGCAAATAAAAATAATTTTTATTTGGGGATAGGCTACTTTTGCAGATTTTTAGATATATGTACATTACAACCCTAATATATGCGCACATCTTTCTGTTACACGTTGTATAATTAAATAACCATTTAATTTTGTGTTAAGCGCCATCTAGTGAAGAATATTGCGACACTGCATATTGCCGTTCATGATCGACAAAGTCGCCAATAACCAAATAAAGGAGGTAAAACATTAACATTAAATGAATTCGATAAACTTATTATTACGAACATTAAATCAATTTTGGTGGTGTTAACTAAAGAAGTCATTTTATTTTAAAACTTAGATAGCTGTCTGAACGTTTTAGGCCTAAGTCAGCGACATCTAGAAATAATACGATTTTGCGTGGGTCATGATCACAGAGTACATTTTTATATACTGAACTGAAATAGTAACGTCACTAAAACATTGCGTGATGCCTTGTTTCGACAAGTATCAAAGAACATCTTCGGAATATAGGTACATAGCTATAAATAAAAGAGTCCACAAGACAGAACATTTTGTCAACTTTCTACCGTTCGTACTTAGGTACCTAAGCGCGGGGACGACGAACTGTAAGCGCGGAGATTGCAAGTTGACCACGCACCGCACCGCAGTTCGTGAGCTTTCCTGGGGCGAGGCGATTACGTGACGATTTCGGTTAGTGTGCGTTGCAGTAGGAGATTCCATACAAAGAATACTGCACGGCTCTAGTTGATACGGTGACGATCCGTTTCCCGAGTTGATATGTGTGCTATTACCTTAATTGGCAGCGATATCTGATTCCTGTAATATGTATGGTAGAAACGTCTAAACGCACGGTAATTCGTTCTACCTGACACAAGTACCGCATAATATGCAAATCCAAGAGTGATTTGCAAATTGTTAAACATACGTAGGTACCTATTACCTGCACTTGTGATAAAGACTAAACTCCCACGGGAGTGGGTTACTATCATAATTGAGTACCTACCTAGTTGGAAGCCACGAGATTTTAATTTAAGAACTAAAATTGGCCATCTTTCTTTATCGATTTGTCTAAAATATACCTAGCATATATTGTAATCCCAACTAATATTATAAATACGAATTTTAGAGTGTTTGTTTGTTACAATATCAAGCTTTAACCACTCGACCACTCATCATAAAATTTCGCATAGGTACACATTGTCAGGTTAAAGAGAACAACATACATTTACGCGAGCGAAGCCGCGGGCATATTCTAGTATAGAATAAGTACATCGATAGTTGGTTTACCTACCTAACGTGAAGCCAAATTGTTTAGCACTGGATTTACCCAAGCTCTAAAAGCGATGGTAGCAACCTTATGGGCCCATACGACTTAAGGGAGTCGAGTGGCTTATCACCTTTTTTGGTATAATCCTAATGTAACCACATCGCCATATACCTGCCCCTTGGAGTCAATATTCATTATACTATGTAATGATAAAAAACAGTTAATAGTATGATATGTCCAATGCTAACGAGAAAGGCGGAACAAAAGCCCATTGTCTGATCAGTCGGTGTCGCTAACCGATCCACCGTCAGTTATAAGAGAATTTAAAAGATATTCTGTTGTCTCATCTACAGCGGTGCTGCGTACATTATCTATTCTAAAGTTTGGTTCGCGCGGTCGAGGTGGACGTGTTTTTTGTTAATTTATTTTACCTAATTTCTTTTTGGAGTAATAATGTATGCAAATATGACTCTTAACGCAAAACAAAAATAAGTACAACTAAGACTAAAGTGCAGTGATACAGTTGATTTGTGAACGCGTAATCGCGGAGTTCGCGACAGCCGAGGTACGCTCCGCCTCACCTCGGGGGAAAGAGACGGGTTGCAAAAACAATCATTTTTCGTCCTTGTCGCTCCGCGGTGGACGCGGAGTGCACGGCGGTTATTTGCAAATTGGACTCTAAATTTTGATTGATTCTCAATAACAAAAATAATGCCGACCTGCGGGGCTTGCAGCTCGATAATAATGGATCACTACTACATGGAATGCTGCAATGGGAAGTGTAAGAAACATTATGATATAGCATGTCTTGAAGTAAATGTAGACGTATTTAAGTCTTATACGGAAGAATATAAAATAACTTGGGTGTGTCCTGAGTGTATATGCTTAATGCCAAAAAGAGGGAACGTGGACACCCCGATTGTCGTTAGGACACCTTCATCTAAAGCTACCACCACCATCCCACCCATTGATAACATAAATATGCAGCGCGGTAGTCAGTCCTGTTTTTCACCAACAATAGATGCTGATTCAATGCTGCTTGAGGAATTACGAGAGTTTCGAGCCGACATTATGGTCCGTATGGACAGCCAAGCTGAAGCGATTAATCTCTTGTTGAATCAATTCAGCCAAACAAGATCCGATTTAGATAGTATTATGAAACTGATGAGGGTACTGGAAGGAAAAGTAGCTACAAAACAAACTCGTGACATGATAAACGAAACAGTCCACAACCCTCCTTCTACGTTCGCAGAAATAACTAGTCAACAGAAGAATTCTAACACTAAAAAAAAACCGAAAATATCAAAAGCTGCCACCACCACAACGCATAAAGATAATAAAGGTGGGGCCACGAAGGCCGCTGTGTTGTCGATAACGGAATCGGCAGTTATCACTACCTCACCAACAAGCACACCAAATGAGCAAACGGATGTAGAGGAAGGCGATACTGGCATGGGCTGGACAACTGTTATGAAGAAAAAAAATAACAGACCACCTAAAAACGTAGCAGTAGGAACAAATAAGGAATTGAAGGCTATTCAAGCAGCAGAAAGAAAAAAACACTTGCATGTGTGGCGCCTGAATCCTGAGACTACCTCTGAAGCTATAGCAGACCATGTTAAAAGTGTGTGTGGCCAGGATGTGCAAATAAAAGTTGATAAGATCATTCATAAAACTAAAAGAGATTACTCGTCGTTTAAAATAGAAGTGCCGGAAAACTGTTTCCAGAAATTAAATCGGCCCGAAATATGGCCCATAAATACCGAGTTTAACGAGTGGATTTGGTTTCGAAACTCCACCAAAACCGGAACAAATTAACACCATTGACATATACTACCAAAATGTTAGAGGGCTTCGTACAAAGCTTAACGACTTCAGAAGTAGTGTAGAATTAATGGATGCAGATATATACGCAATCACGGAATCGGGTTGCAACCCTTCTATACATGACCCAGAATTAATTCCACCGGGTTATAAAATACTTCGCTGCGACCGAGCGGACGGTCGGAAGCAGGGAGGCGCGCTTTTAGTGGCCACACATCGGTTCGAGCTGCGACAAGTGTACGTGAGTGACATAGATATAGACAGCTGTGTTTTTGAATTAGTCAATGCAACGGTTTACTTAAATAGACGATTTTTATTTTTATGCTCAGTGATTTATATTCCGCCTGGTAGTTCTGAGAACGATTATATGGTTTTGTTTGGCATAATAGAGAAACTATGTACTAAGTATAAACAAATTATTGTGTTAGGTGATTTTAATCTTTATTCGTGTCCGATAAATGTGAGGAATTATTATGAGTATTTTTTGTCCTATTGCGAATTCACTCAAAACAATAATGTCTCTAATTGTTTAAATAGGCAGCTAGATCTAATATTGAGTACGGGTTTGAGCGAGGTGTCAGTAGTGAGGGCGGACGGGTCGCTCGTGCCCGTGGACGCACATCACCCACCGATTATGGCGAGCGTTCGCCTCGCAGGTGCGGGCGCCCCGCGCCCCGGCCCCGCGAGCGCCGGCAGCGCGCGCATTTCTAGGAAACCGCGTTGGAATTTCTTTAAAGCGAATTATGAATTATTATACTCTATGTTAGTAAATACTGATTGGACCGATATGTATGAGCTGAGGGATGTGGACGACATTTTGAATTTATTTTATGATAAAATTAATAGCGTTTTAGATGCAAGTGTTCCGAAGAAAACATTAAGTGTTAAACAGCGATATATTTACCCCAAATGGTACACCAGTGAGATAATTAAAAACTTAAAAATTAAAGCAAGTCTACATAAAATATATAAAACCACTAAATCAACTAGTACCTACCACGAATATTCAAAATATAGATCACACATTAAAAAACAAATAGAAATTGCGCGCAAACAGCACGAAACTTTGATTCAAGGTCAGTTCGCGAAGGACCCTAAATCATTTTGGCAATATATACGTTCACAGAAAAGTACAGCGGCTAGGCAGGACATAGAGAAGGACGGTCAGTTTCTGTCGGATGAGGAATGTGCTGAGCAGTTCGCGAGTTACTTTAGGTCGGTATATAGTAACGCTCCGCCGCGACTAGACGCAGAAAAGGCGGCAGCGGAAGCGGGGAACACTGGTAGCCGGTGTTTACAAATTAATAAGCTTAGTCTTAAGGATGTTAGAAGTGCTCTCGACCGCCTTAAGCCGAAGCGATCTGCGGGCCCGGATGGTTTACCAGCGTTCATTTTTAAAGACTGTGGTAGGGTACTCGCGGAACCTTTACTTTTTGTATTTAACACTTGTCTTCAATCTGCGAAGTTCCCAGACAGGTGGAAGATTACGCGAGTCATTCCAGTGCCCAAGGTCAGGGCGGGACCTGACATCAGTGGGTACAGACCAGTAGCCGTGCTGTCGACGCCGGCAAAGGTTTTCGAGTCGGCCATTCAGCGCTGTATGCAAGAGCAAGTACGCGGACAGTTATCAGATGCACAGCACGGGTTCCGTCCGGGGCACAGCACTGCTACCAATCTCCTGGACTTCATGGGACGCGTGGTGCCGGCTGTGGATGCTGGGGTGCAGGTGGACGCAGCTTATTTTGATTTTAGAAAAGCTTTTGACACCGTAGATAATGACATCTTACTGCGGAAGCTAGCTGAGTTCGGGTGCACCCGGCATCTATTGCGGTTTTTCGCTAGTTACATGCAAGACAGGCAGCAGTATGTGGACTGCAATGGATGTGAATCCGATACATATTACACCTGGTCGGGGGTAAGTCAGGGCAGCAATTTGGGGCCTCTGGAATTCCTGATAATGATAAACGATCTGCCGGAAGTCGTAAGGCATGGCGTTTGTTTATTATTTGCGGATGACGTTAAGTTGCTGTTGGAGATTAGGTCCGAGTCAGATTGCAGGCGCCTGCAGGAGGATGTTGATCGCATAGTACAATGGAGTCATGAAAACAAGCTTTACTTCAACGTAACCAAGTGCTCGCTGATGAGTTTCACCCGCGCTCGGACACCTGTGCGCTATGATTATGTGGTGGACACGGCGCCACTGCAACGAGTCACCGAGGTGCGAGACTTGGGTGTTTTCATGACTCCCGATCTGACATTCCGGGAGCACATAAACAGAGTCTGTAAGAAAGCGTACAGAAACCTAGGGTTTATTCTGAGGCAGACACATAGCTTCACCAACATCACAGCAGTCAGGGTCCTATATGATGCACTAGTCAGGAGTCATCTTGAACATAGTGCGGTCATATGGGCCCCACATGAAGTGAAGTACGCGGTAATGTTGGAGCGCGTTCAAAATAAGTTTACACGCCACCTGTATAAAAAACTATATGGGGTATATCCGTTTTACCCACTGATGTATCCCACCCTGTTTGTCCTGGGCATGGTTGGTTACAATCAACTGCGTGTCCGACGAGAGTTTGCACTGGTTGCCTACTTGGTGAAGGTGCTTCGCGGATTGGAGAGTCACCCGGCAGTACTGCAGAGCTTGAGCCTGTGTGTACCGGACCGTTACGTGTGGCGGCGACGAAGCCCGCCTCTGCTATTAGTACCTACAGCGAGAACCAACTTACTCGCCAAAGCACCCCTTACCAGAGCTATCCGTACCATCAATGATCTACATGTTAACATTGATGTGTTTACATGTTGTTTTGGTGAATTTGCAAAGGAATTACTATTTATTCTATGTTACAAACAGAATAATATATAATATTAATTTTTACTTTATTTGTATACTTAGATGTAATACCGTGATTGTAAATAATGTAGTTTTTAAATAGTGTTTAGTTCTTAGCTGTCGTATTAGGATAAGTCCTGTAAAGATAGTTTAAGGTGTTTTTTTTCAAATAAATAAATAAATAAATAAATAAATGTTAGGTAACGTTTTGAATGTATGCGAGATAGGTAGGTACTTGTACATAATCGGATTGCTTTTAATTCCTAGTATAAAGGAAATCGCGAAATTTATCGAAATAAGTACGTGTAATAAAAGAGATGCACAAATTAAATTTTAAAGAATTATAGAATTAAACAAAAATCTTGAATAAAGAACCCGTCCAACACGCACTTTATCACTAATAATAATAATAATATAATAATATTTTATTTCCAAAATCAATAGTTACAAATATTGTGTACCTAAAGGTGTACATATTAAAATTATAAGTACAAAGTGATTAAACTAGTAGAAAGGTCACCCATCTCTGTTCTAGTCAAGAACTGTACCACAGGTGACGGGGCGTTCCAATTCAACAAATTCAGTAAACTAACGCAAGGAACAGACTTAAGATATATTCAAGTATAGTGCTATTTTATATATATTAACATAGGTAAAAACTTAACTACTAACAAAGTATAGGTAAAAATCTAGGTTATTATCTAATTCATTATTAAAAACTAGGTAGATACATATTGTTCGTGTTGTAATAATAGTTGTAGGTGTGCATTTTTGTGTGTTAGCGACATAAAACCGCGCATCAGCAAATTGCAACACTGGGTCATTGTCTGTTATGTTATATGTAACAATCAATATGAGTTTATAAATAACTATTTGATGTTAATATAGAGTTCGGATTATTCACTAAGTAAAGCAGAAACAATATGATAATTATATACCTATTACGAGGTATCTTTAGGCGCCTCCATAATCGATCGAGTTTAAATACCTTTTCTCGGCCATGAGTCTCGCCGAGCAATCAGCAGAGCCTGTAATGTGATTGCTAGGTTTCTTAAAATGGAAGCAAGTTGCGCATTTAGGTCCCTCTCGCTTCGCGCAGTTCTTAATAGAATGGCCTTGATCACCACAATGGCCGCAAGTATAACTGCTTTCACGACATGTCTTCGCCGCGTGCCCATACTGCTGGCCCTTGTAGCAGCGTGTTACCAGACTAAAATCCCTCACAGGACAGGACGACTAATTTATTAAGACTGTCATTAACGATGAGAGCCTTTCGAATTGCTCCAGAAACTTCCAGGACGTAATTACCTACAGGTCTCGGCGTTCTTTTTGCCTGATTTATGGCTTAATTTAATAGACTTTAGGAACGTCTCGAGATTGGTATCCTGGAAGTTTGCCGGCAATATTTTGATTATAGAGGTAAGTGTAAACTTCAGTATCCGGCATGGACGAAGGAACTCCTATAACTATCACTCTAGGCTTACGTTTAAAGGGCTCGTCAATTGTAAGACCCATATTCATGGTCTGTACCTGCTGTTTAAGCCTCTCCATGTCATCCTTAGTAACAATACTGATGATTATACCGCCGTCTCTTGTCTTTCGTAGCCCTCGGACGTGCAGATTAATTTGTTCAGGACGGACTATCTTCTAGACAAGAGATTTTGTCTCCTTACTCGTCTTTGATTTATCGCTGGGATAGAACACTACTGAAAAAAATGTTTACGGCTATTTAAAAGTATTGGTACCAGTCTTCACCATGTCTGCGAAAGACGGGCCTGTGATAGGTTTTGTAGATTCTTCTACAGTCCGCTTCAAGTCCTGAAGTCGCCGTGATACATCAAGCTGGTCTTCTAGGACTTTCACAGAGGAATTTTGAAATTTTTTTTTTTTTATTTCATTTTGAGTGATTGGTATTCTACTGCCAGCTGCGAAGTCCCGTGTCCAACTTTACCGCATAAAGTATTGATCCTTAATTTTTGCTCAGAGTTCATTTTGCCCTCTGATACAATAGAACACACTTCATTTAGGCACTTTTCAATGGACGTCATCCATGACTGAATTGCAGGCATTGTCATTATTTCAAGTTGATCTTCTTTACCTGAGGCTTCAGGTCTCGGTGAGGTCACGGGTACCTTATCAGCCATAGGAGGTGGCGTGCGTGCGGTCCTGCTACTTCTATTAAAGGGATTGCCCTCCATCTTATTAGTTACTTTATCCTCATACAGTAAACATTTTCACTAATAAATTGCACATATTTACTGTACGGAAGCGTAATAATCACTGTACCTATATGCATAAAAAATATATAGACGAGTTACCTACTGATAGACAAAATCTTCAATTTACCACAATTATACGATTAAAATAGATTCAAAACGCCTAGTTACGACTGTACCTACTCTAACTCACGAGCCGGCAATCGCTCTGTGGTAAACGAAGGTTCAGCTTTTGTGCTACGTATTACCTACGTCGATTTTGTTGCTTAGTTTTCATACTACATAATCATGTTCCATATTAGCTAATTTAGTTTAATTACTAGACGACTTCAAAGCTAACAAAAAAACTATGCCTGTAACACACTGCGTAGAATCCATAATAGAAGTTTTATTTGCAACATTGAAGCGTGGCCCTTGCTTATTTACATATTCATTAGTTTTTGCTTAGTAACTGGTAGCCTGTTATACTAATTCGCAATAATCTTTCCACTAACATTTCCTACAGGTTAACACTGAAATCGCATAGATTTATATTCAAGTACCTAATGTATGAATCACTAAAAAGACGCTTTGAAGCACCAACATTAAAGCATTTTTTTTGCGCACCGATAATATTATTTACCGAGGCCACGATCTTGGGCCCATTACAATAAAGTGACATGATATTATCAAAATACGTGCAAATAATAACGATCTACAGATCAAAGAATCAGAGAATTAAACAAATCATTACGAAAAATCTGTGGAACATGGATTTATCATTCTACCCACATTAAATAAAAATAAATGAACTTACCGATTGATGATGTACAGAATTTACCACAGTTAGGTATACGATTTAAAATTCGCGAAAATAGGTAGTTATTCGACTGTAGACAACTCACGAGCAATAGCAAAGCGAGCGAAAATCGATCTCAAAAGACGGAACAACACAAAGTAACTTGCACTGAACTGCACCCAACGACGCGTGGCACGGAATTGAACCCAGTTTGTAGTATTTACTGTACCTACAGGTAAATTAAACACATAACATGAGTATTCAAAACTATTTATTGATCATTTATTTCTTTTATCTTTACATCATAAGTATATACGGTAGATCTATTTGCGAGTACTGTGGCGATTATGTGGAAGATATTTTGACATTTTATATAAAAGAGGCTTTGAATACGTCTAAAAACTAAACATTAATTAAAGATTGAAAATAGTTGATTTCCGATTATTTGTGTCGAGATATCGTTGAAGCCCGAATCTGGCGCAAATGATAAACATTTCGTAGCAGTTGTGCTGCGCGTTTCTTGCTGTTGCTATGATCAATGAAGATTATGCATAATCTTGCATATGTAGTTTGTGTACTACTGATACTGATACAACCGTAGGCCATATAAAATTGGAATAGTTAAAAGCAATGTGCGATTTACAGCGTAAAAAAATATCGATGGTTTCGAAAATCATATAATCGTCCATTCGAATGATTATTATTTTTATTATTATATTTTTTATTATTATTTTTCGAATAACCAAGGGCATTTTTGTAGGTGGTTGTTTACCCTCATTCGACAATAAATGTATATAGCAATTAATTTATTCAAATAATCCCTTTATGTACCTACTAAGCCGAAAAAAATGTATGTGAAAAGTGAAAAATAAATGACGCCAATCTTTAAAAAGCGTGTATCATGAATATTTTCTTTATTCTGTTCCAAAAATCTGTGATGGCATTGCACAGAGCTATGGACATTATGAAATATAATCTACCTACATCATTTAGTTCTACCTATATTATATTGAACAAGTATACCAAAATACTCGCACACAGACTACATATTAACATCTTTATACACATAATTACAGTATTATTTAATCGCAAAATGTTTCGCTTAAATATTTATAACTTAAAGATATGCAAGTAAGACTTAAGGCCTGTTCCACGTAATTAAAAATATAATGTTACGCTGGTTTTCCCTTATTTACGAAAGAACATATTATCGTACAATTAAGTAACACGATTAAAACTCAGATGGATCTATAAGTTGAATTTAATATACATATTTAAGGAAAATGAGGGAAAGAGATCGCTTCGCCAAATATCACAACATGACAAATTTAAATAATAATAAGTAAAGTACAGATTACTAAACTCGTGTCTGTGATATTAAGAAAGTTATTAAAAATACCATAGTTCGTGAGTCGTATATTTATGATAGTAAAAATATTATTACCATATACACAAATTTGTTACCGATGCAAAATAATAAATATTTTAGGTACGACGCAACTTTTTGTCACGGGACCTTGCTGCCTTCATACTTAGAAAGTGACGGCAAAGAGATTATGCCCTTGCTATCTCACAGACAAGCAGAACATATCAACACGTCTGTGTCACGACACCCAATGAGTGCAATTGATGTACTTGATGATACAGAATGTCACTAATGAGCGACAGGTCTCCCAATAAAGATAACATTGAAGCGTTGAAACACAATATGTGATAGATATATCCAATTATACCAATATGTACACACAGCGACGCATCAACCTAGACTGTTTGGACTTTGAACTATTAGAAGTTGAACGCTGCGAATCGTGGGAGAGAGTGCGTTATATTTTTGTTACGCTCTATCATTACCATTACATCGACACCACTATGCACTGTCCCTTGCCGACTATACTTTATTTTGTATGTAGCGGCAGTTATGCGTATATAGGGTGTCTAACTTGATGTGTAGCCGTGTGTACTTAACTAACCAAATAGTATTATTTTCTATTCAAACTGAGCTTGCTTTTCTTTCCAGGGATATTTAAACCACAGTCTAGTTAAAGCTAAGACATGATTTATCAAACAAAACAGGCGCAGAAAGCATAATTAGCTGGTACTTCTTATCACCTGCCACGATAGTTGAGTCCTTACCAGACTGCTAGAATAACATTAGTTAGCGTAAGAAACTGGTTTGTCTAACTGATGGCCATTGTAGTAAATAACCGTTTATTTTGAAGGACTTGACAGAGCAATTGGGTTGAGTAATCATACCGATCAGTTTAGAATTTTGGATTTATTAGTAATTTTAGGACAAAGTGCGTGTCGGTACATTTTAACATAAAATGGTAAAAATATACAGCATTAATTAATTTTTCATTGTACTTGCCTAATATACATATACACGGTCGAATCATAATTATATAAAACAAATAATTGACTAAACTAAAGCACAAATCACTAGCCGAATTTAATACAAGTTTATATACACACGTTAGGCCATAATAATTCTCTTTAGTGCGGCAGGAATGCAATGAAATCAGAGACTAGATAACAAAGTTGCAAAATGTTTTAGTACGAAATTGATTGTGCGTCCTGGCATCTTCATTTTACAATTAGGTAAGCATAAGTATGAAGTCATAAAAAGTATAAAGTAATTTGCAAGTTTTTGTCATTGGCCCTTGCTTTGCTAAACGTTGCAACAGGTAAACCTTGACATTCATACGTGTTACTTTGTGACCTAAATGAATAACGACAATTAGATTTTGAAGAATAATAATAATAATTATGTTTGCCAAATTGGGTTTATAAACCATCGATAACAATTGCTACTAATTCATTAGAATTGTATTTGAATGTAGGGACAACACTATACTCCAGTGCGTGCGCTATGTGCTTTTACCAAGAAAAGTAAGTATCGTGTTATGCCTGTATTAATCATTATGTGCCTGTATAATATCATTTGAAAACAATTAAACTCATCGATAATAAATACATCGCACTCTTAATATAACAGAGACCTATCTAAGTATTTAGTACCAAACGAATTTAAACTCTGTTGCAATTCCTTAACACAAATATAATATTAGAAATCATGTTCACACAAATAGAGTTCAAATTGTCTTACTTGCAAATTTCGAATTAAGTCGCTGTTTCAATAAGAATGCGACATATTCAGTGCAATATCTATATATATGCAATATATAATCAGCTGATTTTCTACTAATTTACTACGACTATCGACACAGAAAGCAAATAATATCGTGGCTCGAAACTTAGTTTTCTGACATTTGTCGGCTTATCGCCTATTAAGTTATCAAGGGCACAGCTAGAAAAATGTGGACGCACGATGATTGTATGATGCTTTTACAAAAGTGTGAAAAGATTCTATTTGGAATTTATAGGATCCCTTGTTTGGTGTACTGTAAAAATTCCAAAATAGAATTAAGAAACATAAAATGAGCAATTTTGTGAACCTTGCTATTTGATCTACGATGCCATTCAATTTGTTTGTTATGATTGGCGCGTTCCGATGTAGGTAGTTTTTTAAACTATAACTGAGGAATGGATCTTGAGTCTAATTGTCGTTACAATTTCGATGGTACAGTAATACAAATGGCCTATAAATGAATATGCAAGGAACACATAATCACTGCGCTTGTAGTTCAAAATCATCATATCATATATGTGGCAAACACCTTTGATTTTAACATATGGGAATCGTATATATTGTATTTAAAAAGTAAGCAGAGACAAATACAGTGATTTTAACAAACGCAGCATTCAATTTCCTATTAATATAATATAATAATAATAAGCGATAATCACCGCAACTTATATATACAATACATGATCATAAGATTTTTCAATAAATAAATACAGCGAACTTGATTTTAAAAATGTACATTTATAATATTGCATTGTGTTGATGATGTTTTTACATTCTATACAAGTACTGTAACGTTTGTAGTAGGATAATATTGCGGTATTTAAAAAGAAAAACACGATTACTCTTAGCTAGAATGATCTGAGGACGAGCCAAGACCTTACAAAACTGTCGACTATGTCCAAATAGAGACATTACGGCTAATAGCAAAAGTGCGGCTGATTCTATTTAATTCTAATGTAATTATAACCGCACTGCCGCTATTAGCTGTAACATATTCATGAGAAAAAGCTCTATATAATCTCGAAGAAACAAGGCTCGAACTCAGTCGCACGTTGTATTCAGCACAATGAATGTGAGCTGTGATAAATTATTTGGAAATAATTACTTCTGGGCGATGTTCAAAAGTCTACCATGTATCATCTGACGGATCTTGACGCCTATGTAGCCCAGGGAATAGTTTTAAAAATATATGTTAGAGATATTGAGGTGCAGCAAAAGCTCATGGTAAACTTCTGAATATATAAGAAAATAAAGTTATAACAAGTCGAGTCAGCATATACACTATAGATACACTTTCATAGTAACATCTTACTCTAATCACTGTAGACACATTTATCTGTACAATTTTTATGTTTTAATATATCATACATATATTTTAAATAAACGTAGACTCGACGCAACGCCATCTTGTTTAAAATTTCAGAAACGTGGTTCGGCACTACTCGCAATTCTATTAGACGTCAATAGATGGAAATACATTAGCGCTAAATACTTACATTGTTTAACATATTTAAATAAATGGATAGGTTACTGTTATGAAGTCGAGGCCTAATTAAAGCTGAGGTACCTCTTGAAAGATATACAAGATGGCGTGACGGCGAGTCTTTAATAGGTTGATTCACAAAGTTTACGTTATAGTGAGATTACTGGTACTATACAGTATGCACGCAGTCAGGTGATGTCGACCGGTAATGGGTCCTTGCACCTATAAAAGAAAAGTAAGTAAGATTTTTATAAAGAAGATGATCGTAATTAAATAGCACGAATATCGAGATGAAATCCAGAAATATTTTTATATCTCTAACATTATAAATGTAAATGTTAGTTGGTTTGTTTGTTTGTAACGCTTTTACACCTCTACTACTCGACCAGATAGCACGAAAAGGGAAAGGGCATAGTGTAGCTTTTATCTAGAAAAAAACTGTGTGCTCTTCCAGAGTTAGCGAAACCGCTCACAAAAACCAGTAAAAACAAAAATACTTCGCTTCAAAATGATTGTCACAAAGCAAGCGATAAATGAGAAGGAAAACATCGTGAGGCAACCTGCATGTCTGATAGTTCTCCATAATGTTCACGATAAATGAATTCTGCCAACCTGCACTGGGCCAGCGTGGTGGACTATGGCCTAACCCTTCTCATATTTAGAAGAGGCCCGTGTCCAGCAGTGAGGCAGTTTAATACAGGGCTGATATTAACCTGTGGTATGCCGGAACGTGGATCTACGCGAGACACAATGCTTTTTCTATTATGTCTGGTATTCCGGCATACAAGAGGTTAATAAAAATGTCCTCCAGGTTGAACTTCGGTATTTTCGTCAATCTTAACGGAAACTCGCTAGGTGCGAAGGAGATATGAATAAGAGAGTACAGAAACACAAGTGCTCTCATTATCCGATCGGATCGGACCAATGGCTTTACGTGCTTTCCGAGGCACGGGAGTGTCAAACACCGCCAACTGTCTATTTCCGGGCTGCTATGGATATTTCTTAACAGTAAAACCTAAAAGCTTTTTGTTGGCTTGACCCGGGATTCGAACCTCATTCACAGCAGTTGTATTCACTACCGCTGGTCCACGGAGGCAGATGACGAAATTATGAAATTAGAAAGGCTGATATTATTATTACTTAGTTACATAAAATTGGAAGCGGTAAGTGCCGCCTATGTATTCGTTCCACCTCGTTAGAAACAGTGAGTGAGTGTTACGTATTATTTCCTCCTAGTCAAAAACAAAAGAATGAGTCGTACATACTATTTCCTCCGTGTGTTGAGGTGGTGCTTGAGCTGTTGTATCTCGTCGTGCTGCCGCGCCAGCTGTTCGTTGAGCCCCGCCACGTGCTCCGTCAGCACTGACATCTGCTCCTCGTAGTTGTGCGACGTCGAGTGCAGCTCCTCCTCCTATACACACAGATCGAGTACTGAGTCATTAGTTCTTTATTCTAAGGTGTTAGGAATCTAACTTCACGGCATGGATGGCGTAGTAGTAGTCGCCTCGCTATCACCACTGCGCCATGTTGCGGGAATGACGGAACAAAAAATGTTATGAGCCACAAATAGTTGTACCGAGTCTGGGTTTTCTTTATGACTTTTGTTTGAATGTTTGTATAGTGCCCACACGAATTATTTCTTCTTTAATATTCCTAATTATAAATCATTTATAGTGCGAAAGTTACCTGCTTTAAAAACGAAATGAAATGGACAAAAATCTAGTCCACTAAGATTTATGTTGTGTGATACAACTTTTGAGTCCTGATGCTTTAATGTTTTAAGAGGGAGGTGTTACGACACATCTCTTATTACATTACGTATCATTGCATGCAAGAAAGAGACAATACTACACACTTTGTATCGTGCTGTCTCGTTTTCACACATGTAGCTAATAAAAGTGCTTTTATAAATGGTTATCTTGTATTAAGGCAATCACAGTCCCTGGGCTACGGCTATTCATGAAGTTACAGTAGAATTAGTAACGGCTTAAGGCTACCTATATTTGAAGTTTCTCAGAAGTACTATTTTTTTTCTAACACAGTTTTTACCGTAATATTTCATAGAGTGATGTAATCAATATATAAACTTAGAAGTGAGAAACGGCCATAAATTGCCGTATACCTTAGAGTACGAAAAAATTCTCGAGTCAGTCTCTAGCTCTTACGGTTCTTGAGTTGAAAGATGGTATCACGTGACCAGAGGTCAAAGATCATAGTCGAATGGCGTTCACCGCGAGTCTCTAGCTCTTACGGTTGTATAACAGACAGATGGACAGATGGACGGACGAACGGACAAAGCTGTTGTATAAGAGTTTTTTCTACTCTAAAAACTTAAAACGCCTGGCATGTAGACCATCATATGATTAATATGTTTGAAGCCGAACATAAATACTACTGATAACAAACTATAAATATTTCACCCATATGCTATTGACTCACCAATCTGCTGATAGTATTGTGTTTCTCGTGTAGAGTGTGCTCGTCCGTTTGTTTGTCTCGCTCCATTTCCTCGAACCTTAGCCGTAGCATCTCACACTGAGGAAAATAGCGACATCACAAAATGTTAGGCACTTGTAGAAATGTTATATGGCAATAGTCACAATTACTTATAATAATGTAATTTCCAGCGATAGCCTACTGGGTGACCGTTGGACTGCCACGCAGCGGTCTCGAGTTCGATCCCACGGTGCGCATCTCGCACTTTATCGTGAGGAAACCTACATGTCTGAGAGTTCTCCATAATGTTCGAAGTTCGTGTTTCTCGAAGATATGTGAAGTCAGCCAACCCGCACTGGGCCAGCGAGGTGGACTACGGCCTAACTCTTCTCACACTGAGAAGAGGCCCGTGCCCAGTAGTGGGACGGTTTAATACAGGGCTAATATTATTATTTTCCAATATAGGTAAAATGACGTAGTTAGTATAATATCATTCCCGAGCACCACAATTTTGTTATATCAATGTACTGTGTGTACATATATAATAGTAGACTGGCATATTTACATGATCTATTGAGGCATCTGCTATGAACAATTTCTATTAACTAATGTTACCGCCCCGTAAAGCCGTATATGATGAAATTTAAAGTTAATATTTAATCTAAAGCAGTGGTACCTAATAAGTTTTTCCTAATTACCTACCACTCCAAAACCGTACCGTTTTTAACTTTACGACTAGTATAATTATACTAATACCAATACCAATTAACGGTTATAATCGTTAATTCAAGTTGAATGGATTTAGTCAACAGCACGTACCCCATCAAACAACCTTACATACCCCCGGGGAACTTATACTACCGATTGGGAAACACTAGTACATAAAATAGTAAAATACATATACCTTGTGTTAAATGTTGTAAATTTAATGGTGGCAAGCAGCATATTTGTTAGCCGTTAGTGTGTTAGGATTTCACTACTCCCACACGATCGACTGACGGCTACGGCACAGCGCCAATCGATCGTGTGAGCCTAGCGCCACCCTAAGTTGTTAGACCGCTGTCCAGCATTGTGAAAATCTATTAAAACGGAAATACGGAAAGCGAAGCCAAAATGTTAGCGTAAGCAGTAGAGAAATGTACATTTAAATATAGAACATTTACATTATTATACTCATTGTGCTAGTAGCGCCCCTAGCGACAGAAATTGTAATTAATTTATCTTTCTAATTTTATGAGTTTCAGTAAAGCTTCCTATCTTCTTTTACTAGATTTTTTTATATATTAGAGATGCGCAATAGTCGTCGAAATAAATCGAATAACTCAAAAATTGTATAACGATCCCGTCGATGTTTCTATGTAGGTATAATACGTATGTATTTACAAAAAAAAGTATATATGTATGTTTATCCATTGTCTAGTACCCATAGTACAAGCTCTGCTTAGTTTGGGCTAGATGGTGTTGTGTGTATGTGATAGAATATTATTATTATATTCGAATGACAATTCGATGACACATTAATTCGTTATCGTTTTTACTATAGGCGATTGTGTAGAATCATACTATACTTATTTCTTTATACGCGATTGAAATTTTATATCCACAGTTTAGATATAGGGTTCTATATACATATCTCTTAGCAGCACCTCCGCATCGACAGCGCATTTTGTTTTTGTTATGTTTGCGTTTTTTTGGTATTTTATTTTGTATTAACACTGTTCAAGAATGATTACATAGGATATAATATATACAAGCGAATACATCCAAGCATACACATAATGAATCAATTTAATTAAGTACTTTAGCCTTTGTCAATAACCTAGTATCAATTTGTAATTTGTTCCAAGTAAAAACTGCAGTGTTAATGATTGTTATATCAAGCTCAAGGTTAACCAACCACCATAAATAGTGCCCATTTCCAAGCATGACCTCTTATTTAAATGAAATTAACATGAAAGTTTATTTATGTTTTACAAGCCTTATCGCGCACGGCATTAGAACAAACCACGACTAAATTTGATTACTCCTGTTATCACACATATTGTAGTAATATTAATGTACACTGCGTCCTTGCTTAAGGCAAGTGAATGCGCCAACACAGCGCAATGGAAACCAAACATAAATGTAGCAATTCAAAAATCACTGACACAATTAATCATTTAAAAAATAGTGTTCATTAGAAAAACATGTTTAATTATTACTTTGCCATATTATACACTCCATCCCGATGTAATTAAAACAATGATACATACCTCTTTAACATAATGTTCAGTCTTGCTCTTCAATTCCTCTTTTTCACCTTTCAGCTGACTAATCTTATTTCTAAAGTACATCTTCATTCT
This sequence comes from Catocala fraxini, assembly GCA_930367265.1. NCBI lineage: Eukaryota > Metazoa > Arthropoda > Insecta > Lepidoptera > Erebidae > Catocala > Catocala fraxini. The sequence goes on along the minus strand of OV884040.1, from coordinate 6,316,427 downwards.
ATCTTCCCTAGCTTCCACTTCATGGTTCAAGAGGAACGGCACTTCGAGACTGCCAAGCAATCCTGTAACCCTTCCTTCAGCATCCACAGTGGTTTCACCAAAAGTATTGAAGTCCCCTGAGTCATGACCATCGCCACGACGCTTCTGCGATGCCGATACGTATTTAGCTACTTCTAGTTTTAGGCTTTCGTTCTCCATTTGAAGCATTTCGAATTCCATTCTAAGTTTTTGGTTTTCCTGAAAATATTACGTATAATTAATAATAATAATAATAATAATATTCTACCACATACACACAACACCATCTAGCCCAAACTAAGCAGAGCTTGTACTATGGGTACTAGACAATGGATAAACATACATATATACTTTTTTTTTTGTAAATACATACATATTATATTGTTTTTAGTCTGCACCTGCCCGACTTATTTAGCCGCTTGACGTTTAAGCCAATCGGAGGATATATCGTGAAATCTTAGGTCCAACGCCTAGATCACGCAGATATTGGATTATATGTTGATAAAATGTTTAGTCTGCAAACTTCAGCCTATTTGATGACAATAGGCCGTTAGGGATATATTAAATATAGCCAGCGCAATGGACTAGCCTATTAATAATGAATAACTAAAACGATCCAAAGCTTTATTTGTTGAGGTATGTGAAAGAGTAGTAGACTGCCTCGAAGGCGCAGCCGTAATGTATGCGACTGCTGTGTAAGAGATCTGGAATTCGGTTCCCATTCAGGAAAATTTCTAGATAGTAAAACCGAATTATACTTCTATCTAGAAATGTTTAGTACGGAGTTTGAAACTGGATCCGGTATATAACTATAGGCTCACTCACTATTACGTGGAACCTATTAGCAGGCGAATGTCCGGGATACACCTTACCCTACCTCTGGGTACATAAATGGGCGTGAAACTATTTCTATAACAGAAAAATTTCTAACTATTTCTTAATAAAGAGTTTAATTATAGCTACTCGTATAGGAAAGCACGCCTTTTCTATTGAGGATTAAGCCAAGTACAATTGATTTTATTTAATGGTATTAAAATGTTGAGTCATATAATTGCAGCGTGAACATCAACATAATAATACAATACTGTTGACGGCTTCAAGGTCAGCTTAATTAAAGTTGCCACATTCATTATTACAGTACTGAGTAGCCATGCTTATTGGGGAAATTACTCTAATTAAAATCAAGCACCTAGACAATAAAATAATAAATAAATGAGAATGTATTTCAATAAGAAACAGGCCTTTAGACACAGTATACTAAGAACAGTAGTTTATCTAAGACCGCTCGCGAGTTATTAGCCTACTCTTGCGTTGGCGCTTAAGAGTTAAGACTGCGCCGAGCGAAATGGGCCAAAACAGGCGGTCACAGTTAAGTGAATAAAATAAACACTTTTTGTTTAATACAAATATAAAATATACATTTACCATAACAATAAATGTGTTTATAATTGCTCCGTGTAAAAAACTTAAAATAATTAATATTTTCGACTACAAAATTACGTAAATTTGCACGAAAAATGCAAATACGTAAGCTCGTGTTACGTGATTTTTAGATTATAACAGCAGAAATCTATCCTATTTTACAGCTTAAACGAAACATAAATAGTTATATTACAATTTGTCCGTCACAAATATTTAAGTTATTGGTTAACAATAAAGATACATATTTATCAAAAAAGCATTTCAAATTCTGCATAAAATTTTACTATGGCGGCCGCGCGCTGATTTGAATATGCGCAGCACGAGCTCTGTCATTATGTCTTACGCTCGGCGCAGTCTTAAGGTTGTCACTTTTATTTTTAGTTAAATATTATTTGCGTATTATGAGCAGCACTATGTTTTCATTTATATAATATAACGTGAGAGCAGGCGAACGCGAGCGGGCGGGCAGCGTAGGTACTTGAACACGCCCGATCACACGACACACTCACTGTACATCCCACGCTGCCGCCACAGTATTCCGCCGTATTTTATGCTAATGTGTGCATGGCAGCGCGTGCGTATACGGCGCCCGCCGAGCACGCACACATTCAAACCGGCAGCGGCACATTTCTATGAAGATGACTTTCTGTTCTTAGTATACTGTGCTTTTAGACCAGCATTACAGTTATGTTTATAAAATGTTCTAAGCTTTCACGCGGTGTGACATATTTGCCTAAAGATGGCTTTGACAAAAAGCCAGCTTGGGCGGATCGGACTATAAGTTTGAGCTAAGAATTTTGAATGAATTGCTTCATACTCACTCACACATATCATTAGTACCCAGTCCTAAGTATTTAAAATCGCGCTAATAGTGTAGTCATATATATTTTTGCTAATATTGTAGTCTTTATAATATGCATGTTGATATTAAGGTGAAACATACTGTTCTTAATGATAAACTTTTATGTATCATCTGTATTTTCTTACAATGTTTCTTGCAAATAAATATTACTTACTTACTTACTGAAAATTATATCTCTAAAAAACATATAAATTTTATTAAAGTTGACAACAAAATAATAATAAAATTATTTACCTGTTCTAGCGTGTGTGCTTTCATACTAAGTTGTTCTGTTACATTTACATCGTCTACAGAACTTAAGGCATCTTCACTTCCAACCTGAAATTAAAATCTTATCTGAGTAAATATTATTTAACCGGGCATATTAATTAAGCAATCCCCAAGCTCAATGTATAGCTTATATATCCCTTCATATTCCTGGTCTTTCCCAACTAAAATGGTCAACACAGAACTATAATTGATTGTATGCAATTGAGTACTTATGTCTATTTTATTTCATTTATTTGGTTCAGCAACTAAATTAATTATATAATATTATCAATTAAGTCATAATTGAAGAAAAATATTATAACTATTTTAGTGTAGCGTGTTCACAACCACTTGAATCACTGCATCACCCATACAGCAGTAATAACAAAAAAGTGTAAAAATATAATGCATCTTACCAAACTGCCGCCTTCTGATAAAAAGTCTCCATTACAACTAGCAGCTTGACTACTGCTTGGTAAATGGATTTTATTTGGCGTACCACCTAACCTATCTTTATGTGTATCTTCTAACATTAGCTGCAGTTCTTGATTCTTGTTCTTGAGCTTAGCTATCTCACACTTATATTTACTGTCACTCTCACTTATGTGCCTCTGGTAGTCCTCAAGGGACGCCCTCAGCTGTGACACTTCAAATACCTTATCCGATAACTGAAATTTAAAAAAATATGTGTTTCTCTTACACAGGTATTTCTCTAACATTTTATTTCAAATATACTGGGTCCTTGAGAGACACATACCTGTGATGCATATTGTGCATTTTCTATTATTTTCTTTTGTAATTCCTCTTGCAATAACCCAGAGTCCAGAGGCCCAGGGTTACTGGCAGTAGGCTTCTTGTCATCTCCCTTACTCTTTGATTTTTTGATCAACTTTAACTGGAAAATACAAATAACATCAATTATTTGAAAGAGTAAAGATGAGAGAAATGTCATAAAAATAAGGACATTACTACAAAATTATATAATATTATTAACAATATATTATTGTGATACTGTTATTGTTACTTTGTTAACAGACCATAATAAAAAAACATATTCTGCATCTACCAAGTTTGTCACACAGGACATAATATGCAATAGTGAAAAGTCATCTTTTAGGACAAATTTCTCAATTGTCTATTAGCATATTGTACTGACAAAATAACATGGTGAGTTTCTTAGATAAAAAGAGAAAACTTACAAATCCTACAAAATTTACCTAACCTGGTTTTATAATTATAGTGATGAAAACTGCCTGTTATGCCAACCTATCATTAGAATCATTCCTTTAGTCCATAATTATAAACATATGGGAATGGGACATATGCATAAAATCTATGTGTTGACAAATGAAACGTGAGTACTTATATAATATTTTCTAATTAGAATCCAATAGGACAAACTTATTACTATTTTGTGACATATTTCACTTTGCAAAATTACCAAGTGAAACATGTGTACTATCACTTGCCTGAACTTATTTTATTTCAGTTATACAATTATACAAATATTAAAATTTGAGTGTTTTACCTAAATAAAGTAAATTCAAAAGCATTAACTGCTAAACCAGCTTTGATTTCAATAACATTTGATCACAAGTGAAAAATTAGAACATATAAAACTAATTCAGAAATATGTACACAAATAGACTAACATCTGTAATATTTATTTAGCAAATCTTTAAACATTAAGATAACAGCCCAACAAAGAATTAAGATAAGTTTATTATCTGCACATGATTAGATACACTCCACAGCCACTATGCTCTTTGTTTTGATTTCAATTCAAAGTACAACTGACCTGTAACATGTCGAGTTCATCCTGAAGGACGGACACGCGCCGCGTCAGCTGCTGATTCCTGAACGTCAACGAATCTATCTCCAATTCCCCTTTTCGTAGAGACTTTTCTTTATCTTTTAAAATATCCCGCAGTTCATTCGACTTAGCCTGTTCGTCCAATACTCCCTTTTTTAGCACCTTAACATGCACTCGCAACTGCAACAGCGGAAACAACGAATTCACCAAATTGCCGACCGACTCAATGCATCACTAATAATGAGGATACACACTTTGGAATACTCAGATGCGAGCTTCTGATACTTAGCCTGTATATCACCCGAAGGCAACCCCTCCATTGTCGCTTTTCAGGTGGTCATTACTGTAAATTCTGATATTTAGCTGTTTATTTGTTGTATTGAATGAACACCCACTTCAGCCCACTTTCGCAAATGTGACGTACTGTGAATTGCTGTGAATACCACAGAATACATATACTATACCCTAACGGGGTGAATACTGTGATAGTAGATTCAATAGATTGCAAGAAATGACATGTGTCAATTTGATGATAGTCCAATAGTCGATTGTTGGTAAAATAATGAGTCGAATAATTTATATTTATTGTTGTCTTTATCTTTGAATGAAATTTATAGCATTAAAATGTTTGTATAAAGGTGTTCCACTAAGTTCTACTGTATCGAAATATCACACATTAAAAGTCAATTGACAATTCAAATAAATAGTAGAATTTAAAATGCCAAAGGTGACACCTTACAAACCTTTTTTAAAGTTGTGGAGGAAAACGAGGGAAATTATTTTTTAGGCTGGCAATATTCCCTCTGTTGATGTGTCGTGATTGTCCAATATAAAATATCAATATTTTGGAAATTTATGAAAGAAAAGCTATAATTTCTAACTTACTAGACATATTTATATACTACTAATTATATTTCATCTTTCAATGGTACGGTCATGGACGATAGGTACGTTGTTTGCAATTTTTTTTACAACATTGTATCGCAACAGGTAAAACTAAGTTAGAACAAAGTAAATTATGACTAAACTAAGCGGTATTTTGCAGGAATATGGAATCAGGCTGTTCTCATTACAATGATGGTGAAAGTGAACACTCCAGGTGTATAATTCACATCGATGTAGATTGCTTCTATGCGCAAGTGGAGATGGTGCGAAACCCCGAATTGCGGTCGGTTCCGCTCGGCATACAACAGAAGAATATCGTCGTAACGAGCAACTACGAGGCCAGGAAGTACGGGGTGCAAAAATGTATGCTTGTCGCAGACGCGATTAAGGTCTGCCCCAATTTAAAACTTGTTAATGGTGAAGATTTGCACAACTACAGAACTGCTTCTAACAAGATTTTTGCTGTGTTACAACATTGGAAGTGTCCAGTAGAAAAATTGGGTATGGATGAAAATTATATTGATGTCTCAAACTTAGTACAAGAAAAAATGAAAACTACAAATAACACTAATATCACTCTCACTGGTCATACATACAATGAACCAACAATGGACTGCCTGTGTGGCTGCCATACGAGACTGAGGATAGCATCACAAATAGCTGGTGAGATGAGAAAGAAAATATATGATGAATTAGCTTTCACAACTTGTGCTGGTATTGCACACAACAAACTGTTAGCAAAATTAATATGTCCCCTAAATAAACCTAATGACCAAACAACTATATATCCAGAGCACGGGACCAGTTTCATGTCTACTTTACCAAGTGTTCGATCCATTCCAAGTATTGGTTCTAAAACTACTGAAGCACTTATATCACAAAGAATAATAACTGTGAGTGATCTCCAAGAGGTGTCTGTAGATGTATTAAAACAGCATTTTAGCAGTGATATGGCTGTTAGATTGAAAAACTTAAGTATAGGTGAAGATAATACTCCAGTAAAACAGACTGGCAAGCCTCAGAGCATAGGCTTAGAGGACAGCTTCAAGATTGTCAGTTTGAAGAGTGAGGTAGAGGACAAGTTCCAAGCTCTGCTGCAGAGGTTGCTAGTGCTGGTGAGGGAAGATGGACGCATTCCAGTTTCATTAAGAGTCACACTAAGAAAGAAAGATGCTAAGAGACTGAGCAGTCATAGAGAATCAAGACAAAGCCAGATCTCATCCTCAATCTTCACACTCAGCAATGGCACTCTGACAGTCACTGAGGCAGGCCAGCAGAAACTCATGAACATAATAATGAGATTATTCAATAAACTTATTGATCTGTCCAAACCATTCCATTTAACTTTAGTTGGATTGGCTTTTACAAAGTTCCAGGAGCGCATGACTGGCAGGAGTTCCATAGTGAACTATTTAATGAATGATATTTCCGTCCAATCTGTGCTTAACTTACAAAATGAATGTGATACGTCAGCCACGTCTATGGACTACTCGGCCGTGTCGCCGAGCAGTAGCACTACGACTGATCTCTCCGACGGCGAAGTCGAGCCGTCGCCAAAAAAGCCCAAAAAGGTTACGTGGATAGCGAAAAGACGATGTTTGTCCAAAGAGGAAGTGGCATCTCCTAGTAAACTAAAAGTAGGTGAACTCAGATTAAATTCAAAAGAATTGGAGAAGGTATCAGAGCTAAGACTGAATTCGCGAGACCGATCACTGACACCCCGCGCTAGTCCCGCGAAAGACAACATGTCTGACACTTCAGATACTATGAAAGATAGTGAGGAGCGCAACTGCGACGACTGTCCCAGTTACGTCGATAAAGAAGTATTCAGTGCACTGCCTGGCGAAATGCAAAAGGAGTTGAAAGCCATGTGGAAGAACCCCTCTAGTTCCGAGGTGCCCAGGAGTAGTCCAAGAACCATGAACAAAGCTAAACCGAACACAATTATGAAATATTTTGTTCCACACAAATAGTATTAGTAAGATTTTATCTTGTTAAGTATTTTAAGTGATAAGTGAATGGTTTCTATTTTTTCAAATCATACAATTTTTATTCAGCTGATCAAATACATGTTTATGTTAAAAAAAATTAATATCTTTTATTATATATTTACAACTAAACTTCCCCGGGTTAAATAACAAAAAACTTTTAGTATACAACTGGGCATATCATTTAATATCTATATTTTTTACAGCATTGGTTACCATAATGGATAATTCTGTGAACTTGTGAATACTATTTACATTGAGGCGGAGAGTGTCGGCAAGGTTGCCGTACGAAACGACGTCGACGTTCAGCTGCAGTCGGATCTTGTCTCCGTCGGTGACGCCCGCGCTGTCGCTACTCTGTGGAGAACTCATCTCTCGAATTTGCTTCAGTCTTCTCAAAGAATCCTCAGTTTTCTGCACTGAGGTCAAAACATCTTCTACATATTTGTGATATCTGGAACACAGTTTCTATTTATAGATAACTAATAAGTACATTGAGTCATGTAATTATTATTAAATATAATAAAATGTAGCTTAATTTGTATACATTTTAAATGAAGGTTAGTTAATACTTACGAAACAGTCATAACATTGAAGAGTGCCTCAAGAATACCCATAATGAAGGCATTATCCAAACGCTTAGAAGCTTCCTGAGTGAATTCCTTAAGTGAATTAGACACAACATCTATATAGGTACAAGGCTTAGTTGGAACACTGCGGTTTGTCTTTCGGTACAACCTTGGTATATCACTGACTTGCTTCAACTGCAAGTTGAAATTATCGAAAAGTTCGTTGACTATACATTCTCGTATTTTGTCTTTTGTACCTTCTAATGCTACTTCGGAAGAGTTCAAACTTTGTCTAAGCAGGTCTTTGTTGTCAATGGGAATCTTAACCATTACAAGTTCTAAAACTTGTGGCAATCTCTGCAATAAGGTTTGTACATCAACATAAATGCTAATACTGTTGTCAATCAGACTCTTGTTCACATTAGTTGACTCGAACTTGTGTGACGGCAGTTTCTGAAAAACCAAAGCTTTGTTAACTTTATTAAACATATAAATCTAAATGTTTTTAATAACGTTTTTGTTATTTTCAGACTACAATAAAAAACCGTTTAACTCGGCATCACGGTTTTAATGACCCTACAGGTATTTACAAGTACCCATTAGCACACACGATAAAAACAAATTTCGTAATCCTTATCAGAGCAACTTCACATTATTTTATCAGCAGTTCAATCACACTTTCAAATAGCCGACATACAAAATAATACACATAAAGTCCACTCCATTACCTGTGTACAATATGCATTAGCCCATACTGCATATCGTGATAGCATTTGTAGTGTTAGTTTCCAGAACTTATGTGCTAAGGCTTCAATGCAAACTCCTTCTGACCAACACTCTTCAACTGAGTTCCAACATTTTTGCGTCTCTTTTAATATAAAATCGTTTCCACTTTCTAGCGTTGGGCTCTTTTGTAACGCAGCCTCGAAACTTCCTGTGTTTGTTAAAGAATTTTTAAACAAAACATAGTTGAAATTTTACACAGAATTGGATGCAAAGTTAATTTTACACCACTATATTATAGGAAATTGCTAAGAATATGTATGCTAAACAGTTTTGGCAAGAAGCCAACATAAAATTGTTAGGCAATTACTCAGTTCATGTTTTATTCTATGGAATGTCTGGAATTGAATACCAAAGGAAGTGTAAATTAACATTATACATTATTAAAATCAACAGTGTACCTGCAATTTCTTGAAACCGTATCTGGAAATAAACAGGCAGATTCCATCTTCTTTGGAAGCTCTTATATTCTGTTGTCTCATGCAATAACTTTACATCTTCTATAGAACAATACTCTTCTAATTTCATTACAAATTGTATACTTTCACTGTACCGCCTGTAAAATATCTGAGGATTGCCCGGTGCAAAAATAGATGCAAGATTCACCTCCAATCTACTTTCAACTTCACACCAAAAACAGTTGACTAAAAACCTATATTTCTTAACAAGAAATGTGAGTTTGGAATGTTTTGTTACTGTCAAGAGTAACTTCAGTTTTGTGTCTAATAGAGACAAGATTCTTTCATAGATCCCCTGTAGCCCATCTTTGCTTTTCTGTAAGGCTGGTTCATTGATTATGTCTTGTAACAGGGTTGCAACTGCTTGCTTGCGTATCAACATTTCTGTGTCTGCAACACGGTCTAGAGATGCAAGTGTTATAATTGTCTTAAGAAGGTTTTCTTCATCACTTTCATTCCAAAACTGAAAGAGTAACTCATTCAGACTTTGTATTAGTTTTTCTCCTACTTCATTGTATTGTAGCTTTTGCTCTGGCTTGATTAAACTGTCACACTTCATAATGGAAAACTTCAATTGGTTGTATTGCATTGCTGCACGGTCTGCTAAGGCCACTCTTTCCTGCTTTTTCACTACAGATATATTTTTAAGAACACCGTTTAATGTTTTTAAACAGTTGATTGTTTGGCTATAATGTTTCAATAATTGCTTTTTCTTCTGTAAACCATGTTTCTGGTTCAGCCACATAGATAACTCTTTCATTGCATCTTCTAAACATTGTCTTACACTCTAGAAAAATAAACTTTGTATCAATCATATGTTTAAATTCTTTATAGATAACAGTATAGTACAGAAAAATACATGTTTGCTATGCATCATAAACATTTCCAATTAAACATCAGCTAATTATAAATGTCATTAAAACAACTTACAAGGACTTCATCATTCAACTGTCCTAATGGCACCTGAATTTTTACAATAGCCTTGTCGAACCCGATGAGAGTGGCGCATAGATTCACAAAGTTAGCGTAGTCTTTGTTGATGAGCTCTATCATAGCCAGCCGGAGGACTTTTAGGTAGATCCCCAAGTCATCCCGCATAGTCTCCAACGACGCAACATTTTGATGATCCGCCAAAAAGTTATCGACGGAAAAATTTGTCTGCAATCACCACTAACAAGCTCAATAACATTCTAAGCCTAATCAAGCGATTAACACGTATAATTACTTAGAAATCGGCGAAAATACCTTGACAAAATCATTTCGATCGAAGCACAGCCCTCTTGGGGCTGGCGGCAGTGTAAACTCCATTATATTATTCTCCATACTAACGTGTCACTATCATTGTTTTATGAAGGCACCATTATTGAGAGGAATTGTTGAAAAGTGTTTAAATTATCTATTTAGATCGCTGCTCTCTACGGCGATCATTTTGACACTTATGTTCACTGACGTAAGCCTGACACATCACACGTCAATTTATTCGTCCGGATACGGGTGGGGTAATAAATTCTACGACAGATTTATTTTTCTTTTATCAACCTTTCAGAATTTCAAGCCTACATGGAATATTTATTAAAAAATATATAAATACTAGTTCTTGCCTGCAGCTACGCCCATTTGAGAACAGTACCGTTCGTTCCCAACCAGTCACACTGTTACTCGATAGGACTTAATATGTGACTCGTTGGGAACCCGATCACAAAAAGTTATCCTATTGAGTAACAGTGTTACTGCTTGGGTTTGCTATTTACCATTTTCCCAACAAGTCACACTGGCGGCATTTTAGTGTTACTCGTTGGGAACATGAATAAAAGTTGTCCTATCGAGTAACAGTGTGACTGGTTGGAATTGATTTTTAAAATTATTTCAAACGAGTCACAGTTTACAGTGCGACTCGTTGGGAACAAACTACAGTACTTTCACAGAGTACTATTATATATAAGTTATTTTTCTGGATGAAATGTACCCAGTGTCCTTTTTCTACACACAAGTGGACTGTAAAATTATTTGTTTACTTTTATGTGTTCAAATGACTGTATCTTTTAATGCCAATAAACGTTATTATTATTATTATTTTATATTTGTTTTTCTCGAAATGTGTAGTAATTTCGGTCAATAAATAAAAACCACGGGTTTACACCAAGTGGAGTTCATTACAAAGATTCGTTTAAGGGGCTATATCTTCCTGCAAAAACTTTCGGACGATTCGGCAGGTGTTTAGTATGGATGCTTTTTGCATAGTCATGTATACATTAGATGGTAGTTCTAGTTGTTGTAGATAATGATGAAGCTGTTTGGGTATGATTCCGGTGCTAGACAGAATCAGAGGAACAATATACACTCTATTTAATTTCCAGATTCTTATTATTTCTTCTTTTAACTCTGTGTATTTATGTATTTTTTCAGTTATTGTTTTTTGTAAGTTGTGTGTGTTAGGGACAGCGATATCAATTAAGTATGCGTGTTGATTTAACTTGTCTATTAGTGTTATATCCGGTCTATTATAATGTACAGTTTTATCAGTTAAGATGGCTCTATCAAAATATATTTTGTGATGCTGATTCTCCAGCACCGGTCTTGGAACATATTGGTAGTATGGTACTGCTTTATTTGTTATGAGATTGTGTTTAATGGATAGTTTTTGGTGAATGATGTGAGCGATTTGATTGTGTCTGTGGGTATAGTCGGTTTGAGCTAAGTTTGGGCAAGCACTGGTTATATGTTGAATGGTTTCGGATAAGCGATGGCATTTCCTGCATTTGTCATTTTGAGTGTTAGGATCTTTTAGAATAAACTTTCTGTAGTTTTTGGTGTTAATAACTTGGTCCTGGATGGCAAGCATAAAACCTTCGGTCTCAGGGAATAGCGAACCTAATTTTAGCCACTTGTTTGAGCCTTCTATGTCTATGTGCGGCTGTTCTAGGTCAAGTAAATGTCTGCCATGCAATTCTTTGGAACGCCAATTATCTGTTTTACCCTGTACATGTTCTCTCGGGGTTTTGTAGACAATTTCTTTATGGTGCAAATTTAGCGGAGTGAAGTTCTTATCTATTCTAACTGTGGATAAATGAATATCACTAGTTGCAGATTTGGTATAGAAAAAGTCTCTGAGATTTTGAATCTGTCTTTCCCATAATAATTTAAGGTCAGTAAGGCCTCTAACCCCTTTTTGCCTCTTAACTGAAATTCTTTCAATGGCTGATTTGGGGTGTAAATAATTGTGTTTAGTTAATATAGTTCTGGTTTTAATTTCTAATCGATTAATATCAGTGCGCGTCCACTTAACAACTCCAAAGGTATATGTTAAGACTGGTATTGCAAAAGTATTAATGGCTTTGAATAGGTTTTTTGAGTAAAGCTGTTTTTTGCAGATGAGGTTTAGTCGGTTAGTATATTCTAGGAATAAATCTTTTTTAATCTGAGTGTGGTTGATAGCATTAGACTGATGAATACCGAGATATTTATAAAAATCTGTTGGTTCCATAGATAAAAATGTGTGAGGTTGATCTGAATTTAGACTATTCCTGACTGCTTTGCCTCGGCAAATGTGTAGTGCTCGACATTTATCGAGACCGAATGACATGTTTATATCTTTGCTAAATAATGTAGTAATTTCAATTAGCTTCTTATGACAGTTGTCGGTCTTAGCGAAAAGTTTGATGTCGTCCATGTACATAAGATGAGTAATATGTGTATTGCTGCTTAATTTGTACCCGTTAGTGTTATTGTTAAGGAGATAAGACAGCGGATTAAGAGCGAGACAGAACCATAAGGGACTCAGCGAATCTCCCTGAAATATGCCATTCTCAATATATATTTCATCTGTCGTGACTGTATCCGCATCGTTAGAAACCTGTAATGTTGTTCGCCAATCTGACATGGCCCTTTCCAGAAATTGTATAATAATGGGGTTGATTTTATAAATATGTAAAACCTTTAATAACCAGGAATGAGGTACACTGTCAAATGCTTTCTTGTAGTCAATATAAGATATATGAAGATTTCTTTTTCGAGACTGAGCGTGTTTTAAAATTGTAGCATCTATTATAAGTTGTTCTTTACATCCTTTATGATTTTGTCTACATCCTTTTTGTTCTTCAAATAAGATGTTATTGCGTTCTAAATGGCTGTTGATGTTACGTGTAATGAGTGATGTAATGAGTTTGTATATTGTTGGAAGACATGTGATTGGGCGGTACTGTGATGGATTTACTGTATCTGAACTTTTTGGTAACATATATGTTATGCCTTTTGTTATAAATTTAGGCAATTGTTGATGACCTTTAATAATTTCGGTAATATTTTTTGCTAGTATACCGTGAAGTGAGAAAAACTTTTTATACCAAAAATTGTGCAGACTATCTATTCCAGCAGCTTTCCAATTCTTCATTTTTCTTGTAACTATGGCTATATCCTCAGTAGTAATATTGGGTAATTCCATAATTTCAAGGCTTGCCATTCTACTTGCTTCTTCGTTTATCCACCTAGCATTATAATTGTGATCTTTGTGCTTCTTCCACAAATCGGCCCAGTAGTTTTTAAGATCTTGCGCTTGAGGTAACCCATTATGTTTATCGGTCGGTAAATTTCTAGTTTTTAGTGACCTATAGAAGCTCTTTTCGCGCGAAGCAAACATTTTATTATCTTTTTTTCTCTGTAATGCTTTGAGATACCTAGCTAAGCGTTGTGACTTTAGTGTTAATTTTTGTTTTAGTGTATCCAAGTACTCTTCTGGTCTAACATTATTTCGTTCGTGAATTGAGTGAATCTTCATACGATTGAAAATAGACTGCGCTGCTGAAACTACTTTTCTAGACCTGCTGTTATTTATATACTGAGTTAACCTACCTATATCAGCTCTTAAACTTGTTATATCATTTTCAATTCTTATTTGCCACTTAGGTTTTTGGAGTTCACGTGACTTTGTAGATGTGTCTCTATGCAAAGTATGGATCTTATATCCTAAACGTTTACTTATAACTAATGCGCTGCAGTATACTAGTGTATGTATAAATATGAAATCTGATTCTGTAGTAAAAAATCTGCCGAGTATATGTTCATTAAAAGTATTCAAAAATCCGTACAGCATTTTATTTTCTCTTAGTCTAGGTAATTTAGGACGAACTGCTGGGTCCACATCGCGATATTCGATAAGTGTAGTTTCTAATTGGTTAATTAATTCCTGTGTCAATGTATCTATTTGTGTGACTTGAGAGGTGTGTGTACTGTCTGTTTCTTGTGAGATAATTGTAATATTAGATGAGTTATTGATCTGGGTGGAGGCGTCTAGTGTAACGAAGGATTGTTGTGTGGTTAATATGATAGGGGGTGAAGATGGTAAAGGATGAAAGTTTGTATTTGATGGTAATTGTGAGGTCTCTTCTAAGATGACATGTGATGGATGTCGTAATAAGAGTAGATTATTTTCTAATTGTTCCTTTTTCAGTATCTGTGAAATCTCTTGTTTTAGGCTATTAATTATATTATCAGATAACATTTTGTTTCTAATAATAACCCTTCTTTGATCAGAAAGTCTCTGTGCTGAAACTTTTAAATGTGGATATCTTAGTGTAAATTGCTCGTGGAGTTTTTTGGAATACATAGTCCTATCTGTGTCAAGTTTAGTGATATATAAATATGTGCGCATAATAAACGTATTTAATTCGTCAGTCCATTGCATACGCACTCTTGTTTTACCAGCTTTCGTGGTCACAGATTGAGTGGCGTGTGCCTGCTGTGAAACATCGCTAGCCGAAGTTGATGATGTATTATTATAGTGACTGGTTGTGGTATTGTGGAGTGATAATGTATTTGCTTTGTTGTTATATCGCTTTTGGTTTTGAGTAATGTTTTGAGAGTTCGGGTTTTGTGAGGTTGTGAGTGGCGAGTGAGTTAAATTATGGTGATGTAGGTCGCACTGCATCTGATTCGATGGAATATCTAAGTGGAAATTTGGTTTTAGTTGATTGAGTTCTTCTTTAACTTCGACTCGTATCTGATCTATTGTATGCTGTGGTATTAATTTATTGCGGATTATAGCCCTACGTTGGTCTCCTACTCTTTGTCGGCTTATTTGCAAATTCGGGTATTTTTCTAATAACTTTAGGTGAAGGGGTTCAAGGTATGTTTTTGTATCTGTATCTAATGAAGTTAATTGATAATATGTACGCAATATAAACTTATTCATATCAGGTGTCCATTTTATGCGCTTTGTAGTATTGGCGCCCGGAGTGGATGCAAGTTTTAAGTCATAATAGACATCTTGCACAACACTGTTAGATAGACTAGAAGTGGACAGAGTAGAAGATCTCCTAGTCATAAATGAAGGGCGAGTTGATGGGATGGATGAAAATAACGACGTAGTGTCTTCATCAGTAAGAGAATGCCTGCGACAACCGGGTAGCGCTCGAAGATTGTATTTCTTAATATTATATTTATTCATTCTATTCCCACGAGTAGCTAGAGACATAAAGGTCGACCACGGCAGAGCCCTGCGTTCACCGCGGCAAGGGAAAATTAAACTAAAGGTCCCCTGGTCTTCAGAGTTCGCATACTAGCGACTAAGCTCCCCCTTAGTCATGCAGCTCTCGGCGTATACTGTTTCGCCTTAGCTTGGGTCCTACTCCTAATCCTAATCCTAACTACCTATCTACCTACCTACCAGTGCCACGTTAGCCACGCCAGTAAGTTCTACCACATTCTACCACATATTCTACCACATACACACAACACCATCTAGCCCAAACTAAGCAGAGCTTGTACTATGGATACTAGACAATGGATAAACATACATATATACTTTTTTTTTTTGTAAATACATACATATTATACATAGAAACACCCAGACCAAGACAAACATCCATGTTCATGCACACAAATGTTTGACTTGTGCGGGAATCGAACCCGCGACCTCAGGCGTGGCAGTCGGTTACACTAACCACTACGCCATTGAGGCCGACGTTCTATCTCGTGTGTCCGCCCCCCACGTGATCAGGTGGTCGATCAGGACGTGTGGTTGGTTTTTAGGGGGCTTATTATTATTATTATTATTATTATTATTTTCTGTATCTCTGACAACGTGTATACAAAATTGATTGGATTGTTTGAATGATTGGTCGAGTAATTACTCGTCAGTTGTGAAAGCTTATCAAACAAACTCATATTCGCATTTATATTAGTTAAGATTGATACTGTCCATTTCGCAAGACAGTAAATTTCTTTTAAGTTGATGAAGAACCAAAGATTAGCGGATTAGTAAGCAAAAGTAAAATGATTACTTACTACTTTATTGCCTAACAAGGAATCGATTACTGTTAGAGTCAAAACGTTCTTAAGTGGAGACGGAGATTTGATAAAAGTATCTAAGGAAGACGTTCCTTACTATCACAGCCTTCTCTAGGTTCAAGTCCCCAAATTGAAAGAGGCCTATATTCAGTTGAGAACTGCCAAAAGATAATTGATTAATTACTGCTTTTACATGCATTAGTACCTGATTCCTGTGTTGCAGGGGCATTTACAAACATTTAAATAACGGACACAAAGAACACCCAGAAGCCGAACAACTGTTTGAGGCTCACATAGATTTTTGTGCCGTGTAGGTATCAAGCTTACTACACTCAGCGTGGTGCCAGTGGCGAGGCGATAATTTACTACGCCATCCGTGGCAGTGCATTATGGTAGAGGTGTAGGTACCACAATTCGCCAGCGCTGTTTAGGTTCCATATTATTAGAAGCGATCCTATTGCAGTTTACTAAGACAAATTTTACGTTCAGTGCTGTTATTGAGAATCGCCAACAGTAAGCACATGGCCCAAGATTTCTGACCTGGGAATCAAATTCTAGACAACATAATCAGCCGTAACTGTAAGTGCAACATTTTACCAGGGGACCTAAGAATTATATAATTTGGTGAAACTTTCACAGTCTCTTAAGCCCGTGAGAGTTTTACCATATAGGTTTCATTATTCCAAATTTAGAAGAACAGTGAGTGTAGAAAATTTGTTCTTGTTCGATTATATTGGATGAGCTTATCAAAAGCGTTCATCTCGTCGGTTCTACGCCCTTGCTTTACTGAACGTGGTAAGTGTAAATTCATAGTATAGTTTAGTTACTGTAACCTTGACGTTCTTATGTGTTGTGTCCTAAATTAATAAAGATTTTCTTTTTTGTTTTAAAAAGACAACCCATGCACTATTAATAATTCCTGTGTCGCGAGGGACTTTACCATCATTCAAACAACGGACACAAAAACATCCAGACTCGGCGCAATCATGTGTGGATGAAATAAATTTTGTCCCGAGTGGGATTCGTACAACATTCGGCGCAGTGGCGAGACGACCACTTCAACCACTACGCTATCCGTGCACACTGGAGGCTTATGGATCAAATCTATACTAATATTATAAAGCTGAAGAGTTTGATTGTTCGTTTCGTTTGTGGAGGAACGGAGTGTGATGTCCCTCCAACACAAAGGGAGGATCCTCCGACCAGGCTGATTGATCGTGTCTGGCGGGCCGCGGCCCCCAGGCACGATTAACCAGCCTGGGCGGACGATCCTCCCTATGTGTTGGAGGGACATCACACCCTGTTCCTCCACATTGGTGACCCCGACGTGATCATCACAGCACTCCGACGTGATTGGAAGCAATCTTCACGAAGCAGATCAGCAGCAGCAACCATCGCCATCATCTTCACTCCTCTCACACAGCACCTCTCCAGATGAGCAGTAATCAAGTCGTAGCCAGCTAGCATCTTCGGCCTCGACAGGGACCACCACACGCCTGCAGTGAACGCGCAGCCTGGTCTTCCCTACGGCCTCACCAGCGTCAAGGCTCAACCCACTGCACACACGGTCCACGCAAGCAGGGCACTTCATTCGCCGTCAACGCAGCAGCCAGCCAAGACGCAGCAACTACGCAGCATCAACCCCAACTCACCATGGGATACACTGCAACGCAACAACCCCGACTCACTGAGGCACACGCAACGCTCATCGCACTCAGACCCGACTCACTGAGGTCTAGCGACATACAGTTCCGACTCACTGGAACTAGCGGCATACAGTTCCGACTCACTGGAACTAGCGGCATACAGTTCCGACTCACTGGAATTAGCGGCATCTTTCACTGGCACTGGCAATGCTTTTCAGCAGCATCGACAGCTGTCTTATCAACCTGATCGACCTTCGGTCTTGGAGGGGAATACTGTGGCGACTCCGCATAGACGAAGAAGTTCCGCCTACATCTAACAGATGGCGCTAAATACGCTAAATGACGTCACAATCCTGCATCGCGCAAGCGGAGTTTACACAGCGACTAACTATATATACAAGCTCCCGACATCAACAGTTAGGCGGCGGCTCCCCAGGCACGATCAACCAGCCTGGGAGGAAGATCCTCCCTATGTGTTGGCGGTACATCACACCCTGTTCCTTCACAGGTTGAACACGCTAATCTCAGGAACTACTGGTACGAATGTAATAATTCTTTTAGTGTTGGATAGTACATTTATCGAGGAAAATTATTTAATCAAACATAGTGCTAATAACATAATAATACAATTTTGAGTAAGTATATTTTATTATGATTACCTCCCTATATTTTTAATGATGGTAGTAAACTTTCAGAATAATGAATTATAAGAGTCTGTCCACAACTTTGCGGTAGGATTGTATTGACATATAAGATGCCTACTTTATGGTGCATAAAAATACAATGCATCGTGCACAACTGGCTTAGGTACCTTATAGGTACTGTGGGTACAGTGTTGGATTATCCGGTAAACTTGGAATGTGCCAGGGACGCGACAAATAACAAATAGACGCGCGCGGAAGTACATAAACTAAAAAAAGAATGTGCTATCATTGAGGTCAGAAGTGCAAGCTAAAAAGTAGGTATGTAAATTATGTAATACCTACTGTTATTACATAGTTTTAAGTTTTGTTACCTAAGTGGCTATTCAGATATTCTAATTAATTGTACCTAGTATCAAGAATTACAAGTGCATAATAATTTGTAGATAAAAATCATTAACATAAATATACATAGGTATCTTTCAGCATTTATTTATATAAATATATAATATGCCCTGTATTTTAACTGTCCCACTGCTGGGCACAGGTCTCTTCTAAGCGTGAGAAGAGGATATATACCATCACGCTCTCAGATAAGCAGGTTTCCTCACAAAGTTTTCCTTCACCGATAAAGCAAGCGATAATTAACTATAAATATCTACGCACGTAATTTCGAAAAGGCCGAGACGCCTTGGAATCGAACTTGAGACCTCTGTGTGGCAGCTCAACGGTTTCCCACTAGGCTATCACTGTTATATATAATAAATAATATAACGAAAAAAATATATCTAAACTGAATTAGCCATGGTCGCTTGCCGTTAACGACTTGCCGTCGCACATTGCTGACCCGACAGCAAATTATTAGAAAATAAAATAAAAGAAGAATCTTTATAGATTTTATTTGACGGGCGCAATAATAACGAGTGTTACCTCCGTTTGTTTCTTCTATATCGCCGGTTTCCTTTACAATAGTGGGAAATGACTTCCGAAATAATTAGAAACAGCGAACTCTTCTACTTATTAATATTTTGCTATTAACACTCTAATATCAATACTAATAAAAGGCTTTGCTGGTCTTGTAAAATTGCGGTGAAAAATGCCGTCATTGTCTAACTTTATACAATACTTATTTTTGGTCTAACTATTCACTATGTTTGCAGTCTACGGACTTCTCGAATCTTAGACATCAACAGTGGGTATTCAAAATGTCACATTGTAGAAATGTACGATGCGCCATCCCTTCGTGCGTTGCGGTGTTGCTGTGATATATGTTGCGGCTTCGCTTCGCGCCGTACCCATGAGTATCTTCCGTCTTTTATTTTTAGTTGACACCGCGGTGCTAGCTTGCGACAATGTACCATAACCATCATACTATTATTAAGTAACATGTAAACATATATTATTATACTAGCAGACCCGCACAATTTCGTCCGCTTCACATAAGAGAATTTTCCTCGTATTTGCAACATTTTTCATTAATGCTCTGCTCCTATTAGTCATAGCATGGTGTTATATAACTAAAATTATTTTTCAATTCGAACCAGTAGTTTCTGAGATTAGTGCGTTCAACCAACCAAACAAACAAACGCTTCAGCTTTATAATATTAGTATAGATTTAGAGAGGAAATGACATCAAGAACTTATTATCTTTCAAGACATTTTTCGCAACTTATTTTATATGTCGCGATAACCCGAGGAACGCACAGACTCCGAATAAATATTTGTGGATAGCACATTTTTTTTATACCGTATTACCACCCACGGTACCCACGACACTTCTCACTTTGGCACCGGCAAATCACTGTGCCATCCAGAAATTAAACCAGTTAATTGATAAGCTAGCTTGGATCTATCTCAGTGTCAATATAATATTACAGTTGCAAGCGGTATAGTGCTTGTGTAAACTCAGCTTTAGATACAAAATGATATAATGTTATTATACGATAAAGACAAGGATGCAATTTATGTAATTATCTATTAATTGGGTTAATAGGTATACCTTTCGACAAACAGTAGATTGCTTTCAATCTTCATTACCTATCATTTCAGACTTATTAGGTTCGTTTATTATGAGTTAGGTAGGTACTCCAAACTTATTAGAAAACATAATTTTCGTAATAAAACAGGATGTTTCTCTTTTCTTCAGATTTTAAGTGGTTTTACTTATTATGCAGCAATATTTCTAGATTTATTAACTATAGGTAGGTAATTTTAGGTAAAATAATTCAGTAGGTTTCCACATTTGCATACTGTAGCTGCTCTGAATGCTTGTATGAATTTGGTGGACGATTTATAATCAGCAGGAACTATGATTAAGAGGCGTAGAGTAACAAAAATAACCTCAAAAACCGGTTTCTTCTTCTACCATTACTACCTAGATTAAAGTAGTACCTACTCTTTAGCCTATGGAATTGATACGAATTTGTTTTCTGCAAAGAGTATAAACATACTACGGAAAAAGAGAGCACTCTTGAGCCAAATTGAAGCAAACCTTTTTGATTCTGTCAAACGACAATTCGCCATCTGAATTTTGGCGACGACATCAACGTGCTTACATATCTACATATAGTTGGATGGTATATTATACATATATCGATACTGTAAAGATCAGCTGTATCAATAACGACGCAATAAAATGTGAGCAACATTTCAGAAGAAACATTTTAAAATTCAATTAAAAATATTCTAATTTTAAAATGCTTCGCCGAAAATATTGCTCACATTCAATTGTGTCGCTATTGAAATAGATGAACGATAACGGTATCTTATTGTATTTGTGTGTCAGTCACTTAAATAAATTATTGTGATTTTCACAATAATTTATTTGAGATTTGGACAATCACCGAGGGAAACTGTTTGGAAATATAGTTTCGAAGATTTTGACTAGATTAATAATTTCTTTAGAATCACGTTTTACTCTACGTTTCCTTTTCCAACAAAACTGGGTTGTTAATTACCATACATAGTTATGAATTAAAAATGCCAAAAATAATCATAGGAATACTTATTTCCAAACTGTGACCGCCAATTTGTGATAGTTGATATTTGTTTATTTTTCCATTAAAGTTTACAGAGTGACCACGCAAAAAAATTTCATTTGCTATTTTCAAGAAAATTAATATAATTATTTAAATACTTATAAATTACGCAGTAACTGATGATTTAAATTGTGAGGAAGAAATCATGAAGCAAATCTGCTTCCATTTACTGCGTATATAATCACTGAACTAGTTTAAGAATAGTCTCGCTTAGTTTTCTTGAGTAATTTTATTCTTCTTACTGACAACACTAGGCATTCCTCGTAAATGATAACAGCCTAATCATGAGTTAGTACCATCTATTGAGATTTCTATATAATCAGCTAAATATTTCTCTCTATTGCCAAGACACAGATGGCACGCCTCTCTTTTTTAAATGTAATTTATACTACGTTGTCCCCTCCCTGGTTTTCGGGGCACAGTACACGCAATGCCTCTACATCTAAGAGCACTAAAGATATCATAATAAAAACGATATATTACATAATATATAAAAACCAATACACATATTTTATAATCTAAATAAAATATATAAAAATATATGTATATAGATACATGCATACATACATACGTATTATATTATAGTTGAGATGAATTTGATAAACTGTCAAGAAGGAGAGCACGTACTTTCACCTTGAAAGTGTTACGGTTTGTGGACATCCTGACTTCATGAGGGAGCGCATTCCATAGTAAAACGGACTGGACGAAAAAGGAAGAATGTAGGAAACCAGATGTATGGGAGAGACAAAGTAAAAGGAGGTTATTGGAAGAACGAAGATCGTGAATGGCACATAGGTATTTGAAAAGACAGGTTAAATAAGTGGTGAGATTAGGATAGAAAATAATGTTGTAAGGGCACGCAAACTACGGCGTTGACGAATGGGTAACCATTTTAAAGTGGATCTATGAGATGAAATATGGTCATATTTACGAAGATTATAAATAAATCGAATGCAGTTATTTAGAAGTCGGTCATATTTATTGAGTAGATCTGCATTCAGGTCATAGTAACAGACATCACCATAGTCGATTAAGGGAAATATCAAAGTCTGCACAAGCATTATTTTTGTCTTAGATGGTAGAAAATTCTTGAGGCGATACTCTGACTGACACTAGTAACCTGAGCTTGCCAATTTAAATTGGAGTCAATGAGAAACCCCGTATCCTTTACAGTAGGACTGAACGGAATAGGCGACCCATAATATACCACAGGCGGTAAAGTACTGGAGTCCAGCCTGCTCATTAATCGTTGACTTCCAACTATGATTGACTGACACTTAGTCGGGTTAACAGATAATCCAAATCTGTCAGACCAGCTTCTAATTGTTTCCAGATCAGCATTTACTTTAGCAATGGCTTCAGGTAGATTATCCGCAGTGTCTTGAGCATATATAGCTGCAAGTCATCGGCATAAAGATGATACGAGCACTGAAAATTCTGAGGTAAGACGTTAATAAATAAAGAAAATAGTAACGGAGATAGAATGCCGCCTTGAGAAACACCAGAATCGAGGTCACGCCAAGTCGATGACGTGTCATATTAACTGCTGGCGCCTCTGAAGATATGTCGAGAACCATTCAAGTACACCAGGTGAGAAATTAAGATAGGATAGGATCGCTAGTAGGATGTCGGGACTGACGGTATTGAAGGCATTCGAGAAGTCAATCAAAATCAAGACAGTGACCAGTGGTACCTCCATGCCCGCCCTGATATCGCAAGTCACTTTGAGGAGAGCTGAAGTAGTGCTGTGCCTGAGCCTGAAACCAAATTGGAGAGGACTTACTAAGCACCAAAGGAAACAATCACAAGATAGGTAATGTTTCGTTTCTTATTAGGTACATAGGATATGAACTCATTTACAGCCTTAGGACACCGACTGTAGAATAATAATAATAATAATAATATTCTACCACATACACACAACACCGTCTAGCCCAAACTAAGCAGAGCTTGTACTATGGGTACTAGACAATGGATAAACATACTTATATACTTTTTTTGTAAATACATACATATTATACATAGAAACACCCAGACCAAGACAAACATCCATGTTCATGCACACAAAATGTTTGACTTGTGCGGGAATCGAACCCGCGACCTCAGGCGTGGCAGTCGGTTACACTAACCACTACGCCATCGAGGCCGACGAAGAAGATTTATGATTTATGTACTATGTTCCACAGTCGATGTGTAATCGCGACCCCGCCGAGGTTTTGGCCGGCTGTGTGAAACGACGAGTTCCTACACGAAACTACCCTACCCAATAACAAACTCAAAATGTTGCCCTCCTGCCCCCTTGTTGGGGAGAAGACAACACGACAGAGACGCGCGTGTGGGAATACGTAGGCCGTCTCTTGGACCTGAAGCTGATCGGGTGGTGGACAGGCCCACGAAGCTCATCACCTCCAGGTCCGGGTACAGAGGGTTCAAACGGGTTCTCTCCCGCTCCGCCGCTTCCTTGATGGAAATGACTTCCTTACTGAAGGATGCGAAGGCATTCCAAGACCTCTCGCTCCGGACTATGGATTGAGGCACAGCTGGGAGCGAGAGGGAAACGGTACCGACTGCCACAATCAACTCACGGCGCTGCGTAGCCCAAGCGGGGCAATCCGATAATGTGCGCAGCGCTGTGTGCACAACACCATCGCGGCAGTCGCCGCAGTGATGACATCTGGGCGTTTCCTGCCGGCGACACAGGAACTAGCCAAAGCAACCGTAGCCAGTCATTTCCTGTGTCAGTCGGAAGGTGAGGGAGCACCATGCCGCCTCTCCAGCTACTCCTCTAACAGGGGACTTACCGCCACGATCGTGGCCCGCCCGCTCTGCTTACTGCTGGTTTACATCAACTAATTAACCAAGTGTCTGCTGTAATTTTATTTATGGCGGGCACAAAATAAATATAACTACCTAGACTGCCATCTACTGCTAGATTTATATTCGTGTACGGATTAACATAAATGAAAATTCCGTAATGAGGAACGGCAGCAACAACTGCGTCTTTTGGCCAACAACATTCAAGATCAACTTTAGTTCATACCTATTTTGCTTGATTTCAAGCATAATAAATGTTGTAACTGTAATAAACTAATGACTCCATGTTGTTATGTAATTTAGCGTAACTATTATAACATCAGCCTGTGTACGAAGGACGCAAAACGTGCCAATTATCAGCCCCCACTTCCCCCTGTATTGATACCAAAACAATTGAGGCAACATCAACCGGTTATTTAACATAATTACCAGTTCGTTTTACTAAGTGGGCAAATATAAAATATATTTATGACGTTTCTTCATTCAGGCATTTAAAACGATTTTGAATTTGTGACTCGAACAAAATGATCTCTTCAGAGGATCTTTATCTAAATCGCGCCAAATTTGTAATGAAACACTTTGGCGTGTGGGTGCCGGCAGAAAATGAGTCGCTTCTACGCAAAGCCTATAGAGCATTTATGATAACACTGCAGTATTTATTTTTAATTTTCCAACTGACTTACATCATTCAAGTGTGGGGAGACCTAGATGCTGTTTCCCAAGCCTCGTATCTGCTTTTCACTCAAGCCTGTCTTTGCATGAAGGTGACTGTTTTCCAACTCAATATGGATATGTTGCGGGAATTATTGAGGCTGATGGACGAAGATATTTTAAAGCCAAGGAATGATATACACGAGAAGTAAGAATTAATTCTTCTGTTACAAAAGCCGGAGTACACAAAAACGTAGTAGGTACAACTACTTATGCAAAAATATGTTTAGGATACCTTTTTAAATTTTTGGCACGCATCCTTATCAAAAGGTAATATATGTGGATACTAATTAATTGTGTCATTAAGTACTTTACACTCAAGTTTAATCGTTATCATAAAATTTATTTCTCTTTCAAATGTATTACTCTTTAGAAATTTGTGTACTGCGGCTTCCAACGGCAACATTTTTGTAGAACTTGTTTAACTAGTGCCTGTTAGAATATTAAAATTACAGGCAACACGCATCAAAAGACTGCTGTTAGCTTTCATGGTTAGTTCCCAAATAACTTGCGGAATGTGGGCTCTGAAGCCATTGTTCGACGATGCTGAACGAAAATTTCCTTTTGATATGTGGTAAGTAGGCGTACCTACAATAACTACCTACATTTAATAAATTTCGCCGATACCAGTATGGGTAATATCCACGCATTGTTCTTTTAGTGTATAATTCTTCTTTTATTGAATAATAATTTACTATTTTAACATTAATAAATGTAAGAATTGAATTCTTTTTTGTTACTAAATCGTATTAACGGAGTCGTAGATAACTGTGTGAACTGGATCTGAGAAACCAATTATTGGAAGATTTAATCATATAAAGGGTATGTCATGGAGGTATGGGAACATGACGAGTCCATGTATATATATATATTTTTTTTATTCACCTAAGGTAACAAACAAGCATACGGCGTAGCAGAAGTGTGCTCTCCCACGTTTTAAAACTTTCCACCTTCTCGCTCCTTCTCCTTCCCACTTCCTTTCCTAAAGGGTCAGCAACGCGCAAGTGATGCCTATGGTGTTGCAGCCGTCCATAGGCTACGGTGACCACTTACCATCAGGCGATCCGTCTTCTCGTTTACGTTCAATACCATAAAAAAGGGGGTGGTTGGGCCTCCGGCACTCTCACTCACCGAACGAAACGCAACAGTAGGAATACTGGTATTTCACGTCGATATTCTGTGAGAGGGTAGTCCTTCTCCGGTCGAGCCGGCTCATTCATGCTGAAATCAGCGAGGCTCTACTACTCGTAATACAACTTCGATGCTTTAATGATTTTAGTCGCCTGAAAAAGTCCATACTAACCATAACTACATAATTCTTATAATAGAAATTCTGTTTGTGACGTTTTCACGGCTAAACTGCTAAATTGAATTTGCTAGTAGTAACAAGATCATTGTAAACTAGAAAAGGTACAGACTACAACAAAAAAATCTAGTTTACTTGGGCTTGTTATTTATAAAAATACTAGCGGACACGACAGACGTTGTCATGCCCGAATGTTGGCTTGCATGCAGTGTCATTTACCGGGTCCAATTGTGAATCAAAACTATCCAAGACCCACTCAAACACACACACATAAAATCATCGATATCGGTATAGCCGTTTAGGAGGAGTTCAGTACACACGTACTCACCAACGCAGACGAAGCTTAGATCTCAATGGGGAGGTATTTTTTAAAATATATTGTATGGTATTTAGGATGCCCGTAAACCCTGAGAAGGCTGTCCAGTACTACATTGGCTACGCGTTCCAGCTGGTAACGATCTGTATCAGCGCTTATATGTACTTCGGTGTAGACAGTGTCGCCTTTTCCGCCGTCATCTTCGGATGCGCACAGATTGACATCGTCAAGGAAAAGATTATGAGTGTAAGCTTTTCATTCTTTATTTCTAGGAAGGGGCAGATTGGTTGAGCGTGTGAACGCTTTACGTGATTTATCAAAGATATTGCCCTTGCGATCACGGTCGACCGCGGTCTCGCCTACTGTGAACTTTTATTTGGCAATTTAGAAATATTGTGTATTCATTTCCGAGAAATAAACTTTTATGAAATTATACTTATCTTTTACAGCATTTGTGACGAGTTCAAGTATTATTTACAACATTATTTTAAGAATAAAAGTGTTTATGCTACGGTATTTTCTGAGTAGTAAAAACATTTATTTTTCGAATTTCAATATTTTAAATACACAGGGCGATGCAGCTCGAAAAACTAAATAACTTTACATAAATAACGACGTTTCGTCAAAATTGCTTTTACAACATTTCATCCTCAAAGGATAGATATGTACATTTATATTGAACGAGTCAATTTAATTGATACAACCAATTTGTCCATACTTACAGTTTCTATAACACTAAAGAAATATGTTGGGTTTATAGATAGCGCCTGTATTAGACAAACCGGGAAGCGAAATCGTAAAAGCGCGCTCAGATAATTATGAAAAGCTCGTCGATTGTATTAAACATCACCAGGTTATAATTACGTAAGTATGAAATAGAGTTTGCCTATATTCTTTTGACAGAGAGATTAATAATATAATAATATCCGCCTTGTTTATAAACTTGCACAGTTAGGCACAGGTATCCTGACAGTATTTCAGGTGATCAAAGTGGAATAGACCTATTTTATTTATACAGTTGGACTTCTATTGTTATTTAGGAATTATGTTTTAAATATTCTTTGCCTGTCAGACTTGTTTTGTTACTACTTTTATTGAAATACACGAAATATAAAAACAAATTACCTATCTAAAGAATAATAGGTATGGCATGCCGATTACGGTGAAACATGTAGACACTTTTTATATGCAACTTTTATACCTAACATCCGGTAACCACGTATCTCACAAATAAAGTATTATTGAGTATAAAAATATTTAGATGATAGCCACCCGACCCACTAAGGGTGTGCAGGCATCGACAGTACGGTAAATTTTTTGAATAGATTTACAGAACTCGTCGAGAATGCTTACCATTCGTACTTGCTGTTTCAACTCACTGGTAGCGTTGGAATCATCTGCATGTCAGCTTTGAGAATCTTAGTCGTAAGTAAAACATTTAGTAATTATAACTTTTTATTTATTTAACTGTAAATTTAACTTTATTTATTATTCTATTCCAGATATAATTGTGTACCTAATTTAAAATTTTCTCCATTGAAAACAGATAATTTCTATTCTAATAAGAATCCTCTGTGATTAGGCAAGAAATTTTCTCGGTATGG
Organism: Catocala fraxini; assembly: GCA_930367265.1. Lineage (NCBI taxonomy): Eukaryota > Metazoa > Arthropoda > Insecta > Lepidoptera > Erebidae > Catocala > Catocala fraxini. Next base: position 6,288,020 of record OV884040.1, on the reverse strand, counting down.
CATGAGCATTCATTTAGTATACACAAGAATACGTGATAACATATGATACGGATATAAGAATGCTCATGCACCAGACATGGAACTTTAGAAGTTCTATGTCTGGTGCATGAGCCTTCTGATATCCGTTTTTATACACATTAAAGTGTTTATACTTTCTTATTAGGTACATCGTGATGCAGACATATTTCTCGCTGTTTTATCCATCCCTCCCTCTGCCAGTATTTTTTTTATTCGCTCTCCCTCCCTTTTCGTAACCCACTTTATCTCTGTTTTTATCTTATAGCTCCTACTCTTTCCTTACGTGGAATAGAATGGAAAGCTTTCTTTGTTCATCTTCATTTCGTCTTGTCATCTGTTAATAATACAAATATAATATTGGTTTTTTGTCAGCTGGACTGGCGCAGCGTGCAATTCTTCTCCATACTAACGTATTTGTCGGTGATGATTAGTCAGCTCTTCGTGTGCTGCTGGTGTGGAGATGAACTCACATCTACTGTACGTGAACATTCAAAAATAATTATTGAAATAAAAAAGACAATAGACACCTTACTCTTGCGGTGATATAATTTGCCTCACGGAGGCGAAGGCTTGTTGCTTCTAGTAGTACCAAGAACGTTAGGTTTAAAAGCCATTGAATTTTACTGATAGCTAAGCAAATTGACAATAATAAATAAATTGTATAGTGTAGGACTGCCTAACACTCCACTACTAATCACAATTTACAGAACGCAAATAACAAATTGTGCAAATTGGCCCCTCACAAAAAATATATTTGGTAAACTTGTATACCTGTGTAACCTGTGTCCAACATAAAACAAGTTGCAAATCAGAAGCCATATGAATTAATACAAAACCTTGGTAAATAGCTTGCCGGTGTTTACATAAAACCTAATAAAGAGATATACGCAGCTAAACATAACTTAAGATCCCTTTTAGACAAAGAATATTAAAGGAAAATTCTAGTATTATAATTGATTACAAATATTTAATTTATCTGCAAAATCAGCAGTTTTCGTAGCACGAGTGTCTTCAGTAAAATGAATTGGGTCATTAGTTCGCAATCGGCTAGCAAGAAAACCGCGCGTCCTTGTATCATTTTAGTTTAACAAGTTCTATCAATATAATTTTTCTCTCATAATTCTGTTTCCTTTATTTATTTCACCTATCATACTGCGATTAGCAAGATACCGTACATTAATGAGTTTTTAAAATGTTTATATGTCTTAGAACTCCAGACATGATTAAAAATATATTGCGGCTGGCCACCGGTGTGCCGCTGTGACTCAATAGGTTAATTAAAACACATTACCTTTTCGTAGAGTAAGGAGCTTCACACGGTGTTTTACCAGTGTATCTGGTACGAGCAAGACGTGAAGTTCAAGCGGGACCTTTGCTTCGCCATGATGCGGTTGGGTCACCCTCTCGTTCTGCGTGCCGGACGATACATACGCCTATCCAGGCAAACCTTCATCGCTGTTAGTTCTGTTTCTGGCATCACTTATTAAAAACTACTCAATTTGATTGGACGAATATAAAGCATCTGTATGGAATTAAGTTTATAAAGAGCATGGGCAGAACTGCTCATTCTTTTGCAAAGAGATTTTATGTGAGCCTTCCAATTTACTTGACTATCAGTCGTTAAACTAATAAATTGAGCGTTAAACCAAGAAATATCACAAATTTTATAGCTTTGATATATGTTCGTTTTTCAAAAGGATTGTCTTTGATTAAGATGTATTGTATGAGTCTATTTTACACTAAGGCTTAAAAACTATCAGAGTTATACTTAAGTGCAATCAAAATTAAATACTGTAACATTTCAAGTCGACTAAAAATTCTATAAATATCTATTCTATTAAATAAAACACTTTTTGGCTTACCTATCCAGGCGCAGAAAACAATAAGTATTCATTTTTCATTTAATATGCATATTTACATTTTGATTTCAGATTCTTCGTATGTCATATTCCTATTTCGCTGTGCTGAATCAGACGCAGTAGAAACTAACTGTAACGATATAATATGCACAACAATATTAGATACACGTTAGAAAATATTTGTGTTAAACCTACCTAGAAAAATAAACATTGTATTAATGTAGGTATTCATAAAATAAATGCACATTGATATATTATGTCTATTATTTTCCATTTTTAAATTATATGCTGTGTGAATGCGAGAGAATATGCCCATAAAAGAATATATTAAAAAATAGTACATATATTTTCTTTTTTTACTTTTTTGCAAGGACTCGGCCGTAATAGACTTTGATATTAAGTATTTAAATACTTAATAAATAAAAAAAATAAAAATAAAATACTTAATATCTTAAAATTATAATTCAATATTATAATTTCAAGTACCTATATTGTATTGAACATATTAAATTATAATTTCAAGAAATTGATATATGAGGTATTATAACTAACTAGTTATTTTTACTATCTAACTTATCTATAAGTTAATATAAAACATCTGCAACTCTTATTTCTCTGTTTTGTGGCTGCAACCGATGACGTAGGTTCCAACAAAATACTTACAAAATCTCCAACAGCGTACACATCAATATTGAATGTAGTCTTTATGTAAGCTTTCCGTTTATTGGTCGGATCTTCCGTTAGAAAAATTTGCATATCTTCACATGATATCATAATAATTCCGTAGCATAATCTTTATTCCAGCATCAAATGAGTGTGGTTAATTTTGGATGTATCGAAGACATATACTTCATAATATATAACGTACACACATATGTGGGAATCAAATCACAGTAAACATCTGAAACTATTATACAAATTAACACCTTCAAGCAAACTTTACGCCGTTAGTTTATAGATGCATTGAATACACTCAAGTCATAAAATGTTTAAAAAAACTGCAGTATTTTACCTATACTTTAGGATCTAATGGGTGTAATGAAAGTACGCAGGATCAAATGCTTATATAGATAACATAAGTCCGAGGTAATCGTTGAATAGCAGAATATATGAATTTCTCATTTAAATAAATGTCAATGTACGCACTAGGTTCGCTGTATCGTTACACTGAAACGAGGAAAACCCAGACTTGGTAGAACTTTCTAGGTATTTCACAATTTATATTCTGTTCCGGAATTAATCTCACAACATTCGGCGCACTGTCAAGTGGCAAGAAGATTTCTTAAAACATGGTGCCAGCGTAAGACAAAGCACCATCCAGGGAAGAGTTCACGGAAGAGAGAGGAGAGAAGATCTTTTGCGGCGCCAACCGTGCAGTCTAGGTCTAATTGGAAAATCAAAGCTGTGACACGTGAGAGTGTAGGAGCTTACATTAGGAAAAAATCCTGTGGCATTTGAAATCCTATAAATATTTAAACAATGAACAAAAGAATAATCAGCTTCAGAATCAATATCTGTGGATCAAACAAATTATTTGTCCTGTTAGGCCCGGTGCACATTGGCGGCACGGCACGGGATCCTTCGGTGTCCCTACATGTAAGCGCACACTGGCGGTAACTATGCCGTGACATTCTTAGGTACGCCGCGACGTCCTTAAGCATACCGAAGCATTCGACAAGGACACGTTTTGGCATGAACGCCGCTAACCTAATGAAGCTACGCGCGAGGCCGCGGGGCCGCAGGGTATGGGCGGGCGCTGTCTTGCCGCGGTATCCCTAAGACTGCTAAGCGTTCTGAAGGATGCCGAAGCTTTCATGGCGAAGGCTGCCGACACGGCATACCTAAGCATACCGCGGTATTGTTTTTGTACTTACAACTGTTAACATTGAAATTTCAACTTTATTTCCATACATTTAGGTTATATTTTTATTCGTCACCTGAAAATACCTTGCCATGCCCTGCCGTCAATGGGCGCCGGGCCTTAAGGGATCGAATCTACGCTACGATATTTTGAATTAAAGTTGTTCAAGAGTTGACCTAAAGAGCAATTTAATTATTCCGTGATATTAAGTATCTTTCATTTCTTTTAGATATAACTAAATATTGTTTATTCACGTACAGTCACGAATTGCCTCTGCGTTGATCACAAAGTGTGAGTATTTTAAATTACTAATCGATAATTACAAATATAATTAATTGCTTTTTTACACTATGATAGACCTTGCAGACCGATATAAGTTGTAAGTTACCAAAATTATAATTCAATGGTTATATATAGAGTGGCCAGTTTCTTGTAATTATCTGCTTAGAGACTCTGACTCAGACTCTATCCTTTGCGTGAATATAGCTGTCATTCTACGTGTAACTTTTTAAGTAAATACCTTTATATTTCATGATGATGGAGCCTAGTGTAGATGTGGCTTTAAAAGTTTTTATTATATTATAATTCTAGCTCACGATTCATTTGGCGATTTTGAGGGTTTAGCTAAATAGTTGTCTTATAATAAAACTTGATAGTTACAAGTTGTCCAATCGTCATATTCGTGTCTAAGTTTATAGATCAACGAAGCAGTCTGATACCTTGGCATTAATTATTTTCCCTCATTCTCATCAGTATGTTGTCCAGAGCCTACTCCATTTTTTTAATTTATTATTTTGCAAATACCTATACCTATTGAATATAAGCATCGCTAGCCTAGTGGGAGGCCACTAGACTGCCACGCAGAGGTCTCGATCTCGATCACAATGCAACATCTCAGACTTTTCGAAGTTCGCGAATTAACGGTGAGGGGAAACATCGTGGAAAACCTAATGTCTGAGAGCTCTCCATATTGTTCTCGAAGATATGTGTAAGTCTGCCAACCCACACTGGGCCAGTGTGGTGGACTATGGCTTAACCCATCTCACACTGAGAAAAGCTCATGCCCAGCTACCAGTGGAACAGTTTTATACAGGACTGATATTCTTATTATTATATTATTACCTAAATATTTTGTTGTTAGCTAAAACGAACAATTAAATAATTATTTAACCTATCTTAAAAATATGAAACTTTATATATTTAACATTTTATCAATGTATCATTTTCGTACACAATAAACGATAGAAATATTTCATAAGTGTACTTTGTATTCTACAACAAAGCCAATTAAAACAATATCTGCAATTTATAACACATTAGCGTATCAACAACGATTAAAACTTTATGTACTGAGTATTTATCAAACTTTGGACTTTAAATATTCATGATTTCTTGAGAAATATAAACTGAACTCAAAGGCATGGCACACCTATAGATAAAGACACAGGGTTACATACAGTTTATCAATTTATTGTAACTCTTGAACGAGCCATATAAAATAAAATGGCAGTTAAAAACACCGCGTTGTACTTAGGACGTCCTGATAAAATTCTCAGCTTCTTCGGCGTATGGCCACAACCGAATAACTACGTTATACTTCGAAATTTATGGATGTTATTTGTAATGTGGACGCAGTATTCTTTTCTTTTATTTGAGATTATTTACATAGCAGATGTGTGGGGCGACATTGACGCCGTTTCCGAAGCGTCATATTTGCTTTTTACGCAGGCATCCCTGTGTTATAAGTCGACGGCTTTTATGGTTAACAAAGGCAATTTGCTAGAGCTGTTGGAGTATATGGACAGCAGCGTGTTTGAATCGAAGTCTGGTGATCATGAGAAGTAAGTACCTACCTAGATATCTTCATCAACAGCATCAATTTGGCTTGACTGCCCCATATCGTTTAATTTTCCTTTTGAAGTACCTACACTGCCGCTGAAGTGGCGCTTCGGAAACAGTAGATATAGATAATGTGCGGTGTCGTGTTACGCGATTCACTAACGCTGTTGCTGTGTACCACCATGAAATATCAATGATGAATGATGATGAAATGATTAACCGATTCAGTCGCAGCGGCACACCGATGGCCAGACACAATAGATTTTTAATTGTGTCTGGTATTCTAAGACTTTACAGTCTACTATTGTTTTAGAACTCTTGAGGGTCAAGCCACTAAGATAAAGCGCCTGTGCTTGTTCTTTCTGACGAGTGCCACAACCACTTGCACGCTGTGGGCTTGTATACCGCTATTCGACGCAGCTAGCAAACGGTCGTTCCCTTTCAGAATTTGGTAAGTGTAATAAAATAAATATTAAATTTCATTAATTGTTTTAGGCTGGATTTCCAAAAAACACATTATTGGTCACGTTATAGTTATAGGTACATGATGATAATGATAGAATAATACAGACGTCTAGGATTAATAACCTAGGCATAGGCATACAAACGGTTGAACAATTTTCACGTGTTCAGTGCCGATTTCAGCACTATGGACACCTTAGGCCAGATTTTTATGGAAATTGTTCTTATTGCCCATATACGAGGCGAATTGTGAGCCCTTTCCTATTTGGAATCCCGGAAGGGCTGCCTGACCTCGCCATACCGTGAACAAACCTGTTTTCACAGAAACATTAAGCGCGTTCACCTGATATGCCTAGATTCGATTTTCCGAAAATGTCTACATATGTGTGTGCGTTGTATTAGACGACTATCTATTTCTATCTAATTTATGGTCAGAATAAAACTAGCTATCAATCATCATACTTACTAGGCGGAACACATAACTTCATGGCACGTTTTCAGGATGCCAGTAACACCAACTAAGTCGCCTCACTACGAGTTAGGATACCTGTACCAAATGATCAGTATCTACATCAGCGCGTTCTTGTTCATCGGAGTCGACAGCGTGGCAGTCACGATGATTATGTTCGGATGCGCACAGCTTGACATTATAATGGACAAGATTAAGAAGGTGATTACTTAATATACTTACCTATGTTTCACAATGACCATGTCGCATTTATCTTAAAGATAAATGTTGTGTCACTCTTTTTAACCCAACAACAGAAAGAGCAATTTTTGTATTGAATAATTTTTGCTTGATTTGACTGATAATTTGTAAACAAAATCCGAGACCTCATTGCACAGCAGACGCATTCGTTGTCGCTATGCTGAGGCATTTGAAATAAAACTGCTCATTTATGGTCGGAAGAACGTCCCATCGATTCGGCAGAAAAACTGACAGATACGTACTAGGTAGCTATAAGGTATATAGCTACTGTATGTGGAAGCCTTAGATAGATTGTGACAGAATCATGATATACCTGTATTGTCATTTATTAGAAACCCAGATCTGAAATGACCTAAGATAATACTTGTGATTTTATAACTTCAGGTACAAAACGTTAGTTATTCGGCAAAAATGAATGAGGACCGGGCCGACTTAATTAAAAGTAATAATGAAATCCTAGTAGAATGTGTGAAACAGCATCAAACGGTGGAAAAGTAAGTATACAGCAAGAAAAATACATTACACAAAAACAATGCACGATAGCTGAGTCAGTCGGACGAAGGCAGCAATTCATTTTTGAGCGCCGAGCTTTCAAAGTCAAAGTCAAAAATCATTTATTCACTTAGGTCACAAAGTAACGCTTATGAACGTCAAAGGGGTTATTCGACCGACTTGATCCGAAATCAATCGCTAAGGCTATTTTAAGCATAGTTAAGGCTACATTCTAAATAAGAAATACATATTTATGATTTTCCAGGTTCATTCAGCTCGTAGAAGACACTTACCACGCAAACATTTTTTTTCAACTGACCGGCACCGTTGCGATTATTTGCAACATCGGATTAAGGATTTCTATAGTAATTATGTTTATATACATTATTTACAAAAAAGTAACTTTTTTTCTTTGCCTGTGTTATTTATATCTATTGCATCTTGAAAGTCAACCTCGAATTACTATTTCAAATGTAAGGTCAGTTATATCTACTATCTTATACCTCTCTCTTTTTTTTATTAATATTATTATTGAAACGTACGTATATCTCTAGGTGGACCACAAAAGCGTGCAGTTCTTCTCGATGCTGAACTACATGGTCACAATGCTTTCTCAGTTGTTCTTGTATTGCTGGTGCGGACACGAGCTTACTATCAGGGTAAATGGCAAAATTTTGAACAGATAGATAATTTATTTAAAATAACGTCAAAACTACGATTGATCAACTATAAAGTCACATGACCAGTGAACGTTTTTTTTACGTTCACTGCTGGTAACAAATTTTCATATTATGTTCTTAACAACGCATTATAGACAAATTTTTTTTTCATACCTATTCGTATTCTGGCGTATAAAGAATAGAACAAAGTCCAGTCTTCATGAAGAGATGATATAAAGTACCATGTTTTCAGAGCGAGGATCTCCGCGATTGGTTGTACCAATGTCCGTGGTATGAGCAAGACATTAAGTTCCGTCGAGCGCTGTGGATCGCTATGGAACGTATGAAGAAACCAATCATATTTAAGGCTGGTCATTATATATCGTTGTCACGACCCACTTTCGTTTCGGTCAGTTTTATGATTATTTAGATTTTAAATGCTTTTTATCTAGTCTGCTGAGCGTAGGATGTAAGGCAATCTACACGCATAAATCAAGATAACGAGTTTCTTTAAATTGGCTCTATCTATTTATCTATCTTATGTGGGGGCCAGTCAGTGCAGACCGGCGACACTTCGACCCAGTGGGATCTTTTGTGTCGAAACTCTCCCAATACGACTGCCATAGATGTTCATGGCAGCCGGGACCGACGGCTTAACGTGCTCTCCGAGGCACGGAGCAGGCGATAATTGTCAATCAATACGCACATAATTTCGAAAAGTCATATAACTTCCGAAAGTCAGAGGTGCGCGACGTGGGTTCGAACCCGAGACCCTCTGCATTGTAGTCTGTTGGTCTCCCCACTGAGCTATCGCTGCTTAAATTGGCTCTAACTCGTCTCTATTAGTACTTAGTAATTACTAGTACTAGCAAAATCTGAACTATAAAAGTAATTAGATTTCTTTGACTTCAAATCATTTATTGGCATTGCAGAAAACTTATGCTTTAAAGTTTAAAGTAATCAATTATTATTATTTCCAAAACACACAGCTAGCTGTTCTCACAGAAATAAATAAAAGCAGTACCTAGGTTGCCACTCAATATCCGTTATTTCTACTTTAGGTGCCGAGTTAATTAAGTATTTTCTTTTGCAGATTCTCCGCTGTTCTTACTCTTACTTCGCAGTGTTAAACCGCGTGAACAACGAATAAAACACGTCATATTCACAAATTAATTGTTTATTTATAAACCGTGTAGGTATCACATATGCTTAGTGTAACATTCACGACATTTTAGGCGAAAGTGTGCTTAATTATGAAAAAATATTTTTCTTCTCGTAACACTCAACGACACTTAACTAAAGCCACGTACACACTACACGACCTTACGATACGATATATTAAGAAACATAATATTGAAAATTAGTCTTATTTATATGAATGCATAGATCGCCAGCGATAAGAATTTAGAAATGCTTATTATACTTTACGTATCTTTTTAATGTAGTGTGCACATCACTTAACAAGTTTTAGTATTTTAGTATTTTAGTCAAATTGATAAATTCGTGCGCTTAAATTAAAATAACAGTTAGCGTTAAGGCGAACGTGTAAAACAATTACAACCACGTTTTAGAATTTAAATTCGCAATAAGTAGGAGACGAGGCTTATTTATACAGAAACGATGTATACTATGTCTTATTTAACTATTTGGTAAATACATTGATCAATTTGTTAGCAGATGCGCTGGAGTATGAATTTATGCCAAAAATGCATTATTCTGCCAAAACTTTAAATTATCAAAACTCCACAATTACTGCTTCAATAACGATTTGATTATCAAATTTCAATTAGTTGTATCACTAATATTAAACATAATTATAAACCGAATGTAACAAGTAGTTCTTGCATCAATCAAACTAACATATCAGATCAATGTATTTTGTGTAAATCGTTGCTTAAAAATAAGCCTTGATTTTACTAACAAAAAGTAGATTCCTCTCAAAAAATCTATGCAACGATACCTGAAAATAATGTATTTCTGAACTGATAAAGAGTGAAAAATAAAAGAAGATATAATATGCAACAGTCAAAACTTCTTCTAGTTAAGATTTGACTGACGAAAGCAGTGAAGTGCTTTGGACTCGAAATACTTCAACTCGGATAAATTATGTTAGAAGGCTAAGGCCTGCGTGGTTATTATTTATAACCAAACAGATATGTAGTCCCGCGCAGAACTTATTTTTTAGGTATATAGTAATAAGTTAGTAGCTGCGTCTTGTTCGTATTCGAGTTTTCTTCAGTTAAGGTAGTTTCGACCAGAAGAGTCTTGATTGTAACAGCTTGATACAGAAGTTAAACGAACATCATACATTTCTTCAGGTCCCGCTGAATAGATCGTAAATCCAACCTCGCATTTGTCTTTTATATTTAGCACAATAAAGCAAAATACAAATCGTACGTTTAATTTAATACCTTATCCTTTAAAACAACCACATCAAAACGATTTATAGGAAATAATTTTGAAATATAGTAACAATCAGTCGCATGTCGTTACTTATTTGTTACGAAGCTCATTTTTGTTAGAAATGATTTTGTTTGAATGTCTGTCCGTCATACAAGGCATAAGTTAATATAAACTAAACATGATTAACTTAACCTTTGAGATGTATAGTAATTTAACTAAACACCGTCCAACTCATACCTTATACTGTACCCCTGTCTTGTGTCAACTGAACCCGTGACTTGTACCAATTGTACTCTGACATGGACCAACTGTAACAATATTACTGTTGGTACAAATTAGGGGAATCAACTTTAACTTTATCACAGTTGGTACAAGTCAGGGGTACCAACTGAACTGATGTATGCAGAAACCATCAACCTATACCTTGCAAGATAGACAGACGCGTCAGTCGACGTTACAATACGTGTAATTAAATATAGTGCGCATAAAATAAAATAAGGCATTAGGTATTATTATCGATATCACAGCGATGCAGAGCATGATGACGATAATGATGATTATGATTTTAATTCAATGAATATGTGAAATGTATGGGGCAGTCATGTATCCTGCTAGAGTCCCTATGGCCGAATAAGCACGGCTATATTACGCGACGAAACGTCATATTGTTGCCACAGACAGAATTGTATCGTGAACGTCGGAAGAAAAATAGGAGGCCGCGAAGCTAAAAAATACAATGCTCATATCCACTGATTCTAATGTGTGTGTGGGTCTCTTTGGATCCAACTGTAAGCAAGGTGAATGTGTAATGTAAATTTGGTTAAATTCAGAATGGTTGTACATATAAGAATAGTAAAAATGTACAAAATAAATAATGCGATCGGCAATAGCAGAACTTTGTATTCTGGTACAATTGTTACATATAGTGTAAGCCCATTTTTTATCATTGAAATTTGTTTAGCAATTCTAAAGCGACACGGGGTGAAAACACTTACTAATTCCGCGTGTTGGTTTATTATGTTGGGCTAATAATGGGCTCACATTAAATTGTAAACGCCAAAGCACAAATCGCTAGTTCAGTTATGATTATTAATAACATTAGAATATTTATGTGAAATGTTTAATAAACGTTGACGTGAAGATTCATTGGAGTGTTTTCGCTTTGTTAAAAGTTCTTAAATTTTCAAATACTTTCCAAAGGTTTCTTTGAGTGGGTCGATGAAAATGATTAATTAACAAAATTATGCCATAATTATACGTTATAATTTTTCCATATTTCGCTAGCGAATATTTCCGCGAACGTTATTTGGATTCGTCAAAGGGGAAGAGAATTTAAGACGCGTATATGTGTGATTCATAAGTTTGTTTTCATTCATAATATTTTTGGCGAGTGTATGTATGATGTAGTCTATAAACGTGTGCGTGCCGTATTACGTGTATAAAAGAGTTCACATACGCGATACTCACACATCGATATTATCTGTGCATTTAACGTTAAGATAAAAGTATAACTGAGTCATATAATACACGAAATATATTATCTAGCTGTCCGAAAAATGTATATATTTGTACATACATAGAATATCGATGCTCTGAGAACCGTGTTGTAATTATTAAAGCTTATGTTCTGGAAAAATTAAAAGCGAGCATTCAAAATGAGTGAAAGGTCGCGAACAGAAATTTCATAATTGAAAATGAATCTTTATAAAATAACATCGCGCAAAACAACGCAGTATGAATAGTTACAGTAGGTACGATATAATTGAGTAACTAACATAGATGTGGCATATAACAACATCGTTTAATCAAAAACTTCAAATATAGGTAAAATCTAATTTTAATCATACAAACTTCACATTTCTAACCGAAACATAACGTATTACACAACCAAAATTTGAACAAAGATATTAAAATTGTTTACAAAATCACAACGTTGTTTGTTACTAGATACCTTTGCACACTTGCCTTTATGAACATTTCATTATTAAAATATTAGCAAATAAACCGCGGCATACACTACTATAGGTGCGGGACTGACAAAAATCCAAATCACCGATACGATTCAAATTGTTGTTGAAATGTCATTTTAACGAGATTCTCGTGAAAAATTATCGACAAAGCTAAAGCATTATTCCAACAACTTATTTAAAACTTAACCAAAAGTCTTCTGTCAAAAGCTCAAAATGTTTCCCAAAATACCCTTACTTAGTTTTCCTACACCCTTACACTTCCATACTCGTAATAAAATATTCATTCTTCAGTATAAACACACGTCTCATACAGACTTCATAGTCGCAGCTGCACAAACATCCTAAGTTTTTAGTAGTGTATGGCGGGTTTCTAATCATCTTGAATTATTCTATCTACATGCCCCTGTCCACCGTAGCGTTTTCATTTAATTTTGCTTATAAATAGCAATGTATTGCTAGCTTACATTGATCAATATTGCTTTTTTGATAATTGATGCATTACAATTCGTCTTTCGTCTTGACACGATCTATTTTTCATTCGATTCCTTACAAACTTCTCATAAACAACACAGAAATAACTAATTCTTTACGTCGACAAATATTTCATTAATATCGTAGCTTAATCGTCCTTTACATTTTTATTTCTAATTGCCTTGCCGTTGCTTGTGACTAACGCATAAGTGGACAGCAGGCCTAAGGAGCAAAAATAAATCCGTCTAGATAAGCACTAGGAATGGTAACACTATCTACACAGTGACGTATCTACATAGACGCGGTTTGTGGCGTGATCTCTAACTGTTTGGCGTACAATCTTTCTCAAAGTTATAAACCATTTCTCTTAGTTCGTAATATCTGAACACTACCGCAGAATTCTCTACGATATGTATGCAACCCTTCGATAGATACCAGCCTATGATATGCTAACTTTTCCTTTACCCTTCTAAACATGGCTTTACTGATTAAAAAACGCTTAAAACTGATGTGAACGTATTTATTTATGGAACACACAAACTTACGTGTGCGCAATTCTTAGCGCGAATACTGAGCCCTAAATACGTCCTTGTGATACACCACCTCTGCATTGAAAACCAAACGACATCTCGTCATATACATATTTCCAGTATATTAAAGGTGCGTATTGTATACAGAACGGGAATTCTTCACTCAGTAACTAAAATATCTATTACAGTAACTTAGTTCATATACACTAATAATGCAGCCACTCAAACGCTTAACCGGAATCACGCCACAACTTAAGCATAAACATATCGAGCTGAGCTACAGAGTTATATTATCTATATCTAGTACGTTAAACTACTACGTTATGCACTAACCGCTATGTCGCTGTATTCTTAGGAAATCTGTTTGCTATCGTTACAAAAACTATTAAACTTTTGGCCTATAATATTTCGGCGTGTGGTAGCAAGCAGGAGTTACGAAGGCAACTTATTATTTTATTATTAATTATTTAATATGCAATAAACTCTGTATTTGTGACTGGTTAATTAAATAAATGCCTATATTCTAAGGAAGATTTGACATGATTTATTTCTATGTTCAATTTAGCATATAAATATTCATGTGTATTGTATATCTTTTGGTGAGTTGTAAGTAAAAGAGTGCATAACATTAATAAAATTACAAAACTCATTACGTCTTGACTTTGTACTAGTGATGTTTAACGGGAAAACTTTACTGTTTACATATGAGAAGACTTGGACGTAGTTAACAATGAAACTATTCTACATTTTATCTCTTGCCATAAATGTTGTAAAGTTGCGATAGTTAAACCACCGGATGCCTTAAGAGATTTGCGTGTTGTTTCACAAATAAGTATTTTACATATGCAGTTCTATCGTAACTCCCACGATGCTGAGTCTAACCATGATACGGTACGTGTTAATCACAGAGAACCGTCATTTGACAAAAATATAACTAGATTACGGAGATGGCACACTATGTCTAAACAATTACAAACGACTGCGTGGTCCAGTAATTGATAATTTTAATTCAATAACTTTCAATCGAAGAGATAGACAATTTATAACAAACTATTATGAAAATATATCATTTGCTAACGCTCATCGTTTCTTTACAACTTTTTGAGCAAACGGTTTACTAAACATTCTGCTAAGGAAGTGTGTGCTACCCGTTATCGACAATCGTATTAAATAAACCAACTATTCATAAGATTCGCAGCGTATTCATAAAACATTATTCCATTATTGACTAATTTGAAATATATATTAAAAATTAAAATCAACATAATTACATTATTAAGTACATTGCATAACAATATAAAAAGAATTCTATAATTTTACATTGTGACTAACGAAGCTTGATGACAAGCTTAACACAAAAAGTATGAAATGCTTGTCATCATCAAAACTGTTAGTCGAAATTAAACCCCTGTTTTGTCGAAACTAAGGATCATTACTAACAACACTGGGGCAGTGTTAAGTCTATTCTACTAATAACAAGTTATCGACAACCCTATTAAACAACTTACTATACAACTATTTGGGGCTATCAAGTCTTCTACAGTATACTGAAAATATCTGCACTGACGGGAATACCAATCCATGGTTCCAGATCCTGTCGCCCTAATAAACGACCACGTGATGTCATTTGCCAACGAACTAGATATTTTATTTAGGATATAGTAGAAGTAGTGTTTGAAGATAAATGTGACGATTATGTCATAAAAATAATTATGTGGATTATTTATATTAATTTTCGGCATCTAATAATACGCGTATTCAGTTACTAACCTTACTGATTATAATATTACAAAATATGGTTGTCGATAATTACTAAAATACCATTAAAATATTCATAATTTCATTAAGCTAATACAATTAATTGCAATGAATACATTCAGATATACAAAAATATGAGGTAATGCTATAGGGTAAACACAAAATTATTTGTACATTATTTCATTCATTTGTTCTGTGATACAATTTTCTATTCGGTAACAAAAATGTGGTGTATGTTATTTGAATAATATTATAAAATAATACTTTGTTATACGATACAATACTAATTTACGAGATTACTAATTAGTGGAGTGATTTTAAATACAAATAAAATGCCTTATCGTTGCAATAAATTGCTACATTTAAAGTTATAACAAAAGAAAATACATACATAATTATATATTATATGTATTCAGCCATTATTTTCCATACATTTTGTCCTTTGGATAAGAAGCACAACTAAACCGAACAAGCCAAAAGGAAGCAATTGTGACAATAACAAATACACTTTCAGCTCTTCGACACAGAGTTCATATTTCAACGTTCCTTTTGACTGGACGGGTACTATGAGGGCTAACATAACCCGACTCGATAGAGAAGCGTTTGGCGTGCAAGCGATCTCTTTATATCTAGATACATCAAAAGCTGCTTCTTTAACGATCCGAGTTATATTATGTTTGACGACACCCGTGGACTTAAAATAGATTGGAAATGGACATTTGGATTTTGTCGTTGTGTTTTACTTAGTCATAACTACAATAAACGTTCAGTAATATTTCAAGTCATTACATATCTTGTCACAATATTGTTGTCAAGACTAAGTTAAGCACAGCTATAACCACTATTCAATATCGACATCATAACATTGTCATTTATTGCATGGCAAGTTTAAAATTACATGTAAGATCGATATTGGCAAACATCGATAGAATTTCATCGTATTGGCATCATTACAATTCATTATTGGATTACAAATCACACACAGATAGTGAAGGTTTGACTAGATGCGATCTCATTACGCATATATTTAACATACAATGAAATTTTTGAATTGTTACAATAAACGTCATTCGAAGGTAAATCCGTTAACTTGTCTCGACTACACATCGGAATGTTTTTACATTCAATCAAGTGATTCAAAAGGAAATATATCTTAGGTTTATAGTTGTCTTTTCGTGTAGTTGAGACAGTGGACAAATAAAATGTATATATTTGAGCGATGAATTGAGTTAATATCAATTGTAAATCAACATCGTTCCGTCTATTCTATATTCACTTAATTTAATGACTCACCATCACTTTTTCTTGAGTTAATTACCTGCGGATAAAAAAGAGTGGTATCATCATTTACACAATAATAATATAATATTCTACCACATACACACAATAGTGGAAAAATAAGAAAATCGTTTCTTAACAATTAGCAAGGGGAGGACATTTAGTCGCGTGGGCTGCGTTTTGCATTTGAATGCAAAGGCATTACGTACTTGCAAAATTTTGTTAAGAAGCTCTGTTGCTTATAAGCAACAGAGCTTATGATTATGATTTATATGATTTATTTATAATGATAATCTGTATGATTTCAGTATAGTGTGGTATACCACAGTATACTGAAATCATACTTATTTAATACTAGCATGATTACCTCTAAAATCATCCTCATTTTACTAGATATTAACGTATAGAATATATCTAACTTCTTATAATTAGTCAAGGTTATTAATTACAAACAAATGGATTATACTACTTCCAGCCTGGTGTCTTCACCACAAATTAAATAGATACAGTCGGATTAAAAGAAAACGCTAAAGCGAATACACAAACGACATAATACCGGATCATACATACATAGTCTTACTATATCACAGGAGCTGAGCCTATTACTGTTTACCAGGAATTCTTTCAGATTCCCTGCTACTGAAAATTTCTTGCCAAAAACCCGATAACACTTTGCCCGACCCGGGAATTGAGATCTCTCTCTGAGAGAAGTACAATAAAGTAGTTTTTTCATCGCATATTCGAATAGTGCAAATATACAAATGCTCAATTATTATCGTAGTGATTTGAAAAAAATAACGAGATGGGTGTAGGAACCCTGGATTCAACCTCTTCGATCAGCCTTTTGTATTGTCCCACTGCTGGGCAAAAGCTTCTCCCTTGGGCTTCCAAATCATTCTGTTGGTGGATATCTCCTGACCTTATGACCTAGGGGTCATAAGGTCAGGGGATATATAAAGACCCCCGAGATATAGGTATCTCGGGGTTCTTTTGACCCACAGGGCCCATATTCAAACTCGACCGAGGTATGACACCAAGGTATCTGCACACCAAGTTACAAGTCAATATTTTTCCATTTAAAATATGTGACCCCTATATCTCGGGGGTCTTTTGACTTACAGGGCCCATATTCAAACTCGACCGAGGGATGACCCCAAGGTTTCTGCACACCAAATTACAAGTCAATCGGTCTAGTGGTTCCGGAGCTATGCCTGTCACTAACAGACAGACACACAGACAAACATAGTGTTTTCATTAACCTCTTCGAAGAAGACTCGAGGTTAATAAAGACATTATACCAAAAAAATCATTTGTAGTGTCATAATGAGTTTGATATTTTTCAATCATTAAAGTTTACAAACCTACTTAAATGCTTAAAATTTGATAAAATACATTATTCCACCAAGGCAGTCATGTGTCGGATCAAATTAAGACATTGTCGATAATGCGTTGTAAGTACCTGTATGAGTTCATAGGCCGAGGTCTCCGTACTGCACCGACCACTTCTCGTAGGCGACGAGGCTGTGCGGCGACACCGACGGTCGGATCCTCTTGAGCGCGTCCATGAAGTCCTGGAACGTGATGCTGCGCACCAGCGACAGGTCCAGGCACTTCACCTCCTCCGGGTCTAACTCTGTGAAAGATATTTTATTTTATATTATTTTATTTTATTAAGGAAAACAAACAGTAGTATATTATGTATTAACAATCGATGCTTAAAAATACATTTAAAACTAAAAAATACACTACCCATAACGTTATCCACAGATTACATAAAAGACTTGCTTACTGTAAGGATCAAACAGAATTTAATTTTAGACTATCTACTACATATCAATACAAAAAGAGAAAATGTACATAAAGTTATGTTGCCAGAGTCAATAAATAAAATCTAATGCTGTTTTTGGAGTACCTTGAAAACATCATTTCTGAATGTGTGCTTATTCAAGAACAATATATCTATTGTGCTAAACCGCTTATTATAATCGTCAACCATACGATGTAGCGGTGAGCGTAAACCAGAGTTGGTTCGACAACGAGAGGCGACGAACAGATGCCTCGTGCGAACCTCTCGTCTGTGTGTTGTGCGAGGGACCAGGTAGCTCAAACTATTAACTAGTTCAGGACAGTCAAACTTATTACGACATAAATTGTACAGAGTCATTAATTCCAGTAAAGTACGCCTAGACTGTAATGTTAAAAGATTGTACTAATAGTTATATGATATATGATAGTTATTATATATTAGTAAAGTCTAACGTGTAATAGCTTTTGCCTGCAGAGATGGCGTAATGGTGTAATTTGTAAATCACTGGTGCCAGTTTACCGTGTGTTGTGGGTTAAATCCCCAATTTTGTAAACCAGATATAGTTGGTCGAGTCCAGGTTCAGAACACGTCTGGATCACATCTTCTTCTCTCTTAGCCTTTATTATTCCCAAGTCACTTGGGGTCGGCTTTTCTGGTCTAACCGGATTTGACTGGATATCAGTTTTTACATGGAGCGGCTGCCACCTGACCACCGCAACCCGAAGGCTAACGATACCCTAAGGCTAGACCAGTGTCAGGATATTAGAGGGTACTGACTTTCCCACTAACGACTGCCATAGATGTTTATGGCAGCCGGGACCAACGGCTTAACGTGCTCTCCGAGGCACGGAGCAGGCGATAATTGTCAATCAATACGCACATCATTTCGAAAAGTCATATAACTTCCGAAAGTCAGAGGTGCGCGACGTGGGTTCGAACCCGAGACCCTCTGCATTGCAGTCTATTGGTCTCCCCACTGAGCTATCGCTGCTCTTGTGTCCGTCGTTTGTAAAAACATGAATAATTTCTAGCGCAGGAGGTATACAATACAACTTTTCTTAGATATCATACTGGGATGCTAATATGTTAAAGTTACTACATGTAAGCTTTGGTAAATATTAATACATCGCGTTCTCGCTTGCTCTCACAAATTATTGTAAGACACCCATACCATAGCTGAGACAATGTAGCATGGATGGCATATCTATGACTGATTGATGGTTATCCAAATTCTAAATTAGAAAAGACAATAAAAGACCTAAACCTTCGAAATCGTATATTTATACGAGAGTGAGTTTTATTTACGTAACACATCGATAATCACCACCAAGTTTGGATAAAATGAAGAGCAGCTTATAAGATTTGTTTATGATTTATGGTCTATTGCCACAGGTGCAACACCGCCCACGACCATAACATATAGATTGATTAACCAATTTTATTGATAGCATCTGTATTTAATAGATTTAGATAATTAATATATTTCTGTGGGCGTTTGTGACCCACATAAAAGTATTAATAGTATTTCACTTTTTTGTTTGAACTTCGAGGTTTTGTGGGCGGTAATACTATTGTATTCTAATGTTGTCTTCAGTTGTGACACTTGAAGTTAAAGTGTGTCGAAGTTTGTTTATTATTTAAGTTAGAAAGCATGTTTAGATGTCATAGTTAATTCCCATTATTTATGAAGGCTAAGTCCTAAGTTAAATGTCAAATGAGAAAGTGTATTATCAATATTTCTATACAATAGATAAACAATGTCACGATGGAAATATGCAAGATTTCTCAGTAATAGTAGACATTGTGTATGTAAAAGTAATTTTTTGCAGGATGATTTTGCAACAGCATGTACAACAAATACACAATTGATTATCTGGGATTGATTATGAAACACATGATCATTTAATATGGATAAAACGAATCGGACAGAAGCCCAAATTATATCTAGCAGAACAAAAGGTCTACCAGAATTTGATGACCTGACGAACCTTTTTAAATTCACAAGCTTTCATTCACACATCTTTCTCTTTATTGTATGTCCTAGAGAGCCACTCATCGAAGTCATTCAATTTAATTAATCGAAAATCGTTTTGTTATATTATATTTACCTAACTGCGTATCTTTAGTTGCCCTCGAATAGAATCAAAAAGAATTTTGCCAAAATAAACCTATCTGCTCAATTGGATGATACTTTTAGTATAATCGTATAAATACTTATGTTGAACTCCCTTCTATTAGAATAAACCTTGATTCACCTGTATAACTTCTACGTCCGTTTGTCTTCGGAGCGCTGCCTATCTGCATTGGTCAAAGTGGTGAACCATGTCACGATGGCGGCACTCCGGTACAATAGAGCTTTGGTAGTTGCCGCATATGGGACATTACTCACCCCGTATGGGTCCGAGCGCGGCGTCTCTACAGAGCGCGGTGAGGTCGCTGCCGGAGTACCCGTCGGTGAGCGCCGCGAGCCGCGCCAGCTCCTCGTCGGCGAGCGCGGCGGCCGCGGCGCCCCGCGCCAGCACGCGCCGCACCAGCGACATGCGCGTGCGCACGTCGGGCAGTGACACGTACACGCGTTTGGGGAAACGTCTGTATGAATTGAAAACGTTGATCATTAGGATCTAATACAAAAGATTTTAAAATAATTATATTCAAAGATAATTTCAATTTCAAAAAAATACCTCTTATTATATAGGCATAGATTGGAACGTTTGATTTTTGGTTACTCTAGCATTATTATTACCGTTGTTTAAAACTTTTAACAATATTAAAACCACGTAGAATTTGTGTACACGTATTTTACAGTCAACCTTTAAGGGAACATCCCTTAAAATGATGACTGGTAGAATTAAACAGATATCAAGAAATCAATAGAGTATAGAAATGTATTATATCCTACCTAAGTGCAGCCTCATCCAGTTCTTGAGGTCTATTAGTAGCTGCCATGACGATAAGTCTGTCGGCTCCCGCGGCCGGCAGCCCGTCGAATTCTACCAGGAATTCTGTCTTCAGTCTTCTGGAGGCCTCGTGTTCTCCAGACGATCGCTCGCAGAGCAATGAGTCCACTTCGTCCACGAATATTATTGAAGGCTGTAAACAAATGTATGGATCCATTTAAAATTTTTCTTTTTCCTTTATTTTTATATTTGATACACAAAACAAAGCAAAACACCGAACATGGTTAAGGTTACTGTACAAATATAAGACAAGTTAGTTTGTTAAAGGTTTAAAATGTTTATAATTGTATTGTGTCGTACGTCGTTGGTCCTGTTATAAGATTGTGGCCCATTGAGAAATTTGTATATAGCGATGAAAGGAACCATTTTTTTATTGAAATGTAGATGTCATACATGTTTGCCTACCGGCAAGGGTATCACACGTCTGAGTGAATGTATGAATGGATAATGTAATTTAAAGAAGAACGTCGCTATTTGCTAAGACTGTTAAATAGTAACTACAATTATTGCAATCGTTTAATTAGGACTACATGTAGTATGCATTTCTAATATCAATGTGTTGCAAGTTGCAAGAAATTGAGGACTTGATTGTGTTGTCAGCAAGAGCACGAGAAATTGAGCACGTTTGTTTTGTCACCTACTGGTTTGAATGGCTTACTTACGCCTACATGAGTATGTGCCAATACAAGTTGCACTGCACGTATATAATTGTCAAAGGCACTGCGGTATTGCAAAAAACTATTGTACGTATATAACACTAGCCTTTACATGCGGCATGGCTCTCTTGGTTAGAAAGCTCCTACAGAGGATCGTTTTTAAAATAAAATAACCAATCCTTACTAATATTATAAATGCGAATGTGAGTTACATTTATTTTTATATGATGGACAACTCTCACGTTAGAATTAATTTATGTGTCCCTTTACTAACATTCAAACAACGGACACAAAAAACCCAGACTCGGAACAACCATTTGTGGATCTCCAAAATTGTTGTCCCCTGTGGGGATCGAACCCACAACACTCAGCGCGTCGGTAGTGGCGAGGCGACCTCTTAAACCACTACGACATCCGTGCCGTCAAGTGCAAGTGCAGTTTGTGTATTTGTAACGCTTTCACGCCACGGGATTCATGTCAATCGGTCTTATTTTTGGCGTGAAATAAGGACAAACGCATATTGCCATATTTAATATGATTAAAGATATCTCCGGTTCGTCACTTAAGCCCGGGTTGTGAAAGGCTAATCAACGACGCGTCAACTAAACTAATGTGAAGTGATTTGATTGAAAGAAGCAGCCAGCCAAACACAGTAGTGGAGATGTATAACCTAGATATGCATGTAATTGCATTCGAATGATATTTGTCCCTTTATTAAGGTACGTTACGACAAGTAGTCAGTAGGCGATAATATGTGTATCCTTTTTCTGACACGCAATGACGTGATAGAAGTTACACAAGTGGCTGTCGTAATGTCATCCAAAGTACTGGCATCCGATTAGTCTACGTATTTTACCCCATTTTGTGATTTTGTGAAATTAGTCATTCTTATATAAAAATGTGTACGTCATTCACATTTATTATACTAAATATTGTTACTGTTGTTGCTTACGGATTCTAAGCTAAGAAAACTTCAAAAAATTTAGAGTACTTAATCGTGCAATTAATTCTGTAAATATTTTGAATATAAAAATGTTAAGAGCCGCTGACCGTTTGTTACATTCTTTATCTCGACTTATTTGCCTTACTATACTTATGTAGTGTCAACACATTCGAATTTAAATTGAATGCAATTGTGCACATCGCTTGTTTGACCGCTTGTTACAGAAAATGTTGATCTGCTTTTCAAAAACTGAATTTAGCTGTTGATTTTAAAATAAAATAACGTTAATTCAGACATTGACATTGACAAATGTGAACAATATGACTTTTAATATTAATACTTTAATCGCGTGTGAGACAGCCATTATACATACATTATACTTAGGTCCATGACAATAGTATGTCAAGGGTATCGAAACATATTGCAATAAAGTTTGTCATAACATCACGCTTATATATAACTGAAGCGTAGGCAGGTATGTTTTATTACATTTGGTAATTAGCATTATGTTCTTCTTAATTGTAGTCGTCCACTGCTGGACATGGAACTATCCCAATTTATGCTATAGTACTCCTGGAAATACTGCCACTGTATGCTCTTATAATAGGGCGCGGGTCGGATGCTATCTTCTATGTGGCGTGCCTAGGTTGCAGAATATGGCAAGCCCAATATATTGTACATACATACAATATATTGGGCTTGCCATATTCTGCAACGTAGGCACGGCACTTATAGTCTCAGGAAGGGGTAGGCAGAGATAAATTATACTCACATTTCGCTAGATATAGTTTTAGGCTCCACATTTTAGAGGTTATTGCCGTTTACTGATCAAAGTTCAGATCCAGACCCAATAACTCTTTTTCCAACCCGGGTATCGAAACCTCACGCACATCCTTTAGACTCGCACGTCGTAAATATGCTTAACCAAGCACACGCGTGGGAGTACTAGATTGCTCAATATTTGTGTATCGACAATGCGTCTACCGTGCCATTAAGAGGAAATCCCAAACTTATTTTTAAGCCATTTTCTAGTCTGGCCAGGCAGACAAGTGCGATAGACTTATATTAATTAAAAATACGTCTTCAACTTGGCATAATAATTTTACCCTATGAGACTTTACCTATTGAGTGGCAGCGGCACACCGGCAGCTAAACACAGTAGGTTTTCAATCATATCTGGCGTGCTAACAATTGACAAGTTAACAAGGATAAGGCATTGGTCTTGCGATCAGATCGCGGGTTTGAATCCCACCCATTGCACTACTGACGTAAACCCATTTGTAACACTAGAATTCTAGCTTAGCTGGAGGGGTTAACAAGAATCCCAGTAATTTGAAACCCAAATTGCTAGTAAGTAACCTTTTAGGTACATACATAAAAAAAATACAAATTCAGAACAAATATCTGTGAATCATACAATTTTCCATGTCGTTAGTAGCTAGACCCGATACACCCGCTATTGTGATAGCCGATGACCAATTAAGAACTGCGAAATTAATGCCGTCTACCGATACAAAAACCAATCTGAACATAGAAAGTGTTATTTGTTCTGCTATAATCTGTGATAAAGAAAATAACAGGTGATTATTTGTGTAGCTATTTGAAAGTGCATCGGAATTGAATTTTTTTATGGTCGCTAGGTGCGCGAGTGTGTACGAAAGTGGGTCGGCGACCCGCCACACGAACCACTGCTCGAGATAACAACACACGGCGTTTTGTATGCAAAATATTTATAGCGATTGGCGATAAGCCGTTTACTTAGCACATAAAGTATTTTATTATATCCTTTCAAAGACTCATTGTTTCTACGGCATGGCGATAATATTTCTTTGGGCAACTTTTGAAAATATTGCTAAAACTTGCCGCTGCTACTTATCTATTTCAACAAAGCCTCGCTGATTTCAGCATGAATGGGTCGGCTCCACTGGGGAAGGACTACCCGCTCACAGAATATCGACGTGAAATAGCAGTATTCTTACTGTTGTGTTTCGTTCGGTGAGTGAGAGTGCCGGAGGCCCTATCACCCTCTTTCCCGCTTCCCGCTCTTTTGCCTTCCCACTTCCTTTCCTAAAGGGTCGGCAACGCGCAAGTGATGCCTCTGGTGTTGCAGGCGTCTATAGGCTACGATGACCACTTACCATCAGGTGGGCCGTATGCTTGTTTGCCACCTTAGTCGTATAAATAATTCTGATAGCAACGCTCATAAGGAATATTATATGTGTCATTACCATGGCTATCTTTGCATCACCTTAAGAATTGATTAGGATGGAAGACTTGATTTGGGAGAATTTTTATGGCATTGAGTCCGCCATTGCGGCATGCTTTTCAGTGTAGAATGTTAAATAAGTAAATAAAGTTGCGCTTAAGTTTGCGGCTGAGGTCCAGAGATCGATTCTAAAGACAAGTTATTTATTAAGCTTTAGTGTTAGATGTTCGCTGTAGCATTTGGAGCTGAAAATGTATCGAACAGGCCGCAATATCGCCCCATTTACGTGACAATAGAAACATAACGTAATTTGGGTATAATACATAGCCTTTGGTGTATAATATACATACTATAACCGTGTTTTATTTAGTATAAACAATATCTTTTGTTAACGGTCACTTATCCATAATCCAAACGGCGGCAATGTCGATCGATCGACCCACGTCGCTTGTGGTACATTACACTATACAGTATTACTAATCTATATTATTGTATGCAAGTTTACCAAGTTGTGTTGCAACAGCTTTCCTCTTAGGAAACGGCGATATTACTCATATTCATATTGTTTTGTTCTAATTGCATAAAGTTAATTTAACTTGGCACGTACACACGACTGGATTCAAATCTCTAATGGCGCGAAACGTTATGACTAACAGTAACTTCTAGATATAGTTTGGAATTGGATCCGCGCCAGAATATGGCTGATAGGCGCTCTCTATCTTTAGTGTGTCATCGTACAAGAGATTTGGCCTGTAACTGACTCAGTTAGTATGAATGTTAGCATGTTGTCTTGAGTAAACAAACGCGGTGTCGTCTGTAACGGCCGTCAGTTTATCTTTATATAGTCCCTTACTAAAGCTTTCCCCACTAAAATAATAATTTATTTTGTTCAATCTAGCACTTACATGTCTTGGGTGTCTGAAGCTCTTTCACCATATGCAAGTGAGATTTATACTAACTAGCGGTCGCCAAGTGGTTGAAATTCACCCATAATTGATTTAAATTTTAAGTTTCATCGTTATTAAGGTTTTACTGTCTATAACTATCCCCTTATAATAACATTTAATTTAGTCACCTACTCCACATACATATTATGTAACCATTGTTACGAAGAATTGTACGACATCAGCCGAACAATGCCGAAATACTACGAACGCGATTCGACTGCTTCTGCCAAATTCATGTTTATTTGCGTGTAGTGTTCAAGTGAGATTTATACTTATAATAAAGTTGTAAATGGTCGATGTCTGTACATCTTAATTAATATTATAAATGCGAATTTGAGTTTGCTTTTTAACTACTCGATCGGTCATCATGAAATTTCGCAAACACGATTACAAGGTACAGAAAAGGACATAGGGTACCTGTCATTTAAAACTTAAAATTGAAAAACGACATTTATGCAGAGCGAAATCAAGCCAAATCAATTATTTTCACAATTTTAGTTTGTCTGTCTGTCTCTATGTTTGTACCCGCATCACACAAAAACGACTGTATGAAATTAGACACGTTTTTTTATAAAGACCAATAATCTTTACCATATATTGTCTTTATTCTTTGTCAAGTCTATTTTTTGGAGAACGAATGAGGCTAATAAAAACGAGGTAGTGATAAAACACAGGTACGAATGTTAATGAATCCCATACTTATATGTTTGTAGCAGCAGTAGTTAGGACTAATTAAAATGCAATGGACCGGTGTGGTGGATGTGCACGGATTTCTCCCTTGATAAAAGTTGGTCCGTTTGAAGACGATATTATGTTTTACATATATTCGTTAAAACCGTCGATAAATCCTTTGTCGCAGGGGACTTTACTAACATTCAAACACGGACACAAAGAACACCCAGAGTCGGAACAACCATTTGTTGATCACACAAATTTTTGTCCCATGTGGGATTCGAACCCACAATACTCGGCGTAGTAGTAGTGGCGAGGTAATCACTTAAACCACTACGCTATCTGTATTACATTATAAACTCATTTTATTATCGTTTAGAGCAGTCGACTTGAATAGAGAATACATTATGTAAGGGGCAAGACAAACAGAAAAGACGTAAGACGAGGACGTGTCGCAGACGCGGCGCCCGTTCAATCAATTTTCATACAAAATGTATAGAAGCGTCGTGTCCGCGTCTCGTCCGCGCCTGTCTTTTCTGTTTGTTTTGTGTCGCGAGTTTCTATACATTTTGTATGAAATTGAAAGGGCGCGTCTGCGAAAGCGTCCTCGTCTTACGTCTTTTCTGTTTGTCCTGCCCCTTAGAAGGCTAGGTTAAATCGTAATGGCTTTTTTAAAATCACCCAGAAGGAGATAGTATTTTTTAACTATGAGGTGGTTATGATTTACTAGACGCGTTTTAGACATACATTAAACGGGTTTTCTATTTGGAGTGGTATGTCAAATTGATTATAAATTCAAGGTATGCCATGCTTATTTAAAATTAATTAATTTATATCTAGTTTATTATATTAGCAGGTGGTTATATTAAATAAAATATGGATTTAACGATTATATCGAAAATACAAGATATTTAAAAAAAATATTAATATTATCGCCAAAACTTACATACCTACCAAAAATGAAATATATAGCATTCATCCAAACCTTACGGCTATAAGAGAAAGACGCTGTACTACCCAGGGTCCTAATTTACCTTCAGGGAAACAGTTAGAGACAGGTCAGGTTTGCCAAGGCGTAAACAAGCTCATGGCGAATCCTTTGAGCTGATATTATACATAATGTCGTTCTTTTATTAAAAACAGACTTTACTCGAAATTTGGAAGATGACAATTCGAACTCTAATTTACATACTATTAGAGTTAAATTGCCTAACTTCCAAATTTCGAGTAAAGTCTTAGTTTTAGCAAGAGTGCGATGTGTTCATATCTGTATAGTGTAATGTACACATGTTTCCTTATATTAACAAATAAGTATGCTCCTTAACAGTAAGTCTTAAATTATTGTCTACATTGCGTTGTGCCTCAACCTATGTGCTTTATAAATTTATATTATATTATTACAATTTGAACATAGGACTCGAGCAGTAATCTTTTATTTCTATACCCGAACCTTCACCCATCTTACCTGCAGCTCCCTGGCCACTTGGAAGAGTGCGCGCACCATCTTCTCTCCCTCCCCGACGTATTTGCTGGTGAGTGTCGCCGCAGATATGGAGAAGAACGTCGCCGAGCACTCTGCTGCGACGCATCTCGCCAGTAACGTCTTACCTGATGATACAAATAAAATATATGACTCAAGTAGGTACTACATACTAACTATTATAATATTCTCATGGATGGATCATTTAGATGATTTAGATGGATGGAGTAGGGCTTGTTTTCAATTAAAATATCTACGTATCTTTTTTAATCATATATCTATTCTAATATTATAAAGTAGAAAGTTTTGATATTTTGTATGTATATATATTTGTTTGTAAGGGTTTAACTCAAATACTATCCAACCGATTTTAAAAAGTATTAGCGAGTAATAACATAGGCATTTTTTTTAAAGTACATTTACTAACCTAACTGCTACTTTTACGCAAGCGAAGCTGCGAGTTGAAAATGAGCTGGTTTGTTTGTAACGTTTTCACGCCTTAACTACGAGACCGATGATCATGACATTTAGCATACACGTTGTCAGGGGTACAGAAAAGGACACAGGGTACCTTTCATCCAGAAAAATTCCGTTACAGAGGGTTAGCCGTGTCTCTCGCCTCTATAGCTTGAAGCCCACGATATATTAACATCTTGGCGTTATGTATTGTGGCCTGCTGATAAAATAGATAGAAAGATGAAAACTGAATGAAAACCTATTTATTTTATATACCAGCTGATATAAAAATGCATATCAAACATTGCAGATATCACATATATGCCGATGATATACAGTTGTATATTTCCTTTAAATCATCAGAAGTTGATAATGCTATGCTCGGACTTAACGAGGATCTTACAAGTATATCCAGTTGGTCCGAAAATAATTGCCTATTGCTTAACCCTAACAAGACAAAATACCTTATTTTAGGAAGTAAACACCAAGTAGCATCTCTGAATCCCTCAATAAGTGTTATGATTGCGGGTGAAACTGTCGAGCGTGTTTTTGGAGCACGTAATCTGGGCTTGCACATGGATCCCGATCTCAGGTTTGAAAAACATGTTGCAAATGCAACCAGAAACTGCTTTTACAAATTAAAAATACTTTATAAGATAAGACGATATTTGAAAGAAGAACTACGTATCCAACTAGCCGAATCACTTATTTTATCTAAATTAAATTATATGGACATAGTTTATAGCCCACGATTGCTTTCAAGAACACAAAAAGTCATACAGCGTATTCAGAATGCCTGTGCTCGCTTCTGTTTTGACATTCCTTTGAGAGCTCATGTCACTCCTTTTCTAAATAAACACAAGATTCTGAAAATGAAACATCGTCGCAAACTTCACCTAGCATGTCTTCTTTTCGGAGTCATTAAACATAGACAACCTCATTACTTGAATGTAAAATTGAAACAGGTTTCAAGCCAAAAGTCATATGGGAAACGGCAATGTGCATTGCAATTATCGACACAACGTCATAAATCTGAAGCTTTTAGGGGAAGTTTCCGTTACGCTGCAACTAAATGTTGGAACAACATTCCACCCCCGATTAGGAATCTGCAACATGTTCAACGTTTTAGGGCAACACTAAAGAAATATTTATTTGATCACCAAAAAGGCCAGGAAACACAGCTGCATGATACAAGTGCTATATAACCATGTAGAGAAATTACAGTCGCTAACATTAATGTCTATTTATATATATTTATATTTTTTTTTGAGATAATGATATTGTTTGATTCAACTGGGGTGCAAAATAAATATGGTATTGTTAACATATTGCTACCGTAATCGCTATTAGTATTATTATTGTATTATTGTTGTATTAGTTGTGTTAAGTTTATTAGTTATATAAAAACCAAGCATGGTCGCAACGGAAGACCAGCGCTAGTTTTTTCAAAACTAGCATTTTGCTGAGTTGCGACCAATTTGCAGTAAGATTTGTTTTTTTCATTTTTTTTGTAATTAACTTTTTCTGATGTATGTAGTGCATAATCTGCTGCAAATAAATAAATAAATGTAAATGTAAAAAATATAAATGAATGAAGTGTTGAAACGTGGTTTGTTTTTTATACAACCAAGGCGCTTTTCGGCTAAACTTTATACTAAGCAGTTCCCGTTATCTATCATCAGTCATCACCTATATCAGGGGTGTGATACCTCTGATATTATAGGCAGGTCGTCAACCATAGAGAAAAGGAAATAAAGGATAAATCATAAGAAATGGTAAAGTACTATTCTTACGTTTCATCCTATTGGCAGGATCAGATACCTGTGCGCCTCTTTTAGTCAAAGTGTTTGTAATACACATAAGCCTAAAACCTCTAAATGATATCCGTGCTCAAAATAAGTTCTTTTTGATTTTTCGTTTTAAAATTAGATCATGCTAATTGTTTCACCATTTACTTCGTGAGATAAACTCGTACAGGAAGATTAATTTCAATTAGTTTTATGAACATAAAGTTTATAACAATTGGCGCGCAGTCACGATTACCTAACGCGTTGACCGTAACGAGCACGAACGAGATTATTCATACATTAAAGCATAACACTCATTGATAAAAGCGGAAATTATAATAAAATATTAGATAACGTGTTTAAATTAACCTTCAATATGTTACTCGTAAATGTTTTATTCTTTTTTTTCTGAATAACATCCGATTAATCAATCGTCAGCAATTGGCTTATTTATGAAATGATTTTGACAGAATTCCTACACAAAATCTGTTAAAACGGCAAATTTATTGCGCCAAATATATTGTGAGTGCCATATTTTGTGATTTTTGAGAGTACACTCACAACAATCTGAAAATTAATTGAGGCTTTATTTAGACATTGTTTTAGTGCACTCTAAAGACCTAAGTAACAGTGTATCATAAAAGGAATATAATTGGAATTGTAGTTTTTTACTGTGTTTACTACTGGATCGAAAATTTACTTCGTAATGTGCATAGTTGCATCAGAAATGAGGAGATCCGCAGGAAAACTAAAGTTGCCGACATAGCTCTCCGGATAGCTAAGCTGAAGTGGCAGTGGGCAGGGCACATAGCGAGCAGAACCGACTGCTGTTGGGGCAGAATGGTTCTGAAATGGCGGCCACGCACCGGAAGACGCAGCAGAGGTAGGCGCCCACATGGTGGACCGACGACCTGGTAAGGGTCGCGGAAAGTGGTTGGATGCGGATGGCTCAAGATCGGTCTTTGTAGAAAACCTTGGGGGAGACCTATGTCCAGCAGTGGTCGTCTTTCGGCTGAGATAATGATAATGACGATTGTGCATTGTAAAAGGACTGAATATATGTATATAGGAATATACATATGCCATCTATGATACACTTTTACAGGTAGTTAGTTTATAGAAAGTAATATATTTTTAAACATCGCATAATAGGTTATATTAAAACCATAAAATATTACACTTGTGTGTGACGTCCTCACTCGGAACAGGCTACACGGCGTAAGGATTAACATCGGCTAATTATCAGTGATTGTTATGCTAATTAGAATTATAATAATCCCTTTATAATCTATACTGATTTACAAAGGACATGGCATGGTTATTGTTATACTAGATAATTATTTCTATAATTTTAATCATTATAGCTTGTTAATGATAACATTGACGAGCAGAGGTTATTAAGGTTCTTGAAAGGAAGGTCCTTGCATAAATCGGATACGAGTTCGCCACGTTGAAAAACCGAAAATGTACCAGGACGATGAAAACATAATACCAGAACGACCATAGTAGTTCGTATCACTTAAGTACACAATATTTGATTATTTTTAGCTATGAAGTCAGCGAGATTATAATATAATACATAATACTTAATTGGAAAGATAATGTTGTATCTAATTTTAATAATATCACAGGATTTTTCAAGTCTTAGTTACTTTATTGATTGTATAAACGATGTGTCATCGTTTTTAATTTACAATCTTCCTTAGCATGGGAAATGCTTAAAATAAATCCTATCATACTAAATATTTTTAATAGCACTATTGTCAGTATAAATTCGCAAGTGTTCCTAATATCTTATTAATTAAATACATAGTCAAGTCTGTATACCTATCAACGAAAGGGTAGACAGAGATATGTAACATTACATTACATCCACATATCGCTCGAAATACAATACAGCCTACATTTCAGACCGTGTACTTCTATTAAAAAAATCCTATCAGCAAAACAATATAACACTACCAAACCGAGGCATTGCACACTGGAACCCAAGATCCATCGTAAATAGAGAATTTTATACTAAAAGACTGAAACAAGTTCCTTTCTAGACCGCGTGCTTCTGCTAAAAATCCTACCAGCAAAATAACACTACCGTGTCAAGTAATCGCACCCGGGAACCTACGATCGGTCGTATTGTAATTGCATGCTTACGCGGGAGCATCGAGGCAGTGTTTGTTATGTCAGTGTTAATGTGCTAGTTAAATGTTACGGCGCTGGCGATACGGTATCTTAGCGTCGAGCGCCGCTGTCTCGGTTTGATGCCGTTATACTGCGTGTACAGTTGTGACTAGTATGCGACTCGTTGGTTCTGCTACATAAGATTTAAATGAAGAATAATTTCGAGATTTAAATGAACAGTTTTTTTAGGTTGAGGGTACTTTGAACAAGGCATGAAGAATGTGATGAGAGTTAATTACAAGAAATCTGTAGTATTAGCCTGTTCCTAAGTTTAACAAGCGTGCGAGTCTATCCCTAGTCTCACGCTTGTGTCAGGAGCCACTGAACTGTACAAGTTACAACACTCATATTTCTGAAGATGTAGTCCTTTGTAATAGTTGCGTCTGCCGTCATAATTTCAGGTTCAGTGGTGCTACTGAGAATATCTATATAGAAACACCAAGTACATAAGTGTTCGCTCCACTCGGGAATCTAACAGAGACATCATGCATAGCAGTGCATTTACTATTGGTGGGCTCGGAGGGAGTCCATGCCGTATTTTATCCACGAGGGTTTTGTTTATCACTTGTGCTCTTTCTGCCACTCAGCACTTTGACGTCATGGAGAACTAGATACTTTAATTGTTTCTAATAATATTACCTAAGATAAGACATGATGCATTTAGGGATATGTCTATCCCGTTATGTATTTATGAGTAACTTTTCTGAGAATCCTTACAAATATTATTGTCTACGTTTACGCGAAAGTTATCTATTGAATTTTCACCACTTTATACTGAGTTAGCGCGATAAAGTTCACTTTGATAGCTAAAAATAATACGTTGCCGTAGATAATTTTAACCGCCAAGTAAATATATCTACGCATTTCTTTCTTCATAAAGCT
This sequence comes from Catocala fraxini, assembly GCA_930367265.1. Lineage (NCBI taxonomy): Eukaryota > Metazoa > Arthropoda > Insecta > Lepidoptera > Erebidae > Catocala > Catocala fraxini. The sequence continues at coordinate 6,254,740 of OV884040.1, read as the reverse complement.
TCCTGACACGTATGTGTCGTACACTATAAGAGACATACTAATCTCGACTCTAACAATGATATCTAGATTTTCAGAACGGAAGCGATATAACTAAAAAGGCACGATGTGCTCATTTACGTTGTGTTAACGTGACTGATATTACATCTACGTTTACGTATGCGCAGAATTCATGCCATGACTAGATAATATTTGATAGCAACGAGATCTTCAAGTAGGTAATCTAGTATCTCAAGATACATAATAAATAAATAAATGAAATTCATTTTCAGTCATAGAGTTATATTGGATTCAAAACACGGAAGGCGTAGGGGTTTAAGTTGTTCGCCACTTTGTCGTGTTCGTGTTTCGTTTTCACTGCGTCACATATTCGGAGTTCTATGGGACCTTTTTTGTTACTTGTTGGATAGTTATTGTTGTTCATGGAACACCATGTATATCTACATACCTTTGTCTATCTAAATAACTAGTTAGATACAATTTTATACCAAGATAAAAAAATGTTGTAATTGATTAAAGTGCGTCTATGGTAATAGTATTTGTTCAGTCGATAACAGACTAATAACATGAACTGTGTCACGGGAAGAAACTGGCGTCTAAGATACAGGCTCGTCCTAGTTTAGATGCCCGAGTTTACAAAAATGTTAAGTACAACTCTAAGTGCTATTGTTTTCCATAAGTTTATTTTAATGTAAACAATGTGCAGGGGATTTTAAATTATGCCTATAATGTGAAAAAGAAAAATACAAATACAAGTGATTCGGGCATGCGAGCGAGGCTGCTATATGCATGAATGCCGCACACTGTGTCCCATTTGCAGTACATAATAATTATGTGCCACTATTATAGATGACGTTCTATAATAATATAATAATTGGGCTTTGCACTTAATGCTAGCGACTAATGGTGTTGCTAGATTCCATGGACAACAGTTTATTATATGGTGAGTATGTCTGCCATTATGGTTGCATACCTAATATTTAAGAGTTGTTATAAAAAATTTCATAATTACCATTTCCTGGTGGTCCGAAGAGAAGCAGTCCTTTGGCAGGCGACCGCAAACCAGTAAATAGTTCGGGCCTTAGGGACGGTAGAACGACCATCTCTTGTAAAGCTTGTTTCGCTGCCTACAACAATAAAATGGATATTAAAATACACAATTGCATTATAAAATATATTAGGCAATTATCTTGGAAATTACTAGCACCCTTGCTGACCCTGGTTCGCCTGTGTATCAGCCTCATACAGAAACACATTCACATTCGTACCAAGCCTTTCATCCATTTAAATTAAATTAGAAGAATAAATATATTTTCTCTATATACTAATCATTTTAAAATTCACCTCTTGTACTGCGCATAGTTACTGAGTGGCAGGGAACTTTACAAGCATTCAAACGAACGGAAACAAAGAACACCTAGCCTCGGAACAACATTTGTGGATCACACGAAGTTTTGTTCAAAGTCCACGAAACAAAAAATCGTGTGATCCATTGAACCCACAACACTTAGCGCATTGGAAGCGACGAGGCGACCATTCACACCGCTACGCCGTCCGTCCACCAAAATTTCTTAAGAATAGCAACGTGCGGATATTACACCTGGACTCTATTCAACAAAACTTATAAATTTTCAATTACAGGTAACTCAAAAACTCTTAACTTAACTACAGGTGACAGGTGACAATTTAAAAGTTTCTGTTCAATAAAAAATACAAGTTACAAATTTGTAATGGTGAAAAACTTACATATTTTTTCAATTGTACTTACAATTTTACATATTTCTGTTCAATAAACATTTTCGTGTGACAGGTGCCAATTTACAATATTTTCGGAAAAACTGCTTTATTGAACGCATAGTTGTAGTTACTAGTTTACATATTTGAAGAATTTTCATACATTTCTGACAGGTGAGCTTACCCTCGGTAAAACATGTAGAATTACAATAATATGTAGAAATGTAAAACAACATGACATATTTGTAAATGTTAAGAATTAGTAAATTTTATTGAACAGTTTACAGGCGCAACAAGTTACAATTATTTGTCGTTAAGTTTTTTACATATTTGTAGGTTTTATTGAACAACACATGTAGGACAATTTGACAATTAAGTCACTTATTAACAATATTGTCGGATTGTAAGTTTTATTGAATAGGTATTGCTAGCGGTCGGTAACCAATTACCTATACTCGGACCATATGCATGTTTGCCATCTTTAGTGTATAAAAACCCTGTCATTAAACACTATTGTACCTTATTCATTAAACCTCATTCATTATGCACTATAGGAATAATACGTGACTTCTTTTTACATTCACGTAATGATTAGAACGGCGTTTGATATTTATTTGAACTTACCAAGCATGTTTTTATGAGCTACGTAATTATATGAATTAAATCGAAGTATCTTAAATACTTTCTATTAAATTAAGAAGGTTATTTGCATAACTGCATAAAAATCGTAGAAGTTTTTGTCAGTCTCTACGTGGTAATCTTTACAACGATTGAAGCATACTCAACGTAATAACATTCACATACCTAGGCAAAAGAGCAAGGGACGGATGTTCTAACAAATTACATTTTCTTTATAAATAATTTACGCGGACGGAGTCGCGAGTTAAGACATATTTATAAAAGCATTCTTGCTTTTTAAAGCCAGAATTACAAAATTGTTCTCAGAAATTCTTACATTCTCTAGTTGAATTATGCACAAGACAGCTTTACATATAAACGTGAAGGAACGATGTCGAATTCCAGGAATTCAGGTATCGCCCCATCCCACGCATATTTTCCTGAGCCTCTATGAGCCTCCTACGTTATGGCATTTGTCGTATCTACTGACATTTCATGCTTGTACACTGAATACTAAGCTCCACAAATAATGTCACCGTTTTAAACGAAACCTTCTGTGGTACTTAGGTTTAATTTAATATGAACGAAGCCTAGCGATCTACGGAGGTAATAGGGTGTGCTTTGTGTTAGTTGTTTAAATTCTGTAAAGCCTTTCACATCGCAGGATTTAATTCTAGGACGGGAGATGTCTTATCTTTACAAAAATAGGGAAAAACACACATATATTATGTGTGTTAACGCAAGTCCGCTATCCATTACCTTACTCTCAATTTCTAATGGACACACCCAGTGGACAATCCAACACAACTAGAGAGCAATCAGGCGCAAAAAAACTTAACACCGCCATGTCCGCCATCAACCTAACTACAGGTTCATCATCATTCTCTTGCCCTGGTCCCAATTTATTTGGGGTCGGCGCAGTATGTCCTTCGCTTCTATACTTCTCTGTCACCCGTCATCTGATCATTTACCCCTTTTCCTTTCATATCCATCCTCACACAGTCCATCTATCTTTTCCTTGGCCTTCCTCTCCCTTTTCGTCCCTCTACCCTCATATCCATCACTTGCTTACCTACATACGTATCATCTCTTCGCATAACATGTCCATACCAAGCCAAACGATTTCCTTTCACTTTCTCATCTATGGGCACCACTTTCAGACTACCTCTTACGTATTCATTCCTAACTCTGTCCATTCTCGTCACTCCACACATCCATCGTAACATTCTCATCTCTGCTACATGCAATCGTTTCTCATCCATCTTCTTAGTAGCCCAACAATCAGCTCCATACAGTACGACAGGCCTTATCACCGCCTTATACATGCGACCCTTTAATTTCAAAGGCAGTTTAGGATCGCATATTGTGCCCGAGATCTGTCGCCATTTCATCCATCCTGTGTTGATTCGTTGCCTAACATCCTGATCAATTTCGCCGTCATCTTGCAGGAGTGAACCGAGGTAGCGAAAGTCGGGGCATACTGGTAGAGGTATACCACCGAGTGTAACCGGTATAGGACTGGAGAGACCGCCAAAGTCACAGAACATGTATTCAGTTTTGGTTCTGCTTATTCTAAGGCCTACATTCTCCAGGACTAACTCTAACTCTAACCTAACTACAGGTTACTACCTACTAAGAAATTTTCGAAAGGCAAATCTAATTTTTTTTTGAATTCCAGCCTGTATGATCCTCAGCCGTACAAGCCAATAGACCAATGAGAAGTCTATGTATGACTGTTTAAGCTTACTGCTCCAATAGTTATCACTTTGATATTAGTTTTTCGTAAAAGTTCACAGTAATTACTGTCCATTAATATAAGATTACTCTTTAGTGATTAACAGATAGATAAAAGCTTTAAAAATCTCTAGCTTTGAAAGTACAGCTTCATTATTTGTTAAAATTCAGTAATTGGAGGCCGCGCGGCGTCGCGTCGCCCGCGCTCATTGATTCACAATACGAAACTGTTGGGACAACTTTTTTCTAGACGTAGTTAAAAAGTTGTTCGGATTTATGTATTTACATTCACCTAATTGATCTGTAGTCGAGATGTTTAGGTATTGGATTTTTATACCATTTACTTTCTCTATATCTGTGATTACGTAAAGCAATTTGACTTACACTTTATAAAAAGTAAAGTTATTAAACAGGAGATAATACCAAAACTCTCGTACGCTAGACGGATCTACAAGCATATTCAGTAAAAATAAACAACTCCTGTATGCCAAGATATGCCATATTTCGCGCCTAAATTCCGAAGGAGTTGTAAAAAGTCTGTTAAACCCAGATTTCGCCACCTATGGTTTTAGGTCTCACGTGTCAAGGTAATCGATGCCTACCGGGCACGATTCCAGATTCCGCGCTGATTTTGAGAATTCCTGATATTGAAATTTTATAAGAACAAGATAAAAGCACACGCTCCACCCGGGACCTCATGATCGCAAGTAAACATATTATGCCGTGGGTCCAGCGAAGCAGAAAAGTCTTTATAGTAAGCGTAATTATTATGCACTTTTGTGTAATAAACTGTGGTAACCGATATTCAATATTTCCGCAAACGCCGTTACACTACAGGTCAATGTCCAAACTTTACTTATTGCTAAAGGCTAGTAGCCTTACTACACAATTCTTTACCTCCCGTCACAAGAAAAAAAAACATGGACATTACAAATTTAAATAGATCGCTTGATAATTTGAAGAAGACTGCCTCTCCAAACTTTTCTCCAAATCTTTGAGAATATATTGCAAACCTTATATTTTCGTGAATGTATGTTGGCCTTCGATTTTTATGCATACCTTAGCTTTCCTTCACGGTTTAACACACGTTTATGATTACTGCTTAGCTCCCCTGGTTCATAGCGTGACGTTTTATAGCCTATGTTACTTCTGGAGAAAGTAGCTATCTAAAGGCCAAACATTTTTTAAATAGATCCATTGCATGCAGAGTTTCTTTATTGCAAACAAAAATTCAAACCAGAATAAAGAAAATTCACAAATTCAAATCTGAAGAGAAATCTTTATAATATTATTGTGGATTAGATTTCGGAGAGTAAAAGCCGGTCGTTACTATTAGTTCGGTGAGGGTACGTATGAACTGGCTCGCCCGGAGCAGTTACACCCTCTTACAGAAAAGCGACATACAAGTTCTAACACAGTGACAGTGTTTCGCCCGGCGATTGTCAGTTTTGAAAGCTCTTATACCTTTCTCTTCCAACCCTTTACCCTTTATCCAATGTATAACTCTTTTTTCTAAGATCGATAACTCCAAATATCGCAAGGGTTCTAATACTAAGATAACTGCTTAGGATATGGCAGGCCGTACATTTCTTCCTCCTTTGTTACCATCGGCATAAAATCCTATATCTAAAAAACGGCAAGTCTCGGCTTATACAATTTCCGACGCCTAAACGAAGTGTAGTTGTGATGATCTCGCTCTTCGGATATCACATGCGAAATCCAATGATGTTATTAAATAAAAGGATATGGTAATGTATTTTAGATATCGTAAATACATTTCAGTTAAACATTATCATCAGCATAAATGGTTTTATTGCTTTATTAATGTCTATTCGAAACCGGACACACAAATCAGAGCATCTAAAATGTTCACATCATTTTTAATCACTTCTCCGTTACTTATGGGTTTAATTTACATATGTCTAGACGTTTATTGACGGTGTATTAAACTCCTCAAGATATTTTCATATTTTTACATACAGTTACATCATGTCAGTCGCTCTTTCTAAAGATAAGAACTGATTTTTTATTTAGTTATGTGGTTAGTTGTCAAATTTCTAAGGTGACGTTAACTGGCAATACATGCTGTTCTGCAACTTCACACACTGAAGTACGTGTTCTTCTGCAGATTGCCACATCAAAAATCTGTTTAGCCATTTAAAGTAAAAATTTAATAAACAGATTTAAATAGTGTAATATCTTTTTTTCCTTGAAAATGTA